>OU744793.1:9681682-10881682 GCA_916614155.1 Mesoligia furuncula | reverse complement strand
TTTGGAATAAAAACTTTCATTACAACTGAAAACTTATTAAGATAAAATGAATTCAAACAGTAAAAATAATTATCTTATTGATTTGTTCACTGAATAAAGTTTGATTTAACAACTGCAGGATATAAGCTACTGATTGAATAGATGATTAATTAATTAATAGATTCTACTATTTAAATACTCAAAACAAAAACAATTAAATCAGATATACTAAATTAAATTATTATTAACATAAACTTACATTTTGACCGGACTCTCCCTTGATGTACTGGGTGCGGCCACCGAGGAGGATTTTCTCTTTTTCGTTTTTCTCAATTCAGGTTCAGGCTCACGGGTCTGCTGAAGTTCATCATCCGACGAGGACGATGATTCGACATTTCTATGATGTGACCTGAAATTCAAACACATAATTATGTTTTCATTTTAAAAGATACATAAGTAAAAACCATTTTAAATAAAAACTCATTACAACTGAACACTTATTAAGACAAAATTGTATTGTTTCCCTGAATAAGGTTTACACAAGTAGCTGCTAGATATGAGCTACTGAATGAATAGATGAATAATGAATGACTAGATGCCTAATGAATGAATAAATGCTACTATTTAAAACCAGAACAAAATAAAAACGATTAGATTTTTGAAGCGATTATAATATTAATAGTACAACTTACATTTTTTTTTGTCGTGTTCCTGTTTCTTGATGGCAGGTCAGGGAAAATAGCAGTGATGTTCCAGATGCTCACGTCCCGATTTATATACCAGTAAATCCACGTCATTTTAATCCTTATATGGAGAGTAAGTTTTGACTAAAAATCCTGAGTCAAATCTACGACCAAATAAGAAAACGCTGACATAGCACCATCATAATTAAGTTTAACTTTCGATCTTAAATACATGCAGTTAAGATTTCAACCTTATACATCAATACTAGTTTTATACTCTGACTTTGCTTATGATTAAATATCACGATAAATGTATGAGAACACCTTCAACAAACAAAAATACATTTAGATCTTTGATATTAGTATTGATTTGATATAAACAAAGCAATGCAGGCGCCGAGCCGTCGCAGCGTCCTATTTCATCAGTCGATTTGCTATTTTGTTTTGATCTGTCTCCATATAGAGAATTACAACTTTGCAAATTCACTAACAATGAAATACTACTAACATACGATGACTTTGCCTGCCGTATCTTCTCAATAAAATGTATGAAAAGATTATAGCGATCAAACGTACAATAGTACTTATTTTATCAGTATATACTTACGATAAACAATAGAATGTTTGGTGCCGTGATGTCTGGGGTTTCAATTTCACCATACCATTTTTGTCTTGGATACCAACATCTAACAAAAACGTACGACTTTGAACTCTATTGATTAAAATTAAATTATATATATAAATGAAAAAAAAACTTAAAATCTATCATTCAACTTCTGCACGTGAGGCTTGACTGGGTAGAACTTTATTATCACGTAATGTCGGTAAGTTTTAATAGTATTTTTTTTAAACAGTATTAAAATTATCCAACAAAAATATTATCACCATATTATATTTATTTATTTGTGTACCTACATAACACTTCGTTTCAAACATAATATATTTCTAGTGATTTGAGACTTATTACATAGCAGTTGATTTTTATTATATTTTTTTTTCAGGACACGGAAGATCTTTTCAATTTTGTACCTATGAATCAACCAGCAGTTCAACAAACGCCTGGACAGAAAACGCTGGGTCTTGCTCGTAAGAGACCAAAAACAGGTCAAACGTTTTTTCAATATATAAAGAAACCTGTCACTGGCGGAGCAAAAATAATCAAGATTGAAATTTACGATACGGACAATTTTCCAAAATCCGAACAGCCGATGTGTAATTGTGAAGCTGAGGTGTGTGTTCAGCATGTTGTAAAAACCATATTATTTGATGACATTTATTCCACTACGAGAGAATTAATAGCCAAAATTGAGGATGACATCGAACCAAAAGCATAGATTTAATAAATAGTTTTATACTCCGACTTGGCTTGTTGAACAAACCTAAGTACATTTAGTTTTGGTTTAGATTGCGAATAAATAGTTATAGGTACGTACTTATTGTTAAGTGTTTACTGATTCATGTGTTTGAATAGATGATAATTATATTACTTGTGGTTTTCCTGGATGAATGATACCTTATCTGAATATATTGAAATGTAATAGTTAGTAGTTTGTATTTGAATAAACAGAATAATATAATTTTGAATGTTTTTTTTTTAATAGATGAATGGGGTTTTTATTGAATAGATGAGTGGGGATGTTATTGATTAGATAAATGGGGGGTTTGAATAGATGAATAGGGTTTTTATTGAATAGATAAATGGGGTTTGAATAGATGAATGAGGTTTTTATTGAATAGATAAATGGGGTTTGAATAGATGAATGAGGTTTTTATTGAATAGATAAATGGGGTTTGAATAGATGAATAGAGTTTTTATTGAATAGATAAATGGGGTTTGAATAGATGAATGAGGTTTTTATTGAATAGATAAATGGGGTTTGAATAGATGAATAGAGTTTTTATTGAATAGATAAATGGGGTTTGAATAGATGAATAGAGTTTTTATTGAATAGATAAATGGGGTTTGAATAGATGAATGAGGTTTTTATTGAATAGATAAATGGGGTTTGAATAGATGAATAGAGTTTTTATTGAATAGATAAATGGGGTTTGAATAGATGAATAGAGTTTTTATTGAATAGATAAATGGGGTTTCTAGATCTCCTCTGATCTAGAAACCCCATTTATCACCTACTTAAGTAGTACATTATACAAGATTTTGCTGAACAAATTGTTAACTCTGGAGAGGAAGTATGAAACGTAATTGACAGTTTGACATAAGAAACACCAAACCTGGTTGAAGTTACTTTTAAATAAGGCATAAGTAATTTCGGTGAATAAATAACTCACTGCTGATTTATTTGAACGAAATCGATATAGGAAGTTCATAATATCTTAATTTGCTCATATTATTATGGTCAATGCGGCATTAAAAGTCCCTTTGATTTGAAGATTTTCATCTCACAATCATTTTTCCAATCGGGTAAGTATGTTACGATTTCAAAATCACTGTCGCTTAGTGAACTTTCAGTTGAATCAGACATTGTTTTAAATGATTATTTATAATGTGTTTTTTTTTAAGTAAGTATTGCCTAGGTAGATACGTTTATCCCTGCAATTCGGCCAATAGACCTATTTCCAATTCCAATTTTATAGTAATGGCTCCTTCATTTTATCGATGATTCAATAGACCTATTTGTCATCTATAGTACCTAACTGTCCTGTCCAACAAATAGCTTTCAACTTGTTAGAGGGACGCTTATTTTGGCTTTTTTACACAAATAACTATTCGTAGGAAGCGGTATAAATACCCTCTCATAGATAGATAGCGTGGGCCGGTAAGATTTCTAGATTATTATTTCTAGATTATTTTGTTAAAACGAGAGATAAATAAGTTTTCTACCTCCAGTATGCGAAAACTGGTGATAAATAGGTTATTAATAATAGTAATAATAAATTCTTTATTTCGGACAACATACGATCCACTGTGTTAGTAAATTCCTTATAATTAATGTTAGTTACATATTATTTACAACTTGTTTATCCGAGATCGCTTCATGTGGACGACGCACAAGCGAAGGGAAAGTACCTACTTCACTCGTTCATCACCCCCACAAAACGTCTCAGAATAGGAGAGTAGATACTATCTGCCACTGTCCTCAGAATACTGTTGTTACTGTCCCGCAGTCTTGCTACTAAGGACGAGATTTTTTTCCGCATGACCGCATAAAAGTCGTCGGTTCGATTTAGCGCAAACATCTCAGATGCGCTACAAAAACGGAGTAGCCCCAACAGCATTCTGAAAACATTATTATATTGAATGCGCACATTATTATATTTATTGGGTTCAGCCGTTAGATTGACATCGAGACGCTAAGATGTTAAATACTTAAAAAAAATATACACACACACAACGTATTGATAAAATTGTAATGTCAAAATTTTGAATTTTAAAAATTCATTACTTCAACATTTGTCTAAAAGCCAGATTTTGTTTTCCTGATTTTATTTATATGTATTAGGTAATAATACTGATAATTTCTTAAAACATAATGATATGACTACAATTCGTATCCTATTAAAACATTGATGTAGGCCAGTGCCTAGATACATGACTCAGACTGTTGTCAGAGCCAAAGGACACTAAAAAAGGAAAACGTTGCAAAACAAAAACAGAGTTCGATTTTTGAAAGAGTTTGGCTTTGTTGGGGCATCGACCTAGTCACTCATACGCAGCTCAGCTCAGCTCGACCTGACATCTTAACGCCCGGGTACAGTCACGAAAAAGAGTGGAACTCTTGACCTGCGTCTGTGTTTCCGAGCGCATACAACTCGAATCTCTTTAAAGTAAGAGTGAACAGGCTTCTTCTGGGTAAGCTCACTACATCGTCGACTTTATCTTGACCCAGGCTAGAGTCAAGAGCAAACCCATTTCAAATAAAAAAAAATAAAAAAATCATTTATTTGCAAATATGGGCAAACAATATGCAGATGTTTTACAATCATGTAATAATTGCATATCACAGTCTTGGTATCACCATATTTTACCTTACGGCATGCCAAATACATAAAAAGAAAACACAAAAATAATTAAATATTAAACGAAATAATATTAAGAATGAGATGAAAAAAAACTTATAAATAAATCCTATAATTTATCCTGCAAATATTCAGATACACTATAATATTATGCTATAATTAACACAAAACTTTATAGTTTTTTTTTTATTTTTTACATATTTGGCGATGATGCTTCCATTAAATAATTTGGTAGACCTCGTGATTGTATACAAGGCGAGCCATACAAAATATACTATTATTAAAATGAGTATAAAAATCGCTTTTGAGCCTTGCGTAATTTTAAACTTATGCTCGTGGCTGTACCTTCTCAGACGTAGAAGACATCCACGCTTCTGCCCTGTAAATCCGAAACATTGTATCTCAGAAGTACTTATTTCGTGAAAAGGGCTTTTAAAACTTTTTTGGTCTTTGGTACGTTTTTGGAAATATATTTGTAACATACTAGGACCTCCTTCTACATACTATAAAATGAAACAGTAATAATACAGGGCTATGTAACTGCTTCGAAAACATCAAATGAGCGCTATTAAGGCAAAACACTGTAACTCAAGTTGCAGTGTATTGGATATACACGACAGGGTTCGCGAACGACTTCATTTAAAGTGGACGCTGCTACCCTAGATATAATCCGTCCGTCGAGGTGGTATTAATTTCCGCCAACCACACAGTCCACTATAATATATATTGAAATGCGCAATTTTATAACACGAAAAGTAATAACAGAAAAGTGTCTTCTGTATTTATTATCTTACTAATATTATAGAGAGAAAAGATTTTTTTTTGTATGTTTGTTACGCTTTCACGCTAAAACGGCTGAACGGATTTACAAGAAATTTTGCACATCGGTAGACCATGACCTAGATTAGGACATAGAATACTTTTTATCCCGATATTCTTACGGAATCGAGACTTATGCGGGTGAAACTGTAGAGCGCAGCATGTTACTTATAGTTAGTCATTTTGAAATAGAGACACAGTTAATACGTATGATTCATTATGTTTATTCTTAACACCCTTATTTATTAAGATAACCTAACCTAACATCACGCCTGTAATCTCCCCAAGGGTTAGGCAGAGGCGTTTCAGTTATGTCTAAGGCCCACGAAATAGGGGCGAACCTATTGTTATCAACCGGGCACAGATCTAGACTCCGGGCTGTTACTGAGAAAAAAATCTGAAAGAAATACCTAGTAACACTTTTCCCGACGTGGAGACCGACCTTAGGACCTCATGGTCAGCAGTTGCGCTTGTGACCTCTAGACCAACGAGGCAGGCGACAAGAAAAATAAATAACATGTTCAATGCTACTAAAATCGATCCTTTTTATTTAATCCTGAAATAAAAATTAAGTTCTTTCAGGTTTACACAAAAGTTAAAGATAAATCGCAAACAAACAACATGGTATTTGATTGTTGTCTGACAGTGGTTCAGAATCAAATATAGCGCAAACTGAACTTTAAACTAAGTAAATGAAACTTTGTCTGAAACAATGCCTCAAACCGCATCACACTTGGCTCCCGAAACCGCAAGCCAAACCTTTGACCCGGGTATCTAATATTAATGTTTTGCTTGTTATCTGTTTGTTTCACCTCAATCATGGCTATTGTATAAAATAGACTTGATTGGTTTTAAGGAAAGGAAAAAATCAATTGATATTTCATGAAATAGTCATTTAATAGGATTACATGAACTTAGAGGGTTGTATTGATGATTTTAATGATTATGATTCTGTAAAGTCATATTTGTTACGCTCGCGAATCATATCTTAGTCAATATTCAACATGACACTGACCTGCAAATTGCAAAAAAAACCTAAGAAACACTTTTCGCAGGCTACCCTGGCGCTTCCCTTTCCTTAACTAGTGTTCATAAAAAGATAAGAGATACAAAACTTGAAATCAAAACATATCATTTCACATAAACCTACATGGGCACTACGCCAGAAGCTAGGTGCTCGGTTCCAACTGGTCACTTCCTCTGGAGAAGAGCCGGCATGAAACTCAACGGTAACTTTTAAATAATTGGCTTTAACAATGTTTTCAAATTACAGTGTTATTAGGTATGAGAGCACAGTGAAGGCGGCCTGTCAACAAGTACCAGGTACTTAACAAAATAGAAAATGGTGAACAAATCTAAAGTCTACAAGGCTTTGTATTCAATAACATTTAAAACAAGAAATTATTGTTTGTAATTCATAGTTTTCTGTTTCAGATTTTCGGATAGAGTCGTAGGTATTCAAAACTTCTCTTTTTTTCGTTGTTTTTTTATCATTCTGTTTAAGTAGAAAAGCTTCAAAGAATTTTAACTGCAGCTAAATTCCGAAATAATAATAAAATTTATCTAAACAATGTTACAATTATTATTACCTTATAATTAGTTTAACATAATAATTATGTCTGTAAGGCTGCCATCAGACGGACTGCATCGCAGCAACCACGCGCTGTCGTTATATTCGACTGCATGCAGTTGTACGTTCGACTTCGTTCCGTCATGATATCAACTTCACGCGGTCGGCTGCAGTCGTGTGAAGTCAAAATTAATTAAATATAGTCGTGACTTCAACTTTATGCAGTCATGTAGTGTCGACGCACGCTGTCCATCGCTAATCGCATACAGTTAGTGTGTGTAACGTCTGTGCTTCCATTTCGACGTCAAATCTTACACTGAGCTCCTAGGCTAGATGCGTGGCGTCAACTGCGCAAAGTCAGATCCGACTGCAGATAACTGCATGCAGTTGAATATATTGACTGCGCGCGGTTGCTGCGGTGCAGTCCGTCTGATGGCAGCCTTACTGGGTGACATTAATTTTTTTTGTATTCGGTGGTGCCAAACTAGGCGGTTCCTGTATCTTGGGGACCTGAATCTTTAAAATTAGTCTTCAAAGTAACAACGTAACAAGTATTTAGGTAGGTACCTGATATCACCGCAGAGAATCAAGTCCCGACTTTACTAAAGCCCTCAGTCTGACATACGAGTAAGTTGGCAACTTAATAAATAGCTCCAAACGGAGCTAAGCTCAGTAAGCACACATGATTAATCAAAAGTTCAACTTCAACCATTCTAGACGTAATTTAATGGTTCGTAGCAAAAACTCATTGCACACACGGCAAATTGAGCATAAAGTAAG
Organism: Mesoligia furuncula; assembly: GCA_916614155.1. NCBI lineage: Eukaryota > Metazoa > Arthropoda > Insecta > Lepidoptera > Noctuidae > Mesoligia > Mesoligia furuncula. The sequence goes on along the minus strand of OU744793.1, from coordinate 10,873,873 downwards.
AAAGTTTCTGTTTAAAGACTTTGTCGTACAGTTGTGGAAATTGAGAATTCGTCAGTCACGCCAGCTGTTTCGTTTTGTACCTAATTGGTTCAACTTTTTAATGCTTTTCGTGCTCAATTTCAGACATTACTTTAGGCTCTTATTATTGTCGCACTACAATGTAATTGTTTATTTTATTTTTATTGAAAGGAACAGCTAACCATTACCTTACAACATCTACAACTCATCATCTGCCTAGCCTTTTCTTAACTATGTTGGGGTCGGCTTCCAGTCTAACAGGATGCAGCTGAATACCAGTATTTTACATTTAGCGACTGCCTATCTGACCTCTACAACCCAGTTACTGCACGGGTAATACGATACCCCTATGGTAAGACTGGTTGTCAGACTTTCGGGCTTCTGACTACCCGTAACGACTGTCAAAGATCTACGAATGACAGCTGGGACCAACGGCTTAACGTGCTTTCCGAGGCACGGAGGGGTCTCGGTATGTAAAGATCACACGATCAAGATCACCCATCCACAGACCAACCGCGGCAAGCGTAGCCCTGACCGATCGACCTGCGCGGCTGTCATTATTTAGCCACGGGCCCCTCTTCAACTTACAACAACTACAACTAATATAATTAATTTAACAAATAAAATAAGTATTACAACCCACAACGCTGTCCACAGGCAGACATAACAGTTTAGAAAAATATGTGTAATCATTAGTACGTGCAGTAATTAGTTGAAAAATGAGCATTAATAAAGTTAAAATGTTTATAAAGATTATATAATATAAAATACTAGCGGACCCGATGGACGTCGTCTTGCCCGGAAAAGCAGCACCACATTAAATATGATATTTTAAATTTAACATTTACATTTTTTTTATTTTGCGACTCCATAACTACTTCTAACGAATCTACGGTTGAGTTATCTTTTTTGATATCTCACTGTTTACATTTTCTTCCAAATCTTCTATGGTGGAAGTATTGGCGAGAAGCCTTTCTTAAATTCTTTTGATTTTAAGCTAGCCCTTTCGATTTGGTGACATACCGACAACAGCACCACCCAGTGGCGTGCATTGCATATAGGCATTTAAGCAGTGCCTACCTCGATAAATCACCATAAGCCTGTCAATTACATTTTAGTGTGTATTAAGAAACTTACTTAATTATCATACACAAGGGGAAGCGCAAAGGTAGCCCGCGAAATTCAAATTTTCATGGTTTTTGAGGGTGCCGAAGCCAAAAGTGAGGTTAAAATGAAAATCCAAGATGGCAGCTACTTTGTTTTATGTTTCTGATTAGTGACCGCGTCTGCCTAGACTAGACTCGGCCTGCCTAACTATTCTAAAAGCCAATGCACACCACTGGCACCACCTACCGGGTCCAATTGTGTTTTCAAACCATCCAGGAACCCATTGAAATATACTTACACATAAAATTTCATCCAAATCGATCCAGCCATTTAGGAGGAGTTAGGACTTAGGTGACAAATACAGAAAAAGAATATAATGTTACCGGCCAAACCCGATTTTACGATGAACTAGTTTTGCGAGGCCAAACCAGTTCTCCCTACACGGGGTGCATGGTTGCGGTCGGCCGATAGGCGACGTAGGATACAAGAGCGAGCAAAGCTTAGGGCACTCCGAGGTTAGGTTTGGTTGGGTCACTTTAAACCCTTTACACAGAAATAGAAGCGGGGCTCCGACGATATAGGATGCAAGAGCGAGCGAATGAGAATAATGGCCTAAGCGAAACTAGTTCATCCTTAAATCGGGTTTGGCCGGTAACATATTATTATAATAAGATGACCTTAGTTAGTTTGATGATTTTCAGAATGAGTTTACACATAGGTTATATTTAATAAAGAGGAGCGGGTGATAAAACCTACTCATTGCACTATTGGAGATGATATATCCATACTAATATTATAAATTCGAAAGTAACTCTGTCTGTCTGTATGTTACCTTTTCACGCCTAAATCACTGAACGGATTTCGATAAAATTTCCCGGGGAAGGACATAGGGTAGTTTTTATCGAGTTACCTCGCGGGCAAAGCCGCGGGCGGAAGCTAGTATTGGTATATATTTTCAAAAGTAGGCGGACATTCGAAGTAAGCCTGTAACAAATTTAATAGAAGCATCTACCTATCTACATTGCTATGAATCAGAACGAATAAACTATAAAATGCCGTTAATAAAGTTGGAACCACTTTCTTTTGTAATCAGTGCTAGAATAGTAGACTCGCTGGCATTCGCAAAAGTGTGCACCTACCTAAACAGTTTTTTGTAATTAGGGTTCCGTAACCAAAGGGTAAAAACAGGACCCTATTACTAAGACTTCGCTGTCTGTCCGTCCGTCTGTCACCAGGCTGTATCTCAAGAACCGCAATAGCTAGACAGTTGAAATTTTCACAAATTATGTACCTATTTCTGTTGCCGCTATAACAACAAATACTAAAAACAAAATAAAATAAATATTTAAGGGGGGCTCTCATACAACAAACGTGTATTTTTCGGCGTTTTTTCCTTGTCGTACGGAACTCTTCGTGTGCGAGTTCGACTCGCACTTGGCCAGTTTTTTTTATATTCATCCTCCTACTGTGCCGCAATACGACCCGTCTCTAATGCTGGGGATACACATGCCCGTAGCTTGCACACTAGCATACCAGCTCCTTGCACGTGCCAGCTACTCTCATGTGTATAAGCTAACTGGCATGCCTGTAACTGGCATACAAGTAGCTAGCACAACATTTGATTTACTTGCATGCCCGTTGAGGGAGGGGCCGCAGGGGGTTGCCAAAGCATACTTTTGTGCGACGCGATGGTAATGCTGGCATACAAGGGCACAACTTGCAGCCAGTATTACTTGCAAATGTATCCGCAGTGTGCCAGTCACTCGTACATGCCAGTAACTTTCATGCCAGCAACTTTCCCGATTTACTGGCATGTGTATCCCTCGTCTTAAAGTTGCGCCAATAATTGCACCCGTCGATACGATTCCAGCTCTACTTAAAAGCTTGTGAACGATAAGTCATTAAGGCTTTTATCGGTTTTTACTTCCGAAGTGTAATGCGCCCTCAAGCTATGTCGAATGACGACCTTCGCAAGTTCTCTGGTAATAAATAAGTTATAAAAGTTAAGAAGTCCCGTTATCATAGAATAGAATAGAATACTCTTTATTATGTACACCATATAAATTACAGACATATAGTATATCTAGAAACTGTACAAAGGGTGACATAATGGGCGGTCTTATCGCTAAAAGCGATTTTTTAAAGACAACCTTTGGATGGATTAAAAAGGGAAATTGCAGACAAATACTGTAGGTAGTCTGTGGTGTACCATTTACATACATAAAGTATATTATACTAATACATATAAATAATAATAAATATGAAACATGAGCAAAGAAAATATAATGATGATGTTTAAGGAGACAGTAAGTGCATTTTAACCATAATTATGGAGGGGCCAATCTGAACAGAATCTAGAAGATCGGTCAGACCGGACTAGACTATGGTCTGACCGGAAACATCGGCCTCCTTTCTTCGAGATTGCGCTGTAATCTACGATGCGGGCCCAGTGCGGGTTGGAAGATGTCACATGTTTCGAATTTTTGGTTCTAGGAGTCTTTGGTCAGCTGGACCCGGTCGCTCCTGGACCCGCGGGTATGCTGGTTTCCTCACGATGTTTTCTTTCACCGTTTTGAGAGCAGTGGCGATACACAAAATATAGCGCCTCTCTGGGTTCGAACGTACGATCTACAACTCGTAAGTCGCGGCCGTTACCAATGGGCCAATCATAACTTATAAGTCGTCTATGCTTTTGGCCACGGCGCATTTCGGTAATAAACCTAGATTATATTCCATTTCAGTTATTTGTTATAGATGTTTCTGTGGAAATCAACTATTTCTGGTCGGATAAACAATATGGTAGCTAATGTTACCTCACTTCGACCCATTGGTCGCTGGAGCGAATCAGGCTCGCACACAAATCCACTGGATACGGTAAAGTGATTCCACCATACCAATCCAAAGAAATAAACTACATGTTTGCCTCCAGAGGGGGATACAACAATAGTAGATTGTTATACAAGGGTCGAAAGGAATCAATTCCCATACGAGGTATTTAGACGGCTATAGTCCGTCACCGTTTCACCCGTGTTAAACACTCTACTTTTCATTTCGAATATAAGGAAAGTAAAAAAATGGTTTTATTTTCTTGTCTGCTCTTCATAAAATTTGAAATTTCTGGCAAAAGATTTTCGATTACTGTATTTGCCTCGTCTAACCGAATCTGGGATCAACATTTCCGAATTGCTTGAACTCATTTTTCATCAAGTATTAGGCCCGTATTAATAAACCTTCCTCAATGACGTACTCAAGTGCGATATCATTTGATACGCCATTATTGCGATATCAGCATCTCAAGATCATTGCTAATTAATAAACCCATGAAAACAGTATCTCAGTTACCAAGATCAGCTCCTCAAGATGCTGTACTTGAGGGCTTGATCTCGTGAACGATTACGTCACATTGACCGAAGTTTAGAATGACATTCATCACATTTCGTTCATGATGGTTCTTGCTATGTCGTAAGATTTATTGAAATACTTGTATTTTGTTAAAATTTTAATGAATAGCGCTGTATCACGTTTTACAGAGTATAGTTCTGAAGCGCCCCGATCACACGAACCTTCGCCGGCTCGGTACCGGGTCCCATCGTACCCAAGAATGACGACATACGACACCCTTATTTATGTAAATATTTATTATGCTACCCATCAAATCTTAAGAACGTGCGTTAATTAGGAGTGTTGGATAAAAACCTCATAATATGTTCATATTTAGCGCACAAGTTTATTATTATTAATTTACTTACCTTGAATACATTCAAGTTCGTAAATACATACGATACTCGCCATTTTGATGACAGTGGTGGTCGAGGCTAAAAAACATAAAAATTGGGTATTTCGAACACCCTAACTCCACCACAGGGGCTGCGAATAATACGTCATTTAATTATTTTACGAATTTATCCATAGTTTAAGGCAAATAAGTAGTGGTAATGAACTTTTTGGATTCTAATGTCGAAGTTTCGCGCCAACCGTGCGTGTTTACTACATTTTTACTTGTCACAAATTTCACATACCTACCTACACAGTTAAAGATAAGATTTAAAATTTGACAAATATTATTGAAAATATTGTGAACCACACGTAAATGCCCAGGTCTTAACGTAATATTCAAACACAGGTCCAATAACACGTATTAATCATTACCACTACTCAATTTGTGTTCAAAATCTCCGACCATTATTGTTTTTTTTATTGCAAAGATGTGCGAAAGCGATTATTCCAAACGATTTTTTTTAAATTTCGATTGATAATATGACGAATGTAATCGATACTTGGAAAGTAAATAAAATTTTAAGCAGTAAATTACATTATGCATTGTTTATAATAATGATTTAAGCTTTTCTAATGTCATTTCAATCGTTTTTGGGTCATTTTAGTAAACCGAGTCACTAACAGACACGCTATAGGTACCTCATTTATTGAATTTCGCGCCGAAATGTTTCTATATTTGAATTTATATTCGGAATGCGCTCGCTGTTTAAAATTATTTTAATTTATTGGACAACTATTATTTATTGTGGATTTTATTTTTGATACTTTCTAATAGTTTTCTACAGAATTCCGAGTAGTTATATATTTTCTATGTAGGCTTAGTAAAATTTTGTTTGAGAATGATGATAAATTAATTCTATAAATTGGATTTTCTGCAAACACTTTCAATACTTTTTGTTAGTTATAAGAGTTTTTTGTTCAGTTTCTATTTTTTTTTTAAATTGCGAATATCGATTAGGCTGTATGCAAGTTTTAAATCGAAATAAGAAAGTTGGGTAGACGGTCAGCACTAAAAAGTGTCACGTCGCAACACAATTTTTAGTAATTTTTATCAAGATTTGATCGAGTTTTTTTATGTAGTTTATGTACCTATGAAAAATGGTAAAAGTAAGAATGCAGACAGAATGCCAATATCTTTATTTTTCCTTTTTTTAAGAGAACGGGTTGTTCATGCATATTTTCACTGAATTGGTCTACTTTTCGGATAGGTGTGTATAGTAATACCAATTTTATACAACTTTCGTAGTAGACTAACGCAGTTTGACCGACCTCAACATATAAATAAATTATAGATTTTTGGTAAACGATATCGCAAAGACCATAAAATACACACACAGAACTCTATTTCATCATAATAATTAATCTCATCCAAAATATTTTCAAACTCCGTGTTTCGCGGTAGGTACTAATTACGACCTCAAGTCACGGACCGCCTACACTCAGGTTTTAGCATCTTGAGTACACGCACCTATTGCATACTTAAGTGTCAAGTTTCATTTATTAATCAGTCCATCACTCGGCTGATATCGTAAACCCAAACAGTAGCTTGAGAACGTCAAATAATATGTTTATTAATACGATCGTGACCTCAAGATCGATATCAAGTGCGAGCTCTTGGACTGAGTGACGTTTATTAATACGGGCCTTAGTCTTTATAAAACCGAAGTTTTTGAATTTCGGTACAGCTTACAGAGTTAATATCCCGCCAAATTATACCATTATATTTTTAAATTTTAAATATGGAACCATAGAAATGTTATCTATGTATGGAACACACCGCGTCACAAGACCGCAGCATAAAAAAAAAATTCGAAGCTGACTACCTAACCAAACTTAGTTCTATTTTTAAAATTTATTCCCGCCCTAGAGAGGGAAGCAATTACTATGAGTCTTTCCCGCCCAAAGGTGGGAAGTAGCGTCTTCCACCCACTATTCGGTTCAAACAAACACTACTTTCCAAGTATGAGGAATGAAAAAAGGATTTTGCTTTAATGAAAATGAGCTGAAGCTCTAATAAAAGCAATGGTTCAAAAGGAATACGTGTCTTGGTTGGCGGGCCACTTTTATCCAATATCCTATACATATTATAAATTAAAGTCGCTTTTCGTGTCTGTCTGTGTGACCGCGATGGATTGATGCGGTTTTCACAAACATTTAGAGAATTTATTCCGGTTGGTTGGATGTGTGGATCCTATTACTTATCTATATTATATAAAATTTTCATTAAAAAAACTGAAACAAATGACTGCCCCGTTGGTCTCGTGGTTGCAAGCGCGACTGCTGAGCGTGGGGTCCTGGGGTCGATTCCCGGGTCGGACAAAGTGTTATTGTGTTTTCCATAAGGAATTTCTTAGTAACATTCCGGAGTTTGGAAGTTGGCGGTTTAATGCCCCCGTGCCTCGGAAAGCACGTAAAGCCGTTGGTCCTGCGCCTGATCTCTCTCCGGTCGTGTCGGATTGCCGTCCCATCGGACTATGAGCGTAAAGGAACAGAGAGTGCACCTGTGTTTGCGCACACACTTGTGCACTATAATATCTCCTGCGTACCTGGCTAATCTCCATTGAGATTGGCCAGCGTGACCGAAAACGGTCGGGGAGGCTATTATTATTATATAAAATTTTCATATAATAAAGAAATCTCGATTTTTTGTCCAGTCGTATAAACCGTGCGAAACAGGGGCGGGTTGCTAGTCTAAACTAATATTATATCATTATTATAAACTAGCTGACCCGGGGAACTTCGTACCGCCCCGCCACCCGCTCTGCCCCCGCTTTTTAAATCTCTGATATCTTTTAAGATATATTCATTTTAATGATATGCTGTAAAGCGTAATTTTGATCTCCATGAAATGCACAACGTATTAAATGTATTTAATTGGATAAGGAATAATACTGTATTGTTTAAAATAGCTTGGTAAATAACCCATTTTTTTTTTTTTGTAATAAGGTTACAAAAAAAAAACTGTTGTAATATGGTAATATGGTTTTGTAAAAATGGTTACTGTGGGTTATCCTGAGGAGATAAACATATACCATTGCGGACTTTTTTAACGATATTTTTAAGATATACAATTCCGTAGTACATAATTTGATCTATCTCTTAAGGTTTAGCCAGCGTTTGCAATGTAAGGGCACAAAAATATGTTTGTTACGACATCACATTACAAATCTTTGAATTTCTCGGCTTTTTTCTACTATACTATGCATTTATTATACACTTTCCTCTTGAACCACTCTATCTATTAAAAAAACCGCTTCAAAATCCTTTGCGTAGTTTTAAAGATCTAAGCATACATAGGGACAGACAGACAGCGGGAAGCGACTAAGTTTTATACTATGTAGTAATAAAGAGGAAAGAATCGATTTTTTTGTATGTTTGTTTGTTACTCTTTCACGCTAAAACGTTAGTCGTACATTTTCGGGCCAAACAAAAAAAGCTATATTCCGAAAGAATAAGTTTTTCTTTTAATTTTATACTATTGGACCAAACCTGTAGAGTCATTCTCCGTCAAGTTACACGAGTTCAAAAATGCACTATGGCATACTTAGTTGATAGGGGGCTTCAGAGTCATTTAATGAATTTATTTGATTTATATTCGGGCAAGCTATTGCTATATTTACAAGCTTCTTTTGCTAGTACATTGAATAACCGAATTATTTGAATAATGCGGTTATTTCAAACTGCATGTAATTCATTCGTCGTTCTTTTTCCTCCGATCCGGCTTGAAACAGATGACAATAGCTTGGAACAGTGTTTCTTTTCATATTTCAATATACAGAGAAATAAACAATTTCAAAAGACCATTACCTACATATCCGATATCTACGCATTCTATACATACATACTTTGTAATATTGAGCTAAAATTATTGCTGCGAATCGACTTTTACTTTTGGTCTGAGAAGTCGCTGTTTACGACAAGCGCAACGTAACGCACGCAAAATATTGTCCTTATGGTTGCATGCATCGGTACATGAGTTGTGGGGTTGTAAAGATAAAAAAAACTGGCAAGGGCGAGTCGGACTACCATCATATGTTTTTACATCGGCGAGGCCTATATTCATCAGACAATTTTAACACTGTGCACTGCGGTGTAGAATATTGCAGTGTTATGTCAACGCCATCTCTTAACCGATAGTGGAACTAATGTAACTTTTGTTGATGATTTCTGAAAAAGTGTGCTAATTAGAGACTTCGTTTTATTTTTCCTTTAATCTTTACTTAAACTTTTATCACATAGAATAATTTCAGATTTTTCTCTTTGCAAACTTCGGAGATAAGGGGGGTAACGGTATTTTTTTTCACATTTTTCATCAAAAGTCGAAGACTATGCGGCTTAAAAAAAATGTTTGAGAATGTGCAAACTGCGCTCTTTTATAGAATATCCCACATGCCTTAGTAGCCCCATTTCGAATTTTTCAGACCCCATTCAGTCCCTGTTGCAAGAAATACACATATATTTTTATTTATGTGTATTTCTTGCAAGTACGTACACTGAGTACTTACCCAATCAATTATGTTCCAGTTTATTAGACAATAATTGATAGTAAAATCACTTCAATTCATAATAAGACCAACAAATCATAACCATAATAAGAACAACAAATCATAACAAATTGTGTTGACTACCCTCAATTGTAATAATTGAAGAACCAACTCCGACATATACTTTATTATACACCAGAAAAAACATAACAAAATAAATACGATTATTAATACAAAACATACAATGGGCGGCCTTATCGCTTTCTGCGATCTCTTCCAGGCAACCTTGGACGGGACAGTGATTGCGTGGATATAAAAAATGGGGTTGTCAGTGGTGTAAAAAATATACTCAAATCTATGTATATAAAACAAAGTCGGGTTGTTTACACCATTTATAACTCAAGAACGGCTGGACCGGTTTTTATGATCTTTAATTTGTTGGATTTGTGTTCGCCCTGAATAGCAGAATAATTATGAAAACATGGGAAAAATAACAAAAAAAAACCGGTAAAGAGCGAGTCGGACTCGCGCACCGGGGGTTCCGTACCATCATGTTTTTAATTTTTCATCGGCGAGGCCTATTCCTAGTCAGAGAATTTTAACACTGCACTGCTGTGTAGAATATTGCAGTTTTATGTCAGCGCTATCTCTTGACCGATAGTGGAACTAATTTAACTTTTGTCGATGATTTCTGCAAAAGTGTGCTATTTAGAGACTTCGTTTTATTTTTTCTATAATATGTACATAAACTTCTATCACATAGAATTATTTCAGATTTTTCTCTTTGCAAACTTCGGAGAAAAGGGAGGAATGATATTTTTTTTTACATTTTTCATCAAAAGTCGAAAATTTATGCGGCCTAAAAAAAAATGTTCGAGAATGTGCAAACTGCGCTCTTTCATATGATGCCCCACATGCCCTAGTAGCCCAATTTCGAATTTTTCAGACCCTTTCATTCCCTGTTGCAAAAAACATACATATATTTTTATTTCTTTCTTATTTGCAAAATAGTTCGGCAAACGTCATCTAAAACTTTTCCAAATTTAAAATTGATAGCATTAGTAGTTCTTGAGATATCCAGCTGTGACAGACAGACTGAGTCTCACTATAAGGGTTCCGTTTCACCACTTTAAATTAAAAATCTGATGCAGTACGAAGTTCGCCGGGTCTGCTAGTTTTTGATAAAACCGCAAAAGTTATATCCTCTGACCAAAGACAAACTCTTTTTTTCCTAAGTCTTTGCAAAAATAGGGATGAAGAATTTCATTTGATAGAATTCAATTTTGTCAGACCCGTTGAATACTGAGTATAGTCAAAGGCAGCCAGAATTTTATCATTCATTGCTCGCAGAAGTGCACCGTTTTTTAATAGAACAGACTCTTCTGCGACCACGGATTTATTAATATCCGTGTGCTAAAGTAAATGAAAGTATTTTTTACCGAACAAAAGTTCTACGGTACATCGCATAATACAGGTTAACTATTTAATTTGTATACAAAGTGATAGACGTATTTTAAGGCGGGCTTATGACTTAATAATTGTGAATACTACAATTTAACACCGAGTGCTAATTTTGATTAGTCTAGTCTTTAGTTTTCGAGAATTTGCGTTTACGCAAAATTATTTATTTATTTATTTATTAAAACTTTATGCACAACTAAAAACTGTACAAAGGCGGACTTAATGCCATGGGCATTTTCTACCAGTCTACCTTAGGGTGATGCAGAAACAATACATAGTAGGTGCAATAGCAGAAAACAAATAGAAAATATTTATAAGTAAAATATAAGAATAAATACATATATACATACATACGAAAAATATATAAACCAAAACAAAAGATGAGAGAGAAACAAGAAAACCTACAACAACGAATCTGCTAACTTCTTGTGTATGTGTTCTCGAGCTTTCACTTTAAATGTGAACTGATTGGTAACCGTCCTGATATTCTGAGGGAGCGCATTCCAAAGGAAAACCGCCTGGACAAAGAAAGAAGACTTAATAAAACCAGAGCGATGAGAAGGACAACGAAGAAGGCGATTATTCTCGGACCGAAGATTCTTGGTGTGTGCAGAGCATAAATATTGACAAAGAGAAGTCAGATATGAAGGAGAAGTGGGTTTGTGAAGAATAGAAAACAGGGTTGTCAATGCCCTCAACGCTCTGCGCTGCCGGATAGGTAACCACTTTAAAAGCGATCGATGTGCAGATACATGATCATACTTGCGGAGATTGAAAACGAATCGAATGCAGCTATTAAGAAGTCGGTCAAGTTTATTGAGGAGATCTGCATTCAGGTCATAGTAGCACACATCACCATAGTCAATTATGGGGAAGATAAGGGACTGTACAAGCATTGCCTTAATGTGTGATGGGAGAATATTTTTCATGCGATAGAGCGACCGCAACGTTCCAGTGACCTTCTTGCTCACAATCGCGACCTGCTTACGCCAGTCAAGGCAAGTGTCAACATGCAAACCCAGATCCTTAACGTCAGAGCTAAACGGAATCACTGTGCCATCAAAGATTACCGGTGGCACCGTTAAACCATTCAGCCTCCTCAAGCTATGGGGGCTCCCTACAATGATAGCCTGACACTTGGTTGGGTTAACCGCCACCCCAAAACGATCAGACCAGTTTTTGACAATTCGTAAATCCCGATTTAGCTCCTCGATCGCACCGGATAAGCTGTCAACACCTGCCTGACAGTAGAGCTGTAAGTCGTCAGCGTAAAGATGATACGCACACTGAAGCTCGGAAGTTATGAGATCTATAAAGATAGAGAACAAAAGTGGAGATAGAATGCCGCCTTGAGGGACGCCAGTTTCAAGATCACACCAGCTGGAGTTAGAGTCACCAGCAAGAACTGATTGCTGACGCCTCCGAAGATAGGAAGAAAACCATTCCAGAACCTCGTGAGAGACCATGCGATAGGAGAGGATGGATAAAAGGACTTCGTGACTGACGGTATTGAAAGCATTGGAGAAATCGATCAACACTAAAACCGTAGCTTTAGTGTCTTCCATTCCTCGCCTTATATCGTCAGTCACTTTAAGGAGAGCAGAAACGGTACTGTGCCCGGGCCTGAAACCGGATTGGAATGGACTGATGAGGGAGTTTTTGTGAATGAAGTTGGAGAATTGTTTATGTACACAGGCCTCGAGTACTTTGGATAAAAAGGGAAGGATGGAAATTGGACGAAAGTGACTGAGAAGAGTGGGATTAGAGATTTTGGGTAGTGGTCGAACATGGGCTTTCCGCCACAGGGAAGGGAAATCACCGGAGTAAAGGGAGAAGTTAACAATATGGGAAATTGCAGGAAGGAGCTGATCAACCGCTGTCACGATCATGTGTCGACTGATGTTATCTCAACCAACGGCTTTGGACTTAATGGATAGGATAATCTTTTTGATCTCTCCCGGGTCGACTGGGGTGAAGGCAAAGAGGGTAATATTGGGTCGCGTCAGACCAGCAAGGTAGTCAAGGGTTTGGCATTTGGTTGGATCATCAAGGGTGGGAACAGTGGAAAAATGACGATTTAGATCATCTAAGCCAAATGCGTTGGGAAGGTCTGAATGCCGCGATTTGCCGATACCTAGAGTTCCAAGGAATTTCCAGATATCAGCAGGAGAAGATGAAGTGATGTTATCAAGAATATGGCGACGTTTAGCGTTGCGTATCATCTGATTACAACGATTGCGAGCAGTTTTTAAGAGAGTCCAATTGTCATCGGACCGATCCTTTTTAAACTTCCGAAACGCGCGGTCCCTTCGTCGCATCGCCATCCGAACTCCCTCATTCATCCATGGCGCAGGAGGGCGCTTTAGCTTGACTCTCCTAATGGGAGCGTGGGTGTCGTACAGTTTTACTACAGCATTGTTAAAAATCGTAACTTTATCGTCAACTGTAGTGGCTTCCTCCAGGGGTGTCCAGTCAATATTAGAAGCATCATGTGCAAGCTTTTCACTATTCATCCGCGCAAAGGCACGCCTGTACTGGAATGTAGGTTTAGGTTTAGGAGATTTAAAGACATATGACAGGAAAATAAGGTCGTGATGGGAAAAACCAGGAGCGTCAAGTTGACCATGTGAGGAGACTAGGGAAGGATTTGAGGTGAGGATCAAGTCGAGCCAAGTATCATCACCGGCAGTGTTATGATGAGTTGGTTGGAGAGGCCACACATGCAGACTAGCTGACTCGACCAGATGTAAAAGTTTACGGGATCGACGGGAGTTGTGGGCAAGGAGATTGGTGTTGAAATCCCCCATGACTATGTGATGTGCATACTCCGAACCTAAAGATTCTAGGACCGATTCGAATTCGGTGAAGTAATCAAGTGAGGGGGGACAATACACAACGCCAAGAACGATTTTAGCTCCTTTGACACTGACTTCTAGAAAAAGAAACTCAGCCGAAGTATTACAGGAAGAAGTAGAGAGAACTTTAAAAGGAAGATCAGCACGGAGGTAAATAGCTACACCACCCCTTCTCTTACCGACTCTGTCATTCCGCAAAAGAACGAATCCTGGGAGTAAGTGGTGGATAAAAGTTCAGGTTTTAACCAAGTTTCAGAAATCTGGACGGCATGGACGTTGTTGTTCGAGAAAGTTTCATACAACTCATTGTAGTGGCTTGGAATGCTTTGAGCATTTATATGACAGACATTAAACAACCGGCCAAGATTTTGGCTGAATCTTAGGCGTAAAAGTTCACCAAGGTTTTCTGTAAGAGAACAAAAGCTATCATCATTCATCAATATTGAATAATATGACATTTTAAATTCTATTGTATACTTAACGCAAAACATCAGATTGTCAGTACTGTATGTATCTATACAACTTCTACTTTACGTTTTGACCGATAGTTAAAAAATAGTAGATTATGCACCGAGGGGCTAAAGTTGTGTCTTATGTCACGGGCGTCATATTGAATCTCGAGCGCAATGAAGCATTCGGGATTTAACTCCCGAGCGCAGCGAGGGAGTTAAGAGTTTAACTCACGAGCGAAGCGAGGGATCCAAGCTAGCCCAAGGCAAAGACACCTTTAGCCCAGAGGAGGATACTCTACTTTTTACACCTACTGTGAGAAAATAATAGCCATAGTACGAAAAACAAAGTATTTACAAAAAGAATTTAACTTGGTTTTGTGGTGTGTTTCTATTAACATCACTCTCATGGAAGTGGCGTTTGTGTAAACTAAGCTTTATACAGGGCTGGTAGAATGGTTTTGGATTATTGGCTGTATGCATTTTGGATTTAGAACGTCATTGGAGACGCTGCGCTCGTGAAAATAGAGCATTTTTGATAAAATGTGATAAATCGACTGTAGTATAGATAGGTTTTATTATTTATTTATTTATTCACAAAATCCACAGCAATCTTAGCGCAGGTTACTTAAAATAAATTAACGAATGTTACAGCCAATTACTATTACGGTATTAAGGCGCGGTACGGTATTTGTTATTATTAATGCCAGTTTTAATGTTATTCCATTCCTTTTAAAAAATGGTTCGTAGTTATCTAATTATTCTTACAATATTATGTCTTCGAAAACATGGCAACGATATGAAGTGGTAGTCGTTATGATTTTGTAGGAAATCGAGAATATCATCCACGCGTAGTAAGGGTTTCGAGAATAGCTTTCCTCTTTCTGGCACCAAAGGGTGTTTGTTAGTACTATACTGCCTATTTAGCTGAGCATGTGAGATTCCAAATTCAAATCACATTATTGACCAGCGGGTCATAATGAAATCCAGTACAACATTATTGCCCGACCACATTATACAACACTATTGACAACTATTAATTTGATTACTATTATTTACTATTTACTATTTACTTTACACTTTTATTTATTATTTACTATTGATTTTAGTACAACATTATTGACCGACTGTGCCCCCGGCCACTAATGACTCACTTTGGGTTAAGGTTGCTTGACATATAATTTGACATTTTCGAGCAGGTGGTGTGAAAAAAACATTTAAAGTAGCAACAAGCCTATAGTAAAAGTGCGCAGTGCTGGACACCACCACCCTATTTCAAGTTAAACAAATATCAACTTTATTTCAATGACAATTAAGTTGATTTTAGAGTGACTAGCACTATTGAAAAAGTTATAAAAATCTTTGAAGTTGTAGCGTAAACTGAACTTTATTGTGTAGGAATTACAGTTATTTTTCCATTAATTCATATTTGTTTACATTTTTGGCAAATAATTTGCGAACGCAGATGAGGTTTCGTAGCAGAGTCTACAAAGCTACGAATGTGCTACGATTTTTATATTTTTTTCAATAGTCTTGCTCGTAAAGTGGCTCTTAATAAACCGCTTTTAGGTCCATAATGCAGTATGTTAAAAAGGCGTGCTTTTTACTTTGTGTTACTGCACTAGTGCGATAACGCCACAGATAACTGTTTACTAATCATATTTTGATCAAGATGTAACCTGATATTGACCTGCAAATTGCAGAAAACGTAAGAAATTTTGAATTTCGCGGTCTACCACTGCCTTAAATTGTTCATGGTCCCTCCAGTAACCAAACGGAAAAGACCCTGACTGGCGTTCTATTATTGCAGATTCTCACTGAACTAATGTATATTTCTCTATGCCAATAATACTTTCAAATACTAACTAAACTACAATTTGACATACGACAACACTGCGATCAGTCTAAACATTATTTTGTGTTTATTATATTTTTTCTAAAGGCTGTTTAGCGGTTTTGTCAGTGCCTTTATTTACACCTGCGCGTACATATCTAGCGGGTGCGCGGAAAAACAAAACCAGCGCGCCATTTCCCATACAAGTTAATATTTAACAATACATACTCTGTTTTTTTCCTCGCAAGTGTGTTGAAAAACGTCATATGAAACGCGTGTGCATTAATCATAGCACACACATATCATAATGTACCTACTATTGTATCATAATGTACCTACTATTAAGTGAACTGAAAATTAGCAATGGATGGCCTGCTTTAACCGTTGTATGAAAAGAAATACAATCACGACTATTAAACTGGTTACTTAATTCAATAATTAACTATGTAACAAACCCTTTTAGATTTATTTATAAACGTTGCTTAAAATTTATTAATGGTTAACGACTGTTTAACCATACATTTATGACGTTTAACCGTCACCGTCGTCGTCGTCGTCGTCGACTTTTACACATACAATGGTATTTTTTTTTTTTTTTTTTAATCTTTATTTTAAGGGACTTTTGAACTCCGTTCATGCCAGCCCCATCATAAACTTATCTTGAATTACTAACAAAAACTACTAACTAACTAACAAAAATTACTAGCAAAACTAATTTAAAAAACAACTAACAACTAAATATTAACTAATGAATAAATCATTTTAGCTTCAAGGGACAAAGGTTGAGATAATAAACTATAAAACACGCCTAAGTCTAACCTATTTATACCTAACTCCCCAATAATTTGATTTCTCTCAGATTCGTTCCTGACGCACTCCATCAAAAGATGTTGAACATCTTCTCTTTTACCGCAAACCTCGCAATTGGGTGAATTTACTTTTTTCATAAGATAAGCAAACGCTCTTAATGGCATGTGTCCAGACCGAACCCGATGAGCAGTTACAACAGTACCTCGGCTAATGGTATTGGTATCAAACCAGGGGATATGAGGAGGCTCGTTTTGTATGATCTTGTACCATACACCTTTTAGTTTAGATTGCTCATTAAAGTGATCTTTCCATTTATTATAACAATAATTTTTAAATTTACGCAATATTTCCGAATAAAACGGAAGAATATAAATTTCGATACCCGAAATTGACCCTATTTTTGCTAACTTATCTGCCTCCTCATTTCCCTTCAGGCCAGTATGTGACGGGACCCACTGCAGTACTATGTTGACGTTATCTAAAAGAAGTGAGTGTATTTTTCTCAGCACATCATAGGCAGTCGGTACACCTCGGTGTCCAGAGGCGCATCGTGCCAGATGCTGGAGAGCACTCTTGCTGTCGGTAAAAATGACAAAATTTGTAGTATGTGTCAGTGTTTTAACGTAAGACAACGCTTCTGAAATCGCTAACATTTCTGCTGTCATAATAGATATTGGAGAGTTTATTTTAAAACACTCACTTCTTTTAGCAACTGGATCATAGTAAGCTGCTCCTATCTCAGTGCTTTTCGATCCATCTGTATACAACTTATACCATTGACCATACCTTTCATTAAGTTCTAAGATTACATCATTTCTTAACAAATTAATTTCATAAGATATTTTAGGTTTTACGACACTAATTAAATTGATTTTAATAACACGATTAACATCAATGTAACTGCACCAAATATTTAGCTTATACGTGTCTAAAGGACACGATGAATATATTTTTTCTTCTTTAATAAAATTGAATATAGTCATTAGCAAAGGTTTCTTTTTAGATAACCAATATCTATTTGTTGAAAGTGAACAAAATCTATCCAGCAGCCTACTAGTGACATCATTTGACCAAGATTTAACTTTAGAACAGAACTTAAAAGCTAAAAACATACGCCGGATATACAAAGGAGGCAAACATAATTCACTTTCCATTACATGTATAGGGGTCGTTTTAATAAAACCACCTATAGTTCTCATAGCTTTGTTTTGAACTTTATCTATTTTATAAACTCTTGATTTAATACTATTATCATATAGAAAACAACCATAATCCATACGACTCCTTATCAAAGCTATGTATAAACGTCTTAAATGTATGGGATGTACTCCCCACCCGGGTCCAGCCAGAACTTTGATGATATTTAAAATTTTCTGACATTTTTGATTGAGTTCATTAATGTGTCGGCCCCACCGGAGTGAGGAGTCCAGCCACATACCCAAATACTTGATATTATCGACTCGCTCTAATGGTAAATTATTGACCAGAATGTGAATATGTTGCCTTCTGTGTCCTCTACTAAACAAACATAGTTGAGATTTTGCTGCTGATAGTTCTAAGCCAATCTTGAGTAGTATCTTAGTAATTATATTTATGGATGTTTGTATATGAATAATGCTATCATTTAGTTTTTTACAGCTCGTCAATATTGCAAAGTCATCAGCGTATTGACATATTTGTACAATGTTCTCACCATTATTTCTTGCAATCTCCATAGTGACAATATTAAATAACAATGGTGAAATTGGATCGCCCTGTGCAAGTCCTCGATTCGTCCATCTAACGATATCTTCCTCCAGACCTAATTCGTCTCTAATAATTAAATGTCTTTCGCATAAAAAATCCCAAAAGTAGTTACATATTCTACTTCCTGCTTTTAGTTGATCTAATTTACTGACAACACTTTCAATTAAAACATTATTATATGCGTTCTCAATATCGAGAAAACATGCTAAAGTTGGGATATTCTTAGTAAAAGCAATCTGAATACTAGTGACCACTTGAGTGAGGGATTCTAAACATGAACGTCCTCTTCGGAAGCCCGTTGTACTTGAAGACAATATCGTATTATGTTCCACAAACCACTCCAACCTTTTATTTAGCATTAAATGAAAAATTTTACACAAGCAAGATATCAATGATATTGGTCTTAACTTAACGTCCGTGCTAGATGAACTATTATGTTTTGGTATTGCAATAATTTTAATGTTACGCCATTCAATAGGGATACAGCTGGTGTAAAATATTTCATTATATAAGCCAAGTAAATATTTTTTTGCTATAATAGGGAGATTAAAGATCATAGAATATGTAATGGCATCATCGCCAGGTGCTGTATCTTTTTTCTTAATGCATGTTTCTAGCTCTTGGTAGGTAAATTCGGATTCTAGTAATACATTTGTTGACGTAAATACAGGTTTGGAAGACTGAACTGAATCAGGGGCTAAATTGCGCAATAATTCTTGTTTCCTATCAATTGAAAAGTGATACTTATCTCTTTTGTAGCCCTTAATCCATTTCATTCTTCTCCACATTTCTGAAGACGACACACTACTGTCTACATCTGTACAAAACGTTTGGAAACCATTTGTCCTAGCTCGTTGTATTTCTTCCTTTGCCTTTAAAGTTTTATCTTCTAGTATAGTTAAGTTTCTAGGCGTAGGATTTCGTCTAAACTGAGCCAGTGCGAGTCTTCTCTCTGCTACTAGTTTGGATAGACACTGATTCCAATAGGGTTTTGGCTTGAAATCCCTTTCTGGGTCATTGCAAGTTTTAATTAGGGGTATATTTTTATCCGCTGATTTATTAATAATAGAAATAAAGTTCGTGTACTTTTCTTGCGTACTACCGCTACACATGAACAATTCTGTGAGACTGTTTTCAATATCCTTAGAGTATGCTGACCAATCAGCCATCTTAAAATTCCTTCTTTTAGTAAAATGTGGCACATCTTGATAGTTTAGTTTTATTTTTATCATCAAGTGGTCACTTCCTAAGTTCTCATTAAATGCACGCCACTTACAAATAATTGCAATATCAGATGAGGTGAATGTGATATCAGGCGACGTTTGCTGTAATACATTGCTTACAAGTCTTACTCTGGTTGCGCTGCCATCATTAATGGGTATATAGCCATACTCCAATGCAGAGTCCATGATTTCATTTCCTCTGGTATCGTTTTTAGATGACCAATTCGAGTGATGTCCATTAAAATCTCCAGCTATTATGGTTTTACTTGTGCATAATGCAAAAAGTTCATCCCAATCAGATTCTCTAGTTGTTGCCGAGGGTGAACAGTAAATAGAAAATATATTTTCTAAATACTTACAATTATGAATCTTTACATGCAGCATTTCTATGGCAGTATTATTAATTCTAGTAGGCTTTATTTCGGATTTTATTGACTTGTGTACCATCACTGCAACACCGCCATAACCATCGTGTCTATCTCTTCTATAAATACTATAATGTGACATATTTAAGCGACTTCCTTCCTTCAACCATGTTTCAGAAATAATTGCAATATGTATTTGGTCTTTAATCAAAAGTGTCTCAAATTCTGTGAATTTTGGTCTTAGACTCTGTGAGTTCCACTGCAAAACATTAACACAAAAATTCCTAATTTTATTATCCATTAAGTCCACAGAAAATCTTGTTTATCAAATCTCCATTTTTAATTATTTCTACAACATATGTACAGAGATCTTCAAATATAGTTTTACAAAAGCATTTCACCTTATCTTCAAAATTCGAATTCGACATAATAATTTCTTTCAATTTCTGAATTAATTTATAGAACATTATTGTAAATCCGCTCCTTTTTCTTTCTTCCTTCTTACCTTGAACTTGGTTTTCAAGAACGGTATTTTCGATCCCTTCCATATTCAACACCTCTATATCTGGATCTTTGTTTGCATTAGATTTTTTGTTTTTCTTATTTCTTTGTACTGTATATCCCTTCTGTTCGTAAACATCCTCAGTTACTAATATGTCACTCACTTCATTGTTTATTTCCTGATCCATACAAGTGTCCGGAAGATTACCTCGTAATACATCTCTATAACTTCTAGATCCAGATGCTGGAGTCTGTCCAGATTTATCGAAATTATTTAGTTCTGCACTGTTTTTATTTGAGATCTTTTCATTTTTTGATACCAGTTCCAAAGCTTTTCTGTATGAACAAGTTTCTTTACACATAACATTCCGAATCTCTTTCTCTCTCTGGAACATAGGACAACTTTTATCAAAAGACATATGAGGACCACCGCAGTTTAGACATTTAAAAGTGTTAGTTTCACAATTAGTATGATTTTGGCCACATTTGGGACATAGGACCTTTTTCCCCGGGCAATACTTTCTTATATGTCCGTACTTCCAGCAGCCAGAACATTGTGAGACTGGGAAAGTATATGGCTCGACTTTAAACCTACATCCGTATCCATTAACATACGGGGGTAAAGTCGGACCCTTAAAACATATCCTTAAGGTCTCACAATCAACCCAATTGCCCTCATTATTTAATCGCTTGAGTCGTAATAAGGAAATAATCTCTGTGTCACACTTTAACATATTTTGAAGCTCTTCCATTTCAGTTTCTAAATCTATTTGTTTAATCATTCCATATGAAACGCTCAAATCAAATGTCATTTGGCATCTTAGCCCCAACTCAGTTATGTCTGTACAATTTAATAAGGAATTCGCTTTTTCTTGTGATTCAAATAAAATTAGGGCTTTAAAGCTGCTTTTATATTTGATTCTTTGTATCTCCTCTATATTATATCTTCTCAACATCTTAGCTAGGGCGATCTGTTTCGGTAATGGTTCTTTAGCAGTAATACAAACTTCAAAAGTTTTTTCAAATGTGTGGGTAGTCATCTCAATTTGCGCGTCACTATTCTTAGACAAACACCGATTTAATCGTTTTGCTCTCCTGTTCACAGTTATAAAGCCTTCTTCATCTGCATCTCCTTCATATTCATTGCTGTCACTTCTAATTCTCTTGCTTCTCTGTATTTCATCAATTTCTAATGTTTTTCTCAATGTACCTTCATCAGGTTGACTAACTAAAATCTCAGCTTCATCTTCACCACTATCACTCAATACTCTAGGCAAACAAGATAAACTTTGATTACTTTTATCACTCATTATTATAAGTTCCGTAAGTAAGACGAGATATGCTAAAAATCATTGCCGATACGGTTGGGCTAACGCGTGCGCTCGACTCACCGATCCGCGCGCAACTGATACAATGGTATAATAAACATACTTATCAAAATTATTATAATCGCTTTACTTGCCTTTTCACAAAACAAATATATGATTTATTCAATTTATTCTATTCTAGACCAATTCTTTGTTAATAAAACACCCTTAAAAGGGTGTCAGGGCTATTAACGTAATAAACCCTTCATAATACAACAATAATGCTTCAACGGCCTTTCATAATCAGTTCAACATTACTCATATATTCGTAGAATTATATTATCCCTTTCAGCATTTCTGAAAAGGGTGAGAAAATGCGAAAAACTAGCGGCAGTTTCGCAATTATCTCGTATACCTTCCCTTATTAGTGGAAAAAGGAAGTCGTAATTGAACCGACTTCAAAACATTAGTGTATCGACGTGAAGCAATAGGCATTTACGGAAAATAGGCCAAATTACCTGTCCAACACAAAATAGATGAAATTAACTTACCTTTCAGTAACGGCCTCACATTTATTCTGTTTTGTACTTAGGCTTAGCACGCACTGCGATTAAACGCGAGTGGTTTAGGAATAGACGAAATCGCCAAACCGCGTACAAACTACAAATACGCGCTGCGCCTGGCATTTTACTTAATTTTATTTTAGTGCCGCCATGAATTACTGGCGAACAGCGTGTGTTGTGGCTTTGGTTTTAAAATAAAAAAAAAAGAAAACGTAAACAACGCCGCCACTACAGGTACTGGGTACATCCACTAACAGATCAAAGACATTTTGAAAGAATATACTTTTATAAAATATGCAACGACGTGTGACAGCATCCTGATAAGTTTTTTAATTACTGCAGAATGTCGATTGGTACATTTGATAAATTATTACAAGTGGTGGGCTAGTATCTACAATATGAAGACACTGCATTTCGAAAGGCAATATCACCTGAAGTGCGAATTTCAGTTACGTTAAGGTAAGAAAACAATATTTAATTACGTATTGAGATAGCCTTTATTTCAAACCATTGAATAGGAGAAATTAAACTAACGAAGAATCTCTCAATAGAATATAAAATAACTTCTTCTTCTTCTTTCTGCTTCTTCTCTTAATAAAAGTAAAATAAGTAGTTTTTTTTAGTTTACCTACTCTTCGGTCTTGGTGTTCTATTAGGGAACTGATTTCTAAATTGTGAAAAATAATCGGCAGTCGCACTGGCTGGTCTTAAATTTTCTTGGTCGATAATTTGCACCCGATTTTGTGGCGTTCGTAACTTCGTATATGGGGTGCTTGCAGAATTGAAGTTGATGGAATCTGGGGAATTAAAGTCGAGGAAAGGAATTGAACGCTGCGTTGCTGATGGTGATTGGATGGAATAAATTGTATCCATAGATTAGGATTATGAAGAATACTGATACTGATAGGTGCTTTGTGGCTGGTTATATGATTTATGATACAATCAATGATTTCAAATGAGTCAATGGATACAATGGTGAACTACATATTCTTGGTTCTCGAAATTGAGATGATTGATTCGAAACGAGTTGCGATCGTTGCGGAGATGAATGAGAACATGCGTTTTTAATACATTATGGATTTCAATCTTCGCTTTTGGTCTTCATTTAATTTACGTAACCAAGGAACTAACATCAGAGCAAAGTTATTTTCTTCGTCGTCGTCATGTACCTAGGTACTTGTTTGTCTTTTAATAAATGTCAAGTATTTGTTTTACATATTCTGTTGCTGTGGTCTCTGTTCATCTTTCGCAGTGATGTTCTATTGTTATTAATGGGTTGTGAATTGTGAGCTGGAGCGGACAATGTTATAATTATCCTGAGTAGAACCCGCTGACAATATATTTACATCCTGAGATGAAACGAAATTCCAATAAATAAAAAACTAAGAGGTCGGAACGCGGTCGCTGTCACCCGTTTGTTCCAGATCACTTTCGGGCTCAGGAACATTCTGCGGTTTTCGTTTGGGTCAACTTAAACTTGGGATATATAAATATCAGTGACAGGAAGGTATAATATACAACTTTATTTTAAGTATTTGCAAAACCCGAAACACGTGTCTAGTATTTTTATTTAAAGAATCTATGTACAAAATTTCAAAACTGTATCATGAAAAATCACAAAGTTATGAGCTTGTTAAGTTACCCGTTTGTCCGTACAAAAATATGCTCACTAGCGCCGCTCGCGCCGGGCCGTCTTGCGATCATTGATAATAGTACCTAGATACCTAACCGTTCGGCGCGGAGATTGGATAACCTACTTACTGTCGCTCGGTGTTCAACTTTAACCTTTTTTAAATATTTTTGGGACAAAATATAATGTGGGGTAAAAATTGTTGGAATCGATTCAGTTACTTATTCTGAACAAACTATATTCAGGTTTCGCTTCTACTAAAAATAACGTTGTATAACATCGTCATTATAAACTAAGTGGCAAAAATACATATTGTTTAAGCTAACTCAAAAACTACCCAAGCAAAGTTAATATTTCACCCCTATCCATTAAAAAAAGAATTTTTGAACATTCGATTTAAAATTGCCGGAGATGTCGCGTAACAAACACAAAACAAAACAACAGACAGTCGAATTGAGAACCTCCTCCAAAAACATACATAAAAAAACCCCTTCGTTTACTTGAATCTTTACCAGTATTTTTGGTTTAAAAACCAAACTCCTCCTGAACCGATTTTGATGAAACTTCTATAGGACCAATCTGAAAGTATATCCTTTTAAATAAAACATGAATTTAGCAAATCGGCTTATAAATAACGGAGTACTGGGGTAACAAAAAAAAAAATAAAACCGTATTGAGAACGTCCTCCTTTTTTTGAAGTCGGTTAAAAATGATATAAGAATTGCCTACACCTAAGTAAGCGAGTAGAGCACTATACAGAAGACCGCTCAACTTGGAGACGCGTCGATTGAAGAAACGAGGAAGAAGGGAAGGAAGTAGAAAGTTTATTATTGTTCATAATATACAGATAAACCTTACGAAGCTTTACAATACCTAATAATTATTTAACTTAGAGTCGAAACATCACATCAGTAGATCGCACACAAGCGATCGATTCATGAGCGGGTAGCTAGTACCTACTTACCTATAGTATGTAGCTGTTTTAGTTACTAAAAATTTAATCAATAGGTAGGTACTTACTTTTGTGACGAGAAAGCTGTGGACGGGGGACTTCATTTAGAAATGTTTCCACATTTTGAGCTGTAAAAACTTTTGATTTCTTAGGACGATGTCCTTCTGATTTCCTTTTTAAAAATGCCAGTAATTTGGTGTATGTATTAATTTGTATATTATGTTTGATGATTATTGTTGACCTGAGCATCGAATACTTAGATGAACCTTTGACTACTTGGCTTCTCTGTAGGTACATGATAAATGCTGGAAGTAGACTAACGCCCTTTGTAGTTTTCCATTTGTAAAAATCGTCGTAGGCTTTCCTTCCCTTCCTATGTACGATTCCTTGGACTTTTCTGGGAGTAGATTTTTGACAATGCTAATGGCTTCGGATTTAATGTACTCCGGAGTCAAATCACTATCGTCACTCAACATTTTTGTGAGAATTTATAGTTTAGGTAAACTTGTTGCAAAGCAAAGCAATTTTAAGTATTCGCTTTTTTTTTGTGTTCAATTTTTGTTTTAATTTTCTACTACTTGTGGTGGCCAATTCTATGTTCGAACAATTTACTTATTTTTGAGTGCAGATCTTAAGGGGCTTACATGACCTAAAGCGCGGTCACTGTCGGATTGCATAGAAAAGAAAGAGAAGCGCGATGACACAACGCTGGTAATTTATTACCAAATAAGAAGCAATTATTTCATTACAAAAAATCTATTGTTTGGGCTAAAAAAATTAAAACACTAGTGTTTCACAAACAATCAGACATGTGACAAAAAATCAGAATGATTGTATGTATATTATTATGGTTTTTGTTGTAAAAAGAAAGTTTTTAGAGGTATCTTCATGTTTTTTTTCTATCGTATCAAATTAGTTGTATTACATTTTCAACACACTATGTACCTAGCTTATATCCTAAAGAATATCCTATATTTTTCTGATTTTGTTAACTGTTATTGTTTCTAAAACTTGCGTTTTTTGCATTTAGGTCCTGTAAGCCCCTTAATGGTGAATGCATGGAACTAGTACGTATCTAGGTACCTACTACGTTCGTATGCGTTTTCTAATTTATGTTCCAAATTCAAATCACATTAATGACCAGAGGTGCATAATGAAATTCAGGTCTTGAATGACGCACTTTAGGTTAGGTTTGCATGACATATAATTGGATATTGTCGAGCAGGCGGTGTGAAAAAGTTGTTGCATTCACTCTCAGAAAGGATTTCTCTTCTTTAACCTAACATCATGATCGCTTCCCGGCAAGAAAAGTGTCACAACACATATTAGGTACAAAATGACATAATCACAGCTCTAAATAGGGCGTATTTCATTTGTCCGGCTGAAAAAATTTCGTTATTATGTTGCGCATGGTTACCGCTAGATGGCACTAAGTTCTCTTTTTCACGGAGCCGTTTCGCTCCGAACACCGGCGTGAACAGTGTCACATTTGTGTTAATACAGAGTAGACATACAATAAAATGTGTATTATTTTTTAAACTACAGAAATTTTAATCGAAAAAAGAGTCATAATACCTATTCATCAAATTAAAATTTTCTTAAAAGTTAGTTAAAAAAAAATACGATTTTGCTATTAAATTTAAAGCCCTTTAATAAATATATAAATAAGCTATTTACACACCATATTTCAGCAATCTGACTATTATAGTTTTTAAATTATTGATGTCTAGATAAACAAAAAACTTTAAAGTTACATTTTCTCGAAACAGCTATTTTTGTATTCTGACACTTTTTTTGCCGGGAAGCGAATTGTATAATTATGAAATTTTGTATGATTCTATCTCGCTTTTGCCTAATATACTTTCTCGCTTGCGCCGCTTGCTAAGCACTAACCGAATACACTCGAATCCGGATGATACAGAGTGAGGTGCAGCTGCAGAGCCAACTACTGCAGTTCTGCCTTTGTTAATAGTAGCAGCATTAGCAGCTTAGGCAATCTGTCATTGACAACAAAATAATATTATTTATTAAATTAACCGTGCCCTCGGATTTCGTAGTAGTGTCGGGTGTCGTTGTCGGTTGTATTAATTAAGGGACCAAACTACACACATCAAAAGTGTCTAGGGATCAAGCATTTTTATGCGGATTTCTTGAGATTGAGATGTGGCTTTGTAATAAATTTATGATTTTATAAATTTATATGGATCCTTTTTGGTGTATTTCATAATTTGAATCAGGAACTGTGAATCAAATTCGAGTAAAAGATGAAAATCAGCTGTCAATATTTTCCCTATAAAAACATACAACGCATTGAAGACATTATTAGTGCTACTGTTTCCCTACTACTGATTAAAACCAACGTTATTATGGAGCGGCGACGTCATTTAAGCAGGGAAGAAATGCTCAGAGCCGTGGGAATGATAGAAGCTGGTTCCCGGCAACGTACTGTGGCTTTAGCTCTGAATACAAGTCAGAGTGTTATCAGTCGACTTTGGACACGTTACCGAAGCACTGGTACCGTGGCTGAGCGCCATGGAGGACGGTATCGCTGCACCACACGGAGACAAGACCGATACATTCAAATCTTAACTCGAAGAGCTCCAACAATAACCGCCATGATGTTAGCCGTGAGGCTTCATCACTCTTCAGGGAACTTAATTAGCGACCAAACAGTCAGAAACCGCTTGCATGAAGTGAACCTTCATTCCCGAAGACCGCTACGGGTACCACCTATAGCAATGCACAATCGTAGGATTCGACATCAATGGGCTCTTGAACACAGAAATTGGGCAGAAGAACAATGGCGTTTCGTGTGCTTTTCTGATGAGTCTCGTTTTGGTATGAGACCGGATACAAGACGTATACGACACTGGAGAACCCCTGGACGCCAACAGCGATTAAAATCCTGCCAGGAAGTCCATCCTTATAGTGGTGGAACCATCATGGTATGGGCGGGTATTTGGATCGGCGGAAGAACTGAGTTGATTTGGATCAGAGGCAACCTCAACGCTCAAATTTATGCTGAGACGATTGTATCAGACGTCATCGTTCCTCTACAAGTGCAAATCGGTCCCTTATTTCAGTTAATGCATGATAATGCACGACCGCACACCGCAAGAGTTGTAAGACAGACTCTCGCCGCAGCTAACATCAATGTCCTGCCCTGGCCTGCTCAGTCGCCAGACTTGAACCCGATTGAGCATGCATGGGATATGCTACAGAGAAGAGCTCTGCCGAATATGGAGGGTATCCAGTCGCAAGAAGACCTTTTTTTGTTGTTGCAACGAACACGGGCGGCCATTCCACAGCGTGATTTGGATGAACTCATTTTGAGTATGCCAAACCGATGTTCTTGTGTTGTTAGTGTTCGCGGTAGAAACACGGATTATTAATTGTTTAAGTTACCCAATAAAATTTTAAAGAAAACTGTTATTTCAGTCTTTTTTTCGAACTTTTGTGTTAGTGGTTCAAATGTCAAAAATCCCTTTATTAGGAAAATGGCAAATTTCTTTATTAATGCAAAGGTGACTTGGTTTATCGTTACTGTGACAAACGAAAACACTTTATTTGATGAATCCTTAAAGAAAATTTTAATTAATATCAATCAGGAGAAAAGTTATTGCAAAAATATATGTTGATCCCTAGACACTTTTGATGTGTGTATTTGCATATATACAAACCGATTTAATTTATTTTGATTGGAGATTGTAATGAAGTACCCACGGTTCTTTTGTTGATATTGCGTAAGATTTGACCGGAGAGACGTCCTCTCCTGAGTCAACGAATTCTAATATTGCTCAAAGTATTTTGTTGATATTGCGTAAGATTTGACCGGAGAGACGTCCTCTCCTGAGTCAACGAATTCTAATATTGCTCAAAGTATTTTGTAAGGCAATTGGGAAAAATATTACTAGAAGAGATAGGTACATTCAAACCAAGTTTATATAAAAAAATAAGTAAATCATTTAAGTATACAAAATCATTAAAATTTTATAAAAATTAAATCTCTTACAAAAAAAAAATAATCATAGATTAGCAGAAATAAAAGATTAGGCATTATAATGTATAATTATGAAATTTTGTATGATTCTATCTCGCTTTTGCCTAATATACTTTCTCGCTTGCGCCGCTTGCTAAGCACTAACCGAATACACTCGAATCCGGATGATACAGAGTGAGGTGCAGCTGCAGAGCCAACTACTGCAGTTCTGCCTTTGTTAATAGTAGCAGCATTAGCAGCTTAGGCAATCTGTCATTGACAACAAAATAATATTATTTATTAAATTAACCGTGCCCTCGGATTTCGTAGTAGTGTCGGGTGTCGTTGTCGGTTGTATTAATTAAGGGACCAAACTATTTGCATATATACAAACCGATTTAATTTATTTTGATTGGAGATTGTAATGAAGTACCCACGGTTCTTTTGTTGATATTGCGTAAGATTTGACCGGAGAGACGTCATCTCCTGAGTCAACGAATTCTAATATTGCTCAAAGTATTTTGTAAGGCAATTGGGAAAAATATTACTAGAAGAGATAGGTACATTCAAACCAAGTTTATATAAAAAAATAAGTAAATCATTTAAGTATACAAAATCATTAAAATTTTATAAAAATTAAATCTCTTACAAAAAAAAAATAATCATAGATTAGCA
Organism: Mesoligia furuncula; assembly: GCA_916614155.1. Lineage (NCBI taxonomy): Eukaryota > Metazoa > Arthropoda > Insecta > Lepidoptera > Noctuidae > Mesoligia > Mesoligia furuncula. Next base: position 10,844,137 of record OU744793.1, on the reverse strand, counting down.
GAAATAAAAGATTAGGCATTATAATGTACATCATATTACTTAATAAACATTACGAACTGCCACCAGACTGACTTCTATCTCTCAGTACCGAAATTTCCACATCACTGATCATAGTACAGACTTTCATCCGTACTTCTGCAATCTTCGCTGGCGGGAAATTACAAACAATATCAGCCATACTGGAGAAAAAGTTATGGATAGGGGATTTTCCTGTTGGACAAGTAGCTTTAGTAACCAATTGTTGTAAAATTACATTCCTTTCTTCTCTATCCTTTTTCAATTCATCTATTATTGAGTCTATCTTTCGTTTCATTGGTCTTTTTGGCGGTGGGATTATATTTTGCTCTAGAACGGGGAAATTTTGTGGTGCAGCCAGTGACTGACTGGCATCATATGTAGCAGATACAATTGTTGGAATTGAAGTATATGTAGTAGGCTGCTCTGCGTTGCTGCTATTTGATGTTCCTATTACGAATGGTGACTCTGACAATGGAACGTCTTCAGATGAATCGAACTCTTCCTTCACGCACTCGAAAGATATCTCAATAGGATCGTGCGAAGCATTGTCCACTATGTAGCTGCCTGAGGATTCTCCTTCATCTAGTGATTCTGACAAGAAGTTAAGTCTCTCATCATCGTACTTGGAATATGAAGTGGCGCTTCCAGTAATCTTTTTCTTTTTATATTTCAAATAATTGTCTCGTATATTGCGCCATTTTGATTTACATTCTTCAGCTGTAACAAACAAAGTTTCAATATGTTTCAAGTTATAGCGATACTAGCTTCCGCCCGCGGCTTCGCCCGCGAGGATATGTTGATTAAAACTATTCTATGACCTTTCCCGGGATGCAGTCTATCTTTCTGCCAAATTTTATCGAAATCCGTTCAGTGGTTTAGCCGTGAAAAGATAACATACATACAGACAGACAGACAGACAGACACACAGAGTTACTTTCGCATTTATAATAGGGTAAATTCGTTAGAGATGGCCGTACGGGAGAGTTGGCCAATCAATATATTTTGCTCATTTATCACAAGGTGGCGCTGTATAAGCCGTATTTAGCTCAGTTGTAACGCTTCCTGCGCCGCCACGGAACAACATGAGAACAAAATCTTGCGCAAAAATAAATCAAAAAGTAAGTAAATTGGCCTTCATTTCATTAAGTAGTGGTGAAATTTTATAGTAGGTTCGTATACCAACCGGAAATACTAATAATGTTATTTCTTCTTTGTGTTTTTGTGAGTGTATTGTGTTTCGTGTATATTTTTCTTCATTCTAACCTCAAAATGGTAAAGTACTTGTTATTCGTAAGTTTAAAATTTGTAGTGGCCATCTCACCCGGAAAAAAAGGAGAGATGGTCATATAAAGTCAGGTAAAGATGAACATATTATTTAATGCTTTTTTACACTATTTTAACGCTTGTATTTTTTGTTATAGATGCCAAACCGATACCCAATATTATGTGATACATCTGGTGAAGAAGACGCAGAAAATGAAGCTGATAATTGTGCAGGATATGGCGAAAGTTATTATAAAACCCATCTCATTGGAGAGTGGCTTCAATGTTTAATCTGTAATCTGTGGATACATGAGAATTGTACACCTTTTGATGACATGTGCTCTACATGTGGACAGAAGAAGAAAAAGGACCTCCAAGAAGCAGAAATCAAAGGAAAGGGGAAAGGCAGAGGCAAATCCAGTACCGGCCGTCTGTCCCGTACTACTACGGCCATCACTCCCGAATATGTCGGGTGAGACGGCCAGTTCTGTTTTTTTTTTAATTAAAATTTTATGTATGTTCGTAACATTATAAACATATATTTATGCTGATTTTTTAAAGACTGGTTGTTGTTGATTTTCTTAAAAATAAAAGTTTAATTATGATCTCAATATTTTCAGTTTTATTTAAGCCTAAAAAAACTATGGCCATCTCTAACGAATTTACCCTATTAGTATGGATTATGATAAATAAATTAAGTTTCTTCCCGGGATCGAGGGCAGTGGTGGCCCAGTGGTATCGGTGCCGACTTAAAGGTCGTGGGTTTGCACCCAAGCAATCACTTTAATTTGTGTAGTTTATTACATCACCACTGCTTTCCGCTCACAGGTTTTCGCCTTGTAAATACCTTTTGTTAGTCGCCTTTCATTCACCCTCCCAACATGACCAAACCATTGGAAGTTTAGTTACGATTGCATTGCATTAAATTTGTTTTTAAACTAAAACACAACCCCGCTTATAAATAAACGTTACCTACTTAAAGTTAAGTTATGTATGATTAACGTCTGGTTAACCATATATTTTTTGACGTTTAAACGGACGTCTCTTAACTTTAAGCAACGTTTATAAATAAGGGGGATAAACATTAAATTATGTGAAAACAGTAAATAAAATCGGCCTTTTAATCAAAACAAATCACATAACTTGTTACGAGGGGCAGCAATATAAATTCATACATCGATTACCTACTTTAAATACCCACGATATAGATAACTCAATAATGTAACGCATGACGCATTTTTAATAGGTAAGTGAGTTATAAATAATACGGAACATCCTGTGCACGTAGCAACTGCCGAGTAAACACTATAGTCCATAACAATACAAGAAATGTTTACTCCTCAGTTTAAATAACCCAGAAAAAAAAACTAAGGCCGAACGAACGCGACGGAATAAATATTTTATGTTCTGTGAACGCAACGGTATAATCCTCGTTCGTTTCTGCGCTACCTGAACTATTATTCCGGTAGTCGGGACAAACATTAGCTACATACTGCACCGACACGTTCATTACAACATAATAATAATAATGAACGTAGTCACGTATTTAGTAAGAATCATGCAAAACATAAGCTAAACAACATCTACAATCATTGACTTACATAAAAGAAATTACTCACGTGTTTTATTTAGTACTTCACCGATTTTGATCCAACAATTGCCTTTTTTTATCATGTTCTTATAGTTCTTTCCTTTATTGCGGTATAAAACTGGGTACTTCTTAACATTTTCAATCAAATCGTCGTCAAACATACCCATTTTGCAGATTAAATTAAATAGGACGCTGCGCTCGCCGTCACGTTGCGCGAAGGTTACGACGACGCCACGGTATGCGGCATGGCGGCGGGCGGTGGCATGTGCGGCGGCCATGACGCCCCCCGCTTCCTGCCTCAGTCGCCCCCTCGCCCTGACCGCAGACAGACGCTCCGTATGTGTGGCGCCAGTCGGGCGAAGCAGCAACCGACCGATGCTACAAAACATTTCACACCGCTTGAGCATTATGACAATTTGCACGCCGCACGCGTTGCGCAGCGGTAGGAAGATCAAAGTTTACGTTTTGTCAACACACGACTAATGTTTTTGCTGAACTTAAAAGTATGACACATAAAATATAACATTCATTGCAATATACAAATACACTTGCATTATGCTACTTACATATCTATTGTTTAAAAGTAATAGAGGGCGAGTCTATAGCACAATGTAGTAGGTACCTACCTAGTAAAATGGTCCATCTTCGGAAAGGTGCCTTGAAAGATTTCAAGGGTTGGTAACTCCTGAAGCACCATGTTATTTGATGACACAAAGTACCGCTATAGGTTTCCAAGCAACACGAAAAAGAAATATCGTTATAGAGAACGCATAATATGTTCTGGGAAAACGGACTCAGTTTCCCAGAAAGTTAATGTTAACCTGACTCACGAGTCGTTAAAGGGCTATAAGTAGGTAGGTACTACCTACAAAATTATCGATTTACCGAAATATTTAATAGGCGTCATCAAATTATACATTTTCTATGAAAAAAGTATTAGTTTCTTCGTATTACATTCATATTACTCATGAATGTGCGTGTTACCTTCTTTCTAAATTGATTTGTAAGTTTGAGAATGAAATTGTAATAGGTGACGTTTTTGTGTGTCATTTTCACAATTTTGTTTCGTAGTTTGATTCACTTTATCTCGTACGTAGGTAGGTACCTACCTACGTAATCACGCATACGCATAATCGGCCTAAAATATAGTCTACAGTAGGTAGTGATTGAGCAAATTCCCGTGTCAAAAAGGCGTGCGCAAACTTTGTCAATTTTTATTAAAATTCTGGTACATACAAAAACACTTCCATCATCATTATAATATATTTTGTTGCTCTTGTTTCATGTTTATTATTGTAAGTAAGTATACATAATAAATCTAAAGAATTTCTTCGTTTGAACGCGATCAACCAGTCGGATTCGAAAAATTATTTTTGCATTTTTGATAGCCCCAATTCTTGAGGATGGCTTTAACATTACCTACGCTAGGACCCTAGAAAAAAGAAAAAAAGTCAGAAAGAGCGCTAAGCGAAAACGAAGTAGGTACTTATAGCGCCATAGATATATGCATTTCTATGAATAGCGCGGACAGGCAATGTGATGCGACGGGGTAGGTCGGAGGAACAAGAAACGAGTGAACAAAGTCGCGGGCAGAAGCTAGTACCTATATTTATATAGATCCATACTCATATGCTTTATGTATTTATTGTAAGTAAGTATGTATAAGTAAATGGTAGGTACACCACTACTTGTACCTGCAGTATTGTCTCTGCCTTTAATCCATCCAAAGGTTGTCTGTAAAAGATCGCTTTTAGCTATAAGACAACCCACTGTGTCACCCTATGTAAAATTTCTACATTTGTACCTATCTGTCATAATAAAGAGTACCTACCTATTTATTTAAAAAAAATTCGTGACGCAAAACCCTTGAAAAGTAGCGCAACGCATGCAGAAGCAGGTATAACAGTGCCAGGTGGCACCAACTAATGAATTGTTTACTAATTCTGACTCATGCACTCATTCAAACAACAAAACATTGAACTTTTATGAAACAACTACTGAACTGTTACAATAATGCTTCTTTTGTCTATCATTGAACCTTTCGACCCTTTACACTTCTGACGAGTGTTTTGTTTTCACACTATATCGTTACCATGGCATTTATAGGATGTACTATATACTACAATATCGAAACAACACGTTTTTCGATATCTATAAGATTTACATAGTCATATCTGCCTTGTAAATAAGGCGACTAACATTTTGTCAGTCGCCTTTCATATAAACTCTCAACATGACCAAACCGTCTAAGCATGATACATTTTTGTCACTTATTACATCTTCTTTTAAACTGTAGCGTTGAGTTATCACATCATTCCACCACACACCACACATGCTTCGCAAGGAAAGCATTTCCACATAATTTATTCGACTCTCTTTCATGTCTCGTTTGCCACACCCAACATTTTCTTCTTAACATAAGCGTAGGCACCAGCACACCATTGTGAACAGCCACTCGATCGCCGGGAGAGGACGCCCGAGTAGGACATAATAGCGAACTTGTTGGTGATTTTCATCGGAACCTTTCCGAAGAAATTCCGGTTTCCGGCGTGCGTGTATGACCAGCGGGATAAAAGCTTAACACATGAATAGGGGCCCAAGTCTGCTATTTTTATAAATTCGTCATTCCAACACGACCCCATTGTTATAAATTCGTCATTCCAACACGACCCCATTGTCATTTTGCTAAAAGTTCGTAATCTGCTAAAATTATAATGGTCGATCATTGGTCGGTCAATGGGTCACAGAACTTATACGATACCCGTAACGAATTAGAATCGTTACGGGTATCGTAACGAATTAAAAGTAATGAATGCACAATGACGTTCTAATGGTAGGTCACTGATCAAAGGAACTGTCAAAATTTTAGCAGATTAACGCCTAAGTCAGTCATTCATTTGTTATTATGTACGAGATTACCATTCTACGCCATTTCTTTCAATGGAGTGTCAGTGGTTGACCATTGGAAAGTCATAATGACGCCATTATAGTAGTAGATTACCAAACTTGTCAAAATCGACAATTATGAAATCAATGATAGACCATTCTGACACTATTGTAATAGCAGACTTGAGGCCCTGTAGCAATGGCTTTCATTTTGATAGTTCACCAATATTCATTGCCTTATTTACGTTGTTGAACAGACAAATTTTTCGAACATATGAAGCAATGGATTAGCAATAGGTATCGTTCAAAATTATTGTGATTGAAAGTGTGCACAATATGGGTACCGAACGATCGAACATAAAGATTATATTAGGTAGTCTTTGGTACGGGAATACTGATGTATGAAAGTAAACGAAGCAAAAGAAGTACCTATGTAAGGGTCGTAGCAGGTGGAGTCATATAGTTTCTACCTATCCCCATTGGAAAAAGGGATGAAGGTAGGTTATAATGTATCTAAAAAGAGCCCAAGTTTATGACTTTTGTAAAATAATTCGGTCCCTAAGACATAAATGATGCTACGAAAGATCAATGAATGTAATCCTGAGGCTAGGGGCTAACGGCCACAGAGGTTTATTTTTGCAATCAAATAAATAATATATATAGTATGTCTTGGATTTTTAGGCCGCTAGTAAAGTTTTAATTAAAAGTTACGGTTTTATAAATAAAATGAAATTGTTTAATATCTAAATATGTTATCTGAATCTCTTTTACACGTCATATAAGTATAGAAAAACCGGCCAAGTGCGTGTCGGGCCACGCACAGTGTAGCCCGTAGTAGCCCGTTATCACAATATAGTACGATTCTGTTGTTCTTTATTCTGAATATAAGTAATGGTAAAGATATTACGAGTTAATGGTTACCTATACGTACACGTAAAAACAAAAATTAAACAAAGTTCTTTTGTGACTTTTTAGGTAGGTACTCGAATGAAAACGTAACCCGTTGGTACAGCCCCATCTAGCGGCAGTATTGTGAAACTTATTATAATTTATTATGGTTTTTTTAGTTTATTTATTTCACATTTTGTTTATCAATGCAAGTCTTTACCCGTTAGAAACAAGCAACTACTTCATCTTAGTCACATTAAAGGATTAATTCTAAAAATTTTGTATTTGGTACAAAATTATCCAACACCCAAGTTCAACGACTATTTACTGCTAAACTAATAAAGTTATCTTAACCGCTATAGTTTTCCTTTAAAGTTCATGAAATGCACTATCATCGTGATTGTTTCAGATTTTTCAAGCCAGCAGTTTAGCTTTTAGAGGGGGGGGGGGGGGGGACGCCCTACTGGTACAAAAGTTTGAACTTTAAAGTTTATTATTTCGTAAATGGAGCATTAAATCGAAAAATAATTGTAGCACTCCCAAGTCATTTTTGAGGACCTATCCAACAATATCCCACACGATGGGATAGACGACGACCACTTTGTCGGCGTAATTGATATACACACACACTCTTACAAAATTACAGCTTTTTAGTAAGTACTAACGGTCTCTTAGCAAACTTCGGACAGACAGACGGACATGACGAAACTATAAGGGTTCCTTGTCAAAACTACGGAACCCTAAAAATAAGCTAGATGGAGTCGACATTTACCTTTGAGAAGAATTAATGTCGAAACAGACTCGGGGGTCGAAGTCTCTTTTAAAGGCCAGACATAATCTTGATCAGATCAAGTAAGGATCATGTAGATTAGAGTCTGATATGTATAATCATTCAAAATCATGAATGTTCAAGCCAAGTCGATCTATACGTTAGCGACTACTTACAATTTATAATCAAGGTCACATAATTCTTTGCCATTTCGTCTAGAAGGACGGCCGCAGAAAAAAAATATAGGTACTACCTTAACTTTATGAAGAGATGCACCTTTACCATTTTAATGCAAGTGCATTGATGTCTAGGTGTTCTAAAGAAATTCTGGGGACGAAAATCGATGAACTCTTAAAAGGTGTTCAATTTTACAAAAAAATGGAGTTAGATGGAGTTAGGTCTAATGAGTCAGGTTTCTGACGAAGAACTTCCAGTTGAAGCATATGTGATTTTGACAAGGACCTTTGTGCGATATTTAACAAGCTTAATCATAAAGGAGTGGACTAAAGCAATTGACTTTTATTGGTTTTCTCCGTCACCCATCGTATTCGCCAGACCTTACATCAACTTACTTTGTATAAGTTTCGGAATATATTTTCAATATTATCTATTATTATTATATTTTATTCTCGACTCTGTTTTATTTCTAGAAATGTTTGAACATTAAATATAATATCGCTGTGATATGGTGACATTAAAGGAAGTTTATTTTAAATTGACCTTTGTCAATGTTGTTTCTTACCTTTTATGGACAGTAGGTATATAGGTATATATTATAGGTAGGATACTTTTATTATTCATACTTGTACATGGAAAATACCTGATTTACCACAACTAAATATGCAAAAAATAGTTATAGGAACACACAGAGGTTTGTTGCCTTGAACACATATTCATGGTCACCTTTCATTTATTTTCGCCAATCGGTATCTAGTTTTATATTTTATTGAAATGTATAAAACTAGATTTTTCAACTTTAAAAAACAGCTGAAGAAATGGTCGGAGAGATTCGGCGCAGCAGTAAAAAATGATAAGGAGGACTTCCCCGACCAGGGTAACACATTTTTTACGCTCAACTTTGTATGAAACATGTGGTCTCCTTTCAACTCTGAAGCGTAGTGTCAATGACACCTTTTAAGAGTTAATCGATTCCCGTGCCCTGAATTTCTATAGAACGTCTGAATCCATGCACTTCCATTAAAATGGCAAAGGTGCCTGAACCATAATAGCCAATAAACAAAACTTTTCATAGGTAAAGACCTATTATGTCGCGGCCCGAACAAAGCACGGCCCGTACTTTGGACAGCCCCTGGTCTAGAAAAAGACATTTAGTTTTCAGTTATCTGCAGATGCATTTTATGAAATGAAAGTTCAAATATCACACAGGCTTAGCTCCTCGGGATAAGTAATAAACTTTTACGACTCTTTAAAATTTCCAAATCATCTATTTTTATGAGTATTCCAGAAGTCATTTGCGGTTGAGTCACAGCTCACAGCAAAAGCGAAGAGAGAAAATTATATGAATGTAGGTAGTTACTTACTTTCGTTGAAGGAAAATTATGTGAATGTACATAGGTACGATGAAGGTTTGCCATTTTTATCGTTTTACCACGGCGAGTCAGTTAAAAATTTCACGAAAATAATAATAATTGAATAGGTAGGTATGTACAAAAAAATTTGGTTATTAACCTAAATAAATAAAAAACAGTTCACAACAATTATTTCTTATGTCTATTGGTAATAAATAATAAATATAATTTCGTTAGGTAATATTTATTGTATGCATTGAGGTATAAAGTACTTACGTACTAGAGCTGACATTGCGAACAAAATATGTTGTACAGCGTGGCAACGCACGTTTTACAGAAAATACAATAAACTTACCGGTGAAACGTCACTCCTTGACTTTTATTCAATTTTCTAGAGTGGTTTGAACAGTATCTCAATACACACGAAGGCATTTTTAGAATTAAGTGTATCAGTGCTACGTGTCACGTCGCGACAAGCGTCCGGCGCAGGCTAAGGACTTCTGGTCCATGGACCACAAAGCGTGCTACAAATTATCGATTCGCGGCAGCCACTCTAGTACGTAAGTACTTATATCTCAATGATTGTATGCGACCCAAAAACCAAAATGGCTACAATACAAATGAGGGATTTTCCTTGTTCTAAAGCAACAACACACAAAAAACACAAATTTTAATTGTCAGTAAATAGGTAAGTAGTTACCAACGTACCTTTTTAATACTAATTAGTAGTAATCCTTTTTTTTTTGGGTGGGAAATCATCAAATGACCCGGGCTCCCGCTCTGGGCGGAGCGGAAGGGAGTGTCAGACTCTTACTGACTAAAACCCACTCGTGTTCCTTCTTTATTTAGCTCTTTATGTTCCAGGCCAGCGGAAACCCTTTTTTTTTTTTGGATGGGAAATCATCAAATGACTCCTCCCGCTCTGGGTGGAGCGGAAGGGAGTGTTAGACTCTTATTGACTAAAACCCACCCGTGTTCCTTCCGTAGCCCTTTATGTTCCGGGGCAGCGGTAACCCTTTCGGACAATCCCGCAGGCCCGGCAGGCTTTGGCCCTAAGGCGGCCCCTCCTCGATACTGACATCTCTTTGAGGCGCGCGTACGCGCCGTCCGGCACGGGCCTGGTCGTGATCGGGCGGTGAGCTACCCATTACTCTCCGCCCGCAGGCCCAGCGGAAACCCTTTCGGACAATCCCGCTGACCCGGCAGGCTTCTGCCCTAACGGGCCCCTTGCTAGATGCTGACATCTCTTTGAGGCGCGCGTGGAATACGTACGCGCCGTCCGGCGCGGGCCTGGTCCTAATCGGACGGTGAGCTACCATTACTCTCCGTCCGCAGGCCCGCGCCTACGGTGACCGGGAGTCGTCCCGTGGCTCCCGACGCCCGGAGCGTCTCCCACGGTGGCTGAACGGGAGGCTCACTCCCTCATCCATCCCGCCACCTCCTTCGCTAGCATGACTGCTTCGCAAAAGGAGGTGACTGCTTCCAACCCCCTTTCGCTCCGGACCATGGCTTGCACCAGGGCCGGACGCGAGAGGTCGCCGCCGCTGCCGATCGCCCCTAACTGATGATGTGCAGGAACCTCCCGAAACATCCATGTCCAGTGAGGACCTGCATCAGGCAGGCAGGGCGCCGTGGCACATCTCTAGCCACTCCTCAAAGACGGTTCTTATCGCCACTATCGTGGCGTGCATTACTAGTAATCCTCCTGACCGAAATTCGGCCATGTCAAGCAATCTCAGCGGAGCTAGCCTCTGGCGTGGAAGATATTATAATACCTGCAATAGTGTGTCCGCAGACACAGGTGCACTCACTCTTCCCTCACTCTCATTGTCCGATCGTGACGGCAATCCGTCACGATCGGAGAGAGATCAGGCGCAGGACTCGGCGGTATCCCACTGCCAACTTCCAAACTGGGCTGTTACTAGGAACTTCGTAATGGAAAATTCCAGTAACACTTTAACCGACCTGGGAATCGAACCCAGGACCCCACCCTCAGCAGTCGCGTTTGCAACCACGAGACCAACGGGGCAGTTATCAGAACATTCTTTATACTCTAGAGAGAGGCCACCGTTGAAAGACGATTAAAACTGAAAAAATTGCGCGCTGTTTAAAAAAAAAGGCTGTATTGTAGAGGAAATTATTCCACCCAATCGTTTACTTGATGTAAATAAAATGCTTACCTTTTAATGGCGTGTCTCCAGGCTGCTGAACGAAGATAAGTAGGGGCTCGAGAACAGATTAATGTCAACACAACAGTTGTAATCTCTGTGGCTTAACTTAAGGTATTTTAAGGTTTGCTAACTTTTACAATTAACGTTACCTTCGTAGCTTGGCTGGGCTTGAAAACCTCATTTATGTTTCATTAGGGATAGAATTATGGGAAATTGGGAATGTAAGATCTCTGTTTTCAGTTTTTCAGGGATAAAGTTAATGAATTTATCTAAACTAATATTATAAAGAGAAAAGATTAGATTTTTTGTGTTTGTTTGTTACGCTTTTACGCTTAAACAGAAAGACGAATTCGGCGCATGGGTAGGCCATCATGACCTGGATTAGGACATAAGATAATTCTACGGATTGAGACTTATGCGGGTGAAACCGCGGGGCTTAGCTAGTATCAAAATAAACTTAAATATTGGTAAAAAAACTGGCCAAGTGAGAGTCGGACTCGCACACGAAGGGTTCCGTAATATTTCAAGTGCTTACCTGTTGCCATTATTGATATCGAGCAAAAAAGGGCAAAAAAATCTCGTTTGTTGTACGGGAGCCCCCCTTAAATGGTTATTTTATTTTGTTTTTAGTATTTGTTGTTATAGCGGCAACAAAAATACCTAATTTGTGAAAATTTCAACTGTCTAGCTATCGCGGTTCTTGATATACAACCCGGGCCTCAAGTCTGCTTTTTCAATAGTGTCAGAATGGTCTATCATTGATTTCATAATTGTTGATTTTGATAAGTTTGGTAATCTACTAATATAATGGCGTCATTATGACTTTCCAATGGTCGACCACTGACACTCCATTGAAAGAAATGGCATAGAATGGTATTCTCGTACATAGTGAAAAATGAATTACTGACTTTCGCGGTAATCTGCAAAAAATTTGACAGTTCCTTTGACCAGTGACCTACCATTAACGTCTTTGTGCAGTCATTGCTTTTAATTCGTTACGAGTATCGTATAATTTCTGTGCCATTGACCGACCAATGATCAACCATTATGAATTTAGCAGATTACGAACTTTTAGCAAAATGACAATGGGATGGTGGTGGAATCGTGTTGGAATGACGAATTTATAAAAATAGCAGACCTGGTGACAGACAGACGGACGGACAGACGGACAGACAGCGAGGTCTTAGTAATAGGGTCCCGTTTTTACCCTTTGGGAACTGAACCCTAAAAAGGAACAAATACGTGAAATAATTGAAATAAATTAAATCCAGTGGTAAAACTCGGGTTTGATTCCTGGTTGCAACAGTTGCGTTTTTTAACATTTTTTCTCTTCATAGTCAAGTCAGTTCAGTGCTCTTCGTAGTCAGTCTTAATTTACACAAATTATATTAAAAATTACGTAACACACAAAAAAACAAACAACATTGATACTTAGGTACCTACTTAGTTTTTCCCAGAAGTCCATCCCAAAAATTCAACATGTTTCAAGTAACTAGTCTAAAACTAAGTTACTCGTACATAAAGAAGAATAAAAAACTAATTCGAAGCAGAGAAGACTAATTATAAGTCACTACCTTCTCAATAATGTAAGTCAGAAAACTTCTTACATCCAATTCCCCGAAACTTTGCGATTTCGTTTCTCACCTGACTTTTCCCATGTACCCCCTCCATTCATATTAAAGTTCATGAAAAAGACACACACATCTTTTGAACCATTCTTAAAATACAGTTTCAACTTCAACTCATTTCTAATGATGTCATGATTCAGGAAATGTTGAAAATGTCTTTTTCTACGTACAGACGCCAGCGCATCAAGCTACTACAATCTGTCAAATTTATTTAGTAGATTTCAACTTTATCGCTAAAGTATAAGGTTCAAAGTTGATTGGAAAAAATTTACAGTTTCGGTTAGGTTGATGTGCTGGCGTCTGTACCTATCTAATAAAATTCATATAAAGTTCACGAAAAGGACACACACATCTTTTGAGCCATTCTTAAAATACAGTTTCAACTTCAACTCAACTTTATTGACGACATGATTCTGGAAATTTTGAAAATTTCTTTCTCTACGTATCTAATAAAAATCTTAAGTTTACTGATAGAGAACGCACTGCTTATACCGCTGGGTTTAGAGGCATCGAATTTTGCACAACAGTTCCATATTATTATGTAACTTATGTGAGCAGTAAGAAAGTATTTTTGAAAAAGGGAATGAAAGTTTCTATTGGATGTTCGTCATTTTTGCCGATGGGAAATCCCATTGGGTGCTCGCACGGTCTGCGTGATAATGAATAGAGTATATACAGGGTGTTAGGTTAAATGAGGGACACACTTTGAGGGGAGTTAGTACTCATGAAAATGAGTAACTTTTACTATGGGGCCGAACCTGAAATCGCAAAAAAAAATCTGCTGTTCAGTACAATTTGACGAACTATGCGAACATAAATGTAGGAAATGGCGATTTCATGGTTATTCCCATATCAATAGTTGTTCATTTTCATGAGTACTAACTCCCCTCAAAGTATGTCCCTCGTTTAACCTAACGTTCTGTATAGATGATAGCCTAAGAAATGGCGATCGGTGACAAAAAAAAAAGTATAAAAAGAACATAATAGTAAAAGGAACAAGATCCTGAAAGTATTGCGAAGTCAATAGGTCACTTCTGTTCAATATTCTTCCGTTAAGTCCTGAAATGTCGGGACTTCGTTAATTGCGAACATTACTACCATCCATTAATAACGTTTATTGCTTTTTAATACCGACGCCAACTGTCTGCCCGACGGAAACGGATGTAGGTAAGTAAATAACGTTGGGTGACTCGTGACTTTCTAAGTTTCTTGTTAAACGTCACACTACAATTTTGTAATGACCCAGAGGTTAGGGCCTCTTCCTACGAGGTCGCAGGTGTAGATCTGCTAAATATCAAAGTGGAAAAAAACATTTCACAATTCCGCTACAATATGTTAGGCTTCACACGTAGAAAATCTCGATGGCTTCATCACCTTGTGATGATGAAGAAAGCCTGAATTAAACAAGTGTGTTGATTTGATTGTTTCTTATCTGCATGAGAGGAGGCTTTTTTCTGCGCAGTGGGACGACTAAAGGCTGAAATCTGAAAACAAAAAAAAACGGTACGAAGTCTTCTTTTGCTCGATTTTGTATTTATCGAGCTTTTTGGTTAGATAACATTAACCAGGCGGCCTAGGCCCAACCTGACGAAATAATGTACTTCCAATATTTTGAATAATATTTATTCAAACTAAAATCCTACTAATATTATAAATGTGAAAGTTTGTGAAGATGTTTGGATGTTTGTAACTCAATCACGCGTAAACCGTTGAACAGATTTGGATGAAAATTGGCACATAGATAGAACATTTCCTTTATTAACACATAGGATACCTTTTATGCCGATATTCCCACGGGTTCGAAACTTACGCGGGTGAAATCGCGGGGCGCTGCTAGTTGTATATATTAGGGCTTGTGATAGTTAAAAGCTAACTATGAAAAGACTCACATGACAACATCATAATGTCAAAAGCCCATTGACGCCTGAAATATACCACAGGCAAACACTTGCTATGAAGATTTCACAAGGCGTTTGCAACCTTACGATTTTCTAAATGGTCATATCATCTAAGACACGCTACTCACAGCTATTTATACTTTTAAGTTGAAATTCCTTCGTTCATCATAACTAACACTCCTCCCTTTTTAGACTTTCATGTTTATTACAGCAATAGATAGGTACTGTAGTCTTGCTGAAGGTTTATTTGTAATTTATTTCCCAACCCATTCAGCGGTAGCTATTTTAGCACTCTCGAGAGTATTGACTAATATGTTGGGAACCGACCGGCGAACCCAGGGAAATGTTTTATTTTTTAGGTAAAATAAATAAATAAATAACTTCGATAAATGAATAAAAGAAATCTAAAAGTGAAAAATCTTTGTATGTAGATATTCGTGTACTTTGGAGGCTTTACGTAAAATATTTACAGTTTCAGTAAATAAAGAAAACTTTGCACAATTTAACGAAGCAACCTAAAAGTTAGAAATCGTGTCGCGACAAGATAAATAAACGTGAATTGATTTTCTCTTAGCGAGGCTGTTTGCCGAAACCTTATTAATGTTGAGAGGTTTGCACACAACTTCGCCATGTGCCGTATTATCTCGAGAACGTGACTAAAAGATATGCAAATCACCTCTATTGAACCATGCTATGTCCCTTACTCAATATCTACATGCAGAAGCACCTAATCTTTGAATATTAATCTCAACTAGTCAGACGCAAATCAGGTGACATTAGAATTTTAATTAATAGGGGAGACGAACGACGCCATCGTCGCCACGTTGTCGCGAGACGTTTACTTAAATCAATTAACTGAGATTTAATTTACATCTCAGTTCTTACTTTACTCTCACAACACACTCATCTCTAAACATAACGTTTCTTACACATCTTTAAACATAACGTTTCTTGTTACAGATGCGGCAACACATCGTCCCCGTGCTCTTGCTTGCGATGGTGGCACTCTCCTCGAGTAATGTTCTCCCAATATCCTTAACTGACTTCAACAGAGAACAACTCAGCTTTGATAGCCAACATATGAATGACAATACATTTAGTGATAGATTTCAAACGAGAAATGTTCTTGATGAAATATACAAAAAGTACGTCACACACGAGAATAAACCACGATCTATGAATAAATTGGAACTGAAATATGTAGATGCGAACAATAATCAAAATGATGATATTTTCAATATTATAAGCGAAGGAGATGGTTTTCGGAAAGAGCAGTGGCATAACTATCCGAGACAATTGGATCGCCTTCACAATTTGTATGAACACAATACGGATAAAAGGAATTTTGACCCCGACCCTGATAAGGAGTACACTGATGAAGTTGCACCTGATAATCAAGATATAAATGATAAAACCAACGAAATCTACTTATACAGTAACCCTGGTACGGATAATGTCTACGATGCACGGATAACTGCGACTAACCCATTGTTACTGCTTAAAATGCGTTTAGCAAGCTTGAATAAAAATGTTTACAATGCAAATGCTCAATATGCTGAACTTATAAATTCTGCACTAAAATCTAATAACCTGAGAGAGGATGAAAAGAATGAACTCAGGAATGATAACCCCGAAGTGAACGTCATAAAAGTTAAACGGGAAGGCGTAGATAGTACGCAAAGTAATGAGTTAACAAGTGAGTTCAAACTAATAAAAATTTTACCTGACCAGTGAGTAATTGCGGAACACACTAACGTAGAAATGGCTTTCATTTTGATAGTTCAACAACATTCTTGCGTTATTTTTAAGTTGTTGAGCAGACAAATTATTCGACCATGTATAGTATTGGATTAGCAATTTATATCAATATGTTACGGGCAATTTGATAAGTCCGGGCACTATTAATAATGGCCGGTCTGTATTCATAATGCCCGACTCAATTGGGCAATGTGATTAAAACAGCATGATTAATCACTTTTCCCGGCCATTATGAATAATGCCCACCCAATCTTGGACAAAGTAATAAAATAGGTGGACTGTAGTGTTTTTGTTTATTAAAAATGCTATGTACAGTCAATCTCGTACCTACGGGCGGTCGGCTGCCGGCAATACCGACGAGTTCAGTGTGGCTGTAGGCTTGCACCAGTGATCGGCTTTAAGTCCTTACCTCTTCCTGTTGATTATGGACGCTCTTACGTCGGACATCCAGGAGGAGGCACCCTGGTGCATGTTGTTGGCCGATGACATTATCCTTGTCGGTGAAGATGGACCTGAGATCCAAAGCAGTTTAGAGAAATGGCAACAGAAGCTGGAGAATGTTGGCTTGAAAATCAGCAGGACTAAAACCGAATATATGTTCTGCGATTTCGGCGGTCTCTCCAGTTCTGGAGCTATAGCACTTGATGGTGCACTTCTTCCAGTCTGTTCCGACTTTCGGTATCTCGGTTCACTCGTGCAAAGCGATGGCGAAGTAGATCGGACGGTTAAGCACAGAATTAACACTGGATGGATGAATCGCGGCAGGTCACGGGAACAATCTGCGACTCCCGCATTCCCCTTAAACTTAAGGGGAAGATATATAAAACCATGATTAGACCTGCTGTCTTGTATAGATCAGAATGTTGGGCCACAAAAGGGATGAATGAATGGCAACTGCATGCAGCAGAGATGAGAATGCTAAGAGGGATGTGTGGTGTTACACGAATGGACAGAATAAGAAATGAGTATATAAGAGGAAGTTTGAAAATGGCGCCGGTAACTGAAAAGTGGCGTGGGAATCGGTTGTCATGGTATGGGCATGTGTTACGAAGAAATGAGGAAAATGTCGTGAGGAGAGTTTTGAGTATGGATGTCGATGGCTATAAGAGTAGGGGAAGATCAAAGAAACGATGGATGGAATGTGTGAATGATTATATGGTTAGAAAGGGGGTGACTACCGAGATGACGATTAATAGAGAAGTGTGGAAGAAAAAGACATGTTGCGATGACCCCAAATAAATTGGGATAAGGGCAGGAGAATTATTGCTCATATCGGCAGAAAGCTGTTGATGTCCACACTCACAGTGGGTTGCTGATTTTCTGGTAGACTATCGGCAGAATGTTGTTCCAGTTCAGAAGAAGGCTGTTGATCGTTTGGTCGAGGGTTATCACATTGCCCAGCTACAAGTACGGAATTATTCATACTGCCCGGTCCAAGTGATAAATTCAAGCTATCTCAAACACTGACTTATTACATGGACCACGGGCCGGCGGGCATATTAATAATGGCCGGTCAAAGTGATAAATTAATCACTTTGCCCATCGCTCTTGCGCATTATTAATAATGGCCGGTCCTTTTTAATAATGCCCAGTTAATCACGTTGCCCGTAACATATATATTTATTTCAAAATTATTCAGATTGTGATTGATAGTGTGTTACGCAAAGAAATCGAATCTATTCGACAAAATCCTACAAGTTATTCGTTATATATTTGATAATCTTTTGTGTACAAAATTATATTTTTAGTATAAATCCACATTTTATAATTTACATTATCAGAATTGTTTCCAAAACACAAATCCGTGCCGTATATTCTACCAAAAAAATATTATTGATGCATCTACTTTTCAGTTATTCAATGAATATTTTTCTATATTCCAGACAACCCAACCCAGACCAGAGCTGTACACAAGAGGATTTTCTCATTGTGGAGTCGTCTGCAAACCCTAAACCACAAGGGGCACGAACTACAGCATCGACGACACCTACACGCGTTCTACGGTCTACCGGACTCTGATGGAGGAGGTGCCCTCACGGCGCAGACCAGGGCGACACTCATGCGACCACCCGGCTCTCCTCTACGATGGGGATAATAAACTATGACAGTTGAAGCTTTTTTAAGTTCCAATTGATTTGCAATTACGTGTTAGATAAATAAATGAGGAACATGATAGGAAAAATTTGAATGAAAGTAGCAAGATCGTAGGTCAACTCGAAAAATGTTAAAACAGTAGGAAATATATCACTGGCTGAAACTATCCTGTTCAATGGAGATTTATTTCTATTCGACGCGCTTTTGTGAGTTAAAAGTATCTCAGGCCAGTTTATCATTGTCTTAGCGATAGATGTTTCATCATGTATATGACGAAAATATGTATTTGAAGCAATAAAATTTGAAATTTGCTCAGTTTTATATTTTTAATCAACGATTTTGGAACTTGTTCACAAAGCATGCATGAAAAAACGAAGCACAATTTATTTTTATATCGCACCTTCAAACTTTGTCTCTATCCTGAGAGCTAAGTAGTTTCTTGTCAAATATTTTAATAATGATGACTGAATGATTTAATAGATTTCTTTAAAATGCTGAATAGTACAATAAAATGACCAAATCGTTACTATCATTTTTGATGGTTGTCTGGTAGTAATTAATAATTTATAACAAATATTTGTAATGACTGTTTATACATTCAAAACAATGTAACATTAAGGTATGTATGTTAATCAGATATTTTTAATTATTGACTGTGGACGAAATATTTTTGTTCTTGTGCGCAAAATCAATGCTTATTGTCTTCTGAAATATAACTATTTTTAAATGATCCATATAATGTAATATCTATATAACTTCCACTTCTATTGTGTCTATAAGGTTTAAAAAAACAAAAAGTATTTGAATAATATAATAGTGATAATAAAATAATTACGTATATTGCCATTATATATGTAAATAAATAAAATGTATATCAGCTTTAATGTTTAATTCATAACCTAAAAAGTATTTAATTTTCCCGCCTATAAAGTTTTATTGGTAATAGCGACATCTAGGTTTCATAGAAGGAATTACGTCAAAGAGAATCGAACGCCACAGATATAAGAAAACAGGTACAAGCTTATTTCCAATACAATGCTTTATCGTACTATAAGTAAAATAATGGACTTGAATTAAAGGAACTTGAAAACCTTAATTACGAGTAGGTACTAACGAAGTTAACGGTATGTTCTTGAACAAAATCAACAATCACTCGAACTGTCACAATCACAAATCACAACATTCAATGATATGATATGAGTTATCTAGAGACACTTTATAAATAAAAGATCAGGTCCAAGACATTCAGACACCTAGATCAAAATAAGCATACTCCTGACATGGTAAGTAGTACCTACCTCAAAATTTTTAGGCTAAATTGTTAGCTTAGCATAATATTACCTTTCAAGTATCAATGTAGCTATGCATAGCCACTACATAAGTCAAGCAAACATTAATAAAATTGATGGTCCAGCATACCTGACAGACTGTTTTTGTTAAGCTAGCTCAGACTCATAAAATGCGTAGATTCATTCAACAACGGAACGCGATTACCGAGTAGGTATAAACCTAGTAAAGATTTGAGATTTTAGAATTGAATTGTACCTATAATACTGTTATGTTGTCCTATTAATGTTTGTACAATTATATTTTTATCACATCTATAAGAAAATTGACAAAAAACAGTCGTACGTTTACGAATACTTACTAACTAGGTATTACTATCGTAAAAACATTAAATATATAACCTCAAAATCACAAAGTTTGTTATGAATAAGTCTTGATTTTAAAGTTTCTAGCTAACCATAGATCTCTAATCATCAGTTTTCAAAAGTATTCCTTAAATCAGTACCTATACTTATCAGAAATACAATCTATTCGTAGGTAGGCATAGTACAGTTTTTTTTTTTACAGTTGTGAAGAGAAAATAAATAAGTATACTTTTAATAACTCAGAATATTTTAGACTGCAATTTAAGACAACCGGTGCAGGTTTTTAATTAAATAATACCTATGTAAAATCACTGAAGGTAGGTATAGTACCTACAGTTTTTTGACTTATGAAGACTTAGGTCAATAAATTCACAGGTTGTCTAGACAAGCTTTATTTGTTAGAGAGTACCTAGGTAAACAAGCGGGCTCATATTATTTCCACTTTCTAAATTAGACGATTGGAAATCACAGTTGGGCTAGAATACCTACTTCAAAATGGAGTAATGTTGACTCTACACAGTCGGACCTGTTTTAACCTAATGAATCTAAATACACAAATTAGGTGTAGGTATGTACAGTCACGAGCACTAATATGTCAACACTTTTTTTTTTTTTAATCTTTATTTATTGAGAGGCTTTTACCTTACAAAGGTATGTCAGCCTCATCATACCCTAATCTAACTAATTATTACAAGTAATTATAATATTATTTATACCAATATATTATTGCGTAAGCGAGGAAGAAAGTGATGCAGCAACCATTTCATAAATCAGTTTCGCTTCTCCCGAATTAGGTGTAGATAATGTTCTAATGAAAGCCCCAACGTCATACATATTAACTTTTAACTCCCGCAACACTATCTCCCTCTCTCTCCTGTTCTTTTCACACTCCACCAGCAAATGTTGGACATCTTCGACTTTATTACACACTTGGCATGTCAACACTTGGCAACCTTCAATTGCGATTTTTTTCGTGAAATAACGAATGCAACGTTGAAATACGACTCTTTACACAAACCTATAGGTTCGAAAATACTTTGTTCGTAATAACATAAAATTTCATTCAAAACTAAAAGACAAAATCGTCTTTGAATACAGCCAAGTGTATAGATACTTATGCTCGTGACGGTGCTTAGGCAATAACAGATAGCTAGATATGTACTTTATTGAAACAATAAATAAAACTATGAATTCAGCACAAGATTCTAGACCATCAAAAAAAATTTGCTGTTTCATAGAAAAGTGCACCTACGCGGTCAAAATGTATGGAACAGCATTTTTTGAAGTGAAACTTCTTTACGCACGCTTGACTTGGGGAGTAAGCTGGCGAACGCGTGACGTAAGCGTTACGAAAAGTGTGATCGGGCAAGGCGAACGGAAGTTAAGTGGGGGATATAAGCAAGAGACAGCAGTGCGCGCGCACATTTTCTTTCTCTCTTTAAGTTTCACTTCAGTCGTGTGGTCATAAGCACACTCGTTTTTTTTTTAATAACCGTCAATAAATTTCAATTCCGGGGGGTTCAGAATCATGTACTAAATCCATTGTAACAGGCTGCACGTCATTGTCTCTGCCAGTTCAATTGTCACAACATTTTGATACAGAAAAAAAAATTGGCCTTTGAAAAACTTTGACTTAATTTCGAAGGCTGAAAACCGTGCGATCCTCTACGCCTATTGGCTGTCATCGTGTTCATGGCGAGTGCGAGCTGCTCTGCATTTGAAGCGGATCCCTTTCGAGGAGAGACCCGTGGACATCGTAAAGGAAGGCCAGCAGAACACCGAGGAATACCGAGCTATCAACCCTAACCAGAAAGTGCCCGCCTTACTTATAGGTAAGCAACCAACAGATTGAAGTAAGAAAGGTAAGGCCTAAGTAAATTGCGGAGAAGCAAACAAAGTTACTTAGGTTTTTAAAATGTTTTCAATTAAAATGGGTATCGGGTACGGAATTTATTACCTGTGGGTTTATTGCGTAAGACACTATCTAAAAGTAACAATGGCATTAATTTTGACAAATCAACAACATTCATTGCCTTATTTAGATTGTCGAGCAGAAGTTTTTTTCAAGCATATGAAGCAATGGATTAGCAATATAATTCAGATTATGTATTGCTATATCATGATCGAAAGCAACATCAATGCATGATGTCTTCATCTTCATTTACACAATGATTTCCTAATAACTAACTTGTTTCAGTACCCACTCTCTTAGGACAGTGCTCGTTTATGACGTCAGCAATTCAGCATATCAATTCAAGTACTTGACAGTAACCATGCGTGTACAGTCAACAGCAAAAGTCGTCGTTTCAGCCGATAGACGTCCACTGCTGGACATAGGCTTCCCCCAATTTTGGGAGGGTAACAGCAAAAGTAGATGATCAAAATCAGAAATTCAATACTAATTAACGGAGTTCGCGTCAGAACTGTATGGCGTCAAGTGATATCTGTGTGGCGTTGATGTGGCGTTGAGTGGTTTGAATCACTTCGACGACACACAGTTCTGACGCGAACTCCGTTCATTAGTATTGAATTTCTGATTTTGATAATCTACTTTTGCTGTTGACTGTACTAGCTACTCCAGAGTCGCTTAGTGACACGCGTCAACGGCGGGCAACTGCAGCCGTCGACGCGTCGGCGGCAGCCATCGACAACATGCCACTCGTGTATTTGAGCAGCGTACTCAAATACACGAGCGCCACATTGTCGACCACATGCCACTTGTGTATTTGAGCAGCGTACTCAAATACACGAGCGCCACATTGTCGACCACATGCCACTTGTGTATTTGAGCAGCGTACTCAAATACACTAGCGCCACATTGTCGACCACGTGCCACTTGTGTATTTGAGCAGTGTACTCAAATACACGAGCGCCACATTGTCGATCACATGCCACTTGTGTATTTGAGCAGCGTACTCAAATACACGAGCGCACAAATCAAGTCATCTAACCGTTTGTATCTGTATCTATAGCCAGATAGGTATCAATAAAAATATGAAAAACACAAACCCAGGTTGTACCCAGGTTGTACCCAGAACTGGGGGCCTAAAAAGGCCACTGTGACAGAATCATAAAAGGATAACATTACGAATCATAATAATATGGCGAACTTGGCGAAGGCAGTCCCTGCTTTTCTTTTTTTCGCTGCACTACGTAGCTCGTAGGCTTAATCAAAGAGATTGGTATTGGATTTGGATTGGAATGATTGGTATTTTAGCACAGACAAAAAAAAAATTGAATAATCCTTCAACAATGGGATACGATTAACTTAACAGCTAACTGTCCATTATGATTCATAATGTTATCCTTTTATGATTCTGCCAAAGTGGCCTTTTTAGATGTGATCATGACAAATATTTTTTTTCTGTATCGTCTCGTTCAACTTTTGTCATCGTTACAGCAAAGACTAGGCGTTTTAAGAAATTATGAAAAAATTCGCCGCTGAAAAAGAAAATGTCTTGTCGAATTTGTGAAAACATTCTTTCTTCGTCTTCGTTTATAGATCTATAACTATACAAATAAATTAAATAGATGTGTCTGTTTGTAACGTCAAAATAATAGCTTTTTACGAAATGCGTATAAAATATTATACGGTGGTAAAACAAAAAAAACTATTTATAAAATTGTCTGTCTGTTTGGTTGTCTGTCTGTTCCGGCTAATCTCTGAAACGGCAGGACCGATTTTGACGGGACTTCCACTGGCAGATAGCTGATGTTATGAGTATCTAACTAACTATTTATTTTATGAAAATAAATTGGGTTCCGCGCAAAAAGAATACAACCCTAGAAATCCAATTTGTTTTACCGTCATTCACGCAAACGAAGTCTAAAACTATGGGATGAGTAGGTATTTAAATAGATTTTTCATTAAATTAGTAGCAATATTTATAAAGTACCGTAAACGCGGGTTACCTTAGCAATTTTTTTTAACTTATTTTAGGAACCCTTTGATAGTATCGATTATGGTGGATTTCTTAGCATTTTAATGGATTTGTTTTACAGGTGAGGATACTAGCTAATTAGATGTATGTTAATGTGTGTATGTGTATATTAATGTGTAAATATTTTAATTTTTTTTTTTACCATTAAGCCAATGTTGTTCTTTGGAGAGGGTTAGTTTGACCGGCAGATTTTGTCGACCCAAAACAATATTTATGACAGTATTGAGCCAATCTAGCCCTATAAAACAATAGAAAATAGAAAAACCTTCTTTGTATTGAGCCAAAGTTCCCCCCCCAGAGCTAAAGTAACCCGCGTTTACCGGTAGTTTATCAATTATGATTTGGGTCGAGGTGAGGGATGAAAATAAATATTACATCACCATTGTGACGAACACAATTTATCATTCGTTTTCGCTATAAATACCTGTGGGTTGATTGTGCCCGCAATATCCCAAAAGGACCAAAAACTAATTTCCCCAAGGCAAAAGAAATAATAAGTCATTCTTGTAAAAGATTCCGGTACGGATTATGATTAGATAAGTACTTAAATGACGCGAACGTTGAAATGTGGCTGATGTGGTGATGTTCTTCAGAAAAATAGGGTAGTCTGAAATAAATTATAGGGCAGGTTAGAAAAACTAGAGCGAGAGCAGTGGTGGCCAAGTGGTAACGGCCGCGACTTACGAGTTGTAGGTCGTAGGTTCGAACCCAGACAGGCGCTTTACTTTGCGTAAATTATTTCATCACCACTGCTCTCAAAAACGGTGAAGGAAAACGTCGTGAGGAAACCGGCATATCTTAGAACCAAAAATTCGAAGACATGTGACATCTGCCAATCCGCATTGGGCCCGCGTGGTGGATTACAGCCCACTCCCTCTTACAGAGGGAGGCCCGTGTCCCAGCAGTGGGAGCATTATAGGATGATTATGGTATTATTCCGCAGGAGAACCAAGGTAACCGACATAGCCCGAAGAATTGCCAAACTTAAGTGGCAGTGGGCAGGGCACATTGCTCGTAGAACAGATGGCCGATGGGGCCGAAAGGTTCTGGAGTGGCGACCGCGTACCGGAAGACGTAGCGTTGGAAGGCCTCCCACAAGGTGGACCGATGACCTTGTGAAGGCCGCAGGAACCCGTTGGATGCGGGAAGCACAGGACCGGTCGAAGTGGAGGTGCTTGGGGGAGGCCTATGTCCAGCAGTGGACGTCTTTCGGCTGAGATGATGATGATGATGGTATTATTATGGTTAGAAAAACTAGACATACCACACATTTTTTTTTAATGAAACCAGTCTGTCTCACTGCAGACACAGTATAAAGATCATACAGTATTTCGACTTCATACAAACGGACGAAACGCGAGCTATACCTACGCGCCTCGACCTCGGCATGCGCTCGGCATGCAGACAGTCGCGACTGTGCCGCAGTGACGAACGGACGGTGTGTTGTTTTTTTAACAATAACCGCGCGATTTTATCACTAAAAATAAGTTCAAGTACATATTTAATATGACGAGTAGGCTATATTGTGCTACAATAAGACTACAATAAGATTATACTATGATTAAGATATACCTACGGACTACAATAAAATTAATTCGCAAACTTTTTTGATTGTACCCAGCGATGATTTTGTGGAATATATATTATACAAAAATGGAGGAAATATTCCGAACTTCATTTAAAACCAAACATATAAATTGTAAAGTAGCTGCAGGTTTCTATAACCAAGTAAAAGCTACTCCTTTTTCTCCACCTTGTCCATAAGATGTTTCCCAAAACAATTTTTAGTTAAGCTTTATATTAGAATGCGGATTTTTTATACTTTAAAATTTAATAATAAAGCATTTCGTACGTCTCAGTCGAGGCGCAAATATTTTTCGGTCGCAAATTTATAAGATTTGTTATTCAAACATAAACATGGTTTTTTAATGAAATCTACCAATCATAAAACAACACGCATTTTTATTAAACACTTCCTATTTAATTCACAAAGTATTTTATTTTATATAAAAAAGTATATTTATTTATTTATTTTATTATTTATGTACACACAGTAAAATACAATAACAAAACTAAATGGAAACACAAAGTAGGCAAATGTAATTAAAATGCTGGAGGCGGGCAGCCCTATCGCATGTTTACGTACCGCGCGGCTGTAGGCATTTATTTCAAGGTTACGGCCGAGTTACAATACTGTATGATCTTTATACTGTGCTGCAGAGCTAAGGTCACTTCTCACAGAAGGAAGCCACGAGTATTGATCACCAATTCACCATGGTTCTTCATTGCGGTTTGGTGATTTCAGACTTTAAGGCCCGTTTTTAATAAACGTTCCTCAGCCCAAGAGCTCGCACTTGATATCAATCTTGAGGTCATGATCGTATTAATAAACATAATAATTTACGTACTCAAGTTACGGTTTGGGTTTACGTTATCAGCCGAGTCTGGGACTGATGCTAATACGCGAAACTCTACACTTATGGGGCTTACATGACCTAAAGCGCGGTCACTGTCAGACTTCATAGACAAGAAAGAGAAGCGCGATGACACAACGCTGGTTACAATTACAAAAAATCTATTGTTTGGATTAAAAAATTAAAACACTAGTATTTTATTATGTTGCTTGTAGATCACCCCAGCCGAAAGACGTCCACTGCTGGACATAGGCCTCCCTCAAAAGGGGGGGTTTGCCATAATCGCCACGCTTGGCAGGCGGGTTGGCGATCGCAGTATGGTATGGTGGTGGAATGCATAGAGAACGCTGCTGCCCATTCTCCGGTACGCCCCTTAGTCGCCTTTTACGACACCCACGGGAAGTATGGGGTGGTGCTATTCTTTAAGTCCGGCACCACACAGACAAGCGCGATGACACAACGCTGTAGATTAATCAGACTGATTGTATGATATTAGTATGGTTTTTATTGTAAAAAGAAAGTTTTTATAGGTATTTTCATGATTTTTTTTATCGTATCAAATTAGTTGTATTATGTTTTCAACATACTATCTACCTAGCATTTACTCTGAAGAATATCATATATTTTTCTGATTTTGTTTACTGTAGTCGATCATATACTTTTATTATTTCTAAAATTTGCGTTTTTTGTGTTAAGCCCCCTAAGTATACAATTAAAGGTGTTGTGTACTCGAGATGCTTAAACCTCATTTTTCTGATTACTTTTAAATTGGTCTGATTAATTTTAAGTAGACTCGTAGACGTGTGTGTGGTGCCGGACTTGTCTGTGTGGTGCCGGACTTGTCTGTGTGGTGCCGGACTTAAAGAATACCACCACCCCTTACTTCCCGTGGGTGTCGTAAAAGGCGACTAAGGATCCTACTGGAGAATGGGCAGCAGCGTTCTCTACGTATTCCACCATCATACCATACTGCGATCGCCAACCCGCCTGCCAAGCGTGGCGATTTTGGCAAACCCTCCCAAAATTGGGGGAGGCCTATGTCCAGTAGTGGACGTCTATCGGCTGAAACGACGTAGACGATTGGCCATATTTTCACGAAGTGTAATCACTAGCTTTAGAACAACGCGTTACTAAAACTGCTCCTACGTACGGTAGATAGTAAACAATAGTCCATGAAGTCGTTAACGGTTAGCTTTAATCTTCTCCTTAAGGTTGTTAAAACCCTTTGTTCAGATTAAGTGGCGGGCAGGAAATGGCCGGGACTCGAGTTGGGCGACCATTTTCCACATGACTTAATTTCCAAATACACTCTGCGTGTTTCGATCGTATTGACATAGTTTTGAGAACTCGATTGTTCCTTTACCTATTACAGAAACTACAGAGACATCCGCAGAAACGCCTGTTCAGAGATATTTTTAGGTAACTACTTAGCTTATGCCCGCGGCTTAGTCCTCATGATTGTCGGAAATTATCCACGGGAATTTACTACCGGAATAAAAAGTATCCTTTGGCCGGTCATGGCCTATCCGTTAGTCATCCAATTCCGTTCAGCCGTTATGTCATGAAAAGGTGACAGACAAACAATATTTCCAATACCTTATATCGTTTAAAAAGAGATAGCTTAGAGGGGCCCGTGGGTAAATAATAACAGCCGCACAGGTCGACCGATGAGGTTAAGCTACGCTTGCCGCGGTTGGTCTGTGGATAGGTGACCATCTTTACATACCGAGACCCGTGCCTCGGAAAGCACATTATGCGGTTGGTCCCGGCTGTCATTTGTGAATCTTTGTCAGTCGTTACGGGGGAGTCAGAAGCCCGAAAGTTTGACAACTAGTCTTACCAAGGGGTATAATATTACACAGTAACTGGGTTGTGGAAGTCAGATAGGCAGTCGCTCCTTGTAAAATACTGGTATTAAGCTGCATCCAGTTAAACTGGAAGCCGACCCCCACATAGTTGGGAAAAGGCTAGGCAGATGATGATGAGAGAAATGTGAATTCACAAAAAATTAACGCTGATACACATAATTCTTTATTATTCTTACCAAAAGCATAAGATAAGATAAGTCTTTATTTGCCTTAAACATGGTATAATGGTGTTAGTCTTATTTAAATACAATGTCCACATGTTTAGCTACACAGAATATGTCAATTGCATGCAAAAATTTTAGGTCCAAGGAAAAAAAACAGTAATTAGTAAATAAGTCATTCCAATAAATAGATGGATATAATATTATAATTTTATGTCAAAGAAATCATTAATGTCATAGAAATTATGTCCATTCAGCCATTTATACAGCTTGTTTTTAAATGAATTTGCATTATTTATACATTTTAATTCTTTCGGGATTTTGTTGTAAATGCGTACACACATCACAAGGCAGCTTTTAGCATACCTGGCTGATTTAGGAGTATCCTCTATTACGAGTCTGTTTGGATCCCTTGGACGAGGGATTACTTCATAAGCTTTTTTGAACAATCCCTTATTACTATACACAAAGTTACAGACTGCGTATATGTAAAGTGCAGGAAGTGGTAACAGACCTAGCTTTTTAAAAAATGACTGACAGGATTCGTCAGGACGAAGTCCACAAATAGCCCTGATGCACTTCTTTTGTGCGATGAATACTCTGTCTTTATCCGTACTGTTTCCCCAAATAATAAGCCCGTAGCTTAAAATTGATTTAATATATGCATGGTACGTAGTGATTGCCGTTTTTACGTTTGTAACGTTCTTTACTTGTCTGAGGGCGTAAGTGAATTTATTAATCTTATTGCATAAATCATTTGAGTTTTCATATCCCTAACTTAAGAAATGCTGGGTTTAGAAACTTTCATCCCCTATCCCGTATTTACTGCTTTACAACTTCGAACGTTAGGTATATTACTTAATCTAGCAAGTAGTTTAGCTAACATTCGAAGTCTTATAACATGTTTAGTTACCTATTTCTGACATTCTTATTTTATGTAAAATATTATGTTAGTATTTCTGATCATTGGTGTGTTTATCCAATTATTATATCGACGGTTGGAAGGCTAATTGGCCTAAGCGACATTTTTTGCAATATTTATAATAATAATAATATGTACATTTATAATAAATGTACATAATATATATATATATATTCTTTTTAATGTCGCTTTCAACCGTCGAATATATAATAATTATATTGATTAAACCCTGCTGGTTTGTTTTTAATCCCATTTTACATTTCTTCTTTTACTCTTCTTGTAGAAATAGCCTTCGAGTTACTGGCACGCGCCGAGCCAATAAATGGAGATGACACATTATTCAATGTTTTATGTGAATAAAGTAACGGAAAATAGCTATACAAAAAACAAATTATTACTTATTGCCCCATACATCATCTTCAACAATAACCGTCTAATAACCGGCAGGATACCGACTAATAAATCAGCATAATCACGACCGCACAAGCATCATATTAGGTCGATGAATGTTTGAACTAGCATTCGGTTCTATATTCGCTGATGTCATCGCAGTCACAATAGCCCCTTGGCCCGCTGGAGTGCACTGCGGTTTGCGTTAATAACCCAACCATTAATTAACACGTTAACACACTTCAATCGCAAATAGACGTCACAAGGTGCTCTTGCGCCTGAAATTTGATTTTCGAACGCGATTCAGATTGATAAGCTGTCTATCAAGGGAAATGAGGTCGATTCGATGATCGTAGCAAATGAACTGTGAGTATAGTTAAGTAGGTAGTACCTACCTACATCTATCCAAGCCTAAGTTGATTTGTTACTAGGGAAGGACATACTACATTGTATTTTATTCCTTGCTTTAATTAGTCAACAAACACGTTATGAAAATCACGAGTGTACCTACGCGTCAGTTTCAGTTTGGTAAGACCATATGGTAAGACTTACCTACCGTCTCGCACTTTGTAAAGCCTCCTCTACACGTCGTCAGATTCATCAGCAGATGGCCATCTGCGAATGCCTCCGCCGACGTGTAGACGAAGTAATTTGCTAGTCTGTGGTAGGTATTCAGCCTTTACCGACGTCAAATACCTACCACAGACTAGCAAATGACCCCGTCTACACGTCGGCGGAGGCATTGGCAGATGGCCATCTGCTGATGAATCTGACGACGTGTAGAGGAGGCGTAAGAGACACATAAGGTACTTAATTACTATTTCAAAAACTGTTTCTGTTGTATGCCGCAGGCCCTGTACGCCATTATATTTGTTTAACAAATAGGAAAGGTGTATTAAAATACACTATAGTCCGTTAAGATTGTAAATAGTGCCTTCATTTGCGGTTACCAGCAAATTAATAAACAGCCATCCGTCCTAGATTCCGCAAAATATAGACACAGTAATAACTTGCTCAAATAAAAGTCTAGTGAAAACCAGAAAATTACAAACATACCTAAGTAATTTATCAAAATTATTATCGACAGCTCACCCTACCCCACGCTAGACCTACTTACAGTGAATAGGGAATAGGTACTCGAAACAATAGCTAACGACTAGACATTAGATTTATCATCTGTGTCGCGAGGCGATCTCTCTAGTCACAGATATAAATAGGACTAAGAATAGCACCCGCATGGATTACGTTCAATAAAATTCTTAGAACACTATGCCCATGCAGTATATTGAAAGTGGGAAAATAGATATACCTAACCTCCCAGCATTATCACAGGTCGTTAGCCGGGTGCAGTCGCCAGCGCAAATATTAGAAACACTTTACAAAATTTTCATCAAAGTATTCATTGAGATTTATACCTAACTAGCTGCGCCCCGCGGTTTCACCCGCGTAATTGTCGATCCCGTGGGGATATCGGGATAAAAGCCTAAAAATTTTCACTACGAGTACTATGTTGGGGTCGGATTTTAGATGTTAGATTTCTACCACCAACCACCAATCTCTTATGGAAAAGTGTTAATGGTAGAAATCTAACTTAGAAAGATGTATTAATGATTATAATGCTCTAAATATGTACCTGTTATTGTCGCGAATCATATTTTGATCAAGATTCAACCTGATACTGACCTGCAAATTGCAAAAAACGTAAGAAAATTTGAACTTCGCGGTCAACCTCGGAAAAATTAACATGCTTTCCGAGGAACGGAAGGTTCTTGGTATGTAATGGTTGGTCACCCATCCACGAACCCCGGCAAGCGTAACTTAACCTTCGATCGACAAGTTCGGCTGTTATCATTTAACCATGAGCCCCTCATGATCACCTACCAAAACAAAACATTCGGAATTTTCGCAGTAAAATACAGACATAAAACTCAAAGTACGACCCTCTATCGTAAACGAAATACATTGTGTACAAAATAGATAGATAAATCTTTCACAGTATCACTAATGCCCCGTCACTATTTACAGCGTCAGATTGATAAGTGCATTACCATTAATGTTAGGGGAGCACATTAGAGCTCATTAGAGCTGCTAATGTGCTCACCCCTATAATTTGGTATCTCTGGTATTAAAGATCCGTTATTCGTTGTGAAACGGTTTAGCAAAGATTTCAGACGATGATAAAAGCTTAAAACGTTACGTATCTGGTAAACTGTTTTGTATGATCAGAATGTAAATAAATTGAGTCTTGAAAATACTGCGGGTATTTAAACATTTATTCAAAGTGGTTTTCATTTGGAATTAAATCTTCAAAGCAAAGCTTTTTGATAAGAATTTTTATGACACAAAAGCATTTTATTATGCAGTATTTATTTATTTAGTCTTTATTAAATAATTGAAAAAGAAAACATTTGCAATGAAACAAGTTGAAAATGGGGGTATTAGAATGCACTCAAAATGCGAACCTTAAAACTTTTTTATTTTCTTGCTAAGTGGTTGGGCTCGCTCTAGTTTGGTCTGAAGCTGCAATATTAAAAATTCAAGCAGTGTCGTCTGTCCGTGGTCCGCTACAATCAAACATCATTTGCGTGCTCGAGGCGACCGACCGTTTGTTTAAGTGGACCGGTCAATAACTCCGCAAATAGCTATTTAATTAATGTGTCGCCACCTAATAACATCGCACATAAAAAAACTCTGACTGAATTGGTAACTATTTGGGTCATTGAATCCTGCAAAATGCGTCGGCTCCTCATATATTTATCTAAACAGTTTGTTCAACTTTACCACTGCTAGAAAATAGTAAATTGCGAGAGATTGTAAACTATTTTTAACGAACGCAATTATTGTAACAGCTTTAATAGACGAAACCAATTGGAATCATTTGTAGACTTGATTTAATTGGAGTTATTTATTTGTGCTCAATCTCCTGCTTACCTACTTGCTTCTGAATTCTGACGCTCCACTGGATGCTGCCAGCAGACAAAAGTAGGTATATTATTGCATGACAAGCTTTATTTTCGCATTCAACAAACTTATTTTACTATGGAAATAAACTGTATTTCTTTCTTTTTCAACAGTTTCGGTGCGCATTCGCTACAAGATTTGAATAGCTGTTACAGTTTGTACACTGCAGTTATCATGCAAATATAGTTAGGTATGATAATATCTGCGCAATCCAATTCACTTCGAACATATACCTACTCATCCATTAGAAACGTTTCAAGTAAATAAGAAACGAAATAATTCTTACTGACAAAAGGTGTGGACAGACTAAGTACCTCACACCTATACTCAGACGTAACCAAGTAAACAATGTACTTACAATATAATAAGAAAACCGACGGTATAGAGTTTGTATAAATAAAATACGCTTCAAAGGATAAGTCCCTAGGGAGAAAACTAGTGTGGGAATATTGACAGAAATTATGTGTATATGCTCTCGGGACAACGATCAAAGCTGCTGCAGAAAATAGGAGCTAATCGCCACAGTATAAACACATTTATCTCTGTAACAGAAGGTTCAAAGTGATCCACAGTCCTGTGTTACTTACGTAAATAATTTACCACTTGGCAAGCTTATTTGCTTTAACTTTCCACCTCGAGGAATTCGTAAAGTTCGCTTAATTTACCTGCAAATCAAATAGGAGACGAATTAAGTGAATTATTTGGCAATTCGAGGGACAGCTTCGTTATAGGAGGATCAATGAGTACTAGTGAGACCTTTTAACAAATTAAATGGTTCTGTAGTCACAACAGAATCGATCAACCGAGACAGGATCAAATTAGAATCTATTGAAACAAATGATTATTTTGATTTACTAAACACTTTACGTGAAATGTTATCTCTCTCTAGGTATTCTTTAGGTGTCTACAACTTTTGATTGCTTCAATTCAAGTCACACCATTTGGCAACGGTTGATTGTTCAGTCAATGGTCAATCGCTATCAATTATTTGCGTCATGTTTATAGATATTGGAATTTCGAGTTTCTATCGCTGTCTGTTAACGTTTTGTTTAATTAGTCAGTGCCCATATTCATTAAACATGTATGGTACTGATTGACTGAAATATCGCACGCACTAAATGAAAATTCGACTCGGGACATGCCACTGCCTCGTTTGCCTCGCCTCAAACTTTAGGTTTAAGTTAAAGTAGAATTTTATGTTTAGATAATGAGACACTGGTGGAGTCCATGGCTATCATGCAGTACCTGGAGGATACTCGCCCAGAGCCGGCCCTGACTCCGAAATCCCCGCTACTGAAGGCCAGGATGAGGGAACTCTGTTAGGTTTGTACAATTTACAGGTACTTCCGAACTGTCAGAGTCGGTCAGTTAGTCATACATCATCATCTGCCTAGCCTTTTCCCAACTATATTGGGGTTGGCTTCCAGTCTAACCGAATGCAGCTGAATACCAGTATTTTACATAGAGCGTCTGCCTATCTGACCTCTACAACCCAATTACTGGGTAATACGATACCCCTTGGAAAGACTGGTTGTCAGACTTTCGGGCTTCCGACTACCCGTAACGACTGTCAAAGATCCACGAAAGACAGCCGGGACCAACGGCTTAAGGTGCATTCCGAGGCACGGAAGGGTTACGGTATGTAAAAATGGTTACCCATCCACAGACCACAAGCGTAGCTTAACCTGATCGATCGACCTGTGCGGCTGTTATTATTTAGCCACGGGCCCCTCTCTCAGTTAGTCATGATATAGAAATACTAGCTTTTGGCCGCGGCTTCGCCCGCGTGGATACCGGAAATTATCGCACTGGAAAGTACTATCAGGATAAAAAAATCCAATGTCCTTGTCCAGGTCATGGTCTACCTGTGTGCCGAACATCTAAATCCGTTCAGCCGTTAATGCGTGAAAATGTAGGTAGACAGACAGAGTTACTTTCACAATACTAATATTAATATGGATGATATATATTACTAGCTATTTTATTTATTTTTATTTATTTATTATAAGTTCACATCATGCAAAAAAATTGTTTGACTGTGGGGTGTGGGGTCTGATGAGTCTTTATACACACACGGCTACGCCCCGCGGTTTAACCCGCGTAAGTTTGTATTCCAAAAAAAATCTGGAGAAGGCTCCCTTATCACCTAAGCCTATTCTCAGACCTAGCAAACATACCAAAAAAAAATCATAAATATCGGTCAAGACGTTTCGGAATAGTTCAATAACAAACACTGTGACACGACATTTTTATATACATATAAGATATCGCATTATTGTGTGTTCCTCGCGTTACGTAAACACATTAGCTGACAAAACATAACTCAATAATAAAAACGGCAAATGGCTCAACTTTCGCGAACTGTTCTCCGAATTATATAATTAATTGAATTTGCCTTTTAACCTGTCCGCATTTAAAGGGTATTCGAGGTGTTAATTCTCCAGAAACGGCGGCACCCTTTCGCGTTGGGGCGGCAATTATCATGAAACTCTGAATTATCTAGAATATCAATTAAAGCCAGCGAAAAAAAATTTTGAATGAAAAAATCTTGCCCTCTATTTCTGCGGTCTTATAATAATTGTCTAACTTCAGTAGATTTGACTGACTGACAAAAAAAATAGTAAATATCTTACTGTAACATTTAGGACGGAATTGTTTGTCGCCGCCGATCTTCCGTCGCGATGGGCTCAACGCATCTCTGGTCAATGTTATGTTTTCTAGCGGCCTAAACATTAGCCGTACCTACTATACATAGGTACGGCTATTAGGTAGTCTATATATTTATGGGTAACATCAAAGAAATCTCCGGAACTACCAATCCCCAACTATCAGTAACAACTAAATCCGTCGTGCACGTATCTTCTAAGTTCCGCAAGGCGTATAAAGGACAAACCTCAACCATTTTAATTTGCAGATAGTAGTCTCAGGCATCCAGCCGTTACAAAACATCGGTCTAAGGCCCCAGTTCGAGACGACAGAGCAATACACAAAGTTCACAAGATATTGGACCGACCGCGGTCTTCAGACTTTGGAGGAACTGCTGCAGAAGTCAGCTGGGAAATATTCCGTTGGAGACCAGATCACCATCGCTGATTTATGTCTTGTGCCTCAGCTGTACAATGCCGTAACCAGGTGGGTTTTAAGCAAACGTTTTTTTAAGCAGTCATTGAGGTACAGTTAATGTCATGAATTCATATTGACCCGCAGCTCGTGACGCAACTGTTTTGTAAGGGTCTAGAAAATTATTTATTTTATTTTAATTTTATTATTTATTATTAAAGTATATATACATATTATATAGTATATACAACTATACAAAAAAAAAGGTAAAGAAAAAGACACCTGCTCATTGGGCATCAAAAAATTCGTCCGCATCTCTGTCAATGGCACAAGTGCCCAAAAGGCTGGCAGCATTACCACATTGGATGGCAATGCTTATTCTTTGGGCTAAAAATAGGCCAGCCCTCTGGTCACGTGAAGAGTCAACCAACCGCTTGGCGATGTCCCGAAATATTCGATGAGCACTCGGACCCCAAGGCCCTATAGGTATAGTGTTTCAACCCCAAACGGCTCAAACATATAGCTCCCAATAAGGTTGTTATATTTGCGCCGTTTGAGGTTTTCTGCTTCTGCTGCGGCAGCCCCAGCACAGCCCACCGTGCTAGGAAGATGGGATGGCGCGAGGGTGTCGACACAGGTAGCATCCCACACCAACAACCTACCCAACTTCCAAGGCATTATGGTCATTCCATCTGGCCTCTTGCCATCGTCGCGTGCCAAGCCATTAGGTTCTAAAAAATAAACAGGAAAATCTTTATTCATTATTTACAGAACAGGCCAAAAATAACAGTTGCCTGCTAACAAGAAAAGCCCTTCAATTACGAAAATAGGAAATTATTGATGAAAGACCAAAATTAACGTGTTAATTAAACAATCTTTCAAGCTATACGCATAATTTATAATTTAGGCCGTAATAGGTTGGGGAATATTACAAGGTAATCTTTACAACCACTTCCCCCGCAAATACATAAATTGCGAGCGAGACGCAAAGCAAACAATCCATGTTTTTCTTCCATTATTCACTTTTTACCATAGACAATATTTTAACAACTAAGCCTATACTCGTGTGGGCCCAACAAAAAACTAAAACACTTCACTCTATCTCGAAGGTTTGACAAATCTGTTTATTTTCCATTTCTTCACTCTTTATCTGAAAATTGTGATCTGAAATCTGAAAAATAGTTTGCATCAAACATTCAAAGTTTTGATTAAAACACACGAAGGAGATCACGAGATTTTTTCTTTTTCAGACATAAACTGGACATCGGCAAGTACCCAACAGTTTCGAAACTGTACAAGTCACTGTTAAATGAAACAGTCTTTCAAGAAACTCATCCGGAAAAAGTGAAATCAAAAATATAAAACTACATACTGTGCACGTTCTTTCAACCTGGAGGCGCACTATCACAGTCCGGCCGTCGAGAGAATGCGTTCCTGACACCTGTCAGACCGACATTTCTAGTAACTAATAAAGATCAAATTCGCAAAACACGTATTCGTTTGTATGAAACTGACAGATGTCAAAAACGCATGCTCTCGTCAGCCGCACTATAGTTCTAGGAAATTGTCTGTTTCACTTTTAAAGTAAAATTGAATTCCACATAATTACTTAAAACATGCATTAAATAAATATATTATGTATTTTCTAATAACGACGGACTGTTTTCGGGAACAAAACTTAATTGCTGTGTTTCTAGGCTCGGATGCTGATTTTAGATTAATGTTTTATTTAATTAAAGTAAAACCCTCTAATTACTTGAATTGCTTCGGCGTCGACGGCTCTGGCTAAAGAATCGATATGTTTTGTACCAGTTGGGTGTCTGAGACATAAAATAAATGGTACAGACCTACATCACCTACCTGTTTTATTTCCTTTTATCCGACTTCTAAGAAGAGGAGGTACTTAATTCGACAGTATTATCTTTTTTCCTTATATGTTAGCCTGGGGCTTTCGTATAAGACCATCAAAGGATATAATAGCCGCGTTATGAAAAGATTAACTTCCATTGTAAATATGTAGGTAAGTAGTATAGGTAAACGTGAAAATTCTTACTTAAGAGCGTTTACGCCGAACAGCATTTCATACAAACTTTCAAGCCCTTATTTTTCGAAATGAATGAACCGATTTTAATGAAACTTCATACGCATAAGCAGGATACAAAGGTCTAAAAAGTTAGTAGAAAACATTTTCAAAATGTCTTATTTAAAAAAAGATAACTGGAAATCTCTGTTTCTATGGGAAATTTAAAATCGGTCTAATTTGACTGTAACACTATTTTTTTTAAAGGTTTTCTACTAACTTTTGAGACCTTTGTATCCTGTTTATGCATATGAAGTTTCATTAAAATCGGTTCATTCATTTCGAAAAATAAGGGCTTGAAAGTTTGTATGAAATGCCGTTCGGCGTAAACGCTCTTAAAGTAATTTTCATTTCCCTATTTTTTTTCCCTGTAAAACAAATATTAAGTACCCCATTTTCTCGCCCTGCATTAATTAAGTTTACACTTATCTGTCACAGTCAAGGCTGCCCCACTTATGGAAAACAATGAAGGTTTAAGGGTTGAAGGCGTCCCCAAAACATTAGTTGAATCAAAGGCTCATAGAAGGGGTTAAATGCGAGAGGCATTAGCATTCCATATTCCGGCATTCAAAACGGCAAGTCTGGAACAGATTTCAATGTTTTGTTCAGGTTTATAAGAGGTTACAAGCATGGACCCTTATTTCGGTAAGCAAACAATACAAATATCCTATAGGTTATAGGTTCTCAATGTGGGCGATAACGCCCCCTCGTGGGTGTTTGCTATTATCAGGGGGGCAGTAGAAGATCCAGAGATAATTATATGTATATCCTATCTTACGACTACATAATATTACACATTAAAATATAATCGTGGCAATAGCTGATTCAGATTCGCGGCAGATGGTAAGTAGAAAAAGATGGGGGGCTCTAAAAAAATAAGGTTGAGCACCTACATAATCCATACTAATATTATAAATTTGAAAGTAACTTTGTCTGTCTGTCTGTATGTTACCTTTTCACGCCTAAACCACTAAACGGATTTCGATAAAATTTGGCAGAGAGATAGATTGCATCCCGGGGAAGGACATATGATAGTTTTTATCGACAAACCTCGCGGGCGAAGCCGCGGGCGGAAGCTAGTTATGTTATAAGTGAAGCCTGAATTCAGTTATACTGTCAGGGAAATTGTTTGATAAGTAAATGAACACCCCTCGTCAATTTGCAGTGTTATAGCCATTTCATACAAGAGTTCCCATTTCAAACAATGACAGTTGTGATTTGGATAATACGGACAATTTAAATCGGTATTTAAGCTTAGCAATGAAATTCCCTGACTTAACACACGTCTGTCGGTACGTCATTAAACCTCACTGCCATTAGTTATTTTCAGGACCCTCGTCCCTCACGTCGTGTTATCAAGTGCTGCACTTACGCTCTATGTCCTGAATTTCCTTCACAACAACCATAAGTAGATATCCGACAACAACGAATGTTAACGAGCCATAACATAACGCATAACACATACGCCGAGCATAACTACGCCGAATGTGCTTTCTTACTGAACTTCCAACATAGTTTGGTGGAGTGCTAAGGCTGTGTCACATAAATCGCGGAGCGTCTATTTGGAGCATTCTCCAAGAATGTCTTGGCGCTCCAATGACGTTGATAGGGGGTACTGATCCCCTGAACCCCCCTCCACCCCCGTCGATCCCCTGATAGTTCTTCTTCTGTTTTAATCTCTGTCTTATCCTCGGGAGTCGAGAGCCGATTCCCGGCTCTCGACTCCCGAGTATTAACTCACAATACTAGCTTTATTTGTCTTATATATGGGAATTTTTGACTGTGTCTGCCGGGACACAGGCCTCCTCTGTATGAGAGGGAGTGGCCCATAAATCCACGACGCGGGCCCAGTGCGGGTTGCTGGATGAACCCGCACCCCTGCTGCTATATTATAGATACGGTAATTATTAATAAATAATTTAACAAAAATAATAATTATATATCTCTTCAGGGCTTCCTCTCTTCTAAACCTCTTGCTGTGCCCTACAGGGTCCATAATGGTCTAATTTATATAGTTACCACCTAAGTACACATTATGGTAAAGCAAAAAAGATATTGAGTATTGAACGGAACGCAGGATTATGTCGGTGTAACAGTTTTAGACCGGCTTTCTAACTGTCTTATGTCGGTTATGACCACAGATCGAAGTAGGTAAATTGAATTGGGGTCATTGATCCGAAACGTATATTTTAATATGGACATTCCTTCGGAAATTCGGGATTGACACCTTACGTGAAAACAGATAAATAATAAATTAATTTAGTTTTGATACCTTCCTTTAAATTTTGAATTGAGTAGTAATAATAATCACTACAAACATTAACAATACTTAATTGAATCCGGAAATACCGGAATTACTTTCCGGGAAAATGGCTTATCCATGTTATTCTTTCTGTGGGCATTTATGATAGAAGTACCAAAAATCAATCTACCTACTCCGATCTATGGTTATGACATATGTCGCTCTAAAACTGAGCACATTTAAA
This sequence comes from Mesoligia furuncula, assembly GCA_916614155.1. Taxonomy (NCBI): domain Eukaryota; kingdom Metazoa; phylum Arthropoda; class Insecta; order Lepidoptera; family Noctuidae; genus Mesoligia; species Mesoligia furuncula. Next base: position 10,803,709 of record OU744793.1, on the reverse strand, counting down.
GCTTCAAAATTAACACGCTCACCTGTGCTACACTTTTGTATATCGGGGTAAACATAATGCTAATGGTCTAATAATTATGACTATAACCCTAATATCTATACTAATATTATACAATAAAATTGTATACTAGAATTTGTTTGTAAGTTTGTATGTAAGGGGTAATTTCCGGAACTACTAGTCGGATTTGAAAAATTGTTTTTGATGAGACCAACTCTTGAGGAAGGTTATATGCCAGGGGTGGCCAACCGGTCGATCGCGATTGACTGGTCGATCGCGACTATTAGTCCAGTCGATCGTGGCAAGGCAATAAATATTTCCAACTAGGTACAAATTTGATTTTGCTAATCTAACTAAAGATGCTCAAACGCAATGCTTACATTAATATAAATAAGTAGTTAGAATAATGTTCAGTTTTATATTTTTCTTCTTAATAAAATAAAAAATATCTACTACATACAATTATGTAGTATTTTTTATTTACTGAACTATGCTGTTTCATATAAGATTTCAAGAAGTAGTTGTAATTGGTAGATCGCACAGAGTGTCGTCAGTGAACACTAGATCTAGGGTCTAACCAAGTTGGCCACCCCTGTTATATGCTACTGTTATATGTTACATGCTACGGCCCTTAGGAGTCGAGCAAAAGGAAACAAGGTCAGGAAGAACGCACAGGGACAAAGAAGTAGTGCACGGGTAAGGAAACAAGGTCAGGAAGAACGCACAGGGACAAAGAAGTAGTGCACGGGTAAGGAAACAAGGTCAGGAAGAACGCACAGGGACAAAGAAGTAGTAGCACGGGTAAGCGATGGGATGCGACACGATGGATCAGGGGCCGAAATTTCACGCGGACGATGTCGCGGGCACCAGCTAGTAGCCTAATATACGTATCGGCCGAAGCCACACCGCTACCGACTGCCGCCTCGCTTTCAATACGTCATAGGCTTTACGAGATATGTCGCACTGTCATAAATCGTTGAATTACGACTTGCTCTGCATATTTAGGTCACAGCTGCAATAAGAAATATTACGCCTTATGAATACTTAATAACATGATTGCCTACCACGTACTACTTAGCTGAACGCGCATTTATTCGCAATTATTTCCATTGTACTGCCTAAATAATGGCTGCAATAAAATGTTTCTGAACATTAACATCAATGGATAATGTTAGTGAAATATTAAATAGATTATTAACGAATGTAGGTACTATTTAATTTGTATTATGAACAGAGGATTAAAATTCACTTCGAAATTCACCTTATTGGAGTATCGAAGTGTATTTTGGTGTGAAAAGAAAAACACTACAAAAACATCCTTACACTTACCGTTTGAAACCGATTAATTTATGTTCGTAATATTTCATAACTCGTACCTATATGCGCCATATAACATGTCATTTTCAGTAATGGGTATCGTAAATTCCTTCCACATTCATTACATCGAACAATTGATCCAAGGTTTCTTCGGTAAAAAGCAATTACACTGATGCGTAATGTTTTCTGTTGAACTCTATAACTACTCCAGCCATTGACATCATTTTTGAATGCCCATTCGTAGCTAACTACGAATAGGCATTCAAAAATGATGTCAATGGCTGGAGTAGTTATAGACCCAGTATCACATATCTACGTTTTTTGCAGTTTAGAGACTTAGTACATATGGAACCACATGCTTATTGCAGTACCCTAGTAACTGTACGGTATTCGACATTAATCGTATCAACTGCAGTATGTTGCCATGTGAACCCAGCCTTTTAACCGCAAAAACGTGCAGTCCCTTACCGTGTAAACGTATTCTTACCGGGTGTTACAATTACTTAAAATGTGGTCCGGATCGGTAAAACTGAGCCACATTATGTTATTCTTGGTTGCCAAGCAGGTTTCAATACATTCTATAAAGTGACATTTACAAATGAACAAAACCTTTTACAACTCAAGTGAGTGCACGAAATGAAAATATTTATTTTCTCACTAAAATAGTGTCGTTCCAGGCTGATCGTGTATAAAATTCAAATGGTGTAAAATTCTCTCCAGCCACATAAAATCAATACAAAGCCTATCAATTAATTTTCTGTATTATACAATTTATGAAAAAGTGCGAATCTTTTTCTTCAAGAATTAGGTATATAGGTACATCATTCCTAAGTTTTGCTAATCTTTACTCGTATCCCTGTTATTTTTACGTAATGTTTAATTTAAATAAAAACCAACAGTCTTAAAATAATAATATGTCATAGGGCATCAAAAAATTCATCCGCATCGCTGTCAACAGGAAAAATGAAAAGGCTGATTCTATGGTCAAAAACTAGGCCAACCCTCTGGTCACGTGAAGAGTCAACGAACTGCTTGGCAATGTCTGGAAAAACTAAGAGGGCACTCGGACCCCGTGGCCCTAAAGTTTCAACCTTAAACGGCTACAAAAGCTTTCAAGTTATATAAATATTATAGTTTTGTATGATTTAAAAAATGGTAATCATAACTTGAGGCATTCCATAATCCATAACATACTTTCGACAAATCAGTAGCGTTCCTGCGATGCTATTCTGTAAAAATCTCACCGTGAAAACTTAGGTGAAGTGAGCGTGGAGTGAGCTGTCAATAGTGTCAATTCCTAGCAACAACAAACTCACTTCACCTAAGCTTTCCCGGTGAGATTTTTACAGAATCATCCGGCTGTACAAGAGAACCCGGCTGGCTCCGCCACGCTACAGATTCCCGGCAACGAATTCTCCTGAGACACTCTTATTTGCGTGCATTGAATTGAAAATATCCGTTTCGAAATTGGTTACAAAAGGTTTGTAAAAATCTCTACGATTATAGATAATAAGGCGAAGTGGGCACTCAAGGTCTACCATATCTGTAAAGGTCGGGCCACGCTTCAACAATCTGGCAACCCCCGCTAATGGTCTTTCGCAACCAGAGTTTTCAGTACTACAGGTTTGTAGGTAAATGCATCTTCTCACCCTACCTCTGACTTGTGAGTATACCATAGGTACCTACGGCACAAAATTCCTCACTCGTGTCATGAAATTCTAATAAAAGCTTAAGTAAGCGTTAGTCAAACTTACGATTATCTCTTTCTATAAATAGACCTCTCGTGAAAGTTAAATCAACTCTGAAACCTGCATGGTGTTGATTATTTCAGTTTCAGAAATAAAGAAAAGGGCAATGTAGTTTTGTAGCAGATCTTACTTTGATTTCCTTTTGATTGTCAACAAGGGACCTGTTAACTTTTATGTGAACAACAATCGGCGATGTTCTGTTAACGTTATTATTATGTGAAAAGCTTTAAGCCTTTATTTTCTTAGAGCTCGGTTCTCCGGTGCAGGTATTTACCGCCACACGTTATCAAAGTACTGTATACTTACATTTTTGTTTTCTTAAAAATCGTCAAAGCTAAGCTACGCTAATAACCATAGATCGGAGTAGGTAGATTGATTTTTGGTACTTGTATCTTAAATGCCCACAGAAAGAAGAACATGGATGAGCCATTTTACAGGAAAGTAATTCCGGTATTTCCGGATCCAATTAAATATTGTTAATGTTGGTAGTGATATTATTACTACTCAATTCAAAATTTAAATTTATCTGTATTGATATTTATTATTTATCTGTTTTCACGGCAATTCCAATTCCGAAATTCCGGAGGAATGTCCATATTAATATATACGTTTCGGATCAATGACCTCAATTCAATCTACCTACTCTACGATCACCAATTTGATGCTTTTGCGTCAATCACAACTCGTGACTTCGTAGCTGTCGCAGTACCAAAAATACAAGAAACATGTCCGTAGGTGAAAGAGTCTGCTGGGGAAACGGAAATAAATGAATGATCCTGTCGACGAACTGTCCAATGGCGAATCGGTCATAGGAGAAGGGAGGTTGCGGAATCGAAACATGTCGTATTGCCTATCTTGAGGATTCTGGATTAGGTAGGTACTGCCAGCCCCCAAGACAAACTACGTATCAGAAACTATGTGAAAGTTCGTTAGGACCGAGTTCCGTGACATATAAGTACCTACCTGCCCCACGAACTACAAGTACGTCGCACAAACTTTGCTGCTTTGTTCGGTTGTCACCATGTGACAAGGGTATTATCTTAAATACAGTAAGTTGTTCATGCATCCAGGCTAGATATATCGCATAGGCCGGGAGTTGACGCTTCATCATCATCATTTCAGCCGAAAGACGTCCACTGCTGGACATAGGCCTCCCCCAAGCACCTCCACTTCGACCGGTCCTGTGCTTCCCGCATCCAACGGGTTCCTGCGGCCTTCACAAGGTCATCGGTCCACCTTGTGGGAGGCCTTCCAACGCTACGTCTTCCGGTACGCGGTCGCCACTCCAGAACCTTTCGGCCCCATCGGCCATCTGTTCTGCGAGCAATGTGCCCTGCCCACTGCCACTTAAGCTTGGCAATTCTTCGGGCTAAGTCGGTTACCTTGGTTCTCCTGCGGATCTCCTCATTCCTGATTCGATCACGCAGGGAAACTCCAAGCATAGCCCTCTCCATTGCCCTTTGGGTGACTTTTAGCCTTCTTATAAGGCCCATTGTGAGCGACCACGTTTCCGTTCCATAAGTCATCACTGGCAACACACACTGGTCAAAGACTTTCGTCTTGAGACACTGCGGTATGTGGGACGAGAAGATATTGCGTAGCTTCCCGAACGCTGCCCAGCCGAGTCGGATTCGTCAATTTACCTCTTTCTCGAAGTTAGACCTACCTAACTGGACGGTTTGTCCTAGGTAAACGTACTCGTCCACGACTTCGAGTGTAGCGTCTCCGATTTTTATGAGAGTGGGTGTTACATGGGCATTTGACATGACCTTCGTTTTGTCCATATTCATTTTAAGACCCACTCTTTCGGAGGCTCTACTGAGGTCATCGAGCATTGTACTGAGGTCCTCCATAGTCTCAGCCATGACTACGATGTCGTCGGCAAACCGAAGGTGAGTTATGTACTCGCCATTGATGTTGATGCCAGCCCCTTTCCAGTCCAGAACTTTGAAGACATCCTCCAGTGCAGCGGTGAACAGTTTCGGAGAGATAACGTCTCCCTGTCTCACACCTCGCTGCAGAAGGATAGGTTTCGAGGCCTGATCCTGGAGTCTGACTGACATAGTGGCGTTTTCGTACAGACACTTCAGCACTTCGATGTACCGATAGTCGATCTGGCACCGTTGAAGAGACTGCAGCACAGCCCATGTCTCGATCGAATCAAAGGCTTTCTCGTAGTCCACAAACGCTAAGCAGAGAGGCAGGTTATACTCTTCGGTCTTCTGTATAACCTGTCGCAGCGTATGTATGTGGTCTACGGTGCTAAAGCCTTTACGGAATCCGGCTTGTTCGGGAGGCTGGAAGTCGTCAAACCTGCGCGCGAGACGGTTCGTGATGACTCTCGAAAACAGCTTGTAGACATGGCTCAGGAGTGAGATGGGCCTATAATTCTTAAGGAGGGCATTATCGCCCTTCTTAAAGAAAAGTATCACCACACCCCTGTTCCATGCCTGTGGTGTTTTGCCCTCGAGTATGAGAACCAAACAGCTTCTGAAGGGCCTTCAGAACGGGTTTTCCGCCGGCCTTCAGCAACTCGGCCGTAATTCCGTCATCACCCGGTGCCTTGTTGTTTTTGAGCTGCTTCAGAGCCATCCTAATCTCGTACAGGCTGACGTCCGGGATGTCTTCTTGGAGTTGACGCTTAATTCCAATCATTGTGTAAACTACCTTGAAGATACGGAGCAGCACTTGGTATTCCCAATTTGGAAGTGAAGACCCGTGAGCCCAAGTCGTGACATGGCGTCGACATAATTATGTGTTTGTTATAATTGGTACGCTTAATGTAAGGGTAAAATTTTGAGATACTTACGTGAAGACGAAGTTCATGTACCTACGTAGATGATATTTGAAAGTCGTGAACAGACTGTAATCAAGTTCTGAAAAAAATAATTGCTGCTTGTTTTCTATTTATTAAATTAAATTTTATTCGAGAATATCCATCTGTTTCTTACTAAACTTCAACTGTATCCGATGATCCTGCATACTTATCTCTTTTACTGACTGTACCTAAGGCCCACCACCGCCGGCGCCGCGCCGGCGAGAAAACGACTAGCTATCAACGATTTTCTTGTTTAAGAAAAGTACGAAAGATTGTAAATCCCGTGTAAATAAACAAACGTTTATTAAGGCGAAAGCGCCAGGATCGGAAGCGAAATTCAATTTTTTTTACGTTTTTTGCAATTTGCTAGTCAGTATTAAGTTGTACGTTGATTAAAATATGATTCGCGATCGTAACAAATATATGTTTACAGAATTACAATCATTAAAGTCATCAACACAACTCTCTAAGACCAGGTAATCCCACTGAATGACTATTTCATGAAATCTTGACATTTGACAATTATACTAACTTAACAAGTTGTATTACTGATCCTAATGATTATAATTCTGTAAATACATACTTGTTACGGTCACGAATCATATTTTAATCAACGTACAACTTAATACTGACCAGCAAATTGCAAAAAACGTAAGAAAATATGAATTTCGCGGGCTACCTTAGAACTTCCCCCTTAATAGTTGATCGCGGACTATTCACACCACCCGCGAGTACTCGTTTGTCGCAGCGACAATAGCTACGAGTATAACTGAGAGTAGGTACTCGCTCAGCGACGCTCGCTACGCGGCCAAGACACTTGCTGAAAGACTCACCCTTGGTACACACGAATACCAGCGAGTAATCGCTCGTCGCAGCCGCGCACTCCTTGCTTGTTGCTCATCAACTCGTTATTAGATGTTGTAGTCGATGTTGTAGTACTCGCTTCTCGTTAGTCGCTGGCGGTGGGACAGGTGCCTAGTCCATTAAATTTTTATATATTAGAGCTTTCAAAGTACATCGACTTCGATATTGAACGTACCTATCAAATGTTTTGCCTAGTTGCAAAACAAATGAATCTCTATTAGAGAGTTGATAGCGCCGAATTAGATTTGATCAATATACACACTCCAGGCGACAATAACATTTTACAAAAGCAAGCACACAATGTTTGTGTTTTGTTGTTATCGTTGTTTACCTAACTCCGATTAATATGATTCATGTGGAGGTTGTTTTCGACTTAGGTGTACTATTAATCTTCGCCAATGACTTAGCCCAAATTGTTTTGATCATGGTAAACTACGGTCCCTGACTAAGCAAATACATATCTGTAACAACTGTCTCATTCATAATTGTTTCAAATAGCATTCAATGAACGCAGTTTACGATCTCTGTCGTTTTATTAGCGTTCATTATTTTGACACCAATGCAATAAAGATGGCTGACGATGTGATGTGGTAGCGGCGGCTCTGAGGCCCAGTATCGTGCCTGCCGCCGCTGGGTAGCCGACATGTGCCGCCGCTCCCGCGAGGACGGCAAAAGTCTGCGACACCCCACGGCCTCTGACTAACACCCCCAGCGCGCCCACCGGGATGGGACCAAATATAAACATAAACCACCTCACATATTTATTCGGGCCGCAATGGCTCCACAGACAAAAGGACTACTTCTCCTTTTATTATTGTTTTGCGCACTCAGCGGGGGCAACGGGGACGGTGAGTAAATATAAATGCTTTTATTTCGATATCGAAACGCATGCCTACGCATATAATTTTGTTAAAGTAAGTGGATTGCACCTTATAAGAAAAACAGTAGCTCTAAAAATAAATAGTAAAAGTTGTAAGACCAAATAATGATAGGATCAGGCGTATGCTTCCACTGGGAATCGAAGTTATAGTAAGAGGTTAACAGTATTAGGTCAGATATATCGACATCGTATCTGCAGACCCGGAGCTGATGTCATCGAATAAACTGTTTGTTCCCATGGGACTATGTTCGTAGATAAGTTGATCTACTATAAATTCTGATGTAACCTTATATTTCAGATGAAAATGAGACTGAATTTTTCGACGTTTTGTCTGTGGTTCGGGACAACGAGGAGCTCCCTGATGGGGTCACTCGGGCCCCGGGGCGCTGCCAGTCTCCCCTAGACAACAACTCCGACTACACAGCTATCGCCCTGAATGAAAACGCCACCCTGCACCGACTGGCCGCTGGAATGTTCTACAACAGTTTTCCAGAAGACTTCTCAATTTTAGCTGTAGTTCGACTGCCAGGTAAGAAACTTTTAATTTAAGATATTCTATACTTAGTACTAATCGCAAAAAACGACAGCATTTAACACCTTCTCCTTTACTTCCAACACCTATCTAAACGGGTCTCGGGTATAACCTAAACAACATAATCACTTTTCTCTCAGAGGTTTTACGGCTTCCCGACTATTAAGAGGGTTCAAACGGCCACATTATTAAGGTGCTTCAAATTGTGTGACAATACACAACAGCGTAATAACGGAAGGAAATTGCGTTACCAAGAATTTGTGTCCTCATTATCAAATGCGAAATACATTTTTGAATGTGTCTTGTACAAATTCAAGAAACTAAGCAAGCAATTTCAGCCTTTAACTGAAAATTTACAATATACAATTATTTCGATGTTTAGAACGCGATTTTTACAAAAGGTTACAATAGCCGCACTACGCGGCTTGCTACGGCGTAGCACGCAGTGTGCTACGATGCTACGATGATAAAAAATTTTGAAGCTTTCTTAGTCAAAAGTCTATTTATTCGTTTGTCTTCAAAGTAATTATTTTTATGCATACTACCCAAATCTGTTTGGATACCCAAGCAACGCCTTGAATGTATAATTAATTTCCCCTAAAAACAAAAATGTATTTATGAACAGGAACGGATCAAAATCCGATATTCATCTTGTACTCGGACGCCGGTGACGAACAGTTGCAACTGGTAGTTGGCAACCTGATAGAACTGTACTATGAGGACACGAGGGGAGATCCTGCCGACCATGAGCTCCTCACGTACCGGGTCGATATCGCTGATGGAAAGTAAGTGCTCTCTATTTTTTACCTTCTTGACGATGAAACAAAAAAGTCTGCCTCGAAGCAATACATAGAATACTAACCGGGCGTTATTAGGACAAGTTTTAGAAAGAGACATGAAGGACAGGAGACGATGTTCTATGAAGCCTCTTCAAAACCACGACTAAAACTCAACGGGGTTTATTTATGAACGTTGCTTAAAGTTACGTAATGATTAGCGACTGTTTAACCATACATTTTTGACGTTTTTTTAACATTAAGAAACGTTTATAAATAAGGATTTATAAATAAGGGCCGAGTCCGATGTGATGGCACATTTAGGAGTATGTGCCATCACATCGGACTCGGCTGATTATTGTATTTTGATTTGATTGCTTCGGTCGGACTTCACATAGACTAAATTCTTCGATAAGATTTCTAATTGTTTAGTTTGGAACAGTTTAGATACAAGCTACAGGATACTTTGTATTTCTTCACCTAATGAATAAAACTTTCGGCATCCTGAACTTTTGGAGAAATTACCGAATGTTTGAACGAAAAGTATCTGAAGAATGTCGCCCGCTCAAATACTTACACGATGCTTCCGAATAATAATGATTGAAACAGCTACTAAAGTTTTTTGTTTACTTTACTGACTTATTGTATCGATAGTCTTTTAGTTTGTAGTTTAAACCCCTTGCCTTTCGCTTTCGCCTTTTAGGTGCAATGGCTTTTTTTCCGTCATCTTCTCTGACGCGCACACGACAACTTAAGTATCAAAGTTTCATCAAAATCGGTCAAGCCATTTACAAGTTTTTGCGAGACTAACGCATAGCAATTGATTTTTATAAACAGCGTGCCCCTTTATTTAACACACTTATACGGTTTCGCGTTTTTGTTTCATGAACATAATTTGATCAAACGTTTTTTCATTTATTTAAAATTTTCTAAAATAGCATCTTGGAGCAAAGCGCAGGGTTTATTTTCCGGGGTCGCAGATCATAACATCGCATCAATGAAATTAAAATGAATAACGTGCAAAATGTAGGCGAATTAAAGAGAGAGAGTCCAGGGTGCAGGCGGTAGTTTTCAAATTATGAATTATTGTGTTGTTTTAATTTGTATGATTAATGTCGCTATTTTAGCGCCACGTTGTTGAGAAGTAGATTAAAATGTTTTTCCCAGCCACTTGTAAAATCTAATCGATGCAACAATATCTATGTTACTTGTAAAGGCAGCGGTGCTATTCTGTAAAAATATCACCGTGAAAACTTAGGTGTAGTGAGCGTGGAGTGAGCTGTCAATTGTGTCAATTCCTAGCAAAAACAAACTCACTTCGCTTAAGTTTTGACGATGAGATTTTTACAGAATCGACCGGCTGATTACCTTACATGGTATTGTCTTTTTAGGGTTTTGTTATGCTTAGTATTGTATTATTAAAAGTAAAACATGATTGTGGTTTCCCTTAGGTGGCATCGCATTGCGATCAGTATAAAAGGCGATTCTGCTACTCTTCTGGTGGATTGTGAAGTGAGAGGAACATTACATCTGGATCGCAAGCCTGGCAGCACATTCAACCTTGCTGGTGCACTGGTGGTTGGCTCCCAAGTAACGGCCGACCAGTATTACGAGGTAGGTTGAGAAATAGAACACTTCATCATACTCCTGCCCTCATCACAATTTATTTGAGATCAACGCAACATGTATTTTTCTTCCATACTTCTCTATTTGTCGCCATCGTGGTAGTCACCTCCTTTGTACATAGACATATCATCTTTCACACAGTCCATCCATCGTTTGTTTGATCTTCCACTTTTATAACATCCAAATTCATACTTAAAACTTTCAAACCGAATCGAATCGGAACCGATTTCCACACAACTCTCCAGTGACCGGTGACACTTTCAGAGTTCCTCTTTTGTACTCATTTCTTATTCTACAAATACGCGTACCTATCAACACACATCGCTCTTAGCATAGAACCTGATTAGAAAAAAAACTTTGAATAAAGGCCCTCCCTCACAGGCGTATCTTATCAGTCGATAATATGGGATATCGGATGCACAATAATGCGTCCCGATTCCTTGCCACACAGCTGCGTTTTTATCGGCCGATAATACTAACGTGTGCGTGCAACCTGCAGTACAGGCCCTCCGCCCGTACTCCGCGTTACTACGTTATTAACGCAGGTGTGTGTACGATCATATGCGTCATAATACAAAATGTTCTAAGAACTCATATCGAAATATCGCAGGACGGAGGAACGCAAGCGTTCTACTTCTATTGCGTCGTTATTATCGCAGCGGAGTGTAACTTCGTGGCTGTCCTAAAACAAAACGTACTGAAAACAGATATCGCAATAACGCATCCGATATTATCGACCGATAATAATGCGACTGTGGGGGAGAGCCTTAAAAGCGTACTCCCGCTTCGAACGTGTTCAAAATCGTGCTACTAGGTGCCGTTTAAACTATAACTACCGTTAGCGTGTTTAAGCTTCGTGTAACACTTTCGAATTGAATATAATTCTATACGCACAATAAAATAATGATAAGAACTCATAAATATTTTCCAAAATTGATCACGTTGATTATAGTAACTACCTGCCGTACCTACTTAACGCGATGAGTACACAAGTTAAAAAATATATACGCCTAGGTATGTTAAAAGCACACTTTGTCATAATAAAAGTCCCATTGGCACAATACATTTAAAAGGTCCCATTACGAAGGTAATCCAATTCTTTGAATAAACTTTTATTCTCGAACAATGAAATAGCTCAGTCACTCTCTAGAGTACTGTTCATTAATTAACATGAAATTATTTTATTTGCGTAAAAGGTCTTAAACACTTTGAATTGAATATTGATTATAATTCTAATGACACTAAAGAAATATCTCAAGGTGAAACAAAGATAGGTACGAGAGAGTAGACTTAATTACCAATACTTACCTGCTCAAGGTACTTGCATACATAGATTCCTATAGATAACTCATCATATTTTATATCTTCTAGGGTGAAATCGAGTTACTCCAATTCGCAAACAAGCCGGACGTCGCCTACGACATGTGTTTATCAATAGCTCCAGACTGTGAAGAGGGATCTGGACTGTCAAGCGTCCCTATAATGCCAGCAGACCAGTTAGAACCAGAAGTCAATCCCATACTCTATGTTGACCCTCGATCAGAATCCACAGAACATCCAAACTTAGGGACTTTAACAGAAGACGATGTACGAAGGAGATACGGTACTCACAGCAGGAATAGATTCTTTGATAGAAATGAGTCAGATAATCTGTGGCCTACCAGAGTACTGACTACTCCTGAGCCAGTATGGCAGGTCGCTAATTCATTCCCAATCAACAATCAGTACTCAGCATCTGCATCTACAGATTCAGGTATCAAAGCTATACATTTTAAAAACCCTTTAGTATTAAAGAGTACTAGTTTTTGTTGTTAAAAGTTCGTGCATTTATTTCAGATGAAAACAGCATTTTCGGTACATTTACGGATGATAACGAATTTATACCTGCACCGCCGCCAACGACGCCTTTCTTCCATTCGCCACCGACTTTCGAGAACGAACCTGAAGACGCTTTGGAACGAACTACACCAAGAGTAAGTTAGATAATAAGCAAAGGTAACCTGATAGAAACGTAAAACTGTTAAATCTGCAGAGAATATTAAGTAAATTGTTTTTAAAGTACTTTGGTTTAAAGAATTTATTATCATAAAGAACTCACTTAACACATGACATACAAATAAGTCATGAAGTTATAAAGTAACACAATGACTCCGTGAGTCGTTATACGAAAACCGATTTGATTTAAAACCGGGCTTATATATATTATTCTAAATTTGTTCTAAATCAATCAAAAGGTGATTTATCATATGCAGGCAATTTTTATTTTATTTTGTTTCTAGCAAGGTGTTACATTATTCCTAAACATAAACTTTTAACTTAAAAAAAAAGTTTTGATATATTTTGTTTTTATATTTACCTTTTTAGTACTGCTCCTTCGTATAAAATATGTTTCTTCCCGTAATCGGTTATGGTTGGTCTAACTTCGAGTTAATTGCAGTTTAGAATACACAAAGCATACACCATTCTTCGATAATCTAAGGGAAACGTAATAGGTTTGTCATGTAATGTCAATTATGTATATTATAAAAAAAGCTAATTTGGACAACAAAAATATTCCTTCATTTTATTTTTGCTGCCGCACCTCAAAACATGGGGTTTTTAATGGAATTATCATGTTTTTATGACACGTGAGATTATTTCCATAACGTATCTTGTTCCAGTCTAAACGAGGGGACGATGACGAAGCGGATGTGTCGAGGGCAACCCTAGTCGTCACCGAGACCACGTACAGCCCTATGACGACCACAGAAGACACAGATTGGCTCACCCATCCGCCAGAAGTTACCCAAGTGAGATAACATTCTCATTTGTTTAGCAGCTCATTTTCTATTGTGGAATGTTGGGTTGGATTTTTACAAAGAGATTATTTATTTGTGGAAGGACATCCATTGTAGAAATCAATTTCCTTTACTATGCACGAAATACTTACTATACTGTTAAAAAATATAATCCAATGACCTTTAATGAGTAGGTATTACGTACATTGTTTAAAACAAATATTGACCTAAAATGATGTGTAGAAATGCCCCCCCCCCCCCCCCCCTACTTCTTTCAGGACAATTCTACAACAAACTACGATTCATCTGAGACTTACTACGATTACGGCGGTTCTGGTACATACATGGGCCCTCGAGGATACCCCGGGCCACCTGGTCCGCAAGGTCCAAGGGGCCCAAAGGGAGAGCCGGGAAAGCCTGGCTTTGAGGGCTCGCAAGGATTCCCAGGACCTCCAGGAAACGTATTTGTTATTCCTGTAAGTACTACAACAATCTTTTACTTTCTGAGTTTCATTTTATTCAATACTTTCTACATTTTCGTATTAAGTTTTAAGAAATGCCAATTCAGTTAAATGCCAATGTTCATACCAACTTTTAGAACTAGGTAATGTATATTTATTTAATTACTTATTTCGATTGATGTTTTTTAGGGTTCCGTAGTTCTGACAAGGAACCCTAAGCCCCTTCGCACATGGCGTCGTATCGTAAGCGTATCGTAGAACGGGCGTAGTACGAGAGCAATACGAGCAGGAACATGTTCAAACAAGTCCGCACACGAGGCGGTGTTGCAGCGTATCGTATGAGGTGTTCATTGTCATTACGATAGTCGTAGCGTACTGGCATAAAACGTAAGACAGTTCACGTGCAGCAACAAACAATCTTTTCTTGTAATTATTTGCGATGTATGGATGGATCCAATGAGCACGTCGCTTTCTACTTCTAACGAAATCAAATAACAAGAAATCCTCTTCGTCTGAAGGGAAGGTAAGGTCATCAATAAATTCCCCAAACACATCTGATACGCTTGACGCCATGATTTCAACTGAGATATTACAAAACGATACGTCTACGCGACGATTCGTTTGTAGAACACTCCGCGTCTCCTGCGCGTAGCGTAATTACGATACGCGCACGAGACAACTACGCCTACGACCCATGTGCGAAAAGCCTTATAGTTTTTGTCATGTCCGTCTGTCTGTCTGTCTGTCCGAGGTTTTGCTAAGAGACCGTTAGTACTAGAAAGCTGTAATTCTGTAGGAGTGTGTATATCAATTACGCCGACAAACTGGTAAAAAAAAATTGGAAAATATTTTATTTTAGGGTAGCTCCCCTACATGTGAAGTGGGGATCAATATTTTTTTCGTCGTCTACCCCGTCGTGTGGGGTATCGTTGAATAAATGTGAAACTTGGGAGTCGATAAAATTATTTTTCGATTTAATGCTCCGTTTACGAAATATTAAACTTTAAAGTGAATATTTTTGTTCTAGTAGGGCGTCGTCCCAACTAAATATAGTGCATTTCATGAACTTTAAAGGAAAATTATAGCAGTTAAGATAACTTTATTAGTTTAGCAGTAAGAGTCGTTGAACTTGGGCATTGGATAATTTTGTACCAAATACAAAATTCTTAGCATTAATCCTTTAAAGTGACAAGATGAAGTAGTTACTTGTTTATAACGGCTAAAGACTTACATTGAAAAACAAAATATGAAATAAAAAAACTAAAAAAAAACATAATAAATGATCATAAATTTCACAATACTGCCGCTAGATGGCGCTGTACCAACGGGTTACGTTTTCATTCGAGTATTCAAGTGATCGACATGGGGATGTCAATCACTTGAATATACTCGAATATCATAATTAGATTTTAATTTTGATTTTAATATTTGATTTTAATTTTATAAGTGTGCAATTTTATTTTGATTTGTTTTGATTTGATTTGTATGGATATTTCTCTGAAATAAATGATTTGAATTGAATTGAATAATTATCATTTCTAAGACGTGCGGGGGCACGTCTTAGAAATGATAATTGAAATTTGAAGTCGATTTTTCTTATTATAACCATGAACTCCTAATATCTTTACCATTACTTATATTCAGAATAAAGAACAACAGAATCGTACTATAATTGTGATAACGGGCTACTACGGAACCCTACACTGCGCGTGGCCCGACACGCACTCGGCCGGTTTTTTTTATTTATATCTTATCGTATGCTGCACCGGTTGACGTCATCAAGTCAACGCTGTCGCTGAAAACCAGTGCTGGGGCTCTGTCTCGCAAACGGTCTTAGCATTAGCTGAGCGATAACCGTTTTGCGTGGATGTGACGCATGTTTTCCCCCAACTTGATATTTTTTTTCGCAAATGAACGCATTTTCTTTCTTTCTTTCTATAATAAATTTTATTTTCAGCTACAACAATCTTCAACTGACAAAGGACCCGACGCTCAATCGGAAGCTCTTCGACAAATGTTCTCACAGCACATGGTATGACTGTTCAAACCATTTTGATTTATTTGTGACCAAAAAATGCAAGTTGTAAGTGTATGTGTGGCTCTTCATGATACATAATAATAACTTAAAAATTAATGCAGGCTGCAATGCGAGGGGCAGAGGGGCCAATGGGCTTGACGGGTCCACCAGGTCCGGAAGGCGAGATAGGCCCCGAAGGTACCAAAGGAGAACTGGGCGAGCAAGGAGAACCAGTAAGTCTACAAAATGTTACATCATTTTCATTTTTATTTTGTGCAGTCTAAGTTTTACGGTGAGATTTAAATTTTAGGGTCCACCAGGCCCTAGGGGTCTACAAGGCCCGCCTGGAAGATTGGGACGACGGGGTCACGCAGGCAGGGATGGTGAGAGGGGATCAACGGGTGCTCCCGGTACTAAAGGCGAGCAGGGCTATCCTGGACTACCAGGAATGCCTGGAGACAAAGGCGAGAGAGGAAGTGCGGGGCTACAAGGTGAAGCAGGGGCACCTGGTCAAGATGGACCACCGGGAGATGATGGACACCCTGGACCAGCTGGAATTCCTGGGGAACTGGTAAATTAACTTCTTCATGAAAACTTCTAAGGTTCAAGGACGTGTTGCTTAATTTACTCATATTGCATAACTTGTTTCTCTTAGGGACCCCGAGGTTTTATGGGACCCAGAGGATTTCCAGGACTAATCGGATATCCAGGCATACCTGGTCTTGAAGGACCCCATGGAGCAAAGGGTTCGTCTGGCCAACCGGGTCCACCGGGCCCACCAGGACAGCCCGGCACTATAGGTTCTCCAGGCTCATCGGGACCGCAAGGTCCTACTGGAGCTCCAGGAATTCAGGTACAATTGAAATAGTTTAGCATCTCTACTACAAGACAAAAATTGTTGTTTTTTTCTGTGCAAATATTGGTGCTGATAGAAATGATTATTATGAACACAAATGCACGTCAAATTCTGGTATTTTGTTCCAGGGTCCTCAAGGAAAACCAGGTATTTCAGGACTACCCGGCCCAGAGGGATCACCGGGTACACCCGGTAATCCTGGGCAGCAGGGAGCATCAGGAGACGTAGGCCCTCAGGGTCCACAGGTATTATTGACATATATCGTCAAGTATTACAATTTTCTAAAATATTTTAAAACTGTTTATTGAAAAACAAAAACTAAAATTATAGGGAATGCTGGGATTTCCTGGAAGTCGTGGTTTAAAAGGAGATGAGGGTCCACGAGGATTACCAGGGGACAAAGGAGATAAAGGAATAAGAGGCAAGAACTTTAAATTTTATATTAATCGCGGCGTTTTCGTAAACCAACTAATTGTACTAAAAATAATTTTAACCTGCAGGCATTGAAGGAGAAAAAGGCGATATGGGACCGAAAGGGGAAAGGGGATTAACAGGTGAACCCGGTCCCCCTGGCATTGAAGGACTTGAAGGACAAAAGGTAATATAGCTTTTTAGTTATCTCAGCTGAGGCCCTTTTGGCATAAGTTTTTTTTTAATCATCTTCATCTGCCAGCCGTAAATTTATTCGGGATAGGGGATGAAAGTTTCTAAGTCCAGCATCTTAAGTTAGGGATATGAAAACTCAATTTATCCTTTTGGTAATAATAATAAAGAATTATGTGTTACAGCGTTTTTGTAAAATCATCCCCCAAGGGGGTAAAATTGGGGCTGGTTTTAAAATTCACATATCTCTCATCATCATCTGCCTAGGCCTTTTCCCAACTATGTTTGGGTCGGCTTCCAGTCTAACTGGATGCAGCTGAATACCAGTATTTTACATGGAACGATTCCCTATCTGACCTCCACAACTTAGTTATTCGGTAATACGATAACCCTTGATAAGACTGGTTGTCAGACTTTCGGGCTTCTAACAACCCGTAACGACTGCCAAAGATCCACGAATGAAAGCGGGAACAACGATTTAACGTTAACGATTTAACGTGCTTTCCAAGACACGGAGATGTCTCGGTATGTACAGATGATCACCCATCCACAGACCAACCGCGGCAAGCGTATCTTAAACTGATCGATCGACCTGTTATTATTTAGCCACGAGCCCACGAGATTAAATATTTATGCTAATTAACGCTTTTTTTTTTTCATTCTCGCTCTATCCCTACACAAAAATTCTTTCGTATCGGACATTAAATCTCACTCTTCATTTTAGGGTGTAGAAGGACCACGGGGTGAAACTGGCCCCATTGGTACAGTCGGGGAGAAAGGAGCAACAGGTCCTCAAGGCCCGCAAGGATATCCAGGCAGCCAAGGTGAAAAGGGTGACAAGGGTGCATCCGGAAGAAGAGGCAGACGAGGCACAAAAGGATTAATGGTAAGTAATTTAAAAAGAAAACAAGTTTTATTAAATAAATAATTTAAAATAATTTTCTACCAGTCTACCGTAGGGCAATGCAAAGACAAAAAATGGGAGGCACGATAGACAGGTAACTTGAACATAATTTCATCTTTTTGTCACAGGGTTTGGTGGGACAGCAAGGTGATCGGGGTGAAACTGGTCCCAGGGTGAGTTATGTCTAATTCACGAATTTAAACAAATAATATGAACGCCAATTTTCATTCGCCATATCATTATTATGCTAAAAGTAAATAGAAAGTAGGAATTTTAATATTGGCCACATTTAGGGTTACAGAGGACCACGCGGCCGGAGAGGGTCGGACGGGCCTCCGGGACCTAAAGGTGATACGGGACAACCAGGACCACCAGGACCAACCGGCGAGAGAGGACCACAAGGGTTAGAAGGCGTACGAGGTTTCCCGGGTGCAATGGGTGCCCCCGGGCCTGATGGTAAAGCTGGATTACCTGGTCCACCAGGAGAACGAGGACCTACGGTTAGAAATAAACATAAACTACGTTTGGCAATACAATGCTAAAATACTAATAAATCGTTACCAAAATTAGATTTAAAAAATAATAAAATTATCTTTTCTTTTTAAAACAGGGTGAACCCGGTGCAACTGGACTAACAGGTCCCTCAGGTCCGGTCGGGCCCCAAGGTTCTAATGGCGAGCCGGGTCCACCGGGCCCACCCGGTGCTTCTGGCATTCCTGGAACGCCAGGAGACGTGGGCACTCCAGGAGAAGTCGGAAAAGAGGGGCCGCCTGGACCATCCGGCCCTGAAGGGAAACCTGGGCCAGTTGGTTCTCCAGGGCCACCAGGAAACAACGGAGAGCCTGGATTACCAGGAGCAGCTGTGAGTATAATATATCGCTGTAAGCCTATTCAAAACATGAAAAGAAAGTCTTGTTTGTTGCGCATCCGTAAGCTATGGCACGTAATTTTATAAACACCCTGTTTAAGTACGCCAAACCTATCTAAATATTGATGCGTTTCTAACAGGGGATTCCTGGAGCTAAAGGTGATTTAGGTCCACCTGGTCCAGCGGGCATCAGAGGAGATAAGGGGGAGCCCGGTGAGACCGGTAACGAAGGACCGCAGGGACCTCAAGGCCGAGAAGGACAACGAGGGTCACCAGGTCCTGGCGGACAAAAGGGTGAAATTGGTGAAGCAGGACCAGTAGGTCAGTAACTATACAATAAAGAACATTTTACAAAAAAAATATTTCGCGATCTTATATTTTTTCCAATTTGCTATATGTTGATCAAAATAATATGATTCGCGACCGTATCAAATAAATGCATTTACAGTATAATCATAAAAACAACTGTCTAAGTTTGCCCAATTGCCCAATTGTGTGCCTGTTTCATGAAATCACAACATTTGAGGTAAATTCAATTTTTTTGCATAAAGCTGAAAATAAATGAAAATTGCTTAAAACGTAAGAAATTATGAACTTCGCGGGTTACCTTGTTAGCGTATGCCACTTTAGTATATGTGTCTAATTCTGATATAATTTCAACTAATTCAAATTTTCTTTCAAGGCCCTATCGGTCGTGACGGTTTGCCTGGACCGAGAGGCTTAACTGGAGCCCCTGGCCCAGTAGGGCCACCTGGCGAAGACGGCGACAAAGGGGAAGCTGGACCACCTGGAGAAAAAGGCTTCAAAGGAGCAATGGGAGAATCTGTAAGTATGATGATGCGCAAGAAATTTTGTCGAACATCTATCTTAAAATTTTAAAATATGGGCGACAATCATGACTGACTGTCTGTTTCAGGGTCCGCCCGGATCTCCTGGTATACAAGGTCTGCGAGGAGAAGCTGGGCCAGTAGGTTTACCCGGCGATAAAGGGCCGCCCGGTGAAACAGGGCCTCCCGGACCACCGGGCACAGATGGGGTCCGTGGCCCACCTGGACCTCTAGGTCCTGCTGGACCACAAGGCACAAAAGGACAACAGGGATCCAAAGGAGATATAGGGGATGCTGGAGCTTTGGGTATGAATTTCATGTACTAGCACCCGTAACAATAAATAAGAACTTGGTCCTGCTGCTGCATCGCTATTTTATTCAGCACGCAACAGAGATCGTTTGTAACCATTCCTAGCCTTTCTTCAATTCGATATTATTATGCCATATTAACATCCAAATTTTTCTGTCAACAGGAGCAACAGGACCGGCTGGACCTACAGGCCCGCCAGGGCGACGAGGAACTAAAGGTATCCAAGGCGAAGCAGGGCCACGTGGTGCTGAGGGACAACAGGGAGATGTTGGCAGTCCTGGGGCACCTGGTCCTCCGGGCGTTCAAGGCCCTGAAGGAAAACTGGTAAAAGTTCATTGCTTTCTTAAAAACAATAACAGCAACCAACGAAATCTGATTGAAACTTTACAAAAAATCAAGTCACCATTTGTTTGTCATTTCATATTTACAGGGACCTAGAGGAGCAGTCGGGCCTAAAGGCGATGACGGCCCGTCAGGATTACAAGGAGAAACTGGTCCTAAAGGACCTCCGGGTCCCGAAGGACCTAAGGGAGATACTGGACCTGCTGGATTCCCAGGAGAGCGAGGTGAAACAGGCCCACAAGGCATCAAGGGTGAACCAGGATCCGACGGGCCTGAAGGTAGTACCGGGCCTCCAGGGTCCCCTGGGCCAGTGGGTCCACCAGGGAAATCCGGAGAAACTGGAATGCCCGGCAATCCTGTAAGTTTCCTGAAAACTTCAATAAAACCCCGGGTTTTGTAATATATAGAGTGGTGATGTGATAACCTCATAGTAGCTCTGTATTTTGGTAATATATTTGTACATAAATATTACTGATGTAAGTACATGGTTTTCATTAACAGGGTTCAGAAGGTCCAGCAGGACTTCAAGGAAGCCCTGGTCTAACTGGCGAAAAGGGTGATATGGGACCAAAAGGTGCTCCTGGAGAGCAAGGACCAAATGGACCCGCCGGACCAGCAGGACAAGAAGGACAACGGGGATTAAGGGGGTTGCCGGGTCCTAATGTAAGTACACGTCCCTATATTTATAACATCGTACTCACTTGTGGGGTACTTTCTTTGGCAATCCATAGAAACAAACGACAATAAATAAAGATGATGAATATATTAAATATATAATGTTTCCAGGGTGAAAATGGCGCCCCAGGAATGATGGGACCTTCGGGTCTGCCAGGCAAAGCAGGGCCTCCAGGTAACCAAGGAATAAGAGGCGACAAAGGCAACCGAGGGCCAAAAGGTCACATTGGCGATACTGGGCCAATGGGCTTGAAAGGTGATCAAGGCGAATTTGGCAAGCAAGGTCCGCCTGGTCCAATTGGACCACCTGGACCTAAAGGAGAAATGGTGTGCATTCAGATTTTTTTAAATTTTATGTCATTTCAAAACTGATTTACCTACTCGTACTAATACTAATCTCGATTTCGATTATTATCTTATTTTCGATAATTCTCTTATTTTAGGGACCCGTAGGACCTCAAGGACTAAAAGGAGACACCGGACCGATAGGGCCACCAGGGCCCGAAGGCCAACTTGGACCAAAAGGCTCAACGGGACCGGAAGGAAGGCCTGGTTCACCTGGACCAGCGGGAGCTCCTGGACCACCGGGCCCGCCGGCTCCAGCACCACAAATACCTCCTGAACTATTCTCATCGTACACCAGAAGACGACGCAGTGTAGAAATGCAATCTATGGAATCTGTTACTGAAGATAATTTCGACGAAGGTAAGTTTTCAATTCTGTGCCATTTGTTTTCCGATATAATAACCCTCTACTTTTATTCATGCAGTTGTCGTCGAATAATATTGTTAAGGCGGATCACAGGTTACGACGCGCCACGCGACGGGGCGCGGAAAACGGAGCTTTATTCGCCGTGCGCAAACGCGTTTTTATTGAATTTGTATGTAAAAAATCACGCGCGGAGACGTGTTATCTGCGCCCCGTCGTCCATCCCGGTGCGATCTAGTGTGTGATCCGCCTAAATGATTCTTCTGGGGAGTAGCATTCAATCTTCCAAGCATAAATAAACACACTACTGTCACGATTTTACTCTTCACATACCAAGACCCCTCCGTGCCTCGGAAAGCAAGCTAAGCCGTTGGTCTCGGCTATCATTCGTGGATCTTTGACAGTCATCACGGGTATATTGTAGTCTTTGATTTTACTGTAGCAGTATAAAATTAATTAATTACAATGCGATTCAAATAAGAATAGGAACTATCTGTCAAATGTTGATTGAAAAGTACGGTTTGCAAAGAAAACTTATTTGCGTATCAATAACTTTTTTTTTTGTTTAACCGAGTCTTAGATAAATCAAAGTGAAAAAAACATCAAAAAATTAGTCATAATTAGTTTTTTTTTTAATTATGCTACTTGTCGCTGTTGGGTTACATGCTCTGTGGTTGTTGGTGTGCTTCTTCGTGAGACTGAGTGCTTGTGGAGTGTTACTGTTTCTTTCGTTAATTCTGTATGTTACGTGGTTGTTTCCTGTTAAATTTGTTATTGTTGTTATTTGTTGACGATGACCACTCAAACAGTGATGCAGACATGAGCGGAATTGAATAACTAAATTCAGATTAAAAATTCTTCGTTCATGATTCGTA
Source organism: Mesoligia furuncula (assembly GCA_916614155.1). Lineage (NCBI taxonomy): Eukaryota > Metazoa > Arthropoda > Insecta > Lepidoptera > Noctuidae > Mesoligia > Mesoligia furuncula. The sequence goes on along the minus strand of OU744793.1, from coordinate 10,780,928 downwards.
AATAATTAATGTTATTAAAAAATATCTTGTTTTTTTCACCCTACCCAATTTATTTGATTTGACAGCTATGACGTCACAACATGGCGCTAAGTCGATCCTATTCTTATTTGAAACGCATTGTATAATTATTAAAAAAAACATCAAGCCAGCCGATTTCTTATATATTTTTCTTTCTTTTCTTTACTATCTCCTCACTTTTAAAATCACAAAACTTACTTGACAGAAGAAGACATAGAATGGGTGAAGGAAGTCATGACGGGTGTCTTGGCAGCGCGCGGGGCACTCGAGGCGGTGAGGAGGCCTCGAGGAAGCAGGAGCTATCCAGCACTGTCCTGTCGTGATCTTAGAACTTCGCACGTTAATCTTACTGACGGTAAGACAAACTTTTATTGATTTTAATAGCAACTTAGACGTGCGCGACGTGTGCGTGTGAATGTGTGTGACATATAGGTATAGCAGCGCCCCGTGGTTTAACCCGCATAAGTTTCTTAGACGGTTTTTTTTGTTTAGGGACGAAAAGCCTCACATATTATGTACCCAATACTTTGAGAAAACCCAATTGATGAATCACTTTACAAGTTAAGACAAAATTTGACTACACCAACATTTCCCAGTGTACCAAAAACATTTAACTCTATGGTTGCAGATTTCAAAGATAAACAAACTCTTCAGCTTTATAATATTAATAAGATATAGATTTCTTTTTACTTTTCTTTATCCTGACTCCTGAACTATTCGCGAGAAGAGGGTATTAACTATTGGAAAAAAATGTCGCGTTTGTCAACACTGTTAACTAGTAGAACGCATCATTTCCAGTAGTTAATAGTATTATTAACCACGGGGTATTAACCAGGGGGAACGACCGGGACAATGCAGGCATGTTTTTATAGAACTTACTTCTCTAGTGCGATTATTTAGGGTAATATGGTATATTACCCTTAGCTAATAACATAAGGTATTACTACTTAATACCATAACTTATTAGCTCGTCGTTTCAGCCTATAGACGTCCACTGCTGGACATAGACCTCCCCCAATTTTGGGAGGGTTTGCCATAATCGCCACGCTTGGCAGGCGGGTTGGCGATCGCAGTATGGTATGATGGTGGAATACATAGAGAACGCTGCTGCCCATTCTCCGGTACGATCCTTAGTCGCCTTTTACGACACCCACGGGAAGTAAGGGGTGGACTTATTAGCTCAGTTCGAAGTATTTGCAAGACGGGCGATATCATCCAGTAGGTACCTATCCAGCGCTTCTATGGAAGCCCACTGTGAAACACAATTTAATATTTATCTACCTACTTCTATAGGGTACTACTGGATAGATGCACGTGGAGGTGCAACCAGCGGACGGCCCATCAAGGTGTACTGCAAGGGCCACAGTACCTGCGTGTACCCAGACGAAAGGGAACCAGCTGTTTTCACCACTGATGCCACCGCCCACAAATTCTCACAATCTGACAATGGCTTCAGGGTAAGTATCTAAATATAAACTTAGATTTATTTTCTGGTACCTATTCAAGCAGTCAGGGAAATTAATTGCTAAGCAAATTGACACCCTACGTCAATTTAGCCATTTCATGAACTGTCAAAGAATGACAGTTGCGAACAATTTAAATTGGTAGGTATAGTCAATTTGCTTGACAATTTATTTCCCTGTCTTTACCTGCCGAATAATTTCCTGTACAGAGGCATTATTACCAACAAACATTACTTTTCAGCTTACATACGATGGTGAAGGATCTGGTGCTATACAACTTCGATTCTTGAGATTACTGTCAAACGGAGCTAGGCAGAACTTCACATACTCCTGTGTGAATACCAAGGCTCCGCAAAGGTACACTTCTCTTATTTAACCTTTCATCGTGATGAAAACTTCATTCACACATCTTCAAAAGCACTTTTGTTAAGTTTTCTCAACAATCTAAACTTTCTTTCAGATCCGACATCCCAGCTGATTTGACCAGACAGAACCACCTCAAGATTTTCGGTTACAATTCAGTGGAATTCAGAGAACCACAACTGATTAAAGACGACTGCAAGGTTATTATTTTAAAAACCATTTAACTCACAAACCATTAAATTCTCGCTTATTTAAATATTCGGCAAATAACGAGAAAATATCCATACCATAGAGCAGTTACAGCAGTGGTGGCCCAGTGGTTACCGCCCCCCGACTTACGAGTTTAAGGTCGTAAGTTCGAACCCAGGCAAGCGTTTTACTTTGGGTAATTTATTTCATGCACCACTGCTCTCAAAATGGTGAAGGAAAACATCGTGAGTAAACCGGCATGTCCTGGAACCAAAAAATCGAAGACATGTAACATTACCACGCCGCACTGGGCCCGCGTGGTGTATTACATCCCTATCCTTCTCACAGAGAAGAGGCCTGTGTCCCAGCAGTGGGATCATTACCATGGGCTGATAGTGCTTTCCATACCATACACTTTTAATGTAAACGCTCCTGGTTTTGGTTTCGTTCTAAAAAGCAAAAAATATATAAATCGTGCTATTACTTTCGCGTCTCTACGGATTTCTATTTTTATTTTTCTATGCTAACACAATTTCGTTTACAATAAAAATATTATGTTTGTTTAGGTATTTTTCAAAGGGCTGTGTCACCTGAAAATAAATTGATTTATTTATATGCTTCCGGGCAGTAACGTTATCTGAAGATAAATGTAAATAGGTACATTTTTAACCGACTTCATTATTTAATGTTTCAGGAGGGAACCGGCGAAATAGTGCTGGAAATAAAAACATCCAGGACAGACAGACTGCCTATCAGCGACTTCCAACCTTTATCATTCGTTGATGCGGAACACCAGTTCACCTTCACCCCCGGACCAGTCTGTTTCACATGACCACTGCGCTTGATGCCGTTACTGAAGACTCGCTTAAATAAGGATAGATTTAACATTATGTACTTAACAGCGGACCTTTGTAAATATTGTAAATAAATGTTGTGACGACCTTAGTTTACGTTCATTTTAATTTTTTTAATAAAGTGTGAATTAATCCAACGTCGTTACGTAGATTTACCAAAGCACGTACCTAGAAATTTTAATATAAGGAAAACTTCTGCAACAGCCATTACCCGAAATATACGTCTATATCTATCTGCCTAGGCAGATTTTCCCAACTATGTTGGGGTCGGTTTCCAGTCTAACCGGATGCAGCTGAATACCAGTATTTTACATGGAGCGATTACCTATCTGACCTCCACAACGCAGTTACTGGGTAATACGATACCCCTTGGTAAGGCTGGTTGTCAGCCTTTCGGGCTTCTGACTACCCGTAACGACTGTCAAAGATCTACGAATGACAGCCGGGACCAACGGCTTAACGTGCTTTCCGAGGCACGGAGGGATCACGGTATGTAAAGATGGTCACCCATCCACAGACCAACCGCGGCTAGCGTAGCTTAACCTTATCGATCGACCTGTGCGGCTGATATTATTTAGCCACGGGCCTCTAATTCGTATAACATACCCGAAATATACATAATAAAGTAAGTATAACCGAAGTATATATAACCCGAAATATACGTACCTATATGTATCAAATTCACGTCCAAAAACTACAGAATGTTCTTTTTATCCAACTATGCAGCAGCAAAGACAGGGTTATGTTTTTCATGCGTTAGGACTTAGGGTCAGTTCACACCAAGACGCGACGGGACGCGACGATACTGGAAGAGGCCAATGATTTCGCGCTGCGCCGCGCGCCGCCGCGAGGCGCATCGCAACGTCGCGAGGCGCATCGTAAAATCGTTGGCAACACGACGCAGCAAGACGCCGCGCGGCGCAGTGGGACGTGTCTACATTCGCTATGTGTTCCCGCCCCGCCTTGCGTCCACCCGCAGTCTACCATTTGCAAGCGCACGAGAACGACGTATATTTGGCGGGTGCATTATGGAGATCGAGGAGAAGTTAATTTTTTTTGTGCAGCGCTACGAATGTTTGTATAATGTATCGTCACACGGCGATACGGCAGCCACGGCGGCCTCGCGGCGGCGTCGTGCTGCGCCTCGCAGGGTCGCGCTGTGCCTCGCGGCGTCGCGCAGCGCCACTCTCGCACGGCGCGCGTAACGGCGAAGTACCGCTGCGTCGCGATGTGTCGCTCTACGCCGCGAGGCAACACAAGGCGCAGCGCTGCACGGCGCAACGTATTCTGAGCTCTCACAATGCAATGTGTACCTTTTCGTGTAGAAAATAAAGTATATTTTGAGTCACTCTTTTAAAGTGTGCGCGCAGCGTCGCGTCTCGGTGTGAACTGACCCTTAGGTATGATCTAAGATGTACCTCGGATATACCCTCGAAGCATCCGATCGGCTGAATGGATTTTAACATTTATGAGGTGTCTATCGACTCGTCAGGTAGAGCGATTTGTTTTAATAAACTCAAAATGGCGGTTAAAAGACGTCGATAAGTAATGCGTTGTACCAAGTTTTTAGTATGAGCATGTGGGGTATCAAAATGAAGGGCTGGACACACGATTTCCAAAATATAACACATTAACCGGTTGAAAATAAAAAAACATTGAAAAACAACCTCATTTTTAGTCTGATGCAGTGACATCAATTAATGAGATTGAACTAAAATATAACTACCAGCAAACTGCTTAAACTGTTTGAAAAGTGAGCTTGTATCGAACTTTTTAGTTGTTTCGCATGAGACTTGGTTTGAATCCTGGTACCTACAGACAAGCGACTTTTCAAAAATGTTCGAATATAGTGTTATTTAAATAATAAAACTCACAGACCGCATTAAGAACTAGGTACTTCGTTCCAAAACACAAATAGCGGACGCTGGCTGCACAGATGCTGGACTAGTGGAACTGGGCTGACCATATCTGTCACATGTCGGAGCTCAAATATGCAAAAGCCACCACTCAGTGGGTCCCCAATGGCAGGAAACGACTGCGCGGCAAGCCCAGAAAGAGATGGCAGGATGAGCTGGACTCCCTATAGGATTGGCCCACAATCGCAGAAGGGGGCCTTTGCCCTGCAGTGGGGCAACACAGGCTTATAATAAAATAAAATCGCATGTTTTCTTTGGTAATAAAAAACTTTGTTAAAAAACGGAAAAGATAAAAACAAGCCCATTAAGTTTTATTAAATTTATCTCAACGGAGATTAGCCAGGTACGCAGGGAATATTACAGTGCACAAATGCACTCTCTGTTCGTTTACTCTTTAATCTAGTCTGATGGGACGGCAATCCGTTACGAGCGGGGAGAGATCAGGCGCAGGACCAACGGGTTTACGTGCTTTCAGCACGGGTATCATCCGTGGTGTGATACCGAGTGTGGAACCTAAGATAGAAACACGCTTGTACGATACGACTACATACAGAAAACAAAGCTCATAGAAATCTCTATTCCTAGACAGCACGTTTCGCCCAAAACTTTGTTGATAGAAAACATTGTTTGTAGATATCTCGGTCCATAGGAAGCACTGTTGACAGAGATCTCTGTTCAATAGCACTTCTTGCCGTAAACTTTTTCATAGAAACCATTGTTTCCAGATACCTTGGTTCACAGAAACCAATTAGATAATTATTTTTAAGTAAGTTGTATTCCCATTCGCTCGCTCTTGCATCCTATATCGACGGAGCTCCGCTGCGCGGGGCTCCTATTTGTGTGTAAAGGTTTAAAGTAACCTAACCAAACCTAACCTCGGGGTGCCCTTCGCTCGCTCTTGCATCCTACGTTATGCTTTCTGTGAACCAAGGTATCTGGAAACAGTGGTTTCTATGAATAAAGTTTACGGCAAGAAGTGCTATCTATGAACAGAGATCTCTGTCAACAGTGCTTCCTATGGACCGAGATATCTACGAACAATGTTTTCTATCAACAAAGTTTTCGGCGAAACGTGCTGTCTAGGAATAGAGATTTCTTTGAGCTTTGCTTTCTGTATGTAGTTGTATCGTACAAGCGTGTTTCTATCTTAGGTTCCACACCGCACACCACTAACTTCCTAAAGCTGGTTGCAGAAGAAAAACTATGCTAAGTTATTCTAGCTTAGCTCTCACAGCTGATGTAGTTTTTCATACTTGTGTACATTCCGCAAACTCTGAACAGGGAAACTATAACATGAAAAATTACCTCAGCTATGTGAGCTAGAGGGATTATTCCGTTTATCCACCGTCCCGACCACCCGTGAATACGCGGACACGCATGTCTGAGAATCCATTCTTCTAGGCCTAGTTGGATAAACGAAATGTATAGGCTTAAGTCGTATAATTCGTAAATAACAAACAGAAAAGATTATTCACGTCTGAAAGACTATTTATTATAAATTAAGATTACGGTTGTGATCAATTGCTTTTTAATCATACCTATTTAAAAAAAAGAACTAACACTAAAATGAAACTTATGTGCAAACATAAAATTATTGAAATTCAAATTCAATGAGGGTAATATGACGTAATGACACTGTTAGGCGCTATTAGGGAAGAATAAATGCAATTACTATAAATCTATAATACATAAATTATCTATCTCCATTATTCAATTAGGTTTGACTTCAGAGGCAGTATTAGTAGTTCCTAGACAGCATTTTTATATAAACAGAGAGAATAGAATTTTATAACAAATTGTTACCAGGGCAGAACATTGTATTCACATAGAATAAGTAGAAAATGATAACATTTGATTGACCATGACCAGTGACCATGCACCTTCAAATCATAGCTGTGTACTCATACAAATGTAAATAAAATATATTTGATTTTTACACTTCAGTCATTTTTAACATAACATAAGTTATTGGGTTATTGAGTTTTTGAAGATAATGTAGGTGGTAAACTGTCTTCTTCTCTTGAATTTGTCTCCAACACCTTGTCTGCTTCATCGACATCCATATAAGTAACAGTATCAGCGGCTTTGGTATCATCAGATACAACACTGACATCATTCTGAGCACATTCTTCCTTGGATGCACTAGGTGCTATTTCTTGTGATGACTCTATAGATATAGATTCAATGGCATTCGATTTCTCTGTAACTTCATTGTCTCCGTCTTTAACATGATCATCATTATTACTATTTTCTACAACACTAGGTGCATCAACATTACTTACCTTTTCAAGTATGATTTCAGGTATGACACTTGGCTCTTTTTCAACGACTTCTTTAGGTTCATTAGCAACAGTGCCTACAATTGTTTCGTCAATTGAAATGAGATCATCTTTAAGATTAATACACACACTATCAGCAGAGGTTGGCCCCTCTTCTTGACTTCCGCCAGTTTCTTCATCTGATGACGCAAGTAATATATCTTCAGCCGGCTCACTATGTTCGTTGTTGTTAGATTTACTGTTTCCCTTCTTAGCATCAGCAATTGAGCTCTCCGTGTCCATAGCATCATTTTGGCGACATGTTTCTATAACATTGGAACTGTCTGTTTCCATGCCAACAATGGGCGCTTCGGCTTCTTTATTCGGTTGGAGGTGCGAAATTATTAACTCAACACTTTCTGTATTTTCAACAGGCATATTATCCACTTTGTCAGCCTCACTTTCTGAATAACTTGAATTTTCGATACTGATGACATCACTCAACTGCTTTCTAGTGTCACTACCAGATTCCATAGAGTCAGAGATAGCTATGGGACTATCAGAATCAGAGGATTCAAGTGTTGAACTTTCAGCTTCATTACCTGAGTGCAATTTCTGCAATAGATGGAGCTCATCTATATCTGACTCTAAATCATTACTGTCATCACTACTTACAGAAAGTGTTTCTGCAGCATCATGAGAATCCTTGTCATTAGATCTCCATAAGATTTCACCAGAATCTTCCTTGTTTTCTTTATCATTAGCATCGTTTTCCTTAATTGTTACTACTTCATTGTTTTCTTCAGGTTTTTTAGCATCTTCTTCAATTGCAGGTTCTTCTGATGGTTGACATTCTTTTGCTTCACTGGGACCTTTCGATATTTCCTGTATAAGTCTTTTCAGCCTTTCCTTCCTTTTACCTTTGTTCTTTAATGAAACACTTTCATCATTGGCTTCTTCTTCTTCACTCTCAACAGGTGACTCATCCGCTTCTTTATCTCCAATCTCTTCAGCTTCTAACTTGAGTTGGTTCTGTCTGTCTGCATACCTGAAATAATATGTATGCTTATTAGTAGATTTGCTTCACTAGGTGATTCACGACGCCAAGTGGCGTAATAAATAAATAACTAATTAATGAATTGAGTAATATCTACATGCCTTGAAAGTGACGTTTAAAAAGCGGCCGGCAGGCAGGTCTTATTAGGTTTTATGATTGATAAATGAGTTTATTACCCACACAGTCCTCACATTCACAATAATTAAAATAATATTATACTTTACAAAGTAAATATTCATGCCATTGAATATGTAAAATAGGACAGGCTTTATACATTAGATAAGATATGATGATGATGGGACTCCCTTTTCCGCACTTAGACTCTCATTCGGTCCGTTGTGCGTGGGGACTCTGGCTAACAGAGCCAGCCTAGCTTCGCCCAAAAGCACAAAAGCTTCCTGGGAGCTTCACAGGCTTCGCGGAGCGACCTCATTGTTCCGAGGATTTCTGCACGTTGAGAAGCCACGGCCTCGCATTCCAGGATGACGTGGGCGGCTGATTCCTCGGCGTCAAGGCAGCCCCTGCAAAGGGGGCTGTCTGTGGCGCCTATATTGAAAAGATGTTTGTTAAGGAGGTTGCGGCCCGTAATTGAACCTATTATTATTCTAAGGTTATTTCTACTCACGCTGAGAAGTTTTTTGGTTAGTCGCGGGTTTATCATTGGTAAAGCCAATTTTGACTGTCTACAGTCTGTTGCCCGTGACCATCTGTTGTTATGGAGTTCGGTCGATCTTTGGCGAATCCACGCACGAAATTGTGAGAAAGGCAAAGGGAGGAGTGGGTACGGGCCTAGCACCCTCATATCAGAGCCTCTCTTCGCAAGTTCATTTGCAGCATCATTGCCCAAGGATCCACTATGCCCTTTGATCCACTGGAGAGTAATACGATTGGACGTCGATAAACTCTCCAGAGTTAGATGGCACTCAAAAATTTGTTTGTTGTTAGTTTGTTTGCTTTCTAAAGCTTTGAGCACAGATAGGCTGTCGGAATAGGAACTTAATGCCGTAGTTCCGGATGCCTAAGTGCTGTACTGCTGTTGCAGCTTGTGTAAAAGCAACACATTCGCATTGAAAGATCGAGCTATGTGTGCCTAGCGGTATGTGAAAGTTAATATTGAGGTTAATATTGAGGGAGTGTATGCCAGCACCTGAACCGTTTTGTGTTTTTGAGCCGTCTGTGTAGATTCGCACTTCGTTGGCTCCTGACTGATCCCTTTCTTCCTGAACTGTTTGTATAATATAGTTATTGTTGAACATTGGTTGGTTTGGTGTTCTATCACACGGGGCAGCGATGAGAGGCTGGTACTCAATCGCCCGGTCCAGGATTTTAGCGTGTGGGCTGGTAAGGTTTTTGCCCCATATGCCCAGATGCATTAGCCTGATGGCAGCTAACGCCGGCTCCTGCTGTATGTACAGGTCAAGGGGAGTTAGTTGAAGGGCTATCTCCATGGCTGCTGTTGGGGTGGGTCTCATGCAGCCAGTGGTAGCTGAACAGGCCAGTCGTTGGAAGCGTTGTAGTCTGGTAATGGTGGTCGAGAGTTCAGTCCTCGTCCACCAAACCAGAGCGCCATAAGCCAGCATTGGCCTGATCAGCGCTTTGTATTGTAACGAGTCTTTTAAGCCTGTTACATGATAGCGCGTTCTTTGCTTTAATTTGTAGGCAACAGGGTGGTGTTGCCATGTAAAAATTCATTTTTTTGAATCGGAAGTCGTGTAGTGGTCACACTGATTTTTTCTTTTTTTTGATGCTGTCAGTTGATTTTGACAGGGCACTTTCCGACCCGGGCTTTGGATAGAGTGGAGTAATTTGAGAGCTCCTATGTAAATCCGGAAGTTATTACTTCCTATGGACAGCATCAAGTCCTAATTATGTTGTGGCTGATTTGCCCTTGTCGGCATCATAATGGGATTGTCCATATTTTGTAAAAGGTTGGTAAAATTCTTCGTGGTTTCAAACCTACTCACGTGTCGCGTGGTTATTTGGATGGCAGACGTTAATAGTTTCCGATATTTGTTTCAGGATCTTTTGAACCTTATATATTTTGGATTAATTCATTTACTGATGTAAAAACTTCCTTTGGAAAAGAAACGGTGAGTTAATTTGCATTTGGTCGTAAACATTCCGATCGGCATTTTTGTCGACGCTGAACATCAGCTAACGTTTATTCATGTTTGATTTCAGCCGTGAGGCGTTTCTTATTTATTTTTACTTCAAGACTTAAATTTTTAACGCTAGCCCCTACCGACATATATCATGGACCGCCTGACGTCCCCGCGAAGATCAAAATCACCAGGGTTTGCCCATTCGGTTTGTTAGTCTATTCGCCGGAATGTGGTATGGTTTATAAAAACTTAACTTAAATTGACAAAAGTGCAATAATGACAGGACAGGAATTAATTACTATTCCATCTTAGTTTTACACCAACTGTTAATATTAGAAAGGAATTTTCTTGTATATTGAGACCAGCAGCCTTCGGGTAATAAAATCGTTCAATAACTTTTGTGTTGATTTTTATTGATACTCCCCGCTTGAAGATTAAAAGTTTCCAGTTACCGCAGGTTAGTCTATCCTTGGCATAGTTTGGTGTGTGCTCCTGGCGCCCGAATTTTCACTTCTACTTATTGTTTATTTATTTGGAGTACACACACACATTTCATAATTACATTTTTAATAACATCCACACACTCTTTAAATTATATTTTTTTTTATTATTACAATTGTCGTTAAATTATATTTTTTTTTAATATTACAATTGGCGCTCTGCGAACAGGGACTTGAAGTAGGTTTGTCTGGTACCTTATACTGTCATTATTGCACTATTAATTAATTAACTTATGAGTCTATTGTTTGCATTGGTTTGTTCTACATTGTTACTTTAATAACTTTGTGTTTATTTTGATTTTTGACTCATAAGTAGTACTTAACTTAATTTGGTGAATCTTTGTAAACAATGTTTGGTGTTTACAATTGATAATTTTGTTTAATATCATGTTTTTTCTTAGCAAAACCAACAGAAATGTTTAGCATAGACTGCGTTTTGTTGTTCTCAACAGTAAAGTTATTTTAAAAACTAAGTTTAACTTTTTAAGTAAATAATTTAATCTAATTGTTAAGTACAATATTGTGCATTTAATTTATCTAGATTTAAACTGCTTGTAAGTGATTATTGCACTTTTAAAACGATAAAATTAACATAGTAATTTTTTATGGGATTACCCACATTGACTTTTATAATTAACCTCAAACTTGAGAATTTATTTTCAAACATTTAACTTTTTGAAACTTAGTTTTTGCTTTTCGTTTGCTTTTCGCCTTGCTGTTTGTTCATCATGGACACTTGGGAATACATAAAACTTTAAAGAAATTAAAACAACATTATTTTTGGAAGGGAATGTTTAATGATATTCATCAATACATTTTGTCATCTCCACCTTTTGGTATGATGATTAATCCTAAAAAGGTTGATCGTCCCATGCTTATGCTCTCAGTTGATATCATAGGAATTCTACCTAAAACTTATTCTGGTCATAGATACATACTTTCGGTCGTAGACGTTTTTACTAAATATTGCTGGTTCTTTCCAATGATCAATGCTACCACTAGAGTAATTTGTAAACATTTTGAAAAAGAAATATTTCTCAAGTTTGGTTGTCCAAAAATAGTAGTTTGTGACAATGGAACTCAATTTACTTCAAAACATTTTGTAGATTTTTTGAAAGGTTTTAATATAACCAAAATATTTTATAATACTTTGTATACGCCTCAAAATAATCCTGTTGAGAGATATAATAAAACGGTCGAAACCTGCATATCGTGTTTTGTTAAAGATGATCATAGAACTTGGTCAAGTTTTTTGCCCAATGTTCAATTAGCTTTAAATAATAGTGTAAACCTTGCTACTGAGTTTACTCCTAACTTTCTGATGTTTGGTAGGGAGCTTATTCTTGATGCGTCATTACATCACTTTAGTAGTTCTGTTGATAACTTATCTCAACTAGAAATTTCAAATAGAAATGCTTATGCAGTTTCTCTTAATTCACTTAGTGATATTTTTGTTAAAGTTCAAGCTTACTTGTTAAAGGGGTATAAGCGTAATGCCGCTTATTATAATAAGGGTCGGAAAGTCATTTCTTTTGATGTGGGTGATATGGTGTGGAGAAGAAGTTTTCTTCAATCTAATGCACAAGCATATTTTTCAGCTAAACTTGCACCTAAGTTTGTAAAATGTAAAATAACTGAAAAGGTTTCAGATAACGTTTATGTTTTGAAAGATTTAAATAAAGGTTCAGTGGGACGTTATCATGTTAAAGATATTATTAAATTTTAATTTGGTTTCCAAGTGATAGTCTTGATTTTGATAATTTTGTTTGAAGGTCACTTTTGACAGTGTGATGTACGAGAGGATGGATGATAGGTTATCGGTGATTTGAAAGATGTATTTATTTATTTATTACATTTATAACATTATAATTGTATGTTAGGTAACTTCTTACAAATTTGTTGAATTTGAGACATTCTAAAAATAAAACTTAGGTCATTCTGGTTAATTTAATACTATTTTTTTTCACACCAAATATTTTGCACATCGAAGGATCTTATTTTATGTTTTGTTTGTTTTTGTTGGATTGTCTAAGATCTTTTCTTTTTTAAGGGTAACCTACCTGTTTATATTTTATTAAGATCTTATACAACCCTACAGTTCAGGTAATTTCTACCTTGAGGTTAAAAAACTTAAATTCAATTTCAAGTTTTTGTAATCTTTTTTTCTCATAGTTTAAAATCATTCTATTTCCTCTTCGTCATAAATAGTAATCGATTTTTAAACCTATTTTGTGCTGTTCGTTGACAGAATTGTTTCTCATTTTTACTGGAGTTTCATTCTTTTTAATGATCGGATTTGACTTTGTTAGTAACGCGTTCATCCTGGACTTTACTTTTTGGGGGTCATTCTGTAACCTTTGTTACAAAATGCCTTATTATTTTTTGGATCTTGGTGTAGTTTTTGACCTTGATTTCGACTTTTTTCCATTGTGTTGGACTTTGTTGTTAAAATCACGATGCGAGATTTTGTTTTGACTTTCGTCATCCTTTTTCCTTTGCGTTCGGAAGTTCGGTGGTGGTATGCCGGTCGCATTGTGAAACTTTGGCTTTCGCCTATTTGTTATTGAGATTTCTCATTGGAGATCTCAATGTTTTTGTGTTTGTCTGTGTTTGGGAGATTGGTAGTGTTGAGCCAGTCACAGCATTCACATTCTTTTACAGCTATTGTGCTCGGGAATTCGGTGGTGATGAGCCGATCACAATATGCTTTCCTTTGTCTCGTTGCAGGTTGTGCCTGTAACAGTATTTTAAATAAGGTCTTTCAGCTTTATTTAAAAACTTTTGTTCGGAGTTTTCAAATTTTTTGGATTGTTGAATACGGAGTTAGTCAGTGGCAATAGAGCCTAACTGCACTCATAGAGATGGTTGAGTTGGAAGCGGTTGACATAGTAGTCAGTGGCGATAGTGCCTAACTGCACTCAAAGTTGTACTGTTCCAAGTGGTTTGAAATTTTTAGTCAGTGGCGATAGGTGCCTAACTGCACTATAAAAATTGTAGTTTGTTTTGGTAAATTGTCCGAATTTGTTTGAAATTTTTAGTCAGTGGCTATAGTGCCTAACTGCACTGTTTTGGAGTTTTGGAGCGCTAAGAGATTTCTCTCTTCGTTTCATTTAATGAGTTTATATAACTTATAATTTTTTGTTTTTCACTATTTCGTTTTTGACTTTTTGTCATTTACATTTTTTTACTTTTATTAAATTCTAGAGATTTTGTCGTTTGACATTTTCAGAGTTGATTTGCACTTTGAATCTTATATGATTCTTTTTCTTTTTTTGAATTAGAAAGTTGTTAAGACAGGTTTATTTGGTTGAAGATTTCTTTCTAATAAAAGAAAGTTCCTTTCTTTTATTTTCGGGAGGGGATGTAATGTAACGAGCCTTTTAAGCCTGTTACATGATATCGCGTTCTTTGCTTTAATTTGTAGGCAACATGGTGGTGTTGCCATGTAAAAATTCATTTTTTTGAATCGGAAGTCGTGTAGTGGTCACACTGATTTTTTCTTTTTTTTTGATGCTGTCAGTTGATTTTGACAGGGCACTTTCCGGCCGAACCTTTGCATAGGTGGAGTAATTTGAGAGCTCCTATGCAAATCTGGAAGTTGATACTTCCAATGGACTACATCCAGTCCTAATTATGTGGTAGCTGATTTGCCCTTGTCGGCATCATAATGGGATTGTCCATATTTTGTAAAAGGTTGGTAAAATTCTTCGTGGTTTCAAACCTACTCACGTGTCGCGTGGTTATTTGGATGGTAGACGTTAATAGTTTCCGATATTTGTTTCAGGATCTTTTGAACCTTATATATTTTGGATTAATTCATCTACTGATGTAAAAACTTCCTTTGGAAAAGAAACGGTGAGTTAATTTGCATTTGGTCGTAAACATTCCGATCGGCATTTTTGTCGACGCTGAACATCAGCTAACGGTTATTCATGTTTGATTTCAGCCGTGAGGCGTTTCTTATTTATTTTTACTTCAAGACTTAAATTTTTAACGCTAGCCCCTACCGACATATATCATGGACCGCCTGACGTCCCCGCGAAGATCAAAATCACCAGGGTTTGCCCATTCGGTTTGTTAGATTATTCGCCGGAATATGGTATGGTTTATAAAAACTTAACTTAAATTGACAAAAGTGCAATAATGACAGGACAAAAAGTAATTTCTATTCCATCTTAGTTTTACACCAACTGTTAATATTAGAAAGGAATTTTCTTGTATATTGAGACCAGCAGCCTTCGGGTAATAAAATCGTTCAATAACTTTTGTGTCGATTTTTATTGATACTCCCCGCTTGAAGATTAAAAGTTTCCAGTTCCCGCAGGTTAGTCTATCCTTGGCATAGTTTGGTGTGTGCTCCTGGCGCCCGAATTTTCACTTCTACTTATTGTTTATTTATTTGGAGTACAACATACACATTTATAATAACATCCACACACTTTAAAATATATTTTTTTATGATTACAATTGTCGCTAGATTATCTTTTTTCAATATTACAGTATAAACACAGAGTAATCTTCGGAGAGAGCCCCCATGTTTTCCCTAACATTTTTTTTACATTGGTAGAGTGTAATTGTGCTTTTATTAAGTTTGTAGTCAAGATGCCTGTTCCAGAGCAGTTTGCTATCAAGGATCACCCCCAAGTACTTGACTTCGTCTTTAAGTGTTAGCTCTGTGTTGAAGAGTTTTGGAAGCCTATGTGGTCCAAGAGTTCTCTTGTTGGTAAACATAGCTCAGTTTTCGAGGGTATAGCGATAGTTCGTGCTTCGTGCACCAACTTTCGATTATTTTGAAGGCTTTTCTCATGAGATCGCAGAAGATGCCCTCAAACTTTCCCGAGATCAAAATTGCTACATCATCCACGTATCCCACCGAGTACAGACTGCTGGCGTTGAGCTCTGCGATGCGCTCATTTACCACTAGATTCCACAGCAGTGGTATAAGATATAAAAGTAATCGAAACAAAACTTACTTATTAAATATTTCAGTCTCCTTATTTGCTGCTATCTTCATATTTGCGTCTAGCTTGCATTTCAGCTGCTCATTATTTTCTGCAGGATCAATTTCTAAGGCAATTCTGGAAGCCGCTAGTCTCCATTCATTCTCTTGTCTACGCCTTTGAAGTTTCTTGCCACATCTCGTAAATAAGTCTCGAGCTAATAAACAAGTCAATTTTATTAAATTAGTGGGATGTAGTGGCTACACTAAGTGTTATTTTGTAAATAAATAAAATAAATAAACTTGCAATCCTAAGGGGACTTCTGATTTTGATAATGTTACTTTTATAGATACCTTCTTCCATAATGTCTGCTTCATTCCAGCACAACTTGTCTTCATCATTCGCATCTCTAACACAACGGAGAACATCGTGAAAGTCTGGGAATGGTAGTGGTGTGCCAATCGGGACTTTCTTATTTATCCACTTTTCAAGACGTTTTGAGGGCCCCGACGGTTGACCTGGCCGCGCGTCTAGTAAAATACGAGGCTCTGAAGGCATTTTTGTATTTGTCAATTGACAAAATTTCGCGTAAACGCGCACCATTCGTTCTTTATACCTGGAAAGAAATTAAAATATAAATAGTCTTTGATATTTAATTACATGGTGTAATAACATTAAAATTGTTGGTTTTAGTGTCCCTCTATTACTTACACATTCCTTCCTATAGGTAATGTCTACTTATAATAGAAAACGTTATTATACCTAACATTGTTTATTTCTACCCGTTATTGTCAGACCCGGAGCAAAATCTCAACGCTTTTTTTTTTGCTGTTTCTAAATAATAAAAAAAACGCTTCAATTTTTCTAGTATAACCCAAATACATAACATAGTACCAGTTTACATGCGACTGTCGGGCACTACCGCCATCTCACAATGATTTACAGTAACAGCTAATCTAAAGCATTCTCTATCTACATGCTACTGTTATTATGAAACTGATGTAAGAAGCAGTGATTCCCAACCAAGCACCAAACAGACCTCCCCAATACACATAAACACAAACTCACACCTTCTTCCCTATGAATAGCAAGCATATGCCTTTCTGGGATCTTTCCTGTGAGCCAATGCCGTGTGCCAAATGTGCGCAATGATAACGTAACTTGATTTGGCTGCATACAGGTCACTGCTATCTCATCAAGACATTTTTTTGATTACCAAAAACTAAATTTTAATAAATATTTCATTTTAGGAGCCACTATGCCCTTCGAGTGTTACTCTACACTCCCCAAAGTAGGGCGCAACTTCTATTTGCTAAGATATTCAGAAGGCAGTTGCTGCATGGCAAAATACAGATTTGTCACACATTAGTTTGCATGCATAGTCATTACACATGATGTATGTGATGTTAGTACATGTGACAATGCTAACTTAAAGGTTCTGCTTTTGGGCATTTGAGACTTTCAGGGGGGCAGTAGATAACCCAGAGAAAATTATATATCCTATCTTACGACTATATAATATTACATGTTTAAATATAATTGTGGTAATAGCTTTCAGATTCGCGACAGATGGTAAGTAAAAAAAATTGATGGGCTCTAGAAAAAACAAAATCTCATAGTAGGCAGAGGACTAATTTTTTAGTCCTCAACAGAGACAGTCAGAGGACTAATTATTTAGCGCATAGGTTCTCAACCTTATGGTTGAAAACCTATGCGCTAACTGTTTAGCATTTTCACATGTATCAATGTAGATTAGTCATTTTACTACCTTTCAGTTAATAAATAAACAGAGTCATCTTCATCATCAAAGTCAACCTCTTGTTCTTCTAGTTTCTGAATTGCTCTGTGCAGTTTCTTTATGGTCTTCTCTAGCTTACGTATCTGTCTTTGACGTTTTGAATCGTATTCTCTTTCTTCTGCAAATGCTAGCTGGTCTGGCTCTGAAGAAAATAAATTAATACAATGCATAATCAGCCTAAATTGTTTCCACTGCTGAGACACAGGCCTCCTCTGTAAAAGAGAGTGGTCACCACGCCGGCCTAGTGTGGGTAAGTCGATGTCATGTGTTCGAATTTTTAGTTCAAGGCCTTGCCGGTTTCCTCACACTGTTTTGAGAGCAGTGACAATGATGTCAATGATATAATTTATACAAAGTAAAGCGCCTGACTGGGTTCGAACCTACAACCTACAACTTGTGTAGTGGCTGTTACCACTGGGCCACCACTGCTCCCTAAATACAATGAGATCATTAGAATGAAGATTTCATAAAAAGCAGTTCATTGTTCCATTATAATAATACTTTTAGTTTGCTACAATGATCTTCTAGCAATGAAAAATATCAGCCTGTCTAGTATCATAGTCATTACAGGCTGATATTTTTAGTACACAACAGTGTACAATTGATTAGATAAAAATAAATATTCAAACCTTCTGTTTTAGTTTCCGTTTTTATTATCTGTGATTTGGCAATCTTTCTTTGCATGTTTAATTCATCAACAATATCCTTTATGTACAAATACATCTTTTCAGGGCTAGCCTTCATAGCAAGTATTTTACTTGCAACCATGTCAACAAACTCCTCAGATTCTGAATACTCCTTTGGCACTTGCCTATAATATGCTTTGATTTTTTTATCTACTATTTTCTGCATGTCTTCAGAGTTTTCCAGTTGAAAACAAGTATCTATGAAGCTTTGATACACAGAATGAAATTCACTCTGGCCACTACTACATGGAGTCTCAATTTTGTTTTCTTTTGTTGTTATGGAATTTATCTTTGGTGTAGTTTTTTCTGCACTATCATGTTTTTTACTTGGCTCCGGAGCTTGCTGGACACTAACAATACTAACTTCTTGAAACTTATCTATTTCATTGTTGCTTTTAACATTTGTATCTAAACTAACTTCAAATGGATAATCTATTTCTATTTCCAGAGTTTTTTTATTGTCATTTGTAGCATCTTTGGGATACTCCAACTTCTTCTTACTGTTTGGTTCTTTAGTACTAGTTGCTTCTTCATCATCACTCCCACTGGGAGATGCATTATTTTCAGTTGCCTTGACAGGGCTATCATCTATAGTAATAGCCAGTTCAGCACCGATTTCACAAGTCCTTTTGTTCAGTGCGGGTTTTATGGGACTGTCTTCTATAGTTATTTCAATCATGGTAGGGAGCTCTGGCTCTGCATTATTCTCTTGCTCTAGTGTAGGATTGTCTTTTTGCTCTTCGGGTCTTAAATACCAAGCAGGACTTGAAGTAGTTCGAGAGCATTCGTCATCATCTAATTCCACAGTATGGACTTCATTTACTTGTTTTGAATTTAATTTGGGCTTCAACATTTGATTTGCTGTTTTCATAAAAATTATAGGTTTATTAGAGGACTGAGTAGTTTTCTTTACAGTAATGCCTGCAGGTAAGTTATTGAGAGGTGTGTTGTTTTGTATCATATTGGGTATCTTCAAAAGTGCTGAAGTATCACTACTGAGGTTAGGTTTTTCTGCTGCTGTTGTATAAAAAACATTGGGATGAGATGTTGAGGGTTTTAGGATTTTTATGGGTTTAATCATTTTGAGATGCGGTTTTACAATATTCTTCTGCATAGGCTTGCCATTGGTTTTACTTCTGCTTGCAAATGGATTAGATATAATACTTGGAGCTTTTGTTACAGTTGTTCGTTTCTTTGCCAGTGGTACTCCTTTTACTATAGTAATTTCTTTTGACGTAAAAACACTGTTTGATGCAGGTACACCTTTGATTCCAAATATTTCTTTTGATTTCGGTACCCCTTTGGCTGCAGGTACTACTTTTGCTCCAGGTACTGCTTTTACTGCAGGTACAGCTTTCACTGCAGGTACTCCTTTTGTTAAATTTAGCTTAGAAGGCCTTATAGTAACTTCATGTATTTTTCTTGGAATGCACACCATTGCATTTGGCATTGGTTTACTCTGAAACGAACCATTTGAGTAAGTAAAATAATCTAGATAATAAACAAACCAAGTACTTCATTTATTTATGCCTGAAAATTTTTACTCTGTGATTGATTCTATATTCTATAGCACTGCTATTTAATAACTAATTGATTGAATACCTTCTTCGGTGCCGGTTCTGCCTCATCGTCCGAAGACCCCAATTCTATCACATCCTCACTTGCCATCTTGTATCGAATGTTATGTACACTCAAGATTTAATTATAGTTTGAGCTCACTTATCATTGCAACTACATGAGGACAGTGCATTAATAAATAAACGGAAAACAAAAAACGCCAATCTATTACAGTATTCTCATAGAACTCAAAAAAATACTACACGCAAAGAGTAGACTACAATACTACACGACACATCGAAACGAAAAATGTTTGACAAATTATTATTCAGTCGGGGTTGTCATACCATGACTCCACAGACTAAGAAGAGAAGTTACCTTTAGTTGCCATGCCATGCTCGAAAGCACAGAGTACAATAATATTTATAGGGGAAAGTCACTAAAATAACATCATCATCTATCTATGCCTTTAGGGTATATAATTTCTGTGGTTACTAAATTTCTCATCCTGATAGCAATTTTTCAATGTTTTTGTTACGAAATACGAAACATTTCCATGAATAACGCTTTATCTGGGATTTTTAAATAGAGTACATACAGTTAAATAATTTAATTCACAGAAACAGAACCAACCTGCTGGCCACAGCACCTCTCCTCTCACGCGAGCTGATAACGAAATTCACAATAGGTTGGACATTTTTTCGTGTTACTTTAGTGAACTTGCAAAAGTAAGTTTATCTATAATATGTTACGAAAGCAACAATTAGTGTAATTTTATGTTTATTGTTTATTTATGTTAATTGTTTCTTTTATTGTTTTACTGTAAACATACTAAAGTTAATTTTGTACTTACATTGTTATAATTTTATAAGGTTGTATCGTTTTAGTTATAAGTAATTTTCTGATAATTTATCGTGTAGTTATTTGTAATTGTTAAAAATAGTGTTATTTAAAATAGTTAATATTATAAGTAGGCTTAGCTATCGCATTCGGTTTCTAAACCTGTAATGATAGTTTAAGAGTTTTAAATAAATAAATAAAAAATAAAAATGTATTAATTCATAGATGGCCATATTAATATTTTTAAACTTTCTAAAACAGTACGAAAAAAGGAATAAGAGGAGGAGCAGGAGGGGAGGTGGTAAGAATATTGTTTACAAGCAAAATATTATTTTTATAGGAATGATTAAAAGTTATTTTACACCAACAACTTTCGATTATTTTGGAAAGCATTGGGACCACTGGCCTCTATAATGTATTCTAGAGGTCAGTGATTGGGACAGACTGGGACGAGCGAGTGCATTATAATAGCAAAGCTAGAACAGTAATTTTAAGTCATAATAATTATTATGTCTTAGTTTTAGGTCCACAGATGAGTAAAGGCCTATGATTTAGAATGATTTTTTCGATTTTGTGTCATCTATGTCTATGCTCTAAAACGAGACAAAACCCCAAAAAATCTTGCCAAAAAATCAAATTTAATCGGACCGGATACAAGATAAATAAAATAATAAAATTATTTACAAAAACTGTGAAACAAATAATTGACTATTAATTTTGTATATCGTATACTAGGCATTCTGTAGCTACGATTGAGAAAAGTGAGATGTATTTTTAATGGCTGGATTTTCTGGACGCTGATTGGTCAAACTTTACTATATTTTTTTCTTTTTGTGAGGTTTGCCAATACAATAAAAGAAAATAGAAATTTATTTTATTTACAAATTGCAATCTGCTTAAACTGAAGTTTCGTACAAAAATTTAAGCTGTCAAAATAGATCGTGGTTTTATTTCTAATAATTTCTATTTTATCGATTAGTTAGGACAATGATTAAACTTTTTTCATTAAAACAACAAAAGAAAGATGAGGAAGGCTCAGGAAGAGCAGGAGGTTCACAGAAAAAAGCATCAGCCGCTCAGTTGCGGATCACAAAAGGTAAAGTTCAGAAAATAGAACAATTTACGCGTTGTGTATTCATTGTTATTTTAATTCTGTTGTGAAGAATACATATATACAAGCTTACGACGGCCTATCTTCGGCTAGCAATGTGTTTTAAAGTTAGGGGGTACTTAGTATTGTAAAAGCACTAAAGTCATCCCTCAAAGACTTCCTTGATAAGATCCTGAGGCAAATTTTTACAACTGTACTTGGTGACTACAGTGTTTACGAGATCTTCACCTAAATCTAACTGGAAATGTTTTATTTTCAGATTTGAATGAATTGAATTTGCCCAAGACATGCAACACAGAGTTTCCAGATCCAGATGATTTACTTAATTTTAAACTAATCATATGCCCTGATGAAGGATTCTATAGAGGAGGAAGATTTGTATTTAGTTTTAAGGTAATGTTTATAGCTAATGTGCTGGACTATAATTTAAGAAATGAGTTCTTTCCAAAACATAATCTTATAGTCCTATTTCTTGCTTAAATTCATTACATGAAGTCACTGATAAATGGTTTTGTTACTTATATGATCTGAAAAGGCCATGCAAGAACCTTTGGTATAGGAAAATCAGGTTGATTTTTAGATCACTATACTTTTTCATTAAATATGTGGCAAACTCACTAAAACCTGAATCCAACCAGTAGCATCATTATGGCAATAGTCTATCTCAAGTAAATATTCTACCTGATGTTACTTATAGTCCTATTTCTTGCTTAAATTCATTACATGAAGTCACTGATAAATGGTTTTGTTACTTATATGATCTGAAAAGGCCATGCAAGAACCTTTGGTATAGGAAAATCAGGTTGATTTTTAGATCACTATACTTTTTCATTAAATATGCGGCAAACTCACTAAAACCTGAATCCAACCAGTAGCATCATTATGGCAATAGTCTATCTCAAGTAAATATTCTACCTGATGTTATCTTTCTGATGATTATAAAGAACTTACCATTACCTTATAGGTAGGACCAAACTATCCTCATGAGCCGCCCAAGGTGAAGTGTGAAACAGCGGTATACCATCCGAACATAGACCTGGAGGGCAACGTGTGTCTCAACATCTTACGAGAAGACTGGAAACCTGTGCTTACTGTCAACTCTATAGTTTATGGGCTCCAGTATTTATTCTTGGTATGTGTGAAGCATAATATTTACTAAGTATCTTGTATACATATTTTTTAGTTTATTATCTTGGAACCCCATCATTCATTATTAATTCATTTGAAGAACTCTTCAAATGTAGTTGTGTATTGAGTTTTGTCTGTATGGCTTAATATTACTGCATTATCAGCCTGAATCATAGACCTTCATTCCATGGTTTCAGCCATGTCTCCAGGTGTTGGAACATGCCACATATCCTTAGTTTTTCCTTCCTAATGCTTTGACCTGATTTACACTGTCTGCAACTTACCATTTTATAATAATAAAAAAATGACTCGTAGTGCTACTAGTACCTATGCATTGTATTACTCACAGTCAATGGCATTATTGGTTAGACTGATATCAAAGTCTCACAGGGTGGCAGGGACACCAATGCGTAAACTGTAACCATGAATTTAGCGCATGATTCTAGACCACCTGGAATAGAAATTTTTCATCAGTTATAAAAAAAACTGCTGTTTCATAGAAAAGTGCAAAATAGGATTTATTTTTTAAATAACCATAAACTATTTTCAATACAGTGGGGTCCATAGTTATATATAGAGTCCATAGTTATCCCAACCTGCTCAACTCTTTCTCCTCTCTGCCAGAAGTGTAGGCTGTCCAACATGCACCATTCATGCATGCATGCTCTTCAATAGAAATAAAACTGTTATAATGCAGAGGAATGTGAAAAGTTTTAAGTATGAATGTGGATGGCTGTAAGAATAGGGAAAGGTCAAAGAAACGACTGTGTGGATGATGATATGGCTAGAACCCCATATCATCTTTCACACGGTTATCCATTGTTTCTTTGGGGGTGACTACCATAAGGAAAATGATAACTAATAGAGAAGTATGCAAGAAAAAGACATGTTGGGTCAACCCCAAATAAATTGGGATAGGTAAGGGCAGGAGAATGATGATAAACTGTAATTATATAGACAGCAGTTTTCTGGTTTTATTTAACACTAGCAGCGCCCCAAGGTTTCACCCGATGCAATCTATCACTCTGCCAAACTTTATCGAAAGCCATTCAATGGTTTAGGCGTGAAAAGGTAACATACAAACAGACATACAGAGTTACTTTCGAATTTATAATATTAGTATGGATAGTATGGATAATTGGATAATATGTACTTTGCAATTCAAAGCATAGAATTTTGTCAAAAACAGAATCAACAGAATGATTGAATGAAACTAGTCCCATCTTGTTATACAATAGTACAGACGCCAGCACATCATGCTACCGGAAACTGTAAAATTTTCCTAAACAACTTAAAACCTTATGCTTTAGCGACAAAGTTGAAAATCTATTAAAGAAATTTGACAGATTGTATAAGCTTGATGTGCTGGCCGTCTGTACAACAACATGACACTTCACAAAATTGGCTACAGATAAAAGACAATGACTAATCATTTCAAGTGAACATTGATAATGATATTTTATATGGGGCTATAATTGTTAGGTGATGTGATGTCATGCAGCCTTGCATTGGTTTTAAATGAGACAAAAATATGCAGAGCACTTTAGATTCAGCACATGATCCGAAGGCAAATTCACGTAATTAAAGACGTTCAAAATCTAGTCACAATCTCATCTCAGCGACAACGCCGCGACGCCAAGTGCATGTCGGACCACGCACAATGAAGGGTTCCGTAGTTGGAATGAATTTAACCCAAGAACAAACTTAACATTGTAGTTGAAAAACATGTTCTCCCATACATTCCAACTGAAAATCTAAGTTTGTACGCACAATATTGAGAGGTTTACCATGTTGTTTTAAGACCACAGACTTCTTATAGGTTTTCCTGTAATCTATAGGTATAGAACTATTTTCCGTATTTTTTTTCAAAATTTTAGGCTCGGTAGTTTCGGAGATAAGGGAATGGTCAATTTTAGTCTATTTCCTTAAACTACTTTAAAATTATGAAAAAATATATTTGAGATCCTCACAGTAAGCCCTTTCATTTGATATGTCACACGGTACAGATTGCGAAACTTTCTTTTTTAAATTTTCTATTTGCCCCCCAAAAATGACCTCCATATTTAAAATACATTTATTTACGTTACACGTCTGTGTTTGGGTCACAGAGATTCAAATAATTATGTGTACCAAATTTCAACTTAATCGGTCCATTAGATTCGGAGCAAATTGGCTGTGACAGACGGACGGACAGACACACGAGTGATCCTATATGGGTACCGTTTTTTCGTTTTGAGGCACAGAACCCTAAAAATGTAGGGAAATTACAATTTTTCACAGATTGAGACTGAAATTAGACTGTGAATGTTCTTAAAATTACTAGAATTGCCTCTGATCGTAAAAGTATCGAAAATGCAAAAGCTCACATTTCGCATTTGCGACCACAAGATCAATGAGGTTGTCAACAACAGCAAAATTTTTAGAAATGTTATTTATTTATATTTTGCTTTTACTTTCAGGAACCAAATCCTGAAGATCCTCTAAACAAGGAGGCTGCGGACGAGCTGCAAAGTAACAGGAGGTTGTTCGAACAGCACGTGCAGCGAGCGATGCGGGGCGGCTACGTCGGGTCGTCGTACTTCGAAAGATGCCTCAAATGAACAAGCAACACTCAACTGTAAATTAATGCTACCAACCCTATATAAATAAAACAATCTCACTTTAAATTAAAGCATTTGATTATTTATTCAACAAAACAAAAGTGTGGATTGACATATTTACAAGGTCAATGTCATTGTATTGTTAAGGGTTTGCGTCCTATATTTTTTATACATTATTTAACAAATATTTTTTTTATTATATCGAAGCGGATGTGCTGGTTGCAAGTGGCAAAGTCTCGTAGAATTGGAATTATATAAACCACTAAATTAAATGCGATTTTTTATTTTATTTTAGCATGTAAGTCTTTAGTGTACATAGATGGCGGTTAACACAGTATTTTACATGCGTTTTAGTGTAGATGGCGTTACTTATTATATACGACTATATAACTTGTTTAAATACAGCATTTTTAGGGAGGTTTTGCATCACCCTCGTGATTGATGTAGGTACATGATGGATGGCACTGATAAGCCAGTATATCTCATTCAATCGTATATAAGTAATGTGTGAACCTTGTCTCCGATAAGCATGAGTTCAGTTTGTTCAGGTAGCAATAAACTTTGCCAACACACGTTTACTACGAGTCAGACGAGTGAACTGAACGAGACGAGGTTACAGTCGGTACAACGTCGCCAACACAGGGCAACGCCGCCGCCCCACGCGAATGGCACGAAGTGAGCCGCGATCAAGGGCCGCGTGTGTCAGTCGAGCCGCCGGAGCAGCGCCCGAGCGCCTCGCCAGTATCGCCACTCGCCTTCGTCACCGTCAGTCTCAGTATAACTCTGGACGCCGAGCCGCTCGCGCACACCCGTCACACAATACGCTTTCTCCACACGGCAGCGTGCTCAAGGCAGAGCTGTTTCGACACGCCACTCGGTTGCGAAAGTCTGCGCGATGATATACAAGTGAGAGCCGACATCGGACGCCAGGGTAACGCTCATCGCACACGGTGAGCCAGTTTATTCGACGAGAGACATTCGAAACTCGCCAGCTGTGAGGGACGAGGGGCGCGCGACGCCGTCGGGTCGTACACGCGGGATCAACCTTTACACATAGTTACTGTGAGAGAGCAACGGAAACCAATTTTTAATGTGTCAAGTCAGTATAGCATATTGCTGCTACGTCAGAAAGACGAACGCCTCTAGCAAGAACTACAAGGTTATGCAAATGAGTTCTGAACGCTTCTATACCAGGAATAATCAAAAGACCATTCATAACTTCAATAAACTTTAACGTTCACGTTGTATCCTTACGGTGTATTAAGTGCTTATCTATCGTTTCTCTACCTTAAATTATCTTTCGGTGTCGCGTTCGCTAATTGCTAATTACTGTGGGAGTCGAGTGATAAGAAGTGTTGACTGGACGAGCGATCGGCGTGTGGAAATCAGAGCGGTTGGATCAAGCGACGACAATGGCGGCCCAGCAGGAGGAGAGCCTGCTCGCTCGCTGCGAGATCCCCATCATTGACCTGGCGCATATAGGTGAGCAAACTGCACTGCCATCCCATACCAGCTTCACAGAGACACCGCCCGCGACACCCTGATCAGAAGTCCTTTACTGATCATAGTGATCATACACATTACCTACTGTACATTCACTTGGCAAAACCCTGTACGTTTATCGCCTGTCGTTGTTGCGTAATTATAGTAATCAGCTTCTGATAGGTATCATTTAAAATGCAATGAGTTGGCCGTTGGTATTTTTTCTTTTTAACACGCTTTTATTTTTTCCCCAAGTGCTCAAAAGATGAAAGCGTGGTATTAGTCCGGGGTTCATGTAAAGCGCCGTTTTATTCAAACTCTCGTGATAAAGGATGTTAAAGCAGAAAAAAAATGAAATAGGTACATCGAGTTGACTACCTGCAGACCCTTCGTTATAATAGAGGGGCTCTCTGTCTCGCGTGCATGCCGACAGCTGTGCACCGATGCTTTATTTGTTGTCATTAAACAATCTCGGCATCCCGCTCTCGAGTTCAAAGACCGGACACCCGATCTGAACCGTTCATCGCAGTTCATCCGCCTAATTTTATTCTGAGATAAATTAAAGTTTTACCATCTTAATGGGTACTGCATGTGAACTGTGGACGTTTAAAGAGGGCACTATCGATTACGTGATGAGGGTTTTATGTGTAAATTATAAACAAAGGAAGGAACGAATTCTTTGAAGCGATGACTCGATGAGTAAGTGGCCGGGATGCGTGCCCTATTTTAGTTTCATAGCATGCAATTATATGAATCAAGTAATCAACAGAAGAAAACTCATATTGCGAAGCTCATAGTCATAATAGTAGGTTGATTAACAAAAATCTAGATGGATTGCTTAAACCATCAACTTATACACGGTCGTGCAACGGTCTGTAAAAATCTGTGCGTATATAAGTAGGCACTTACCTGCACTTTTGCATTTAAAACACGTTTAACGATTACGTGGACATCATTGAGTGCTGCTAATTAGTCGATAAAGTGAATTGATTATGTCGTTAACAATGTACAATAAGTGCACTTTCATGATAATAGGTAGGTTTACAGATACCTGAGAGTAGGTACTTTGCGATATTATAATTAGAAATATTACTAGGCATAGCAGACTATTTTAAAACAGGAAATTCCCGTTTTAAAAACTGTTAAGTGATTAGGTTATATCTAGCTTAGCTACCAGTAAAAAGTTGAGTAACCGTTTCGAGTATCCAAGGTATCTTGATTGTTATACTTGTTTAGTCACATGAATACGTCTAAACGGGGCAGACATAAAAAAGGAACCTTTGCAATGTGGGGGCAACGGCCGATCGGCCCTTTGTAAGTCCACCCGAGCAGGCAACACACGCTATCAATGCATTTGCCGACACGCCACGCCTCCATGTGCGCACGCATCTTTTAAACAAAACACTATCTACAAATTCTAAAATATCAGGGCTTCAACTTCATTATTTTATTGCCAGTCCGCTTTTATGGCATCTGACAATAAAAGCAAAGTTAAGTTTTAAAGTCGCAGCTTAAAGAAATGATTTGTGTTTCAAATAAGACCCGGGATTTCCGGTATATTTCGGGCTTGAAAAATCGAATTAGTCACAATCTGATAGGTACAGCCCTACCTGAACCCTTCACTGAACAGAGACATCCGGAAATACCAAAGTATACATACCTACTTACGTATACCTACCCTCTTATGTGCATTCATGTTTAAATGCATCCAGTAGTAATAGTTGCTATTTACTATACATTATGCATATATCTATAAACAAGTCTCACTCTCAATTACACTTTTAATGCGATGTAAGTCGTAATGAAACTTAGTGTAATTATGGAATTACAAAAGCGATTTAAATGTAGAAACAACACATACCTGAAGATAATTAATTTACTTGCTTACTTACGTATGTACCTAATGACGTATCCGTGAGTAGGTAGGTACCTATTTTTATTTTGCTTTAATCGACTTTGTTACAAAGTTAAAAATAAAAACTGGTCCAAATTTATGAAAATGCCTAGGTGAAGCCCTACCTACGCCTATTTTCAACATTTCAAGAAACGTCATCCATCTTGTTATTTGTTATTCGATAGGTATTGAAGGAAGGACAGAAACAGATAAGATAAATAAACCAAAGTCGTATTGCAAAATACTTATAGGTACCTAATCAAAAACAAGATTGACAAGATATTTATTTTCTTTTTTTAACTCCAGCGATAATATGCTTGTGTCTGAACAAGCGATAGAAAATACAGTCACATTTTAAACAAATTAACTGAAATCACCGTTGAGAAGCAGTTAGCCTACTGAGTGTAGAGTTTTGGATTTGGATTCGATACCCGGGTTGGTCAAATTGACATTAGGTTTTTCCGTAAGGAAATTCTCAGTAGCAGCCATAAATCTTGATTTGTGTGTGAATAAAACAAGATTGTTACATGGTACTTATGATGACATGTAGGAATATTATAGGCATGAAACAGCTCGTACGTAGCAACGTCCTCGTAGCTACACAGTCATCTACGCCGCTACACTTCGTCTACGTCATGTCTACGCCGCTACACTTCGACTACGTCATGTCTACGCTGCTACACTTCGTCTACGTCATGTCTACGCCGCTATGCTTCGTCGCCACGCCTACGTCGCGTACAAAAGCCTAGTACGAATAGATACACTTTTTAATCTCATGAAGTCATGACTATAATGAGTAACAAAAGGGCAGACCCAATACCAACACCATACGTGGGTCTAACAATGCAATGGCATAGGCAAAGTAAACAATAGGCACTTCTTCCAAGCTCTAATTTTGATTAAAAAAACATCGACAGCAAAAATAACCTAATAACATAACCTTTCCTTTTTCCGTGATTAGATTTACCGTTATCGAAACAAATCGTCACCGAGGTAGGTTATGTGTTCACTAACACAATAGAAACGACTATTTATATCGTATTCAACGCATTGTGTTAATTGACTGTCACATTTGATCCTGCGCCATTCGACCACTGACCCACATTCGGGGCCATTCATCATTCGTACGTTACTTTGACAGGCGTACGTTTAACACAAAAAATAAAAGAGTTTATTCTCCTCCGTCGATCTCTTAGGATGACTGTATTATCGAGAAAGGAATGACTAATCAAAATTTCAGAGTAACTTTTTAAACGACTGTGATATTAGTTTTGAAATCATAAATAGATAAACAATATGTCCTGACTGACTGATTCAGCAAAGCAGACCCTGATACCCTCTGAAGCAAACTCTGAAACTGATTTTTCGAAAGGACGTGACATCAAAAAACAAATTAAACTAGTGCAACCATTTTTGACAAATCGTTTTAAATGCATTAACAAAACAATTGGCTACTGCACGTCAAAAAACTGTCTGATGCCATTAGAGTTTTCTTTCTTTTATTTTTTTTCTACTAATCTTAATGGCTTACACAGATTTTTTTCTTCAATAATGGCCAGTATTTAGAACCAAATTGTAATGCAACCTTATTGGTACCAATTTAAATCAAGTATTGGCACTACGGCATCTTTGCTTTTGTACCTTTATAACTTCTGAGTTACAATCTAAAATGCCATGAATAAAAGATTAGGTATCAATACCTACACGAAGCTGATAAAAAGATGATTGTTTATTATTTATTTATCTCAGGTGTGTTGAACATGTGAAGTTTAATCCTACTCTGTCTCACGTTATAGTAAGTAATTAAATATTAGTCACACAGTTGACACAGTCGCGAATCCAAACAAAATAGTCTCCAATCATGGCAGTAATGCTTTGCTGTAAGTAAATGTAGGTACCTATAAGCTAGTTAGTACCCAGATAATTATATTATTTATCAGAAGTCGGTACTACAGCGTTCATTATACCTAAATAGAGCGAGATTAATTGATAGTTTCCCCCATTATGTGAACCGCGTCGCAGATGATGTCTCATGCCGTTTCCTAGACGCCATGTTGCGTCATGCCACGGCCTGACTACCCGAGTATTTATAAATCACTCTAAATTATACGTCAATTCTGCTATTTTAACAAAAACTTGTTAACGCCATTAAAACTGCTGAAAGTGAGTAATTCCGTAAAATTAAGCCGTCAGAATGAAATTGAGAGATAAGACTAATCTATCGTGGAGCGATGGTTACCGGGCATCAGTGCGTAAAACACGCAGTTTACTATAGCGTGCGCCTTGATGAACCGAGATAATTTTAATGACGGGTTGACAGTGAGACAGTGTGCCTTTCTGACAGCTGCGTGCAGCTGTGATGTGCTCTTGCGCAGCGCGTCAGGGTAATATCCTGCGCAGGGGCGACGCCATCCTCGCTCAAAAACCGTAATAAAGTTCCGCTACTTCTCCGAATTTGTTGAACTCGTTTACATTTCTTTTTATCTTTTGGTAACATGTTGCAAACGCTCCAACTCGGTTACTCGGCCACGCAGTTCACTTCATGCCGACGACAGACGTGTTGTTCTGCTAAATAGTGTCTAATCACGAATTTTTAAACCAACACGCGGACATGAAACTGTCTAGACCACTAGACAGCTGTTAACGTGCCCATAAAAATATTTATTGCACACGGAAACTGTCTAATTTATTGTAGTTTATGTGCATTATCTGAAACAATTTCTGTCATGTAATGCCTGCCTCGAAATAAACTACTCCATAATATTAGATATGACTACCTATAAATAATAGGTGGGTACGGATAATAACGTGCGCTATATGTCGGTACTTATTTTAAAATTGCTATGAACAATATAATTTTCCTGTTATCAGAAGCAGAACATAATGATGTTAGATACGAGGAAGTCACAACTAATGGCACTTGACATGCCTGTAAAGTTGACGAGCAATTTTATGCATAATTTGAAGTAGATGATGGAAAATACGATGCAGACGAGGAAGCGGAATCAACCGGCACTGCAGTTTGTTATGTTCCTATCGCTGCGTTTCCTCCCTTTACCTACATGAGACCAGCGGGGTACTGCGCAACACACTATGAGTATCATTATGACAGTTCAACAACATTCATTGCGGTATTTACGTTTAGCAACGTAAATTTTTCGAACAAATGAAGCAATGGATTAGCAATATCCTTCAATATGATTCAGATTGAGATTGATAGTGTGTTACTGATGCAGGAACAAGTAGCTACAAGTATTTCACTAAGCAAAGAAACAATCTTGAATTCCAGCAATTAAAATCTTTTCCCAAAAGAAGAGTTGATGTCTTTGAACTTTAAAAAGATCAGGGCTCACCCGTTTTGGAGGCTTAGGTGATTGCTGCAATTTTGGGTACCTTCCTACATAACCCTATTTTTTTATCCGCACTAAGTTATTAGGTAGAGACAGTCGCCTTGTCAAGCCTATCGCCTATCTGCAAGCAACAGGCAACAATTTTCTATCAATTCAATCAATCATCAATCAACAAAAAAAAAAAAAAATCATGAATTTTCTATTTACAAATAAGGTATACATGATATCCCTAGATTGCCTCCTATCTACCCACAAGTAGGTAGGTACATACATATATCTATAAAGTGGAGCTGGCTCTTTCTTCTAACTGAGCTAGCCAAACGAGTTGGTTTCCTATACCACGAATGTACCCACCAGACTAGAGAAAGTGACAACTCACAAGGGTAACAAATCACTTTAACGTGATTTTTATTTACCAATTAATGATCTAACTAAAATAAATAGGATACCTTCAATACTTTGAATTTCTTTAATAGGAGACCTAATTATTTTGAATTGCTTGAGTTGTATTGTAGGTATAAGTATTGCGATAAGTCGGTTTTCCTCATTGTTTTCCCTTAGAGTACATTTTCTACATCTACTAGGTATTTGTTTGTTACATTTCTATGGTATTGCCAAATGTTTATTGCCTCATACTGACTCACACAAGTTAATAAGTAGGTACTTTAAGTATAATGTTCTTTTTCCTCTGTGTTTGCATATGTTACCTTCACGCTTTTTACACAAATGTGAAATAACATATAATATAACTTAATGTTTGCAGTACCTTTGTCGAACTTACAATTGGTAAATTATATCAATTTTGTTAATTTTATGTCGAAATGTTGAAAGAATCATTTTTCATCCCATACAAAAAAAAATGTTTGCTCTGACATTCGCAGAACTTCAAATGACAAACAACAACAAGAGACAATAACACGAGATAATATAGTGCCTTTACCAAAATATTAACAATGCTTTGAGAATATTAAGTAGGTTAGGTTAGGTACTTTGCTAACCATGTTATTTTATACCTCGTCCATCTTAATTTTTCATTGAATACCACCTACCTAGCAGAAAGTGCGAAAATACTCTAGGTAATAGGTACCCACTCATATATTTAATGTACTAGATAGAATTAACAAAAACCGTTTGTCGCTACGATCAAATAGAAATAATCAATTCAATTATCGATTGTCTTCGAACGAGTCACGTCTCCATGAGCTGTAAACTTAAGAATCATCTAACGTACGTTTTGACATAAAAAAACGTAGGCTTAGCTACGACTACGAGGCCTCCGTCCGAGCCATATTTGTTGAGACAACACCTCAACAAGGCGCTCGGCGGGCACTTGTCGGTTTACAGAGTCGGTTGCCTCGAGACCTCCAGCCATTGTCCTCGACTAAAATGCTGTACATCCTAATGACGTGCGTTCTGCTATT
This sequence comes from Mesoligia furuncula, assembly GCA_916614155.1. Lineage (NCBI taxonomy): Eukaryota > Metazoa > Arthropoda > Insecta > Lepidoptera > Noctuidae > Mesoligia > Mesoligia furuncula. The sequence continues at coordinate 10,747,401 of OU744793.1, read as the reverse complement.
GTTTACCGTGCCATCTGTGTCAGCAAATTCGCTGCAAATGCGAATATTTGCATGTACACATCACATCGGCGAGCAAGGACGTCAGAAAAAGTGCAGGAAATGTTGTTAATTTGGTATTCATGGCGCAATGGTGCTTATAATGTTTTGCACAAGTATCTAATGGTAATTGATGTACGCTGCTATTTCATTAATCGGTATGTAGCAGTGGAAAAGAAATCGCATGTCCTTAGTTCGGACTTCAGAAGACACACCATATGCAGTCAACAAAAGAGATAAGGATGCAGGATCGTCGGATACCTATAGTTGAAGTTTAGTGAGAAACCGATAGAAGTTTTCGACTGAAATTTAATTTGATAAATGAGCTGTTTGTTTTCTATTAATAAAATAAAATTTTATTCGAAAACATCCATCGGTTTCTTACTAAACTTCAACTATATCCGACGATCCTGCATACTTATCTCTTTGGTTGACTTTACGTTTACCAATAAAATTATCTACAGCTCTATGCTCCAAAGAAATAAGAAGTTTCAAGAGCTAAGATTATTCATATATCGACCTCATCATCACAAGAGGCGAGCTGTTTAGTGTAAGCCTGAAAATTAAGGCTACACATCAATCATTCTTATCGTACAACATTAAATTCGCCGATTGGATGCATGTCAAGTGCGCATGCATCGATGCACTTACACCGTGCGCCTTGTATTGGTTCAATTTGATTTATTAGTAGTTTATTGAGTCGGCACGTGTATCGTGTTTGCGTCCTCGTGAACAACGAGTTGCCCAGTTGCCCACATATATTTTCCGAGACCACATAAATCAAGTCTTAACAGGCGGGTTTCGCTCTATGCACTGGCACTGCAAAGCTGCATAGAACTAAGCATTATTGCATTGTATTTCTTGATGTTGTATTCTAAGGACAGCGTTCCATAACGTGAAATGGTGTTCTAGAAACGGGACGAGAATATCAAGATGCAAACACACCAATGCAAAATAATGTGCCGTGTCGAAGTTTGTAGCAAAATATTCCTGATAAGGTTTTTCTCTTGCCTTGTGCTTTTTACTATAAATATGAATTGGTTGGTTTAATTTTATCGTTTTCTAAACAGTACAAAATCTATTAAGAATAATGATTAATGTTTGGAAAGCCATTATATTTCACGGTAGTCGTCTTTGTCAATGTGTGATTTGCTTGAATGGGGCTAAACAAGGCTAGTCTCCGTTAGAGAAACCGTTTATCGTGAAGCTGAGCCAAAATTCTATAAATTTACGGCAATATTCAACATTTACCTACTACAATATCCCGCCTGGGTTCCTCGACAGGATAGCCAGAGGTGCCCCCCACAATTCGCGGTGGCATTTACTAGTCCCGGTAATGGCCCGCGAGCCTGTTGCCACAGAATATCGATTGCCATCAACCGGACATAAATCCAGACCTCAGGCTACTAGTTGAGAAATTCCTAATGGAAAACTAATTAACACTACCTACCCGAATTCGGGATCAAACCCAGGACCTCTTACTCAGCAGATTTCTAGATCAACGAAGCAGTCATATTTCGCCCACATTCGCACGGACGCAAAAATATCGCGGCGGGGTTTTATCGCGCGCTGGATTTTCAACTTTAGGTGTTGGGCCGAGGGTTGATTAGCGCATGCCAGCGCGTCAAAAAAAGTACTCAGTTGGAATTTCAACTCTCGGCGCTAAGCAGTGCGTAGAAAATCCAGTGCGCGAAAAAAAATCGCCGCAGGCATAATAAGCGCCCGCGCGCCCATGCTTACCTGGGCGTATTATATTATCTGTGCCTGGGCTTACTCAGCAGATAACTAGATCAACGAAGCAGTCACATTTACTATATTCTTATGGAAAGAATGTGCTAAAGGTACTGACACACATGCTCATTACTAGCATGCTCAAACCATTTGGAGCACGCGAAAATCAAAGTCAAGAATCAAGAGTTTCGCGTGCTCCGATTGGTTTGAGCATGCTAGTAATGAGCGTGTGTGTCAGTGTACCTTAAAAATCAATTGCGTCCAGTCAGTTTAAGGAAAATCCCAGGCTTTAAAGCTTCAAGAACATAATGACACATAAATTGCATTTAATTCTTTTGAAGTGGAGTATTATAATGTATCTTGTGAATAGGATAACAGTTACCTAGTTACAACACTTAGGTAGATACTACATTTATTTATATCGCCTGAGCAACGAAGCTCTAAGATATCAAAGAGAGTTTTGGTTGCTGATTTTCCTGTAAAATTATCGCACATCAAAATGATTCTCAGTAGGTCTTAGGAATGTAGGCTTATCTCAAAGGTTTTCTAAGCATCCACGTGCCAAAAATCCTCTTTAGATAGCCTAATCCGCTGATAAAGAATTTAAGCGTGCTTATCCATACAACACATTCGATAATAGACACAATAAAGGCAATAAATTGCCAAAGAATTCAATCTATTTACAACGAATACTAAAAACACGATTACCTAAAAACTTCGGTAGGTACCTAGTTCTAATCTTAGCTAAGCGGCTTGTATTTCTCCTGAGCAAACAATAGGTGTTCGCAAATAGTTATTGCCTTAAATAAACACTACTGGCAGTCAGAAATGCAACCGGTGAACGGCACTTCAGAAATAGATTTCACTTTCTATCCTTGTCTTGTCACCTTGGTCTTTGTAATGGCGATAACTGTTAACTGTTTAAAAGTTAATAATAGTGCCAGCCTATTTATTGCACCACTGCAGGGTAAAGGCTTCATCTCTATAGAGATGAAATTTATATTTTCTACGAACTACTTACTCAAATATAAACAGTTATTTACCTACGGTTTCTTATAATCCTTGAGCACCTACAGGCATAATAGGAACTTGCCTTCTCGGAACCATATCGTCCATTTTGGACATCACTTTTAAACAATGTGTCAGTGTCTTATGCATGAAGTGGTGGGTTTAAATTCGGGCAAGTAGCAATCTTCACGTGACCTGGTTGGACTATTTTTTGGCCAAAGAATCAGCATTGCCATACAACGTGGCAATGCTGCAGTCTTTTGGGCACGTTTCCTGTTGACAGCGATGCGGATGAATTTTTTGATGCCCTTTGATTATGTCCCCTCCTTTTTAGGGTTCCGTTGCCAAATGGCAAAAAACGGAACCCTTATAGATTCGTCATGTCTGTCTGTCTGTCTGTCCGTCTGTCTGTCTGTCTGTCCGTCCGTATGTCACAGCCACTTTTCTCTGAAACTATAAGAACTCTACTGTTGAAACTTGGTAAGTAGATGTATTCTGTGAACCGCATTAAGATTTTCACACAAAAATAGAAAAAAAAAAACAATAAATTTTGGGGTTCCCCATACTTACAACTGAAACAAAAAAAATTTTTTTTCGTCAAACCCATACGTGTGAGGTATCTATGGATAGGTCTTCAAAAATGATATTGAGGTTTCTTATATCATTTTTTTCTAAACTGAACAGTTTGCGCGAGAGACATTTCCAAAGTGGTAAAATTTGTGCCCCCCCCTGTAACTTCTAAAATAAGAGAATGATAAAACTAAAAAAAATATATGATGTACAATACCATGTAAACTTCCACCGAAAATTGGTGATCGAGATCTAGTAAGTAGTTTTTTTTAATACGTCGTAAGCCGCAATTTACCTTTTATTCAACCAACTCAAATATAAAAAAAAAACATTTAATTTCATAAACATAAACCTTATGCACAAACCCGGATGTCACGGAACCCTCGGTGAGCGAGTCCGACTCGCTCTTGCCCGGTTTTTATATACTTATACCTACATATTATTATTTTAATACTGTTAACTTTTAGAATTATGTTTCCACGAATAAATAATTATTGTTGATATTCGAATTCTAAACAAGTAGCAATGTGACTTTTTCAATACATATACATATTATACATACACTTTCAGAGTTTATCATGGATATTATGACATCGGTGAAGGAAAACATCGTGAGGAAAAATGGAGTCTAAAATCGCGAACCGCTCTTGAGCAAGCGTGGTTACCAATGCTCGTGGCTCATCAGTATGAGAAGAATAGAATAGAATACTCTTTATTAGTTACTAGCTTCCGCCCGCGACTCCGTCCGCGCGGATGTCGGTCTTCGCGTGGATGGTTTATTTCTCCATTTTGAGTAACTCTGACAATGACATCTTATAAATATCTATTGGACCCAAATACGGCTAAGCCTATAATAATTAAGGAGATCCCTCTATTGAGCTACTGTTGTTGAGCTCGCGTTCTATTGCAATAATAAAAAAGTGATCGTGACAATGCGACAGAAAGTTAATTGAGAGCTTCAGCATACACAACATTGTTAGTGAGCTCGTCCGGAATATGAACATGAAGATTTCTTGGACTGCTCACACGGGAAAGAGCTACGTAAAGTTGCCCGTGTGAAAAACAACTCGCGGTAAGATCTACGCCAGCAACTCCTAGGGTCTGACCTTGAGCCTTATTTATTGTCATGGCGTAACACAAAGCTACAGGAAACTGTATTCTCTTAAATTGAAATGGAAAATTATCCACTACGGGTAATGCAACGTGTGTTCGTGGTTCTACAGAACAACGTCTATGAATAAAACCGAAAAATAAGATTTTTTTTTCTACGTATTTTTCCAGGATAAAAAGTATCCTATTTTATGCCCAGGATAGTAAGGTATAATTATACCAAGTTTCATCGAAATCGAACCGTTAGTTTTCACGTGATGCCTGCATATACAGACAGACAGACAGACAAAAATTTTTTTAATCACATATTTGGGTTTGGTATCGATCCAGCAACACCCCCCGCTATTTATTTTTTCAATATTTTCAATGTACAGAATTGACCCTTCTACAGATTTATTATATGTATAGATGTACCAACCGCGGGGCGCAGCTAGCCCGCAGTTTCACCCGCATAAGTGTCGATCTCGTGGGAATATCGGGATAAAAAACTATCCTATGTCCTTCCCCGGGGTGCAATCTATCTCTCTGCCAAATTTTATCGAAATCCGGTCACTGGTTTAGGCGTCAAAAGGTAACATACAGACACGAGTTACTTTCGAATTTATAATATTAGTATGCATTTATATGGTGTACATAACCACCGATGTCATTATTTTGACGGCACGGTTGGTGCAGTGGTTAAGCGCTTGACTGCTGCGCTGCGTGTCGCGGGTTCGATTCCCGCACGGAACAAATATTTGTGTGACCTACAAGTAGTTGTTCCGGGTCTGGCTGTTTGTGTATGTGAGTTTAAATGTCTGTAAACGCACCCACAATACAGGAGAAATTCCTAGTGTGGGGCAACGTTTTATTTAAAAAAAAAAAAAAAAAAAATAATATCCATGATAAACTCTGAAAGTGCATGCATAATATGCATTGTATTGAAGAAGTCACATTGCTACTTGCCCGAATTTAAACCCACAACTTCGTGCATGAGACACTGGGCCATCACAACACACTTTTTAAAAGTGATGTCCAAAATGGATGCTTATGGTTCCGAGAAGGCAAGTTCCTATTATGCCTGTAGGTGCTCAAGGATTATTAGAAACCATAAATAACTGTTTATATTCGAGTAGTTCGTAGAAAATATAAATGCCATTTTCTTTAAAATAAAGTATAAGTACGGTAACGTGTGTTGTGATATTTAGTTGAAGTAATAACAAAAGAATATCGTTCATCTAGTTTCTACATCGAATTTCAAAGTTTTAATTGCAATGTGTATTGAACATTCCAAAGATTCTGTCAAAACAATTTATTAGAGAAGACAAATATTTAAAACGTCTGAAGCAATCTCTACCAACATAAACTCGACTCGGTAAAGCATATAAGTAAATATATTTACTTAATTTTTCAGGCTTTTTAGGAGTTGTTATTATTTACTAGCTGTGCTCACGACACACATGCATTAAGTAAAAAGCTGTTATGTTGATATTACAAAAATACACTTCAATTTTATTTACTTGTGCCTTAAAAATTCATCCAGACTTAAGGTCATAGCACACGTATCAAACCGGAAAGGGATCGGCACCGTACCAACTCGAGCCGTTCAGTATTCTTTGTATGAAACTCCCTACGCACACTAATCGGAATCGTAACGTAATCGCCTCGCCTCTGGACAAGCTCACGAACCGCGGTGCGGTGTGTTACGGCTCGTAGTCCCCGCGCTTTCGTCTCTCCGTACCCGAGCTTACGTCTCTTCGTCCACCCTTGCCCCTCTCATCCCTCCGGCCTGCCTGCTCCACAATCAACCAGCGGTCGGCTAGCCGTAAGCGCGGCGTCGCCTAGCCGCAGCCGAGTCGACGTATCGGAGCTTCTGATCCGCTTTGGTTACGTGCTTACGTTAGGTTGACGCCTGTTTGACGGCGAGGCGAAAGACGATACGATGCCGATCCCTGTCCGATTTGATACGTGTGCTATACCTTTACTCCACGTTCGAACGGACGTAAAAAAAATATCGCGGCGGGATTTTTAACGCACCGGATCTTCAACGCACTGTGCTTAGCACCGAGAGTTGAAAATCCAACATTGTGTTTTTTCGACGCACTGGGATGCACTCTGTATTGAATTCTCAATGCTCGATTCAACACCGAGAGTCTAAAGTCTATTGCGCGATAAAATCGTGCCCTGATATTTTTATGCCTGTGCGCACGAGGGCTAAGGCGTTTTAAATTGTAATCAATTAGTTGAATCGCATTTAAAAAAGGAGAAACGAGTTACAAGCCGAATTAACAATAATGATGGGTAAAAGTGGCTAACTACCAGTTTAGCCACTTTTACCCATCATTATTGTCAGCCAACCGTCACTATTATTAGCATAGTATTTGCAAATTAAGGGTGTCCATGTCTATGCACTAAAGCCGCCTGGCTCATTTGAAATAGAATAGAAGTTGTCCGACTTGCAACGTTCTGAAGCCGCTGCGCCGGACTATCCCGTCGAACTTAACGTGACAAACCGTGTGAATGCCACATAAAGTTTCTAGGAGTGGGCTTGAGACAGAAACCTATGCAAAAGTAAAGTTACGTATAACAGACTGAGCGAAAATAAACATGGATACATGTATTTCAAACCTTCATCATCATCATAATTACTGGTGGCCTTGTTTCACCCGCTGCTGAGTATGTACAGGCCTACTCCCTTGTGCCAATCTTCCCTGATCTGTGCGAGTGTGATTCAGATATTCCGCTCGATTTTCTGTAGATCGTCCACCCTCCTGACCGTCGGTCTTCCAATGCTACTTCACCGCACCTTTAGACCAAACAAATCATGTACCTATGTATTTACCACACGTACAGTAAGTAGCTAGCTGTAGGCACTGTGTTGTCTACCTGTAAGGATCAGTTAGTCATGATAATTGGAATCAGTTGCATTGTCATGTAACGTTAAATGAAATCGATTTCAATTACCATTAAATTACTTTGTAGGTATTCAGTTGTGTGCACCCTGCACGTGAGATTTTTATTCGCACACTGGATTTTCAGCGCACTGCTTAGCACCGAGAGTTGAGAATCCAACAGTGTATTTTTTTGACGCGCTGGGTTACGCTCTGTTATATTCTCAACTAGCTGCGCCCCGCGGTTTCACCCGCGTAAATGTCGATCCCGTGGGAATATCGGGATAAAAAGTAGCCTATATGTTAATCCAGGTTGTCAGCTACCTCCATACCAAATTTTATCCAAATTGGTCCAGCCGTTTGAGCGTGAAGAAGTAACAAACATATAAACACACACACACACTCACAAACTTTCGCCTTTATAATATTAGTGTGATTAGTGTGATGCTCGGCTCAACACCTAGAGTTGAAAATCCTAAGCGCGATAAAGTCCCTCGGTTGGCCCTAGTAGTCTGCTGTGTCCTATAAAAAAATTGCCCGCGCGCAGCTGGGCATGCAACCTCATGCATTCAGACGGTTCTCCAAAAAATTTGTTATTTCTTTACAAAGCCATTGTTGTATTAAAATGTTGCAGTTTGTAACTTTTGTAAACAATGTATTGAAGCCAAATTATTTACAAAGGATTTTAGTAAGTTTACGATATTTCAATGATACGCAATGTTATTGAAAACATGATCGTGTGATGGATTGATGAATCAATATCTGTTTACTACTGAATAATCTTATATCTTTGACGTCTTCAAAGATATTTGAATGTGACAGAGATAAGTGGATAATGACACTGTCTCATCAATCAGACTTACGATTAAACCCAGATTTGCACGGGTGTTTTTTTTTATGGGGCACTGGATTTTAAGCTCTCGTTGTTGAGCCAAGCATTGAGAATCCAACAGAATGCTTCCCAATGCGTCAAAAAAACAAGCTGTTGGATTTTCAACGCTCGGCGCTGCAGCAGTGCGTTAAAAATCCAGTGTGCGATAATAAATCGCGCGTTAGATGAAGGTTTAGTCTGACTATAGCAATGGAGAACCGATAGGGCAATGACTATACAGGTCTCTTTGCGATAGGGCTAGGGAACTAGGGGCAAGATTAATTTTGCTGTAAGCGCTACAAACAAACATTGCCACCTCTTTTAAGAAAGATTCATAAATATGAGGTGGCGTTGTTACGCTTGTAATGTTCATATTCGTATAAGCGAATGTGAGCAAGCTTCGCATACGAATATGAACTTTAAATGTATAAAAATAATGTTCATATTAATATGCGACGCTTTACCACTACTTAGCAAAGTAAACTCATAGTGACATCTATTAATTTTGCCAAAGGTGTGCCCAATATTTTTCACTGATTTCAAAATCAAGCAAAAATAATGGCTGTTTTTATCTTTATTGGCACGTAGATAAGAAGAATTTGCGACCGATAATAGGAACAAACACTAAAGATACACTATCTGTAATGTTATAACAAAAAGTCTAAAATAATATATTGAGTTGGCGATACGGTGGTTGATTAGATTATGTACCTATTAGCAATAAGTATTTTCCTCTACATTTGTGAAGGGGATTCTAATGTTTCCACGAAACAATACTGTACCTACTCACTGAAGTGTTTTTTTTTTCCTCTATAAATAGGTTGAACCACAGAGTAGCCATGTACAGTCACGAGCAAAAGTATGTATACACTTGGCTTTATTCAAAGGCGATTTTATCCTTTATTTTTGAATGAAATTTTATATTAGTGGGAACATAGTATTTTCGAACCCATAGGTATGTAAAGTGTCGTATTTCAACGTTGCATTCGTTATTTCGTGAAGACATCGCAATTTAAAATTGCCCATATTATTGCTCGTGACTGTACCTACATATTTACCGATCAAAGAATTCATTTCCCAGCAACCAGGCCATTAGAATATTCAAAAAAAGAATTCATTATTCATGTGGTTGAGTTTAGTTTCATAGAGATCGTTTTTATTCAATTTTTTTTAGCCCATGGTGTAGGTACTTCAGGGCAAAGGCCTCCTTTGCACTCCTCTCTGTCATGAGCTAGTTGGGACCAATCCTGTCAGTAGAGTGTAGACGTCAAACTCGATCCGCCATCGTCTCCAGGCGGGGTATTTGGGTAAAACATCATCAGTAGCAATGGCTTTCATTTTGACAATTCAACAACATTCATTGCGTTATTTAAGTTGTTGAGCAGACAAATATTTCGTACATATGAAGCAATGGATTAGCAATATCATTCATAATGATTCAGATTGTGATTGAGAGTGTGTTACGCAATTAGGTGCTGGGTCTGCCTCAATGCCGCCGGACCACAGCGGTGCTATTCTGTAAAAATCTCACCGTGAAAACTTAGGTGAAGTGAGCGTGGAGTGAGCTGTCAATAGTGTCAATTCCTAGCAAAAACAAACTCACCTAAGTTTTCACGGTGAGATTTTTACAGAATCGACCGGCAGATATTATATCTGTGCGCCGGATGTTTTCATCACACACCATTATCACATTGTGGTATACAGCCGTGGTCGTTAACTCGCTAGGTACGGTAGGCAACCAAACTCCATCAACACTGTCATTTATAAATGTTATTAAATTGACTACAATTTTTTTCAATAAACTGCTTTTTTCACATAATAGCAAAGAGTTTATCTTCTAAAAATGAAATATATAATAATAATATAATATATATATATAATAATAATAATAATATATGAATGAATGTCTTCTTCTGCAATTTTGAACAAATATTTTGTTGCGACTGTACCTAAATAATATGGAATTAAAAGAAAAATCGAGTAGGTAGGTACGGGTAGGTATATTGCAGTTTGTCCCAACAACTATAGCTCATATATTTAACGCGTTCGACTGACACTTTACACATTTTATCAACATCACACGGGTCCTAATCAAACAACCAAAATCAAAATAAGTACTCAAACCTTTACTTTTCTTTGTTACAGGTAAGCATCCGAGATACATACAAACATTTCCTAAAAGAGCCTTAACAAGCAGGTACCTACTTCTACTACGTACATTATAGGAATTTTTGTACGTAACCATTGAATTCGCGCCACTGTTACCGTAAGCGACACCGTTTTGTTTATAAGACGATTCAAAAGATTATTCCGCGATTATTACCCGCTTCGGATGTGTTCGGCTGTCCTCGGGGTGTACTCGGTTTTAATGTACCTATATCCGATATGTCATTGAGTGATGGCAAAGTATTCTGTTTGTGTCTTGTTTTCACTTCTGTCAGCACTCCCGGAGTGCCACTGTTTTTTTTTCCTCTCGTAGTTTAGCGGTAGCAAGTACTCCTGGGTTCGATTCCCAGGTCGGCTAAGTGTTACTGGGTTTTCCATCAGGAATTTCTCAGTAGCAGCTCGTTGTCTGGATTTGTGCCTGGTGGATGGCTATAGACTCGCTCCCTATTACATGCGCCTTGCCTTACATAACTAGCGAAATGTAGCTACACCTACTGTCTAAAAAATGGCCGTCATTGTCGTTCTCCGAGGTTCATTATCATCAATAGAAGGCACTAAAAACATCCTAGAATTTCGCACGTTAGTTCTAAATATGCATAACAAGATTTTCTACACGACAAATAAATATGTAAAAAGAAAAACAATAAATTATTCTTTACGACGTCATCAATGCACGTCAACGAACTGGGAGATGAAGTTTGTTTGTGATCTAGTTCGCGCACAGCAGCTAGTCTCACAGTTTTATGTTCTGTGGCTATACGTGACTAGTCTTCTATATTTTTAGTACTACATGATTCACGTAAATAGTACTACTACTAGCTACTACGAATTACGATACACTTCCAAACGTAAACATACGTCGATTACGTCTTGGCAATGCTTATTATGAATGAAAATAAATAAGCACCACCTATATTGACTATATATACGTGATAGTTCAAAAGCCAATTGAGGTAGATTCAACAATGAAACTGAATCTTTCACAAGATGAATATTGCAATAGAGGTTATTTAAAAGGCTCCTCTTGAGATTAATCCACAATCAAATACCTAGCCTTTTCTCATCTATATTGGGGTCGGCTTCCTGCAGTCTTTAAAGCGAATCTAACTGGATGTGGATACCAATACTTTACATAGAGAGATTGCCTATCTAAAGCAGTTACTGGACAATACGATACCCTTACCCGATTACCGGCTTTGTGAAAACCGCGGGAACCCGTTGGATGCGAGAAGCACAGAACCGGTCGAAGTGGAGGTGCTTGGGGGAGGCCTATGTCCAGCAGTGGACGTCTTTCGGCTGAAATGATGATGATGATGATGACGATACCCTTGGTAAGACTGATTGTCAGACTTTCGGGCTTCTGACGACCCGTAACGCCTACTACTAATAAAGCTGAAGAGTTTGTTTGTTTGTTTGAACGCGCTTATCTCTAAAACTACCAGTAGGATTTAAAAAAATATTTTTGAATTTGATAAAGGTTGTAGGCTATTTAGCATCACGCCCTTAGGAGCGGAGCAAAAAGAACAAAGTCAGAAAGAACGCTAAGCGTAAGCGAAGTAACAGCGGGTAGGCGATGCGCATGCGACGCGGACGGGGTGGATCGAGGGAAAAAAACCTTGCACGCGGACGAAGTCGCGGGCCTGAGCTAGTCTTAAATATCTTGGCCATACATTTTATAATACAACGTGGCCATATCGGAGCCTCTTGACAAGCTCCTGTCTATCAGATTTTAATAAGGATTCCTAATGACACAATTTCTTTCTAACAATGTGGGTTAGTATTAGATTAACCCCTTCAACTAAATAAATGCTTTTGCTTGGAGTAGGTTTCTGCTGGGTAATAGATAGGGTTTTTCTCTCCATTCAGTTATTCGCTCAAAATTGTAAAGCCCAACCGAAAATGGATTTCCTTTTCGGCCGATAACAGGAAAACGAATACGAAATCAAATAAAAATGTAGTTTTTAAATCGAATATACATATATTTGTTTATTTTGTGACCATATTATAATCGAGTAAAAAAGTGCCTAATATAATTATGACCATCACAAACCAGGCTGATATGGTTTAGTAACAAAACTTTTGTGAAGGTTCATTCGGGAAGCCCTCAAACCCACGGACGATTTTCGGCCGCGACTTACGAGTTGTAGGTCGTAGGTTCGAACCCAGACAGGCGCTTCACTTTGTGTAAATTATTTCATCACCATTGCTCTCAAAACGGTGAACGAAAACATCGCGAGGCAACCGGCATGTCCTAGAACCAAAAATTCGAAGACATAATAATTATGTGACATCTGCCAATCCGCACTGGGCCCGCGTGGTGGATTACGGCCCACTCCCTCTCACAGAGAGGAGGCCTGTGTCCCAGCAGTGGGAACGTTATAGGCTGATTATGGTACTCTGTACGCACTGCATAGCAACGACAGTTCAAAATCCGGTGCACTATAAAAAATCGACTGTGCGTCATCGCCTGGGTGAAAGGGAAATGTATACCTTTAGGTATGATTGCAACGTGCAAGAACATTTTTGCTGTGCAGATAAGATATTTTACGTAGGTCATTATCTAATCGTTACTCAGATAAAAAAGCTGGTCGTTATGCAAAATATCGATAAAAATTATGAATCAATACAATAAATAATTCATAGGTTTTATCAAACTTAGTGAAGATACGGAGCTATCATTAGAAATACCTAGGCAGCGTAAATTAATTCAATTCAATTTATCTTTATTGTGGATCATAGGAAAGTGTACATAATACAGCTGGTTTTAATTTTGTGTTTTGTGAACAGCTATGTCCTGCCCTTAGGGCGTACAATAAAATGTAGGTTTAATAAGGGTAGGAATTAATAAGGTTCTGTTTATTGCTTAGTTTACCCTAAACTTATTAGAGTCTATTTGCGCTCTGCAGTTTCACCCGCATGAGTATCGATCCCTTATAAATATCGGGATAGACAGTATCCTATGTCCTAATCCAGGTCCTGGATCCACCCATGTGACAAATTTCATCTAGATCCGTTCAGCCGTTTCAGCGTGAAAGCGTAACATACAAACATTAAAAAAATCGAATCTTTTCTTTTTTTTTATTTTATTACTAGCTTCTGTCCGCGACTTTGTCTGCGTGAAATTTCTTGTTCCCCGAACTACCCCGTCGCCTTTTCTTCTTTTCACTTAGCGTTCTTTCTGACTTTTTGCTGGACTTCTAAGAGTCGTAGCATGAAGTCAAATAGTCTATAGTCTTCCTTATGAATTAGGCTATCAAATTCAAAAAGAATTTTTCAAATCCGACCGGTAGTTCCAGAGATTAGCACGTTTAAACAAACAAACTCTTCACCTTTATTAGTACAGATTAGTATACTTACATAGATAGATATAGATTAGTTAAATATTAGAAAAGAAGAACATAATTATTATTGCGTTTCGAAGTACAAAATCTTGTCTTTTTTTCTTTGGATAAATCTTTTCTCATTGAAATTATTGTGAAATTGCCGTCTTGTACAGTCACGAGCACTATAATAATATGTCAACACTTGGCAACTTTCAATTGCGATTTTTTCGTGAAATAACTATTGCAACCTTGGAATACGACACTTTACATCAACCTATGGGTTCGAAAATACTATGTTCGTAATAACATAAAATATCTTTAAAAATTGAAGGAGAAAATCGCCTTTGAATAAAGCCAAGTGTATACATACTTATGCTCGCGACTGTACAAGTTGGCACGAAGTGAAGGTACCTAGTGACAGGCTAGTTCATCCTCGATCGTATGTCAAGGCAAAATACCATAGAAATGTAAAAAAAACAACTTATTAAGTTATCATGCTGTTGCTTTATCGGGGCATCATAATACACTTGGGGGATTCTGAAATTATAACACGTAGGGCATCATCAGTTAAACAGTTGGTTGATTCCGAAATAAAAAGACGTAAAATGACACAAATGTGACAACGGTGTAATTTGCTTGAAAAATACCTACGGATAAATGAAAGCAACAATTAGAATCAATTTAATCATAATATTGTAACTTACACCCGCGTAAATGTCGATCCCGTGGAAATATCGGCATAAAAAGTAGCCTATATGTTAATCCAGGGTGTCAGCTACCTCCATACAAAATTTTATCAAAATCGGTCCAGTCGTTTGAGCGTGAAGAAGTAACAAACATATAAACACACACACTAAACACTTTCGCCTTTATATTATTAGATTAGTGTGATAATAGGCATTGAGTTGCCGAAAATCGAGTTGAATGGCATGCAATAGGAGAGGCCTTTGTGCAGCAGTGGACATAAGTAGGCCCACTGCTGCACGGACATAAGTAGGTATCTAGATTCACTTTCTTACGAAAAACTTGGACTTTGTTTAGCAAATAAAAAAAACAGTGGCACTCCAGGAGTGAAAACTTGAAAGCATAGTAATTTTATAAATATGTTTGAAGGTCATTATTCCCAAAGAAAATGTACCGCGCGTTGATGTCTTTATAATGGCCAAAACTTAAAACAGAGGGGTCGGTTACGGTAACAGTGTCGCGAGTTCAATGGTTTTGTCATCATCATCATCATCATTTCAGCCGAAAGACGTCCACTGCTAGACATAGGCCTCCCCCAAAAGGGGGGGGTTTGCCATAATCGCCACGCTTGGCAGGCGGTTTGGCGATCGCAGTATATGGTATGGTAGTGGAATGCATAGAGAACGCTGCTGCCCATTCTCCGGTACGCCCCTTAGTCGCCTTTTACGACACCCACGGGAAGTATATAAGTAATGTGTTAATATTATATTTGTCGCTAATTAATTAATGATAATCGATAACTTTCAATATGTTTTTGTCATGTTACATAAAAACCCACTTCTATTAGGTTTTTCCGATTAGCATTAATTATATGATTATGTATTTACTGCTTTCAACGAACCACCAAAATATATGCTGTTCTGTAATATATAAACGAAATCATGTTTTTTCCCTGTGCACTTGCGCAAGCACTTCTTAAGAAATTCTTAGAAGTCGGGCTAAGGAAAAGTTATGAGGAAAATCAAAGAGGATTTGCTTCTATTCTGTCTTGGGTGTTATTTCATTTTATTCACTTATATTAGGTATCCAGTGGGTCACTTTCAAGTTAACAATCTATCTATCACATATCAATCTATCATTTGTAAGCCGTTTTTAATGGCCAAGCTCCTTTGTTCGGTTGCGGAACTGACCTCGGCCAAAGTCCTTTCAAGGATAAAAGGTCACAGCTGACGTTCTGAACCAGTCACCCCCAGCCTGACACTCGCACCAAATTCATTGTTAAACAAGTTGGTACAGAGCAACTGTCGACGTGTCCGCAATCTATCCCGAATGAGGTCCCATGAAACGTTATAGAAACAGTAATTTTTTTACTGGTTCCAAATTTTTACAGGGTGTTCTACCCATGAATATGAACAACTTTCACTATGAGACATACTCTGAAATCACGAAAAAAAATCTGCTATTTCATACAAAAGTTGAATACCTAACTTGACCAAAATGTATGAAACAGTTTTTTTTTGGATAATATGAAAAGTAAGTTGGTGAGTAGGTATTCCTTGAGAGCGTTTTTTGACACCGTAAAGGCAAATCCCGCTGCCATCATTTTCATGACGGCCGTCACTGCGGCCATTATGTGGCGGCCACCGCTCTTATCGTAACAATTTGACTTTGGCAGCGCGTAGTGCGCAAATAATTTTCTCTGACGTGTTGCCGCGTTGTCGTTCACCGTACCTACATTTAATGCTACGGCTACATTGTCGCAACAATGCGAACTACACTTCGCGCGCTCTCTCTCGCACACACGCGCACTTCCTGTTGTACACACGGCGACACATCAAGCTATACATTTCCAGTTTTAGCTGACCTCGAATTGTATAGATTTTTCATACAATCAGAAGTCCGCTTATACTGGTTATTTAATAGCTCGATGTGTAGCCGTGCGTACAACAGGGGAGTGCGCGAAGTGCAGTTCGTGTTATCGCGAAAATGTAGCACAAAGAGAAAATGGAAACAAAATTATCACAAAACACAAAATATCCACTTAGCTTAATCAAACAAAAATAGTGTGTTCTGTTCCTACCGAATGTTTCTGATTTCTTTTACGATTAAGAGCGTTAACGCCGTACGGCTTTTCATACAAACTTTCAAGCCCTTATTTTTCGAAATTAATGAACCGATTTTAATGAAACTTCATACGCATAAGCAGGATACAAAGATCTAAAAAGTTAGTAGAGAACATTTTCGAAATATCTTATTTAAAAAAAGATAACTGCAAATCTCTGTTTCTACTTATGGAAAATTAAAAATCGGTCTAATTTGGCTGTAACACTATTTTTCGAAAATGTTCTCTACTAACTTTTTAGACCTTTGTATCCTGCTTATGCGTATGAAGTTTCATTAAAATCGGTTAATTCGTTTCGAAAAATAAGGGCTTGAAAGTTTGTATGAAATGCCGTACGGCGTAAACGCTCTTAATACAAGTTATAAACTTTATTTTTTATCTGTAGCAAAAATTTAATTAAATAGAATAGTTGCATTAATAGCTGTGAATCAGAAATTAATTAATCTTCAAAATTAACTTCGATTTTTTAGAAGGTGGAAGTGTGCAATTTCAGCTTCTTGATTAAAAAGAAAACGTGACCAATATAAATGTAGGTACCTACTACAGTACACGATATTATTAACTAAGTTTTAAATTGATATTCAACGTAGTTACAGACTAGGTATTGAAAAAAAAAACATCATAATGATAACTAGTAGGTACCAACTTACCAAGCGATATCAAGTCTTCCGCGGAACGTGGAACTAATAGGTACTACCTAGTTGTTACATAAATACAAAACGTTTTTACTCCTTGCATTGAGTGGCTTGTGGTATGGTACCTCATACATAACAGCCGCACGTTGTTCCGTGGATGACTGACTATTTTTACAGACCAAGACCGCTCCGTGCCTCGAAAAGTACGTTAAGCTAGGCTGTTGGTCCCGGCTGTCATTCATGGATCTTTAACAGTCGTTACGAGTCGGCAGAAGCCCAAAAGTCGGATGACCAGTCTTACTAAAGAATTACCCAGTAACTGGGTTGTGGAGGTCGGATAGGCAGTCGCTCCATGTAAAATACTGGTACTCAGCTGCTTCCGGTTAGACTGGAAGAAGACTTCAACGTGGTTGGGATAAGGCTAGGCAGATGATGATGAATCAACCGTGTATTTTATTACATTTTGTTTGTTCATGTATCTCTTGAAATGTCTTCCTTAATGCTTAAATGATCACGTTTCTATTGATTGCTCATTTTATTTTACACTTTGTTCTTTTATCATTAGCCAGCCACCTAGTGTTGGCCGCTGACGTAGGTCTTATCTGAAACAATGGTAGATAGATTACTTTTGTTAGCAGTCTCACTTCCTGCAAACATCTGGGGGCCTGAAAAGGCTACTTTGGCAGAATCATAAAAGGATAACAAGCTGAATCATAATAATATGGCGAAGACAGTCCGTGTTTTTCTTTTTTTCGCTGCACTACGTAGGTATAATATAATCAAAGAGATTGGGATTGGATTTGGATTGGATTGATTGCTATTTTAGCACAGCCAAAAAAAATATAACTGAAAAATCCTTCACCAATGGGATTTGATACGATTAACTTAACAGTTAACTGTCCATTATGATTCATAATGTTATCCTTTTATGATTCTACCAAAGTGGCCTTTTTACGCCCCCTGAACAGAGATGTAAAGTATTCTCAAACAATGTAAGTGTAACGAAAGAGATTTTCTATGGCGTATGACGTATTGTTAAAGAATAAATACAAGGTCAAATTAAATTAGCTAGCGAAACTCGAAAGACGTGATGGGTGACGACATCTAAACATAATAAAATAAAACAAAATAAGATATAAATACACAGGATTATTGGTAAAACATTAACAACCTGTTAAGAGGTCATTGTACAGTGGGCTGCATCAATTGGGAAACCCAGTTGTATTAAAATTTTCATACAACTGGGGTACCCAATTGATGCAGCCCACTGTACATTATGAACCTGAACGAAACCTGAAATCGCGAAAAAAAATCAGCTGTTCCCTACATGTATGTTCGTATAGCTCGTCAAAATGTAGGGAACAGCTTACTTTTTTGTCGCGATTTCCGGTGTAGTCCCATAGTAAAAGTTGTTCATAATGATGAGTACAATGACCTCTTAAGAGGTTGTTAATGTTTTACCAATAACCCTGTATACTTAGACTAGCTGCGAGTCTGACTATACATACCTACTTATATCTTATTTACCTAAGTACCTACATTAATTATTTATTATTCGGCATAGTCGGTATGTACCTACCAAAACGACAAAAGATCTGAAACAAGCTGAAATATCAGATTTTTAGTAAGCAAAAAGTATTATTTTTGACTTGGTAACTCTAATTTAAATCGTAATCTTGTACAAGTACGCACACCTACCTCATCAATCATTGCCGGAAACCGTAATCTTAAAATAAATTCGAATCTCAATGGCTGTATTGTTGCCATTACAAAAACGTGCTCTTTTTTGCGCTGGTTCGTGGATTGATAAGAATTAGCATTCCCGTTGATCGGCGCACGTGTCCCACGTCGTAAAACGATTGCTCTGTAAACATACCAAGTTGCAAGTCAATCTCCGCCTTTACAATCACTACAACCCACACGAAATTTGAATTTTCAAAATAAGAACTCGTTGGCAAGCTGGGCTAGAGGCTAGGAGGGGCGGCGTGTCGCGACATTCCCTGGGTCGTGGGAAAATAACAGTTTCCTTTATAACAATTCCCCTTTGTATGACGTAGTCCCTATTGCCGATCCCTCCGGAATAATCAGTTTTTTTTAAGTTATGTAAGTACCTACTCTAACTGCTTAACATACTCGTACACTGTCATACACAGAATTATTGTATTAGTAGTCTAACGGTAGGTAGATCAGTATATTAGTAGTATTGGGCACCCATCATGCTTTATGAATAGCATATCTCAAAGGCTGCTGGCTTTCCTATTACACATGTCTTCTACATGCATCCTTATAACTTATCTCTACATCAATAAGAAAAGATGATAGTGTGGTCATGCCGTGAACCAATTTAGAATCCAGATTAATTGCGTACTTAACACACTAACAGTAGGTACCTAGCAATGGCTTTCATTTTGACAGTTCAACAACATTCATTGCGTTATTTACGTTGTAGAGCAGACAATTTTTCCGAACATGTGAAGCAATGGATTAGCAATATCCTTCAAAATCATTTAGACTGTGATTGAAAGTGTGTTACGCAATTAGGATGCTGTACATTTTACCCATTAAACAAGTAATAAAAAAATTTTGATCGCATCTTCTCACGGATTGCATCTATTACTCCTAATGTAGGTATCTCTCGATTCATGTATTAAATTCAAGGATTTTTTGATAGAACAGGAGAAATTCAGCATGAAAGTTTTGTCTTTCCAGCAGAGCTCTTTGTAATTGGAATGAATACGAACAGAAAAAGCGTATCATTTTTATGTAGGTATTACTAATGTACCTCAAAGTTCTTCACGTTTTACCAAGTTTTAATACAAAATTTTGATAATAGTAAATAGCAGTAGGTATTCGCTTGGTAAGGTATTAAGCTAGGTCAACAAAATAGATATTTTCCGCAATGAGGATAGGTGTGCTAAACTATTGATACGTTACTGCATCATTTTTATCACTTGGAAACGGAACACTGGGTTAAAAATATAAATAAATGCGGTGTTGGAGTATTACAGTTGTAATAACAGTGGATGCCCACTGGATAGAAACACATGTAATGCTCGGCTGGAGAAGCCAGCCAGGAAATGGAATAAATTAATTAGTCACAATTGTGTACCTACTGAATTATAAAATTAGTTAAATTCACTTGATTGAAAAGCAGTCATATCCTGTTTGCGACTGTGTGTGTGCGCCTATGTATGAAGCACGCCAGGTAATCTTGGGTTCTGTCTGCGATCTTATCGCCTTCCGTACGTATGTTACGTAGGTATTTTAACATTTCCAAGAAATTAGGTACCTACACGTCCATCAGCCGTTGAAGGTTAGCAGTCACACGTCTCATTACGACGTTCATCATCATCTGCCTAGCCTTTTCCCAACTATATTGGGGTCGGCTTCCAGTCTAACCGGATGCAGCTGAATACCAGTATTTTACATGGAGCGACTGCCTATCTGACCTCCACAACCCAGTTACTGGGTAATACGATACCCCTTGGTAAGACTGATTGTCAGACTTTCGGGCTTCTGACTACCCGTAACGACTGTCAAAGATCCACGAATGACAGCCGGGACCAACGGCTTAACGTGCTTTCCGAGGCACGGAGGGGTCTCGTTATGTAAAGATGGTCACCCATCCACAGACCAATCGCGGCAAGCGTAGCTTAACCTGATCGATCGACCTGTGCGGCTGTTATTTCTTAGCCACGGGCCCCTCATTACGACGTTAAGATATTCAAATAAAAAATTCTAAGAGATGCCCCGATGTTTAAGTATCTACGAACTTATACCATATTATTGTTACCTTCTTATGATATTGGATATTTCAAGAGTAGACCGGTACCTATGTAAATAATCTCTGTTTACATTTCAAGTATGTATTAACAAGTTTCTGATATTTCTTTTGCTCCACAAGTTGTCAGAACGGCTTCCAATTGCCCATGAATTAAGCATAATTATGATGACGCTAGGGTCTACAATAATATTATGCATTATTATTCATGGTTACATGTCGTCAGCGCACTGGTTATTTTTTTTTTCCTGTTACTAGATATATTCGGTTCACTCATCAACTAAACTATTGACGAATTAGAAACGACTTGTAGTTAGAAAGTTATATTGCACAATGGCGGTCAAAGCATCGTCCATTTTGTTTATTTAGCGAGTCATATAATAGTGTACATACTATAGAGTTGGCCCCAATAAAACGATTCGTTTCCCACCATTGAAGTTAGTATAAACTAGAAAACTAGCACACCCGATCCTTATCGGTCAATTACTAGGATTAGCACACAAACACGCTGGCACTTAATGTATTTTTTTTAACTGCCCTGTTGGTCTTGTGGTCGCAAGCACGGGGTCCTGGGTTCGTTTCCCAGGTCGGGCAAAGTGTTATTGGGGTTTTCCACTAGGAATTTCTCAGTAACAGCTCGGAGTTTGGAAGTTGGTGGTGTGTTACCGGCCCGTGGCTTGGCGTGGGTCCTGCGCCTGATCTCTCCGATCGTGCCGAACTGCCGTCCCATCGGACTATGAGAGTGAGGGAAGAGTGAATGCACCTGTGTCTGCGCACACAATTGTGCACTGTAATATCTCCCGCGTACTACTCCGCTGAGGTTGGCTGCCATGGCCGAAATACGTCTGCAGGGCTATATTATAATAGGTAGGTATAGTATGGTAGTATATAGAATATATTTATTTTAAAGTGTTTACATAGTCTTAAAATAATAATATGTACAAGTATATAAAAAGGAAGGGAAATAATCAAAGGGCATCAAAAAATCCGTCCGCATCGCTGTGAAGATTTTTTAATTTTATTAGAAAGAGATTGATGATTTGGATGATTTTATTAGATGGTAGTATAGGTGTACTTTATTTTCAACGGCATCCTTTCCATCCACGCAGGCAGGTTGTCTGCGGCCTGCAGGCCGCAGACAACCCACAACCCACACCCTATTCTAGTAATTACAATAGATGTATTTATTTAGCGATGTCTTTGTTCAAATGACCTACGTACATTGACTTATACATTACTTACTTTTGAAATCATTGCCTTCGTATCGTTAATCGATAGAATGAAAACTAAACTTTTGCTTCGATTTATTTTAAAATAAAGTAAGTAGCCTAATATGTTTTATCTATTTAATAAAAATCTTAAATTAATTCATTTACTGACAGACAGCGCACTGGGTAAACCGCTGGGTCTCGAAACATGAAATGTTGCACAAGATTTATAATTATATCGAAAGTGAGCACTCTAAGGAAGGATTTTTGAACATTCACCTTCTAAAGAGGGATGAATGTTTAAATGGAAGTACATATATCGTTTTTGCCACTAGGAATAATACCTACGTAAAAAAGCAAAGAAAGAAATCATTTTCCAACTATTTTTCTACAATTATTAAATGGCGACTTAATATTGCTCCTTGTGGCACTCTGGGGTGGAAGTTTAAAAATGAAATACTTAACTGCTGTCAGTAAAAACCTGCCACTATAAAAGTGAAAAAGGGTGCTTAATTTGCTATCGAAATATTGTTCACTAACTGCGCCCCGCGGTTTCACCCGCATAAACGTCGATCCCGTGGGAATATCGAGATAAAAAGTCCTTACGTTAAAAAATCTTATATGTAAATCCAGGGTGTCAGCTACCTACATACAAAATTTTATCAAAATTGGTCCAGCCGTTTGAGCGTGAAGAAGTAACAAACATATAAACACACATACACACTCACAAACTTTCGCCTTTATAACATTAGTGTGATAGGCGCGGGCTTGCGGACGGCGAGCAATGGGCAGCTCGCCGTCCGCAGGCCCGGATCGACGGCGACGGCGCGTTGTGTTCTACGCGCGCCTCAAAGACTGATGTCAGCACTAATTGACGGGGTCTGCTAGCGCATCATGCCTGCCAAGGTTGCGGGTTGTTCGAAAGAGATAGGCCCCTGGCACAGGCAACTGAAGGAACACGGGTGGGTTTTAGTCAGTAATAAGCGGAAGGCGGAAGGCGGAAGGTAGTGTCAGAACACTCCCTTCCGCTCCGCCCAGAGAGGGAGGAATCATTTGATGATTTCCCACCCAAAAAAAAAGGGTGCTTAATAATCTCATACAATGTTGCTACGCTTATTTATAACCCATTTATACTATCATACTTATCTTTATCGTTTAAGCTACAACCATAAAGATAAGATTGTTATTGATCTGTGTCATGATAACTTAAATCAATGGTTCTAAAGTATGACGCACGTTACTTTCTAGTGACAGTTTGTAGGTAGTTAATTAATTAAGAGAAATGGCCGAGTGTTAGCGTTGGCGAGAACTAGATAAATGTCTAACTGTGAGTGTTGTAGGCGTTTGGAGTAAACTAGGTAGGTAGGTACTGGTGTAACTGGTATCTTGAATCTTGATGCAGTAAATATGACAGTGTGAACTACAATGTTTTTAACAGTTAATGACACTACAAGTAACTTGAGAACTGTCTGTTTACAAAAATTATATTGTTACATAAAATTATATGATATTTATTAAATTTACTGCCTATGGTATTCACAACATGTCAGTGTTTTATTTAAATGAACCATGTTGATGTTTTAAGTATCTTGATTACTAATTGAAAAAGGAGCCATAAAACAAGAACTGCTATATTGCGCTTCGTAAATTAAACGTTACTGACCCAAAGAACTCGTTCAGAAGCTTTTTTCTCGATAAAACAAGAACTGCTATATTGCGCTTCGTAAATTAAACGTTACTGACCCAAAGAACTCGTTCAGAAGCTTTTTCATTACGAAAATCCAATCTTGGAAGGCTTCATTCTAGTTTACCTTATTCGCGTTTAATTTACTTTTCTGATTTTTTCCATCAGTCAGTATCGTCGTGTCAATGGTTTGTGGGGCACGCAAGGTCACGGGCAGCATGTGATCGAGCTGTGATTTGGAGTTTACTGCTAATCATCTTTGTGGACTTGTCAGCCAGCAGTCCAGCACCCAATTGCTGTGGTGGCCCAGTGGTAATCGCCGTGACTTACGAGTTGTAGGTCGTAGGTTCGAACCCAGACGGGCGTTTTATTTTGTGTAAATTATTTCATCACCACTGCTCTCAAAACGGTGGAGGAAAACATCGTCCTAAAATTCGAAGACATGTGACATCTACCAACCCGCACTGGGCACGCGTGGTAGATTATAGCCCACTCCCTCTCAAAGAGAGGAGGCCTGTGTCCCAGCAGTGGGAACAATATAGGCTAATTATGATGACCCATGCTGCAAAGCAGGTGCAAAATAAAAAACAACATTATTCATAAAAAAGCAAAACATGATAATTATATATTTTATTTTCATAATAAAATGTTTCGTTGCAGCTGCTTCACGCCTTAACAATGGCTTTAGTAATATAATCATGTTATCGCGATTTTACAAAAGTTTACTGTAAAATTGTAACTGGGCAAAGATATACCGTGTAGCTAACTCAATATCTAACACAGACCTACTGACCTAATCTAGCCCACAATGCTAAAGCGGCCGAGTGATTTCGACACGACACCCATTGCGGGTACCAACTAGCTAGTAGAATGATATTAGTCATCATAGCATGCTGTTAGTGCCTGTTCGATTTATGTACCTATCTACTATTCATGTGTCTAGGAATATTTTGAATAATTACTATTACACGTAGAGGGCCCGTGGCTAAATAATAACAGCCGCACATGCCGATGACCATCTTTACATACCGTGACCCTCCGTGTCTCGGAAAGCACGTTAAGCCGTTGGTCCCGGCTGTCATTCGTGAATCTTTGACAGTCGTTACGGGTAGTCAGAAGCCCGAAAGTCTGACAACCAGTCTTACCAAGGGGTATCGTATTACCCAGTACTGGGTTGTGGAGGTCAGATAGGCAGTCGCTCCATGTAAAACACTGGTATTCAGCTGCATCCGGTTAGACTGGAAGCCAACCCCAACATAGTTGGGAAAAGGCTAGGCAGATGATGAGGTACTTATTGCACTTTTCTATGAAATCAGCAGCTTTTTCTGCTAAATTCATGGTTACGGTTTGCGAACTTACTGGTTCTTTTTTTGTCCTGTAAGTATTGTTTCTATAAAAAAGGTAATTCCATGCAACGAAAAGAAAGAGAATAAAAGAAACACAGAGGTGATTCTTTGCTCTACTATTTCATGCACGTGAACATACCTAATATGTCAACAATTCAACATCAGCTGAAGCGCTGAAGGACCACAAAATATTCCTATCAATTACACACAACTCTAAGATAATGGAAGCAAATACATTTGTACTATCAAAGATATCGCATTTGAAACGAGTATTCCTCCAACAATTTCAACTGCTGCAAAAGTAACGGATAAAACAAGATGGCCTTCTTTATTTCGTCACTATCTGCAGTAAAACGTAGCTATATTAATTTAGGCTAACACGCTATAACTTCCGTGAGTCTTTGTTTTAGCACTCATACGTCATAACATCAGTAACTATAGCTAATCTTTTGTAGTTGGTGGCATAATCATTTTATAATAGTTTAGGTAACACATTGCACTGTGCAATATATTATGTATGCACTTTGTTCAACTTTGTTATGTAATTGTACACCATTTGTATTGTCCTGACTATCAATAAAATTAATTGTTATGCTTCATTAGCTACTACATTATAAATCCAAAGCTTATTGTTAATTTGTTAAGATTTGATCTATTGTTTTTTAGTTTGACATTTTATGTTCAGGAATATTTATTATATGGTTACGAGACATGGTATATTGTTATGAGTAGGAGCCATAAACTTAACAGCTGTGTAACTATATTTATAATTAATAAACATTTTAATAGCATGATGGCAATATTCTGACGAGTCATACACAACTACTACTCTAGATGAGTCTACTGCGTGTGAGCTAGAAACGTAGGTAGGTACGTATGCAAGTAGTCAATATCTTCTGCATGTTAATAATTAATATAATAAAAGTACATACAGGTATTATATTATGAATCGATTTAAACATTAACACAGGTACCTCGTATGTCCACGTCTGCCTGAAAACATTGAAGTACCTACTTAAACATTTATCTATTTAAAGTTGACCAACAAGGGCAGTTCATAATGAAGGACATGTTTCAGACCTTCCTGTAAATCGTGTCAATGCAAGTAGGTACTAGAAATATCGATACAGATGTTGCTCCACACGCAACGCAACAAGGATACAGCCGCGTAGGAAACCAGTATAGAGTTACTATAGCAACTTGATATGCTTGAGAACACATTGTTACGAGAACGGAGGCAAAATTGTGGGCCACGAGAGCCTATAAACCGCCGAGATAGTTCAGCATTCGTTGCACATGCGAGCGTAGCATTTAGAATATGTAAAGAAATCTAAATAAGAGATCTTAAAGCAGAATCTAAAATCGTGGCCACATACACACATCAAAAGTGTCTAGGGATCAACATATATTTTTGCAATAACTTTTCTCCTGATTGATATTAATTAAAATTTTCTTTAAGGATTCATCAAATAAAGTGTTTTCGTTTGTCACAGTAACGATAAACCAAGTCACCTTTGCATTAATAAAGAAATTTGCCATTTTCCTAATAAAGGGATTTTTGACATTTGAACCACTAACACAAAAGTTCGAAAAAAAGACTGAAATAACAGTTTTCTTTAAAATTTTATTGGGTAACTTAAACAATTAATAATCCGTGTTTCTACCGCGAACACTAACAACACAAGAACATCGGTTTGGCATACTCAAAATGAGTTCATCCAAATCACGCTGTGGAATGGCCGCCCATGTTCGTTGCAACAACAAAAAAAGGTCTTCTTGCGACTGGATACCCTCCATATTCGGCAGAGCTCTTCTCTGTAGCATATCCCATGCATGCTCAATCGGGTTCAAGTCTGGCGACTGAGCAGGCCAGGGCAGGACATTGATGTTAGCTGCGGCGAGAGTCTGTCTTACAACTCTTGCGGTGTGCGGTCGTGCATTATCATGCATTAACTGAAATAAGGGACCGATTTGCACTTGTAGAGGAACGATGACGTCTGATACAATCGTCTCAGCATAAATTTGAGCGTTGAGGTTGCCTCTGATCCAAATCAACTCAGTTCTTCCGCCGATCCAAATACCCGCCCATACCATGATGGTTCCACCACTATAAGGATGGACTTCCTGGCAGGATTTTAATCGCTGTTGGCGTCCAGGGGTTCTCCAGTGTCGTATACGTCTTGTATCCGGTCTCATACCAAAACGAGACTCATCAGAAAAGCACACGAAACGCCATTGTTCTTCTGCCCAATTTCTGTGTTCAAGAGCCCATTGATATCGAATCCTACGATTGTGCATTGCTATAGGTGGTACCCGTAGCGGTCTTCGGGAATGAAGGTTCACTTCATGCAAGCGGTTTCTGACTGTTTGGTCGCTAATTAAGTTCCCTGAAGAGTGATGAAGCCTCACGGCTAACATCATGGTTATTGTTGGAGCTCTTCGAGTTAAGATTTGAATGTATCGGTCTTGTCTCCGTGTGGTGCAGCGATACCGTCCTCCATGGCGCTCAGCCACGGTACCAGTGCTTCGGTAACGTGTCCAAAGTCGACTGATAACACTCTGACTTGTATTCAGAGCTAAAGCCACAGTACGTTGCCGGGAACCAGCTTCTATCATACCCACGGCTCTGAGCATTTCTTCCCTGCTTCAATGACGTCGCCGCTCCATAATAACGTTGGTTTTAATCAGTAGTAGGGAAACAGTAGCACTAATAATGTCTTCAATGCGTTGTATGTTTTTATAGGGAAAATATTGACAGCTGATTTTCATCTTTTACTCGAATTTGATTCACAGTTCCTGATTCAAATTATGAAATGCACCAAAAAGGATCCATATAAATTTATAAAATCATAAATTTATTACAAAGCCACATCTCAATCTCAAGAAATCCGCATAAAAATGCTTGATCCCTAGACACTTTTGATGTGTGTACTTGTACAATAAAAACAGAACGTGAGACTGCAAGACGTGATCCCAGGAACTGTACAAAGATTCTCGACGTTCACAATTAAAATTCAAAGACACGTAAGTATGCACATAATAAGATAACCGGTTAGCTGAAACCGCCTGTGGCGGCTCAAGTGCCCTGTCGCCGAGAGGCAAATAATTATTTAAACATTACTATGTATGACGAAATCGCGCTATTGAATTGCCTTGAACCCCGACCGATACGATGCGATAACAAAAAGCGCGAGCTTCAAAGCTCAAGTGAATAAGTACACGGAAATTACATTTTCGAGCAGTTTGGGATTGAAACCCTCGTGCCGTGGGGTCGGAGTGCTCATGGTCTTTTTAAGGAAATTTTGAAACGGCTGGTTGACACTTTCGATGACCCAAGGGCTGGCTTTTACCTTGGCCAGAGGCTAAGCATTGCCATACATCGTGGTAATGCCGCCAGTCTCCCGACAGCGGTGCGGCTGAATTTTTCGGTTTAATTTTAGTTTGTGTGTAGTTTTAATTTAAAAAAAGTTAGGATTTTTATTTTGTTATATTTATAAAATAATTAGGTATGTATTTGTTGTTATTTGCTTACTTATTATTTTAATTTACAGAAATATATATGTTACAGTATACGATAACATTATGATGAACGCTTCGAAAACTGATCCAACTTCATGATACTGGGTGCCCATAGCGACAAAGCAAAATCCGGCTAGAACGTCAGTATTGAAGGGTTTCACAAAACAATAAATAATATTTTTTAAATATTATTTTTTTAGCTGCTTGGCACCCAACTCCAATAATAATATTGGTCTGAACATTAATAAAAAACTGTAATAATTATCTTCTCAGAATATTTCAAAGTATCGTTGTCAAGCAACACGGCAATCTGTTCACGTTCTGTCAACGTTCTTGTTACAACACAGTTTATGTTACAGCACGCCCCACGCACTGACAGCCACCTCGTGTCAAATGTGGGTCAAACCACTCGTTTACGTTTTAAAATTAGAACTGTTATGTAAGATACCTACCTAATATTAAGGAGTTTATTCACAAACGTTAGGAGACGTCAAAAATTTATGGTTAAACAGTCGCGAATCATTACTTAAAATTAAGCAAAGTTTATGAATAAGCCCCTAAATGCACAAGGGCTAGTTTAAATTAGGTAAGTATACATATTCATTGATCACGAAATGGGCTCTGAAGGCCAATTCTCGTACTTAAAAAGTTCAAATTCAAATCGCAATCTTATCTCGGCGACAATCATTGTCAAAGACTTGTCAAAAATGTATGTAAATTGATTGTAGTTTTGACAGATTGCGACCGAGATTAGAATGCGAACACCCGGTTAAACTGGAAGTCGTTCATCATCGTGATGATGATATTCATTGATTATTAAAGTCTACAAGAGTGTTCTACTTCCATGAATATTCGTGCCGTGAGTACATACGTGCTGTGCATAAATATTGGCAACAGTTCTTTGATGAATCAGAGTTTACTGAGTACGATGAGACAGGAGAAAATATGACTCATTTACGAGTGACTGCTACTTGCTACCATAAACAATGATAACTGTACCTAATGAATTAGATAATTAGAACGAGACTTACTCTCCATAAACTTCTATGATAGCTTCTGAACATACCTACATGGCGTACCGTTTACTATTGTTAACGGTAATACTTATTTATGAGACTGGGCGTTGTGACGTCACTAACAGATGACGAGTCCGTTAACGGTCTAATCTTATCGAAGTTGTGGTTGACGGTTGTGTATGTCACTGCCACAACGGTTATTTTTTAAATGTATCGATTTTAAAATAGCAAGCTAAACCGCTCCTTTTATTGATTGACTGAAAAAGGCTAGGAGTATTACAAATATTTTTTGAATAACCGTGATCAATACTTGAAATATGGACGAAAATACGAAATATTTCACTATCATCTCTGAATCAGCCAGAAGAATTGTTCTGGCATTGTTTACTTATTAACAAATAATACACCCGCATTTTGAAGTGAAAATGTGCCAGTGTATATGCCATCGGCAGAACGGTGTCACGGCCAGACCTTCAGCTAACTCAGAATGTATGTACAGACAGCCGTATATTTTATTCATATTGCACAAGACGAGGTGAACTGCCATTTTACATGCAACATCTTTCAGGTCAACGTTTATTTAAATACAATTCCGCATGTCTACGTTAACAACTAACTTTTCTCAAAGAGGTTTTCAGTTAATCAAACTACTTACTTATTTAATTTTTTGACAATTAGTAATAAAGACCTCTTAGGTAGCGGGCTTCCTTAAGTTTATCACGAAATATTGTGAGAAGTGGAAAGAATAGGGAAAGCCTATGAGCAACATACGCTGTTTAAAAAAACCGTAGTCTGAATAATAATAATGTGAAATACTGCAATAGGTATTGCCATTGCAGTAGTACACAATAATATATTTTTTATTCTGAGTCAACTAACTTCCAGCCTTTGGTCCCGGCTGTCATTCGTGGATCATCGACAATCGTTACGGATAGTCAGAAGCCCGAAAGTCTGACAACCAGTCTTAACAAGGGGTATCGTATTACCCAGTAACTGGGTTGTGGAGGTCAGATACGCAGTCGCTCCATGTAAAATACTGGTATTCAGCTGCATCCGGTTAGACTGGAAGCCGACCCCAACATATTTGGGAAAAGGCTAGGCAGATGATGATGATTCTGAGTCAACTAATATTTTTTCAATAAGTACAGATAGGTACAATAAACAATCACGATCGTTTACCTACCTACCGACACTTTAGTTATAATGGCTTCCATAAATTTTCAAGCCAATTATTATAAAATTCCTGTGCCACATTAATTATCACGATAATTATCGTTAAACTAGCTATATATATCGAAGGGATCATGGTTGAATGGATACGGAGCTAATCGGTTGATCTCCGAGGTTAGGTATACAAAGTATCCGCGGAATTATTGAATTAGTCTGTTTGAGTAGGATAATGAACATATCGAGAATGTGCAATTCGATACAGTTTATTTT
Organism: Mesoligia furuncula; assembly: GCA_916614155.1. Classification (NCBI taxonomy): domain Eukaryota; kingdom Metazoa; phylum Arthropoda; class Insecta; order Lepidoptera; family Noctuidae; genus Mesoligia; species Mesoligia furuncula. The sequence continues at coordinate 10,716,281 of OU744793.1, read as the reverse complement.
AGGTGCCTATGGCAACTTTCCTAGGTGGTTAGAAGCTTCTAAAGGGTAAAGACTAAAACTTTCTTAGACCGGTTTTGCACTACATTCGATCCAAATCCGAATTAAAGATCCGGTTTCAATCCGAATTGGGAATGTTCTAAATTCGGACGGAGAGTTCGGATCTAGTGCGCAACCCCTCATACAAATAGGACTACGGTCACTTCGGATCGGCATTTCTCGGATCGGATGTAGTGCAGAACCGCTCTTAGAATATCCGTTGCCCTTATTGCACCAGAGTTACGAAAGTGAGGTGCCAGTATTTCTGTTACAATATTAAGATATTCAGCCGAATCGGGCAGGGGGTAGTAGCCAACATACATGTAGACAACATACTTAGTGGTAGTTCTAGTTTTTTTTGTATGGGACAGCTGATAATTTTTTCGCGATTTCGAAGTTGTATGTTGTTCAGTTTGATGGTCTGTACTGTACCGCACTCTTAAATACGACTACACCTTTCTGATACATGCTGTTTAGTATCATGTACAGTCAACAAAAGAGCTAAGTATACAGGATCGTCGGATATAGTTGAAGTTTAGTAAGAAACCGGTGGATGTTCTCGAATAAAATTTTATTTTATTAATAGAAACAAACAGCTCATTTATCAAATTCAATTTCAGTGGACAACATCCATGGGTTTCTTACTAAACTTCAACTATATCCGACGATCCTGCATACTTATCTCTTTTGTTGACTGTACATACTTTCCTTTCGTACATTAATTAAACCATTTCATTTCCGTCATTCCAGGTACAGATGTGTGCCCTATGAAATCGGTGCTGCGACGCATTGGACAGCAGCTGTTCACTGCGCTTAGCGTCAAAGGGCTGGCTGTGCTCGTCAACCACGGCATTGCTGACGAGAAGGTGAGCATTCAGAAGGTCTTAAAAGGTGCTACTAGATTGCCGTCGATCGACGGTTCAGATCGATGCATGGCTGAAGGATAACGTTCGTCGATTATTATTTCTGTTTTGAGGCCATCGATATCGACTGGTCGGCGGGGAATAACCGCAATCTAGTTACACCTTTATGATAAACTCAAAAGAAAACAAAACAATTTTGGAACGAAGTTCCTTATTGCACGTTAAGCCGTGTACGCACAAACGAACAAAACATGGTAAACACGAACATCGATCATTGAACATTTGGTTCGTACGTGTGGACGTAAATTAGCAAAGCGAACATGAACACCTTGCGAACACAGTTCTACTTGTGATCGCGCTCAACCCCTCAGTAAACATGGATTCACCGTTCGAAGTGGTCGGTAGTGAAGTAGCATCAAATTTCTCCGAACACCGTCAGCACAGAACAACCAAATTGGATCGCCACGAACATTTCTGACGTGCATTCTTTAATGTTCGTTAGTGGTATGCACGTGCGAACAAAGTGTTCGATGTTCGTATTCACCATGTTTTTGTTCGTTCATGCGTATACGACGAATGAGAGCTACATCGAAAAAGTGTTACACTTTGACCGTCACGAGTCCACGACCCTTTTGTTGCGTAAAAATGTCGAACTTTGCTAAGGGTCCCACGACACCCCACGTTTCTTTTCTTGTCACCCACAAGCGGATAATTAAAGCAAAGTCACGTGTCGAACCATCATCTTCACAGATGGTATGAGGAAACGTCTTGGCCTCGACACGACCACTTCACATAGGTGTCTAAGGGCAGTAGCATTTAGCATTTATTTATTTAAAACTAGCGACCAGCCCCTACTGCTTCGCATGGTTATTATACGACTTGATAAATATCGAGATTTCGCGTTGAGTAGTTTAGAAGAAACACTAGGTCACACAGACAGATATGAAAAGCGACTTTATTTTATAACTAGCAGCGCCCCGCGGTTTCACCCGCATAAGTGTCGATCCCGAGGAGGGAATATCGGGATAAAAACTATCTCTATACCCATCTAAATCGGTTAAACTGTGTAAGCGTGACGAGGTAACAGACAGACACACTTTCGCATTTATAATATTAGTCATCATCATATGCCTAGCCTTTTCCTAATTATGTTAGGGTCGGCTTTCAGTCTAACCGGATGCAGCTGAATACCAGTATTTTACATGGAGCGACTGCCTATCTGACCTCCACAACCCAGTTACTGGGTAATACGATATCCCTTGGTTAGACTGGTTGTCAGACTTTCGGGCTTCTGACGACCCGTAACGTACCCGTTTATATATTAGTATGGATGGATTATGCATAGATGGCCAACCATTTTTTTAATGCGAGTGACGTGTTATTCTTTATGGATATAAAGAATAAGACGTCACTCGCAACGACGACTTGTGTTTGTAGATAAAATTGTTTTCTTCCTTCCTTCTTTAGTTTCCACTACTATAAACCATTTTATTCTGACAATGGTTGGGAATGCCAAATTAACCATTTTTTTATATGCGTTATATCCATAAAGAATAAGACGTCACTCGCATATAAAAAAATGGTTAATTTGGCATTCCCAACCATTGTCAGAATAAAACGGTTTATAGTAGTGGAAACTAAAGAAGGAAGGAAGAAAACAATTTTATCTACAAACACATCGGTTTTTCCTGAATGAGCGAGCATTATTACTCGAAACGGTTGTTTCAAGGTATTATCGGTACTAGTAGATTCATGGACTTCTATAAGTAGTGTACAGTCGAGTTCTTTAATATCTGAGCATGTTCATGAATCAAAAATATATAGGCAATGGTAAGTTTCATAAAACTCTAAACAGCTTGTATTGCATGTACTTACATATTTATAGTTGTCAGAACTTTTTTGACGTTCATATATTTTTGAACCCTGAAAGGTCGGAAATAATAATGAACTTGACTTACCGTACCTTATGAACTGATAATAATAATATCAGCCTATTAATGTCCCACAATCACTGCAGGGCAAAGGCATTTTCTCATACAGAGAAGGCACGAACAGTGATCACCACGTCTGCTCAAGAAGGGTTAGCGATTTCTGGCTTATATCAATATTGATTTTTCAAAAGGCCTTATTTCCATTTTTTGCCCAACTGTAGATTTCGACGGAATCGTAAAATCAAGGCAAAATCACAACCATAACGTACAACAATTTAGGTCAAAACGCATTTCATTTCCTACTGTAAAAGGACCATCAACAGTGAAATTTCATTCAAACCTGGCACAATTCCACGGTATGCAAATCCATAGGTCCAGTGTAAGTATAGTTTCAAACAAAAAGCCATAATTCCTGCTTATTTTTTTATTCATATTATAAAATTTTATACAAAACGGCATGATTCCTTCGCAGATAAGAATGAGGTTTGAAAACAAAATATTGCTTGTGAATTTTAATGCATTTTTTGTAAGTTTCTCGACAGCACAGGGTAACACTTTGACCATAGACAATATTATACACAAAAAAGGTTGCGAACTAGCTTGCTTGTCACCAACTGTCAGTGTCACCGTCAAATTGTCAATGTTTTGCGCAAGATTCTGTGCTTCGAATCGGAACGGTTTTTACGTTTAGATATTTATTGTTTAGATACATTTTCTCGCATTATCATAGTTGTGAAATGGATGAAAATATAGTACTTAGTAATATAGTTTTTCAAAAAGCCTCATTTCCAAAATGTTGTGTAACAAAAAGGCATATTTCCAATTCATCTTAAACAAAAGGTCTTATTTCCTATAGTAACAAACAAAAAGTCGTATTTCCAACACTTAGTCGTTAGTTATAAAAATTCAAATTACTGGAATGCCATTGGTTTTGAGAGAATATTGCACATTGACTTCCGCTCTTTCAAAAATTATATTACAACTTTTCTACCTACCACAGAAAATTGGAGTTTATGAAAATTTGTTTTTAATGGAATTAAGGCCTTTTGAAAAATCACTCCTCTTTATGTAGGTACTTCAATAAAAATATTATAAAGAGAAAAGAATTTCTTTTTTGTACATACGTTTGTTTTGTTACGCTATCACGCTAAAACGGCTGAACGGATTTGGATGAAATTTGCACATGGGTAGACCATGCCATGGCCTGCATATCAGAACATACTTAGAATCCTTTTTGTCCCGATATTATCACGGGATCGAAGCTTATGCGGGTAAAACCGCGGGGCGCAGTCTGCACAGCAAGTAAACTATAAGTCCAGGTTTGCACACGACGTTCTTCTTCACCGACGTCAGTAATTTCCAAGATAAACTAAGAAAGTAGGTACAGTCAGTCACTGAACCCACAACCCGAACTAGTAGAGTAGTAGTAGTAGAGGGGTCAAAATAGACTCTCAGACTTGACGTAAAGGGACTCCACATAAAGGGAACCATTCCAGGTAATGCAGAGTACTGACTGAACATATGAATTCAAACAGTCACATTGGTATTTGCCCGGATTTAAACCCACAAACTCGTGCATCATGAGAGACTAGGCCTTAACTACTGGGCCATCACGACATAAAGTGATAGCTTAGCTATACTCTTTATTGCAATATATAAATAATAGGTACCTTGATTGGCAGCCCCACCACTAGTACGCTCATCTGTAAATATTTGAGTTCCATGTCAACACAATCACGTCCTTGTAGTGTTATGTAGATGTCTCCGACAATGATAAGATGATCGATAAATAATTGCAATATGAAGAAACTTTTAAGCTCGTGTTAAAAATGTTGTGATTGGTTGATTATAATAATAAACAACAGTAAATCACTTGAATATTTGCGTAGGTTTCCCGAAATCGAGTGTCAGTTGAACGTTTGGATCGAACATTTAGATTATCAAAAGTTGTAGAGGTTGGTGACACAACGCTTTAAATCTGGTTCTCTTAACTAACAGTTAAAAAAAATTGCAGTTTTCAAGGCAAACGTGCATGAACAAATCTTTAGGCTCATTTACTTATGTTTCGTTTGGAATTAAACTTTATCTTCTCGTTTAATCTTGACAAGTTGACATACCTACAGATTGGATCGAGGTTGCTCGGGAAATTATTCTTAAAAGGTTTTTTTCATTAAACTTACATTTCAAACAAAACGAGCAAAAATACTCAGAAACCTTCTAAGATAAATTACGGCTACGCGACGACATTGTTTTGTATTTGAATAGTATATTTAAGATATCGTAATACTCTTTATCCGGAAAAGGACCGGAATTACCGGAGTTACGACATGCTTGCAGAGTAAGCAAACTGACGTGGCAGTGGGCTGGCCATGTCTGTCGAAGGACCGATGGCCAGTGGAGCAGACGAGTCCTGGAGTGGAGACCGCGTATCGGCAAACGTAGTGTGGGACGCCCCCCAGCTAGATGGACGGACGACCTAAAGAAGGTGGCTGGGCTAGACTGGAAGCGGAAGGCGGAAGACAGGGTGCTGTGGCGCAGTCTGGGAGAGGCCTATGTCCAGCAGTGGACTGCGATAGGCTGAGTTGATTTATGGAATGCTCTTTATAACCCGTGTGTTCAAAGAACCTCATAACTAGATCATTCATTATTCATCTTCGTCCTAATTAAGTTTTGCAGCAAACAACATGTTACATGCATGTTAGGCAACGTTTATGCATTAGAGCCAAAGTACAGATTTGTATGTAGGCACTAACTAGTACCTACCTACCTTCATGCCCTAGATTTGTCAAATCCTAACAGTCTAGCAAGTATTGCCAGTTCTTTAAATGAAGGTTTCAATTTTCCAGCTAAAGGCGGTGTATGCTGACCTGGACAACTTCTGCGCGCTACCAGAAGGTTGCCAGGAGCAGTACCTCCGCAACCCCGTGAGCAACCATGGTTACGTCAAACCAGGGATGGAACAGTTTGACACCACTAAGAAGGTATACTATTTCAAATACTCAAATGTTACAATATGTGGCTACTAAGTAGGTACAGTCCTCCTGAGTTCGATTCCCAGGTCGCTCAATGTTATTCAGTTTTTTCGCCGGGATGTTTTAGTAGGTATCAGCCCAGGTCCGGATGCAAGCTTATTACCTACATACCAATAAAATTGGCGTAATATGGATACACACTATACGGTTGAATTTTCCAAGTGGGCGTGGATGGCCAAATCCGAAACTATGAGGAATAGCGAAAAGTACTCAAAGGAGTTGCGGGCTCGATTTTTCAAAAATACAATGATGCAGTTTTAGTTTTCATCAAAATAGAGCCCGCGATTCCTTTGAGTACTTTTCGCTATTCCTCATAGATTCGGATTTGGCCAGCCACGCCCACTTGGAAAATTCACCTGTTAAGCTCTCACTACATCCCTGCCTATTCGTTCGGGGAATACAGAAATGCTGTTATGTCGCCAATGTCAGATAAGATACAAAATAATAAAACACCTACTTATTGTACCTACTCTACATTATCTACTTATATAATTATTCTTTTAGTTTATACCTACGCTCGTCTCAAAGTGATATTTTCTCGAATATTCTTTTGAAACACTGCTATTACGTGTTTTCTTGGTAATTTTGCTGGTAATTACATATTAATATAATTAATTGCTATACCTACGACTAATTTAAAATTGCATAATATTTCCCGCGAATGAACGACTGATGAGTGATGCCATCTAGCGGCTGAATAATAAATTAGCATAACGCGAAAACCTAGACGGACTTTCTCCTTCACACTCATTGTAATTACTTAGCACAATACACAATGTAGCTAATGTTTGAAAGTCTCAGAAGACATTTAAATGGAGCAACTACTTCTAGGCTATTAGAAAATTAGAAACTAAGTTCAAGCAATGCAAGATTATGTCGAATGCAAAATCCGGCTATGGAATTGCTTGGGCCACTACAAGGGAACACAAGGGCTAATCTCCTTCCTGTTTATACACGGGTTAAATAGGTAGGTACGCTCCCATAAATTCGTACGATTTCCTCCTTCCTCCAATATTGTTTTGGATTTCTCATCCTCCCTTCAATATACCCAATAGGAGGTTTTCCGATGACCTACGCCGAATCTGCTGGAAACGGGAGGCATAGAGCCGGTCGTTGTTGTGATACTTGTAGAAGGCCTATTTCCAACAGTGGTCGGCTGAAGGATGATGATGTGGTTTTATTCTGACAACTTCAACTTATCAAGCCTTTCTTTTCCAGGAATTACGTCACTCGTTTAACATCACCTCTCTGTCTGCGTCGTCGATGCCTGCGCAAGAGGAGGTGCCCGAGTTCACCAAGCATGCCGTGCCGCTTGCCCAGGATCTCACTAACTTATCGCGAGTCGTGCTTCAGGCCCTCGCTTATGCCATGGGTAAGTTTTTATTAAAATACTATCAAGTTTAAAATAAGTACTGTTTGTCCAAAATGGCCAACGAACATTGAATAACCATTCTAAAAAAACGGCCAAATCTAGTGGCAGTCGATGTCATAAAACATGCGAGTAGGACGGTAAACACCTAATACGGTCACCTACCTGCTGTGAGACTCGCGTCGTCTCGTTCCCACGTTATATGATCATGGCTGCAACAAAAGTACCTAAGCGAACAGAATTATTATTCTGTCATTATTGGAATTCGATTCAATGAAATTTTTTTAGCGCCACCAATTTACATTTCATTTTCTTTTGGCACCTTTATTGAATTTAAATTAACGGTAAAGGCCAATGAGTAGGTATTGATTAGGTAGTATTGCGAGTATGCAAATATTTGCTAATATTCTCATTTGTAGGTTAAATTACAAATTGTTTTTTATTTGGTTAAATAACTTTATTTTAAACGACTGTTCTATTAATGGAATCCCCATTTATAGAACAGTCGTTTAAAATAAAGTTATTTTATGTTTATTATTCCTATCCTTATATGAATATGATGAATATACTTAATCCTGAACTAACTGAACGTGAAAATCTTAACTTTCTTGTGAAAATAATAAATCCCGTATGTTTATCTTGTTCTTGTCTTGTCTGTGTGGTGCCGGACTTAAAGAATATCACCACCCCATACTTCCCGTGGGAGTCGTAAAAGGCGACTAAGGGTCGTACCGGAGAATGGGCAGCAGCGTTCTCTATGCATTCCAACACCATATTATACTGCGATCACCAACCCGCCTGCCAAGCGTGGCGATTATGGCAACCCACCCCCCCCCCCCTTTGCGGGACGTCTTTCGGCTGAAATGATGATGATGATGATGTATGTTTATCAGTAAGCCAAAGCTCTTGGATATAGAAGGGCTCAACCAACATACAGCTAAACAGTCATAACTTATAAAACCATCTGCTCATTCCAGGAGTGCCACCGACCTCTTTGCTGGCGAGTCACTCGGGCATGCTGATGCCGGAAGGCCGCAACCCGTCGACGATGCGTCTGCTGTACTACCCGCCGGTACCTCCGGAGGACGTAGGTCCTTGTTGCCAGAACGACGTTGTGCACTACACGCGTTGTGGCGCACACGCCGATTACGGCACCTTTACACTATTGGCGCAGGATTCCGAGGGAGGACTAGAGGTGAGATTCAATCAAAAATTTATTGTGCTAAAGACGCACATTAGAATGAACGTAAGAAATACTTGTTGCCCTGTAATAGGACTTTTAAAAGCTAGTATGCAAAAACAATAGTGTTAGGTGTACCAACAGCGCACTAGGGAATCCCCGTATACCCATAGTTGTTTTTTTTTTCGGGAAACTAGAAGTGCGCTGTTCATAGAGATTGATTCTTTATTAATTTAGAGTTTTCGGGTAATGTAGCGTCATTAGTGTAGGCAATGACGTCTGAAAAACTGTAATTATGTTAAACAAATTTTGAGGATGTATTGTAAAAAAAATATTTGTCTTCAGGTGAAGTTGAACGGCAGTGACAAGTGGCAGAAAGTGGGACACCTTCCTGGAGCGATCCTCGTTCAGTCAGGAGAGTTCCTCGCCGCTTGGACAGCGAACGTTCTTCCGGCACTGGTTAGTATTTCTCAAGCATTCGACTCCGATCGCACCTTGCTGCGAACAGACCAAGACATCACTACCCTTTTTTTCTGGATCTCCTCGCAGAATGCTGATTGTGGATCACCTACCTAAGATCCTGTGGTTGATTTTTTGTCAAAGACCTGTTTTATTGGCGTTATTAAGTAGTGCAGTGTAAGTGTTTCCATTTTATCTGTCTCCACAGGTGCACCGCGTGGTGGTACCTCAGGGCGAGTATGCGCGAGCCCGCGGGCGGCACTGCGTGGCGTTCTTCTGCCACGCCGACAACGAAGCCGTGCTGCCGCCGCTGCCGCTGCGCGCCGTGGTCGCCCCCCCGCCCCCCACCTTCACCCCGCACACGCACCTCACCCTGCACAACCGCCTGCTCAACGCTGCCCATCACCTCCAGAAACGGTTTAGGGAGACGTACGCGTGACTAGCGCACGGTGGCGACCAGGAACCCGTCTACAAAGCAAGGCTCGCACGCCGCCACACCGCACCTTAAGAGCTATATTACAATGGGACACCGTGGTTACTGGCTGGCAACTATCTATGATTGGTTGCGCAACTAATCGGACGCCCGGTGAAACATCCACTATTAAAAGCTATATACATTTTGTTTTTGTTTAGTTGCGCCACCAAGGTGTCCCAGTATAATATCGCTCTGAACTAGGTACGAGTGCGTAATTTCCAAGATGTTTTCTAATCATTAGAACACATCTTTTATGCCTACTATGCGCACAATATACTGACACCGCACTGCGAGTCGTGCGAAATCTATTTGCCACGATTCTCCTTGTGAGAAACCTTTTTTCGATACACGTTAACTTTGATGAAACGAAAGTGAATTTAAGAATTTGCATCGGCGTTAAGTTTATTAAGTTACTGTGTTTACTATTGTTCTCTACGATTAGCAAATTATTAGAAAAGTGACTAATTGACTGTGTTTTAGACACTTAATAAAGGACCGTATTGTTTTTTTCGTGATTTACCTACTTATGTGTACGTACTTAATTATGTTGAAATAGACGTAAGAATGAATAAAAACTGAGGACAATAGAACAATGATGCCGATGCGCACAGTTCTTCCATCATACCTACTACTTATTATTGGCATTTAAATAAAGATGGTGCTCTCACGGAACTCGACATACCATAGGTAGTTCATTATTCCATCGAGAAACTATTCCAAATAAATAATCAAAATAGTTTTTCACTCACAACTTAGTATAATTGTATCATCATTGCATTGTTGACAATTTCATCATACCTAAGTTTTCACAGCTTAATTCATTTTTTTTAAAGTACTTAAACATTTTTTTATAGTTAACAATACTTCACGAATTCCCAGATTTTGTAATTCTATTTTGTAGCTCCTTCATCTTATTTTTTCACAATGCACCTGCCAAGTCCAAGCACTTTTCATTTGCTACAACTGCCTAAAGACTTAATTATATAAGCTATTCATTCCCGAACATTGCATTTCAGCATGAGCAACGAGCATGTCATTTCATTGAAGTAGAGAATAATATCATTGGAGCTTTTTTCCAGGTTTTCTAGCTTATTTATAAAAATATATGATTATTCTTAGCAATTAGCGACGTGGAGTCAAATTCAATATTATTATATAATAGTATTCTGCTTTACTATCATAATTATATCACTCTTCGTTATTGTGTTCTTGCTATAGTTAGCATTTTATAATTAAGTATAAAGTATAGTTTTTTTTTTCTATTTATTATACTTTTACACTGTCCATTTTCACGACTACTTATTGCATTTTATTAAGTAAATCGTGTGATAACTTTGTAGCTCAATTTTAATATCTGTAGGTACTTAAGTATACGATAATATTGTGTTCGAACATCGAAAGTATGAAAAAATTATTAAACTTTTTTATTAGTTTTAACACATGAAGATCAGGGGGCCTAAAAAGGCCACTTTGGCAGAATCATAAAAGGATAACATTATGAATCATAATGGACATTAACTGTTAAGTAAATCGTATCAAATACCATTGGTGAAGGATTTTTCAGTAATTTTTTTTATGTCTGTGCCAAATCCAATCCCAATCACTTTGATTATACCTACGTAGCGCAGCGAAAAAAAGAAAAACACGGACTCTTCGGCATATTATGATTCATAATGTTATCCTTTTATGATTCTGCCAAAGCGCCTCCAGGACTTAAAGACCCAGTAAATTTGGTACTTAAATGAGACTTAAACGAATGTATTGAGAAGGTATTATTAATGTCATGTCCCAATAATTAAATTAACAGATGCCTATGCAACACGCGTTTATGCAATTTTTGTATGCGTTGGTATTCTTGACTTGTATAACTTAGTAACCTATGGGTACAACAATAATTGTAGGTATTATACAACAGAAGCAAACACCTATAATTCCATGAAAACATAATTATATAAATTAGGCGATCTGTTAATTATAAACAATTGAAATGTATTGTAGGTAAGAAAAACTATTAATTTGACAATGTTAATAACTTGACTTAATAAAAAAGAGATTGTTAATTCGACGAATTTTGTAAAACCGTACATTACCTCTGTTTATAAAATGTTCCTGTCGGAATGACGGTTGACATGAAATACATTAAAACTAGTGAAATTAAATATTATGCTGATTAAGATAAATGTTCGTTTTATTTCGACAGAGCTTTGATACTGTTTTTTATTCAACTAATATAACCCCGCTTTGTCACATCCATGGCTGAACGTAAAAATTGCGAATGCATCCAGTATAACCTAGTTCATTGGAGGTTCAAAAGTACTTGCATGTAGCAAGTACTTTTGAACCTGTGACATAAACTTCTTTCTTATTTATTTGACTAGAAACTTTATTCTTTTAATCGTCAACTGTGCAGTATTCAGTTACATAAAGTGCAAAAGATAAATAATTCATGAAAAATGACCTTTATTCCACAATCTTACAAAACATAATATGAAAGTAAACTATTACATAAATATAAAGTGTCATATCCTTATAACTTACATACGATTACCTAGATAGGTATATTAATTATTTGATGGCAGTAGGTATTGAGATTGTCTTGCGTTTGCGCAAAGGCCTCCTAAGCTTGCCACCCTTTCTGATTATCAGTCGTTCTCCAAGTAACACGAGCTATTTTCTTATAGTCTAACGTATTCACCGCTTCTTTTTCTGTAGAAGATAGAATTTCGTGCTTTCTTTTTTTTCACAAAAAAATATATCATCGGTAAAGAAACTGCTTCTTTCAAAATATTGTAAACTTTTGAGTTTTGATACCGAAATTGTTAAAATCAAAGTTAAATAAACGCAACACTAAACAAACGCGCACGCATGTACTTTCCCGCGTGCACTAAGGATAGGTATCGTCAGGACGCACACTAAGACGCTGCCTCCCTTTCTTTCTTACTCAATACTTTTATTGCATTCCACATGTAGGTATTCTTAGGTGGTAAACTTATAATTAGATCATATGGACCCAGTCCGTGTGTCTTTTATTTTGTCTTGGACACCTCACACCATTCAGTTACATCCTTAGCCCATTTATCTTTATAACTCCTCATCATATATTATGACCTGTCCACCTCTATTTTATTTAGTTTTCTTATGCATTATCACATCTTTAATTAGGGTAACGTACCAAAATGGTAAAACGAAACCCTTTTGGTGAGACTCAGTCTGTCTGTATGTCTGTCTGTCTGTCACAGCTGGATAATATCTCAAGAACTACTAATGCATAGAACTAATAATTGAAATTTAGAACAGTTTTAGATGACGTTTGCCTAACTATTTTGCAAGGAAGAAAGAAATAAAAATATATGTATATTTTTTGCAACAGGGACTGAAAGGGGGTCTGAAAAATTCGAAGTGGGGCTACTAGGGCATGTGGGGTATCAAATAAAAGAGCGCAGTTTGCACATTCTCAAACATGTTTTCTTTTTTTTTTTAGGCTGCACAGTTTTCGACTTTTGATGAAAAATGTGAAACAAAATACCGTTCCCCCTTATTTCCGAAGTATTCAAAGAGAAAAAACTGAAATTATTCTGTGTGATAGAAGTTTATGTAAAGATTACGGGAAAAATTAAACAAAGTCTCTAAATAGCACTCTTTTTCAGAAATTATCAACAAAAGTTACATTTGTTCCACTGTCAAGAGATGGCGCTGACATAAAACTGCAATATTCTACATCTTATTGCACAGTGTTAAAATTCTCTGACGAATATAGGATTCGCCGATGAAAATTTAAAAACATATGATGTTGCGCAACCCTCGGTGCGCTAGTCCGACTCGTTTTCTTCTCGTACTCTTTCTGTCTATATTTTTACTTTCATATTTGTATACATCATCAATATTAAGTGCTGAAGGTATGTAAATGCATACGACTATATGAATTCATATACATAGTTTCAGCATCTTATTATTAAATTCTTTATTGCGAGTAACCATAAGACTCATACAGTGTTAGTAACAATTAAATAAACTTACAATTATGTTGCAAGCGCTTCCCATATTTTTGTGTTTTAAAAAGTCAAACGCATAATTATAATTTCAAATACCAAACAATAAGTCACGCCGTATTCATTATACATCCGTATTTCTGAATAACTTGTTTTATGCTGTGTATGTGATCGATTATTGAAAAATCGTTTCGTAAACCTGCTAGCTCTCATTCAGGTTTTCATCCAAAGTGGCAGAGTCTTTGTTAAACAATTTAGAAGAACCCTTGCTACGCGGTTACGGATCTACTGCGCTACAGCCCTTGCTACGCGGTTACGGATCTAAAGCGCTACGGACCTTGCTACAGCGCTACAACACTTGCTACGCGGTTACGGATCTACAGCGCTACGGACCTTGTTACAGTGCTACAACACTTGCTACGCGGTTACGGATCTACAGCGCTACGGACCTTGCTACAGAGCTACAACACTTGCTACTCGGTTACGGATCTACAACGCTACGGACCTTGCTACAGCGCTACAGCCCTTGCTACGTGGTTACGGATCTAAAGCGCTACGGACCTTGCTACAGCGCTACAACACTTGCTACGTGGTTACGGATCTACAGCGCTACGGACCTTGTTACAGTGCTACAACACTTGCTACGCGGTTACGGATCTACAGCGCTACGGACCTTGCTACAGAGCTACAACACTTGCTACGCGGTTACGGATCTACAACGCTACGGACCTTGCTACAGCGTTACAGCCCTTGCTACGCGGTTACGGATCTAAAGCGCTACGGACCTTGCTACAGCGCTACAACACTTGCTACGTGGTTACGGGTCTACAGCGCTACGGACCTTGCTACAGCGCTACAACACTTGCCACGTGGTTACGGGTCTACAGCGCTACGGACCTTGCTACAGCGCTACAACACTTGCCACGTGGTTACGGTTCTACAACGCTACGGACCTTGCTACAGCGCTACAACACTTGCCACGTGGTTACGGATCTACAGCGCTACGGACCTTGCTACAGCGCTACAACACATGCCACGTGGTTACGGATCTACAACGCTACGGACCTTGCTACAGCGCTACAACACTTGCCACGTGGTTACGGATCTACAACTCTACGGACCTTGCTACAGCGCTACAGCCCGTGCTACGTGGTTACGGATCTAAAGCGCTACGGACCTTGCTACAGCGCTACAACACTTGCTACGTGGTTACGGGTCTACAGCGTTACGCACCTTGCTACAGAGCGCTACAACACTTGCTACGCGGTTAGAGATTTACAGCGTTACAGCCCTTGCTCGCCACACGGCTACGTATCTTCAGTGCTATAGCACAAAAATCTACAGCTGGGCAGTGGCAGTACGTCGCACAAACTGTATTGGTATAAGAGTAAGAAGCACTGTATTATATATGAATGCATATAGAGTTTATAGCGGTTATTATACGCGTAAAATATTACTGACCTCACTCTATTCCTATGCGAGGATGTCTCACACCAAAAATGTTCATTTAATTTAAAGGGAAATACTTACTAAAATTAAAAAAATACAGATTGTGTCAAAAAACACACGCTACATACATACTAGTACATAAGTACTTACATCGCAATGCAAACCAACAATCCATAAAAACGATGACAAAGTAAATCCTTGCTGCTTTCAGTTCCCAACAGATGGCGCTATCTATATGATTTTAGAACTACATAATTATTACATACGCATTGCTAGGGGCATCAAAATCAAACACGTTATTATATTGATTCACTTAGAAATAAAGAGTATTGGACGTACGAGTTGTAGGTCGTGGGTTCGAACCCAACCAGGCACGTTATTTGTGTAAATAATTTCTTTCTCTCAAAACGGTGAGGATACAACTCCAGGACATGTGACCTCTACCTACCCGCACTAAGCCCGCGTGGTAGATTTTAGCCCACTCCCTCTAGCACCGAGGAGACCTGTGTCCCAGCATTGGGAACATTATAGGCTGATTATGCTACTTAGAATATCATATATACGCTACAATACTACTACAGTACTATATAATTTTATTCTCTGAATATCATATTCTCAAAACATCATAATCTCAAAACATCATAATCTCAAATCATCATAATCGCAAAACGCAACATTCAAAGTACAGTGATAACTTCTCAAACAAAAAAAAATGGGAGATTTCCGTATTATTTTATGTTTTTTTTTTAAACGGATTAGAGTTCTGTGGGTGAAACCAGGTTAACAATTGTCAACTAAAGAAAATTTTGATAAATCAAATGTATTTGCTTGCCATGTCAAAAATACGATTAAAAATATTAATGACCAGACATAATTTGGAAAAAAAGGTTTTAATCTAAGAGGTGAGATTTTAACCGCAGAGGTAACACTGCAATAAGCAGGAAAGTACTACAAAAAAAAAATATATAAAAGTTAGTTGCAACAAAAACACACCAAAAATACACGAAGAGCTACGCACTGTCGCCTGGTAGCCGGCGACTCGGTTGACGGCGACTGTGACTTACTATAGTTTAAATAGGTGTTTACGCACTTAGTCGCCGGATGATGCCTATATTTTGGTCGCCGAGGATCCGAATTGCTGGCGAAAAAACTAAACCAAAGACACCGACTTCCGAAATAAAAAGTTGAAAGTTGGGTATAATCGCAGGAACGTATTTGTATCATCATTCATTTGCCAGGAATGTGGTGTACTATCGAAAGCTTTTTGCTAATCTGTATATATAATGTAGGTTTCTATTTTATGTTCTGGCATCTATAATAACAGTTCTTTGGATGTGGCCACGTGGGCCGCTTGCAACCTTCTATTCTTCTTCTATTACATTATGGTGTTCGATGTGTAAGTTAATTTAATATTTTGCATGTGATTGGTCTATGTATATTGGAAAGGTTGTGTGGTGTTTGTAGTTTTAGGTAGCATGTATATATTATGTTATTCCTGTTGCAATGAATTCGAGTTTGTTCTGTTTTTTTTAATATAATTTCTTTTATTTTTGTTCGAGACTTGTGTCATATCTTTTGTTTTGTGTACCAAACATTTTGTATTTTGTCTATACCCGATGACTTCCCGTTATGTAATCTTGCTGTTATTAACCCCCGACGCAAAAACGACGGGGTGTTATAAGTTTGACGTGTCTGTGTGTGTGTGTGTGTGTGTGTGTGTGTGTGTGTGTGTGTCTGTCTGTGGCATCGTAGCTCCCGAAAGGATGAACCGATTTTGATTTTGTTTTTTTTTGTTTGAAAGGTGAATTAGTCGGGAGTGTTCTTAGCTATGTTTGATGAAAATCGGTCCAAGATGGCCGCCGCCACAAAATGGCGGACTACATATTTTTTCACAACTCTCTTAATATGGGTATCAAATAAAAGGGCTTGAATAGTAGAATACTATACACTAAGATAAATTCCAAATCCAAGATGGCCGCCACCACAAATTGGCGATTTACATTTTTTTTTCACAACTCCCTCAATATGGGTATCAAATGAAAGGGCTTGACTAGTAGAATACTATACGCTATTACCAATTTCAAATCCAAGATGGCCGCCACCACAAAATGGCGAATCATATTTTTTCTTCACAACTCCTTCAATATAGGTATCAAATGCAAGGGCTTGACAAGTAGAATAATGTGTGCTATATTGAAAGGGAATGAGGAATATTAACTAACGAAATGAAAACTAAAAACTTGAAAATATTTTTTTGTCTGATTAATGCTCTAGAATAATGAGGAAAGTGGAGTGATGACTCGTAACTACGACCACTGAGTTTGACCATTTTTACGAATGGAATTATCCTACTTAACAAATGTATTTCTACATCAGATACCTAAGATATCTAATAGCTATGAAATACTTGTACGAAAGTTGAATAACTAAAGGAAGAACTAGAAAAAGGATATAGTAAAACTAAGAAATCTGTTTAGTCTTAAAAATTATTCTTCAACTATACATTAATAATTATTTTTTGACGGATAAAAAACCTGATTAAACACCAAATTACCTGAATCTTAAAACGCAAGAAAATAATAGAAATGAAATACAAAAATTAAGGAGTCCCTACAAAAAGCTAGAAATAAAAAATTAAATTAAAAATTTAAAAAACCCCCGACACAAAAAATACCTAATAAAATTAAATGTAAGTAATTGGAAAAGGGTCAAATAATTTAAAAACCCCCAACTTAAAGAATCTAGGTAACGAGACTAAAACAGATAAATTCATATGGAAGTCGGGGGACCGTTCTGTGGAACATCTTCTATTCTAAGAGGTCCCCCGACTGCCATATGAATTTATCTGTTTTAGTCTCGTTACCTAGATTCTTTAAGTTGGGGGTTTTTAAATTATTTGACCCTTTTCCAATTACTTACATTTAATTTTATTAGGTATTTTTTGTGTCGGGGGTTTTTTAAATTTTTAATTTAATGTTTGTAATAGCCTGAGGGGCCCGTGGCTAAATAATAACAGCCGCACAGGTCGATCGATCAGGTTAAGCTACGCTTGCCGCGGTTGGTCTGTGGATGGGTGACCATCTTTACATACCGTGACCCCTCCGTGCCTCCCCGGCTGTCATTCGTGGATCTTTGACAGTCGTTACGGATAGTCAGAAGCCCGAAAATCTGACAACCAGTCTTACCAAGGGTATCGTATTACTTACCCACTAACTGGGTTGTGGAGGTCAGATAGGCAGTCGCTCCATGTAAAACGCTGGTATTCAGCTGCATCCGGTTAGACTGGAAGCCGACCCCAACATAGTTAGGAAAAGGCTAGGCAGATGATGATGATGATGTTTGTAATAGCCTCTGTTATCTCTTTAAATTCCATTTCATCTATATGGTCTCCATTTTGTTATTCTTCTTCTTTAATCCAGGCTACTTTATCATTGTGTTGTATTTGTTCTTAAAATACTTTTTCATTCACAGTTAATTTTGGAGCATAACAGTTACGCAGATGAAGGCAACGGTTCTTTCCAAGCCAGACAAAATATTATTATGTACACATATATTTTAGAAACATTGTCAATTGACCTATGTGTGCAGGTGAAACTACGAGGACGAAGTCCCTTTTTTTTTTTGGGTGGGAAATCATCAAATGACCCCTCCCGCTCTGGGCGGAGCGGAAGGGAGTGTCAGACTCTTACTGACTAAAACCCACCCGTGTTCCTTCAGTTGAAGTCGAAAGTAGAAGTACGAAGTCCCTGGAGGTCGCTTTACAAGGAATTTTTGTCTCCAACTAAATAATCAAAGCTCTGTACTTGAAGGTATAGCAAATAAGAAAGTTGCCTTCAAAGTGTAATGAAAATAATATAAACAAACACCGGTTGAATTATAGAAACAATTAAAAATTAATTGTGTCTTGCGTGGATCCACGTTCATACAAAGGGTTAAAGAGAAGCCCCAGGGAAGACGGTGGCACAGTGGTCACGTGCTGCCGTACATAGCGAGGCTCAGGGGAGGCCCCTTTACAGTCTCCGCGGGGATGTGCCTTACATGCGTTGCACGGGGGGTTCCGGAATTGGTATTTTAAGAGGAACCGGGACTGCCCCTATGTGCTGATAGTGATCACCGGGCCGGTTTTAGTGAGGTAAAAATCCCACACTCCCCGACCTCCCTCCCCGAAGGTCGGGTACCTTTTGAAAGTTTCCCAACGAAAGCAAAAAAAAAAGTACTAACACCTACTGTGGACCCTAAAGTTGTCTTTTCTTTAATAAATGTATGTATGTACGGTGGGCTGCCTCAATTGGGTACCCCAGTTGCATTAAAATGTTCATACAACTGGGGTACCCAATTGATGCAGCCCACTGTACATATCCTACAGTATTCTTCTTTAGTACATAAGTAATTAAGTATTATTTGTAAAGAAGAATACATTTTACTACCTCATAAAATGAATTTAATTAATAAAAACCCACTCTTTCTCTACCTCCTCCCTCCATTTAAATATGCCAGGCCACCTGAAAAGTTACCTACGTACTCAGTTCTAAAAGTGAAAAAAAAACATCATACCCCAAAGAAAACTCAGTTGGGGGGGAAAACACGTCGTACGTCACATTACGTATGACTATTTTAATTTCGCCGCGGCATAATCGAGG
Source organism: Mesoligia furuncula (assembly GCA_916614155.1). NCBI lineage: Eukaryota > Metazoa > Arthropoda > Insecta > Lepidoptera > Noctuidae > Mesoligia > Mesoligia furuncula. Next base: position 10,696,858 of record OU744793.1, on the reverse strand, counting down.
CGGCTATTTTCGAGTTTTTATTTTGGTGAAGTTCGTGTGTGGTCGAAGTCGCCATGATGTTTTGGCGGGAAAAATCATAATGGTTGACGTTGGCCACCGATGCAGCCGCTGACGTGACACCGGTAAGCAGATTTAATAACAAGCCAGGACAAAATAATGGTGAGTCCATAATTATATTATCGTACCTAACTTCTATTTTACTATAGATTCGGAAATAACCATTTTACCTATACGTACCTAGTATCTGCTAGTTCTTCTTTGTTTATTTTCTTTTTATTTGTGCTTTTTGAGGGGGCACCCTCTCTAAAGGCTCTAAAGGCGTATTTAGTGTCGGGCGGATTTTTTATATTGTCGCACACGCAATATAAAAAATCCGCCCGACACTAAATACGCCTTTAGAGCTGATTGCGCGCTTAAAATCCAATCAATCTAGGAATTACAACATTTGATCTAATTGTTGCATTATACGGTAAAGTTGATAGAATCACTCATTGGATTTATTATGAGGTAGTTATTAATTACCTTACCATATGTGAAATTTGGTGTTACAGTAACGGAGGGAAGTGGTAAGAAAATTTAAAACTCATATTAAAAGTACACTTTGTAAACAAGGATATTACAAATTAGAAGATTATATCCAAGATGCTTTGCTTGTTTTTTTTTTTAATTTATATTGTTTAAATTTTTATGACATTTATTTTTACAATCTGTGACTACAGTAACTCACACACTTGTTAAATATTATTTAGCTAAATAATCTACTTTTACAATATTTGAAAATAATTTGTAAATTTGTAAAAATATGTGAGCGCCATGTACTTAGGTATCTAACACATAATTGATTTACCAATCATTTCTTCATTTTTAATTATTTTTACCTTTTGTGGTAGACTAATTTATATTCTGGGTGCGTCGTCTTCACATATAATTATATTATGTAGGGAGACTGGGTACGGTTGAAACAGAGTACGGTTGAAACAACACTAATAACTCGTAAACTATTAGCGATGTGTTGAGGGGTACAAAGGGGAGAGAGACGCGGCCGGCGAGTCCGGGCATGAAATACAGTGACGCGTTGCACTTTGCGCTCTGTGTATGTTTCCAGAGGACCCTATTATATTTTTTCGACAAAAAGTAAGTATTTTCTATTGTTTTCTTTTTCAAATTACTTTGTTGATTGCATTTGCATTTTGAGTAATTTAGTGCTTTATCTCGGTTCGAAACCCGTGATTCGTTTTTGTTTATGTTGTATTGTCTCGACGCTATGTTTGTTTTATTAGAGGTTGAGGGGTATGGGGACGGATGTAACAATTATTGTGGGTACGATTGAAACAATGATAACCGTTGCTTTTTTCGTTGTAGATGCGCAGACAACGTGCCAAAAAAACTTCAAGAGGCGAGTGTGATATAACTCACTACGAAAATGCGTATGATGAAGTCAGAAAAGGGACTTCATTCGAAAAGCTGCAGAGATGTACGGAGTTCACCTGTTCTTCAGCTTGTTTTTGTTCCTACAGATAGGTAATTTGAGATATAGAAATCTTATAATATAATTAAATTATTAAGACCGATTGTTGATTTTTTTAGTTATTTTTGTTTATTCGTGTTAATTTGTTAGTTTAAACCAGAGCAAAAGAGCTCTTTTTATGTTAATTTGTGTTCATTCAGGCAGGATACAATTATTAAGTCTAATAGAAATGGTACCATACTTGAATTTAACTATTTCTTGTTCATTGTGAATAAAGAAACAGATTTTGTAGTACTTATTTGTTTATGTTTCAACTGACCCCATCAATGTTTCAACTGCCCCTGATATGGGTACGGTTGAAACAGTGGCACATTATTTTATTAAACTCTTCCTATCTAGTAAATACGGCAGTTTAGCCTCTAATTCTAAGATGTATTTGAAGATTGAATTCTATTCTATTAGAGACTCTCATTTTAAATGTTTTGTTGTTTGTTATTTTTCAAAATGGCTGTGCTACGGGCGTTCAAAGCAAAATTGTTTCAACCGTACCCAGTCTACCCATACAAAACCGCGGAGTTTCTTGCCCATTCTTCACCATACGAACACTATCTTTTGGAAGACGCGACTAGAATCAATTCTATTTTACTGTAATTTTTGACGTTCAAAAGTGCCTTTATTGTGCCTATTTGAAATAAATGATTTGACTTTGACTTTGTTCAAAGTTCACTTGATATACCTACCTATGTTTACCTAAAGATATTTAAATTTTAGATATCATATCTGTCGGCGTATTGTCTTACAATCTACTTACTTCTTTTATTGTAAAGTCCCTTTTGAGCCCGTTCATATCACTAGATTTTGTTTCAGTTCAGTACCTATAATATACGGTATTTATACCTACATTACCTACGTACCCATGTATGTAGGTATTGGTACCTACAGTTACGTCATGAGCATAAGTCAGTTTAAATACCTCAAAGTTATCTACGCAAAATTCAAAAGCGTTTTTCTCGTGAAATAAAAATAGCAATTTTGTGTACTTCTAAACCTATTTCATAATAGTATGGTTTCGAGTTTCAATTGTAAAGCAGACAGATCTATAATCCTATCAAGCCGACAAACTATGGAGTGCTATGCTATAGGTACTTCTGGAGAAAACTCTTCTGGTGGTTTTCTTTCTGATGGTAGGAATTTAGTGTGCCTCGGAAAGCATGTTAAGCCGTTGGTCCTGCGCCTGATCTCTCTCCGGTCGTGTCGGATTGCCGTCCCATCGGACTATGAGAGTGAGGGAAAAGGGAGTGCACCTGTGTCTGCGCGCACACTTGTGCACTATAATATCTCCCGCGCCGAAAGTTAGTCTCCGGCTAGTGGCCGGGGCCGCCATTTACTTCTGGAGATCACAGTACGTAATACGTATATTGTCTCAGGGTCTCAAATGTGCATCAATTCTAGCGGCGGCGGCTTCAGTTTTATTTTGCGGTCGTAATAAAAATATTCTCTCCCAACAATTTAATCTCTAATGTAACAATTTAATATTTTTCTTTATGATAAGACTCCATTGCCTTAGAAAATTAAGCCATTCGTCATTCGTCAGTAAGTACTAATGCGCCACCCAATTTTTTTTTCTTATTGCAAAAGTACCATTTTCCGTAGGTGTTGGGCTCAAGGCTATAATATTATTAATGAGAATTTCCAATTTACGTATAATAATATCAATCTTTATTGCAGACCACAAGATCCGTATGGAAAAACATAGTAAAAAATAATAGGTAATTAATACTTACTTACAATTAAATGACATAATAAACATAGGTAGGTAGGTAAATATTTATAGTTATAATCATAATGTTGACCTATCAAGGAAACTCTTTCTTTTAATACTTTCTTCCTCTTTTTAGGGTTCCGTACCCAAAGGGTAAAAACGGGACCCTATTACTAAGACTTCGCTGTCTGTCCGTCTGTCCGTCTGTCCGTCTGTCCGTCTGTCTGTCACCAGGCTGTATCTCAAGAACCGCGATAGCTAGACAGTTGAAATTTTCACAGATGATGTATTTCTGTTGCCGCTATAACAACAAATACTAAAAACAAAATAAAATAAATATTTAAGGGGGGCTCCCATACAACAAACGCGATTTTTTAGCTCTTTTTTGCTCGATATCAAAAATGGCAACAGGTAGGCACTTGAAATATTCACAAAATACTCAATTGTATTTTAACTTTAATAATAAATAATAAAATTAAAATAAAATAAATATTTAAGGGGGGCTACCATACAACAAACATGTTTTTTTCGGCGTTTTTGCCTTGTGGTACGGAACCCTTCGTGTGCGAGTCCGACTCGCACTTGGCCAGTTTTTTAATACTTTTTTTCTATATTTATGTCTGTAATTATAAACTACAGACATAAATATAGAAAAGGTGTACTAAGAAAAAGTATTCTATTCAGTGGCGAAGCTACGTGACCCCCAACTTTTTAACATAGACTTTAACTTTTTAACATAGAGCCCCAACTTGTTCGCACCGGGGCCCCGGGTCCCCTGGGCTCCGGTGCAAAAAAGTTGCGGCTCTATCTAAACTGGAGGTTTTATTTTATCAAGTATTAAACATAAATACTTACATATTTAAATGGTTTAGGGTGTAGGAGTAAGTACCGTAACAATATTTTGTAGAAGATGTCAAGAATATGGAATTTTGTCAAAAAAGGGAGTGCAGTTATTACTAATATTTCAGTAGAGTAAGCTAGTATTCATAAATCGGTCGCATAACAGGCAATTCGTTGAAGTGGCTAAACACAACCCAACAGAAATAATGTATTATATTTATGTTCTGAAGGTGGAAGAAATTTTTTGCTAGGTCAGTTTGAGGTTTGCTGGTCAGGGGCCAAGGGGCCCCCTGAGCTTGGGGGCCCCCGGTGTACAGCACCGCCTAGCCCTCCGATAGCTACGCCACTGATTCTATTCTATTCTATTCTACTACTTAATGGGTCGTTGATTGATAGGTAGGTAGATATGCTTGTTTCTTAGTGTTCCTCACCTTTGGTAAAAATGGAACCAGCAAAGTATGTCATAATGCTATCTATCATTCTCTAGCTCTTATCCCAATTTATTTGGGGTGGGCGCAACATGTATTATTTTCTCTATTAGTCCGTGCCTCGGAAAGCACGTTCAGCGGTCGGTCCCGGCTGTCATTTGTGGATCTTTGACAGTCGTTACGGGTAGTCAGAAGTCCGAAAATCTGACAACCAGTCTTACCAAGGGGTATCGTATTACCCAGAAAGTGGGTTGTGGAGGTCAAATAGGCAGTCGCTCCATGTAAAATACTGGCATTCAGCTGAATCCGGTTAGACTGCAAGCCGACCCCAACATAGTTGGGAAGGGCTAGGCAGATGATGACTTCTCTATTAGTCATCATCTCGGTAGTCATCCCCTTTCTAACCATGTCATCATTCACACAGTCCATCCGTCGTTTCTTTGGTCTTCCTATAGCCAGCAAGTAGCGACATTCATACTCAAAACTTTCCTCACGACGTTTATTTCATATTCTACATAAATAAAAAAACTAAGTAGGTACCTAAGTACCTAGGTACATGTAAAAAAATCTAGCAAAAAAAATAAGATGATTTAGATCTTCGATAACTAAGATTTTGGTACAAATTGGTACATACCTATAGTTGTACGTATTGTGGAAGGTAAGAATCTTCGTGTAATGTTTCAAACGCGTGTTATAATTAAGACATCACGCTTAAACAGCATGCATACTGGCATATACTGCAACATGATGATGCCATCAAGGACTGGAGGATTAGGCATTTCTTATCTGGTATCGATGTTATCGCCCGCCGTCAACTACTACCGAGATTGGTGTCTGGCTCATATCGTCATCATATCTATGAAATAATCCACCTGCCGCATGTAAACGTGGAAAAACACTAACACTCATGGAAACGTCTCGCGAATGCTGCGCCAGTGCAATAATCACTAACAAGTTTTTCTTGTAAAAATTATACAAATTACTTTTTCATGTCTCATACTCGGAAAGTAGTGCTTGTTTGATCCGAATAGCGGGTGGAAAACGCTGCTTCCCACCCTTGGGCGGGAAAGACTCGTAGTAATTGCTTTCCCTCCCTAGGGCGGGAATGAAATTTAAAAATAGAACTAAAGTTAGTTAGGTAGTCAGCTCAGTCAGACATACGACACTATGATTATGTAAATATTTATTATGCTACCCATCAAATCTTATGAATGTGCGTTAATTAGGAGAGTTGGATAAAAAGCTCATATGTTAACGCCATTAAATCTTTCATATTTAGCGCAGAAGTTAATAATTTACCTTGAATAAATTCAACATACATAGGTACGATAATCGCCATTTTGATGTCAGTTGTGGTCGAGGCTAAAAAACATAAAAATTGGGTTTTCGAACATCCTGACTTTACCATATATGGGGCTGTCAATATACATCATTTAATTATTTGACGAATTTATCCATAGTTAAAGGTAAATAAGTAGTGGTAATGAAGTTTTTTTGATATCTAATGTCGAAGTATATCAATAACATTTGTTACATTTTAAGATTTAAAATGTAACAAATGTTATTGATAATATTATAAACAACACGAAAATGCCCAGGTTTTAACGTAATATTCAAACACAGGTTCAATAATAGGTACGTATTAATCATTACCACTAGGTACTCAATTTGTGTTCAAAATCGCCGACCATTATTGTTTTTTTTTTATTGCAATGATGTGTGAAAGCGATTATTCCAAACATTTTTTTTTTTATTTCAATTGACTCGAGTAATTAATATGACGAATGTAATCGATATTTGAAAATAAAATAAAATTATTTTAAGGAATAAATACAATAAGCATTGTTTATAATAATGATTTATGCTTTTCTAATATCATTATAATCTCTTCTAATATCATGTCAATAACAGACAGACAATTGGTACCTCATTTACTGAATTTCGCGCCGAAATGCTTCTATAATTGAATTTATATTCGGAATGCGCTCGCTGTTTAAAATGATTTTAATTTATTGGACAATTATTTATTGTGGATTTTATTTTTGATACTTTCTAATAGTTTACTACAGAATTCCCAGTAAACATTTTTTAGGTAGGCTTGCCAGAAGTTTTTTTGAGAATGATGATAATTAATTAATTCTATAGATTGGATATTCTGCAAACACTTTACATTTCAATACATTTTGTTAGTTTAAAGACTTTTTATTCAGTGTCTACAATTTTTTTTTTTTTTTTTATTGCGAGTATCGATTAGGCTGTATGCAAGTTTTGAATCGAAATAAGAAAGTTGGGTGGACGGTCAGCACTAAAAAGTGTCACGTCGCAACACAATTTTTAGTAAATTTTATCAAGATTATCGTGTTTTCTAAGTAATTTATGGAAAATGGTAAAAGTAAGAATGCAGACAGAATGATAATAATACGGGACCTAGTAAGCGGGAATCTACTCATGTGGCGGTGACGTGGTGTGTTCCATACTTCAAATTTAAAAAAGACTAATAAATAGGTAGGTACCTATTATTCATGTAATTATTATCAATAAATATTTTAGGAAAGTCAAAAATAGTAGTTCTATTTTTGACTTTCCTTAAATTCGAAATGAAAAGTAGAGTGTTTAACGCGGGTGAAAGTCATCAATTCCCACTCGGACTATAGCCGCCCTCGCTGCGCTCAGGCGTCTAAATGCCTCGTATGGGAATTGATTCCTTCCGACCCTTGTATAACAATCTACTATTCTTTTTTGCATTCATTTAATCCTACCAGATAATTCATGTAAAAATTACGCGAACAATTCGAATAGGTACCTACTAGAAATTTCGTGCATTAATAATTCTTGAACCTAATTTAATCAAAGCTCAAGGATATTTGAGCATAAATTAGGTTCAGAGCAACTTCGAATTACTGTTTGCGCATGCGGCATGGATCTGTATGTTAATTACGGGACTCTTGTTTTTTTTTACCGGCCAAATAAATTAAAATAATAATAATTTAATAATAAACAATTTGTTACTTTTGACTGTAACACTGGCCGAAAGGTTCTGGAGTGGCAACCGCGTACCGGAAGACGTAGCGTTGGAAGGCCTCCCAATAAGTGGACCGACGACCTTGTGAAGGCCGCAGGAACCCGTTGGATGCAAGAAGCACAGAACCGGTCGAAGGGGAGGTGCTTGGGGGAGGCTTATGTCCAGCAGTGGACGTCTTTCGGCTGAAATGAGATGATGACTGTAACACAATCATCCTTATTTGTTTTCCTAAATACAAACTAGGTTCCTTATAAGGAGTCTTCAGAAGTACCTACTTTTGCCCTATAAGTTAAGTGTGCTGTTAAATAATGTCGCATCTCAGTTAAATTAATTATAATCACATAATAATCAGCCTGTATTAACCCACTGTGAGGCAAAGACCTCACATTCCTTTTTCCACTTAACTCGATCCTTAGCCAATATGGAACAATCCCTCGTATAAGCGTCAAGTTTGTCCCGCCAACTACTCCTGGGTCTTCCGCGATGCCGTTGGACGTTTTCAGGAACCCACGCTGTGGTCTAAATTAATAGGTAACAATGAAATTAATATGTAATTGTATTGTATTAATATTATATCATATTGTATTATATATCGTATCGTAGTGCTATTTTTCTTTCGGAAAAAGATAAGCGGTACGTGCTATTCTGTAAAAATGTCACCGTGATAACGTAGGTGAAGTGAGTCGTTCCACCTGACGCTAGGGATTGACACTATTGACAGCTCACTTAACCTAAGTTTTCACGGTGAGATTTTTACAGAATAGCATTAAAGTAATTATGGAACCATTGAAAAGACTGGAAAACAAACCTTGAGTTGCCGACCAGAAGCCACTTATCATCTCGATCGTAACTTAAGGTAGGTAATAAAAATATCTGTTGTTTCATACAACTACATCAGTAGGTACTTACTGAAACAACTAAGTACATTTGTATGGAACAACTGTTTTTTTTTTCACTTGGTGAGCCAAGAATCGTGAGCCGACGTGCGGAACTCATAGTAACAGTTTGCTATATTAGATAAGCCTAGCCAGTTTTTATGTAGCTATTTCACACATATTTGCAACAATACCTAATGTTACCTAGGTTGGTATTAATAATTAAACATATTTGGTATGTGAGGATGTGCACGTGTTTGTGACCTTTTATGTTAGTTAGGATGACACATACGGATTTGACTGAATTTAGCAATCTAGAAACGTAGAATCTTGGACACCGATCAATTACCAAAATATACTTACACATACACTTGCGTGCAAAAAATTGCCCCACCCCGTGGTGTCGATTTGAAACAAGAGAATTCAATAAGTTTTACTAACAAGAACCTTATTAAATAATATTTTGTAGTACCTACTTACTAAAATCTTTCTAAAAGCGTTATTTTTTATATTACGTTAAAGACAGAGTTGTTAAAACTGATTTATGTTTTTTGAGAAAATCGCGAACTTACAAACATATCTACGGGTCGAATGAAGATCGAAGAGAGATTTTTGGGATCCAAGAAGAAGCCTCCTCGTGTAGCGCAGTTTGTTCCGCCAGTTCGGTACTCAACTGAACCAAGCGCTCGGCGCATCCTGGACAGTCACACCCAACACCTTATTTGGCTGGCAAATTCTTCCCTTGCGGTGGTAGGGCTAACGCCCGCCTGGTTTGCAACCACCTCCCACCGAAGTGCGACGTCAAGCAGCCTGTTGTGTTTCGTCGATGCGTGGGAAATCCAGTGCCTTAGGCAGATGCCTAAGGCACTGGAATTCCCACGCATCGGCAAGGTCTACGATGGAAAGCGACGGATGAGGTCTACGATGGAACTAGCGTGCCCAGAATCTTCTGGGCACGCTCGTTCCATCGTAGACCTCATCCGTCGCTATCCATCAGGCGTGATCGAGGTCAAGAAAGGCCATTCAGCAATAAAAAAGAGCCTTTAATTTTTTACGAAGTCGGTTATAAATTCAAGTTAAACGAATAGAAATAAACAAAATTATGTTTTTGTCAACTTCACTGACAAAAATAATCACACTGTTTTTCCGAGCAAAAGTGAGTGATAACGCCATGTGAAGATTCGAGTATATCTTGCCAAAAATATTACTTTTATCAATGTTTGGGGTAAGTATGTATAAATAAACTTTATCTTACCTACCCTCACACAAAATATTTAAAAATATCAAATAGAGAGCACAGATTGGGCCAATTTATTTGCACGCAAGCGTAGTTTATGTAAGCAGTGGTGGCCCAGTGGTAACAGCCGCGACTTACAAGTTGTAGGTCGTGAGTTCGAACCCAAGCAGGCACTTTACTTTGTGTAAATTATTTCATCACCAATGCTCTGAAAATGGTGAAGGAAAACATCGTGAGGAAACTGGTACCTATGTCCTAGAACCAAAAATTCGAAGACGTGATACCGAACCGAACCCTCGCGCCCGAACTGGGCCCGCATGGTAGATTACGGCCCACTCCCTCTCACAGAGAGGAGGCGTGTCTCAGCAGATTTTCAGATTTCTCGTAAACTCACGTCCCCAAGGACACCCAAGCCAGAAGCTACAGAACGCCACCTGCTACGATCCTTACATAGTCCTTTTGCTTCGTTTTCGTTCATTCAGGCACGCCGGTTGCGAGTAGGTACTATGCACCTGACCTTTCTGAAGAACTTCACCAATAATAGGGCGTCCCCGCCCTAGTAGTGACCTTATCCGGCGTCTGGCATTTCCACTCACATCTGCCTTGTAAATTATTTTTGTTAGTCGCTGCTTCTCATTCATCCAAAACATGACGAATTTATATTTTGCCCTTGTTCATACGACTCTTTGTCGCAGATAAGTAACAAAATGTTCGCACCATCACGATGACTTTGGTTGAATAGGTACTTACTAAATTAAGAAATGATGAAATATTGCTAAATAATTTATTGCCAACTTTATTGGGTCGTGAGGGCTCAATTGATTGGCTTTCTATGGAAAGAAATAATGAGGTGATAGGACTGATAAGTGTTAGGTACAGCCGCTGGTTAACTAAGTAAACGACGATACTCAACAGTACTGTTTTATTCTTACTTAAATGTGGAAATTGTTATAAGGGACCACCACCGGTTGGCCCTCTAAAAGTAACTTGTCAAACGATTTCCCTTCATACGCTTATGGTTGCCGGTACTTTTGATTTCTAACCATTCACTTTCATACAAAATCAAGATTATAAGCATGTATTTTTACTTAATAGGTTACTTACAGCTGTTTACTTACATTGGCATGATGATGAAATACATAAAGCTGAACGTGGCGGGTGTGATAAGGGGAAACCGGCGCAAACCGGCCGCGGCAGCCAGTCCGCCTGCCCCCGGCGGACTTTGCGATACGGAGAAGTAAACACGTCTACTTTAACGATACGTGTACCAACGTATCATTGCTATATTCTTGCTACAATGCTAATAAGCCAAGTGATCATGTTTTTTCAGTAGGTACCTACTTGTATTCCTCAACCTGATTGATTGAGACTTGGTCTGTCAGTACAAACAATAACGCTACAGAACAGGTGTGCACTGAAAAAGATAGGTCCTATTTTTGTCGTGTCGAAGGCTCGACAGTGAATATAACTTTGCTGGCACAAAACTTCGCCAGTTGGCCTCGTCGATGGCAGCACAGAAAGTTGCTTGAGGGAGAAAAAGCTTCAAAGCTTTCATGGCACCTATAGAAGCAAGAATGCATGTCCTACTTTTATCTTTTAAGAGTGCCCAGCTTATCTTTTCTGCATGTTGGGACTTGGGATTCATCAAACTGGTCCTGCGAGTTTCGAGTAACTATGCCAGAAAAAATGTCCAATAGCGTTATTAGTTAGGTTCGGGTTTCTTGATAAAACCAAAGCATCGTATTGTGGAGCAGCTTAAGGCAAACTACTGCAGTCTAAAACTTAATGGCATCCTGGCCATGTTCTAGAATTGGTACATTGAAATCTAAAGCTTCAAGTTATCTGATGACCTTAAAAATTTCCTATGGGAGTCGCAAAGAAACTGGAAACGTTTCTTGAGATACAGACGGGTGGAAGGCTCTTACCTTGGTAGACAAAGCAAGTCCATTTATCTGTATTGCTCAGTAACTACGCTTGAAGTTTCTTGGAATTATAACTTATAACTTGGTGTTTAACTCACATAAGTACAGATTGCCCAATATTAAATAACAATTTATGCAAAAACTGCGGAAAAATATGGACCATGTTTGCAGTGTCTTAAAATAAATGTTATCGATTAAGAATACCAAATATTCCAAATAATATGACCTCGCGTTATTGTGTGTCTCATCTTTATATCACAAATAAACTGAACATAATACGGCCACCTAAATATTTGACGCTGATAATAAAAAAATACAATCTGCCCTCAATAGAATAAAATTACTTATTTTTCCCAAAATACAGAAATCGTCCATAAAGATTTAATAAAGCTACCAATCATTGCCCACGGCGGTATATCGTCGCACATGGTAGGTATATTTTTATTAAGTCCTACATAAACTTTAGCACTGAGACTGAGTTAGCGTTGAAGACGACTGTAGTGATAAGCGAACCGGCCGTAACCGGCGCACGCGCCGCGCGTCGGCCGCAGGGGGCCGAGCGAGCTCACACGCGCCTGTCACGGACGCGTATACACTTATTGAGCACACGCACACCAGCACATACTGATAACATTATCACTCGCTTGAACAAGTATTCAATGACGCACAGTTTTGCAGTGTATTTGCTCACGGTGCGGTGCCAATGGAGAATTAGGTGCTTTGTCACGTTAGCTAATGTTGCACAACAAAATATGCTGCCAGAAAGTTGCAGGAAATTGAAAATGCTAAGTATAATTTTTTGCCATCACACCTCAGTCTTCCACGTTTGGCAGAGACGTAGCCAAACTAAGTTCAATAACAAAGTACTAGAGCCTTACTAACCCGCCTAACTGCCCCATACCATTAATTAAACCATGTTTACAAAATTACAAGATTACCAAACACTATTTTCAAAAAACTTTCAGCTTGAGTGATAGTGAGCAGTGGTGGCCAAGTGGTAACGGACGCGACTTACGAGTTGTAGGTCGTAGGTTCGAACCCAGACAGGCGCTTTACTTTGTGTAAATTATTTCATTACCACTGCTCACAAAACGGTGAAGGAAAACATCGTGAGGAAACCGGCATGTCCTAGAACCGAAAATTTGAAGACATGTGACCGATGTCAAATGCCTGTTTTGTCACCACGCGGGCCAAGGGCGGGTTGGCATCTGCCAACCCGCACTGGGCCCGCGTGGTGGATTACTGACAACTCCCTCTCACCGAGAGGAGGCCTGTGTCCCAGCAGTGGGAACTTTATAGGCTGATTATGTATGAGTGATAAGTAAATAAAGATCTGAGACCGGTGCAATATTAAGTGCAATGCCCGGTAGTACAAAACTTACAAGCATTGCCTCTATAGGGTGTCAAAAACATGTAGTTTATAAAACACAAATATGTATTGACATACATACATGTATTGTGACTGCCCTGTAGGTCTCGTGGTCGCAAGCACGACTTCTGAGCGTGGAGTTTGATTCCCAGGTCGGGCAGGGTTTTTCCATTACGAATATCTTAGTGTCAGGCCGGAGTTTGGAAGTTGGCGGTGTGATACCCCCGTGGCTCGGAAAGCACGTTAAGCCGTCAGTCCTGCGCCTGATCTGTCTCCGGTCGTATCGGATTGCATAGGAGTTAGGGAATATACTATCTCCCGCGCCGAAGGTTAGTGTCCGCCGCCATGGTCGAAATACGGTCTGGAGGACTATACTATAAGAGCCTTGAAATCAACATTTGAATTGTAACCGCTATCTCATTAACATTATCTTTATCCATACAAGAAGTTAGCTTTTCCTAATAAAACGAAACAGGCAACTACATGGAAAATTGTAATCTACATCAATCTTCGCCTCATCTAAGCGGCGACTGGTTTAGTGTTAGTGCTTGGCCTTACTGGCAGCGCGGGGCGGGGAGTGACGCGGGTGCGGGAACGCGCGCGACCTGCCTGTACGCAGTCGAGCGCGGCTGCGTTCTGCGTGTTATCGTGTCCAGTGTTTGTCAAAATATAACATGGATGAAGAAGACTTATTTTTACTAGAAAAAAGCTCAAACTAGTTTGAGAACCCCAGTCCCCGCGCGGGCCGCCCTCGCACCCACTGCGGCCACTTGTATGAACGAGCGTGAGTTGCCCGCGCGCTCCCCGCGCCTAGAGGCCCGCGCCGCTCACCGCGCCCGCGTGCCCACTATGGACACTCAAATGAAGTTCTTATGTTTGAGTACGTCGCGCCGCGCCCGCCCCACGCCCGCGCTGCCAGTCTGGCCAAGCACTTAGACGTGCTAGTTGGTAGGTAGGTGCTTAATCAGTAATCCGGTTACCCAGACACGTGATTAGATAAGCCTACCACGATGCAACCGGCTCTATGGGCCATCCTCATCACTGTCAAGACACGTGTAGGCACGAAAGCCACAACGCACCTCGAATTTTCCGATGACCTAGCTGATATTATATATTTATCAGTCAGCTGATATATCTGTCTGGAGGATTTGAATGAGAAATGAAGGTATTATCTTTGATATTAACTTTCAGGTGTGCAGTTCGTTTTTACGACGCAATTTCGGCTGCAACATCGATAACTTAAAAATGCCTTTGACACGCCTTGTCGTTAAAATCTGCGCAGGTACCTAATCGATGTTAATTTCACGAATGAATATTATGTAACGTTACATACGACTACGATCTGAATGTGGTCAAGTTGTATGTTACCAAGAATGTCACCCTAGATTAACTCAAGTGAAAATTACACTGTCTGAATAGGGAATTTACCCCGGAACTTCTTGACCGTGAAGTGTTCTTGCGACAATATGGATAGGTGTTATCTTCAAACCAAATACGTGGCTCTTGTTAGAGCACGCTGGAATCACGGTCGAAGATTCTGAAGAAATAAGCCTACTAATTGATTAATACGTACAAAGATAAAGGTTAGTCTCAAACTTTTAACGTGTATCTATCGCGACTTATTTTTAGGTGTGTATTAGGTAACTACTTTGCTGATAGATTGCATAAATAATACCTAACACCAGCAGACCTGCGACATTTCCCGTATATAGGTACTTAAGACTCTAGATCCACTTTAGACCGCTCTTCAATAAAGTGTTCTATTACATCATTTCATAATTTATTATACAGTGAAACTTGGTTAAGTGGGACCTGGATAAGTGAGAAACCTCCATAACTGGAACTCATGCTGAGGTCCCAACACTTTGGCACTGAATTTACCTCTGTTAGTGGGACGAGGTAAGCCTCTATATCTGGGATTTGTTCTTTCGATTTATCATCATAGTTACCTCTATAACTGAGACAGCGAGTAAATTTTATATGCATAAACCTCTGTAACTGAGATAACATTGTTTGTTTACTCATTCTTATTCTACCCACAAATTATTTTATTTAATGATCGCACCTGTATAATTGAAATAACCTGTATTCTCACCTCTATTAACGGAACCCTCTGTAAATGAGACAGATATTTATTTATACCTGTATATCGAGACACTGGGTAAGTGGAATACCTCTATAAGTGAAACGACATTGCAGGTCCCTTGATGTCTCACTTAACCAGGTTTCACTGTATTTAGATATTTTTGTACGAATTCTTAGGATAGTAAGATGTTTTTAACTATCTAATTCTTCTTGTTAACATATTTATTTCCGAGATCTGAGTTCCGTCTATTAATACTTACGTGGTAGCCACCACGACACATAAACGCTTTGTTCTTGAAACTACTGTCCTGAAGGCGATTAGTAATGAGATCGTCATAAGAACCAGTAAGAGGTCGCTTCGCACCGACACTGCGATATCAGTCACCTATTGAACCGCGGCCTATCGGACCGGTAATAACTGGACAGCAGCCGCGACAGGCGGCTTCTGATAACGCTCCCACATGCACAAGTCTCTACGTGAGTTTAATGATACAACCCGCTCAAGGCAAACTAACCCTTATTGCAACGGACCTTCGGGATAAAAAGTTTTCAAAAAATCTTTAATTTTCATTCAAATAAAAAAAACTCGTCAACTGCTCAGTCTGAAGGGAAAATTTCTAAAAATGAATGATCGCATCATGTTCGCGGGGGACTCGATCTCTTATCAGCGCGTTGTCACTCGCAGACGTTTTATAAGTAGGCGACGCGGGCGCCCGCCATCATTGTCCGTAGCGACCGCGCGGTGACCACAACTAATTTTTATTTGTTAGAAATTTCTTAGTGAACAAGTGTTTACGATGTTAGTGTTTCCGGCTTGGAGGTCGGATTTACCTCGGGATGGATGCAGGGTGCCACGGTGGATGCCCGCCGAGAGGTTCGCTCCCTATTTTGCGAGACCTGTAGCTTTGCCGCCCCTTCCACCACAGGTGCGATATTTTTTAGTTGCTAATATTCAACAGACGTTTAAAAAAACATGTTTTGACAACAAAAAAAAAATATTTTCATTAAAAATCAAATTTTTTATAATCATTATTTTTTTGCAGTTGGAAGATGAAGATTCGTCCGGTGGTTCGTCCCCTGAGAGGAATTCTTCTGACACAGTTGATAACACCGAGGGTGTGTGCATGTGGCGCGGCTGCAGCGCGCACTTCCCCAGCGTGGCGCGCCTGTCCGCGCACGTCGCCCGCGCACATGCGCTTGCACATAGAGATGGACTCTTCTACTGCGGATGGAAAGGATGCACGAGGCCACAAAGAGGCTTTAATGCACGGTTAGTTTCTGACTTTATAAACAAGAAAAGAAACTTGTTTTTTTTTTTTTACTTTATGATTATTATGGTTTCGTAGCATTTTACTTATTATTATTTTTTGTCTACAGGTACAAAATGCTAGTCCACGTACGAACACACACAAACGAACGTCCACACACCTGCAACCAGTGCAACAAAAGTTTCTCCAGAGCTGAAAACTTGAAAATTCATCTCAGATCACATTCTGGAGAGAAACCTTACGTTTGTCCTTATGAGGTAAATATTTTGTTCACTTAAAATTTTACAAAAACTAAAAATAACTAAACCGGACAAACAAAATCAAAGGTAATCTGTTAACAGTAAGTTTTAATTTGTCTTTTTTTCTTCTGCAGGGCTGCGGCAAAGCGTATTCAAACTCAAGCGACCGATTCAAGCACACACGCACACATGCAGTCGAGAAACCGTACTGCTGCAAAGTCCCCGGCTGCAACAAGCGCTACACAGATCCGTCCAGTTTGAGGAAACACGTCAAAACCTACAAACATTTTACCACAGAACAAGTCACTAGGCGAGAATCATCAGACGAAGTATACAGCCCCGACACGTTCTCACCTTCAAAGGAAAACAGCTCTTCGTACACTGTGATAGAGCCCACGTCACCGATACACACTAGCAGAGTGTGCAACCCACCCGTCAGCTCTCTATCACCGACGCTACCGACCTACACATACGCGCCCATGCTGTCAGACTCCGTCCCCACAACAGTGTCGTACGTTCCTATGGATCAAGTCACCTATATCAGGCCGCTTGAACCTGTTTACCCAGTAAGAATTCCAACAAGTGAAATGTCTTACATGGAGTATACGCAGATGTATGAGCATGCGTACAGAAACTATTACTCCAGTACCCTTAGTTACCCAACACTGGGATCAAGTATTAGTGACAAAGTATTCACATATGAGGACCAACCTCGATTGGAAGAGGTTTCACTCAAAAGAGTAGAGGACAGTCCCCAGATATACAGGCAAATGGAAGAAGACATGCCTTTGAACCTTATTTGCTCAAAGCGACGTGAATACACTTCTATTGAAGAACTAGTCAGACGCACAGACTTACCTTTAGATTTAAGTACTAAGAGTTAATTTATTTTTATTAAACTTATTCATAACTACTTTTTGATTTTCATTCATTTCCATAGACAACTTGCTGTTGTGCAAAGGTGCGAAGTCTATGATAAATATTAGCACCTGTTTGGTATTGTTCATCGTATTCAGCACATCTTTATCAAAGTGCAAACATTGTACATACGTGACGAGACATACAAGCGGATTACTTCCTTATCAGATGACAAAATAAAACTCATGCGTTGAAAATACAACGAGATCAAAAGTATATTCCTATCAGCACAAAGAGACGATCGACTATGGAATTTTTTTGTTAACCGGATAGATCTGGTGACTATCTTTTTATTGAGATAGGTCTGATTTAGGTATTATTATTTATACACCAAAATAACTTGCAATCAACTTTATTCAATACATTCTCTCACACAATTGATGAAAACAAATTAATAGTTAGAAAATAATACCTTTGAGAAAAATAATTCTTTATTACAGAAAACAGAGAAGTCAAATCACAAAGTTTCATTTTGGAAATATTTTTTGCAAAACAAGTATTTTATAATAATAAAAACATGCATTGTAATGTCGAACTGAAGTACTTAATACATTATAAATAAAAAAAAGGAATATCATTATGAACTATATGATTATGGAGTATCAAAATATCATAAATGTATACTTAAGCCCTGACGAGTCGGGACATGCCTTCAGCGATGGTCCCGAGTGCCGCCAGATCCTTACGCGCGGTGTCCAACAAGTGAGCCATGCCTTTCTGCTGCAGCGACAGGAACTGCTTGACGTCTTCTTGTGCACCTATACACGAAGAAAGTAATTTAATTACCAATCCTATTAGATAATATTATTCAGTACATATCCGCACTATTAAACTTTACTAAAATTTTGTATGCTCCGTTCCCACTGACAAACCGTGAAAACGGTTTTGAAAAGCATATATAGTACGAGTATTAAGTACAAGCTTACTGTAAATACTTTATAAATAAAATAAATACTATTTTGCTGTAGCTAAATGCCCGCTCTGGTTCAAAATGATGATCATATATAATTTTAAGTTACCACCTAAGTCGAATGCAAATAAAGTGTAGAGTATTGAAATAATAATACCAAACATCACGCTTATTTTTTATTTATTTTCTACGAAAGAATAGGCAGAGGTGATAGTGCACCAATATTATGCCAGTTTTTGTAAGTCTGTCGGTGGCGAACCTATTGCTCAAAAATGCAGACTCCTGGTTGCTACTCAGCAATTCGTGAACACCCAATAAGACATTGAAATACAGTGTCGTTAGAGATTGAAAATTGTACGCTGAATTTTTTTTTTTTGTGTGAATAATTCCTGATGGTTTTTAGTCACCGCCGCTAATGGACATTTGAAATACAGCCAGGAACATGAGGCGAGTCGCTGCGCAGTAACAAATTCATGAGTCAGCGGGGGCCCTGCCGGGTCAGCGGGATTGTCCGAAAGGGTTACCTACCGCTGGCCCGGAACATAAAGGGCTAAGGAAGGAACACGGGTGGGTTTTAGTCAGTAAGAGTCTGACACTCCCTTCCGCTCCACCCAGAGCGGGAGGAGTCATTTGATGATTTCCCATCCGAAAAAAAAAAGCAGGGGTGAGAGGTGAGGTACTGCGCAGCCAGTAGCGCACTTCAGAGTCACCATAAAGTTTAACGCAAACTATACCAGAGGTATTGCAGTTGAATTGCTATGCCAGAGACAAAGCTAAAATATCTTATGTGTCTGTTATCACACGGGCGCCCATACCCTTCCAACCGAGGTAACGCAACGCTGAAGCGGCAGAAATAGGTACAATGGAAGTACTTCCCCGGACTATGGACTGAATTTCTTATCGACTTAGTGTAGACAGAAAGAAGTAAGTATAAATCACCGTATAAAAAAATCGCCGCAGGAAAAACGCGCTCGAGCTACCTTGGCTAAGTACCTATGTGTGAGATTATGTTGAATACGTTGTTAGTATGATCGTAAAATATAACGAAGAACACATTTATATAACAATATTTCATATTATTTCGTCTAATTGAAAGAACAAGAGAAAAACGGCAGAAATAGGTACAATGGAAGTACTTCCCCGGACTATGGACTGAATTTCTTATCGACTTAGTGTAGACAGAAAGAAGTAAGTATAAATCACCGTACACCTTTTGAACGCCAATGTCGGCTATAGCCGACATGAGCAAGCGTGCCCTGTGCGCCAACGACGGCTATACTCGACAAAAAACAGGTCGCAGAAAAATACAAAATAAACCTATTAAATCATTACTTTTATGTATTTTATTGATACACCTTGAAATTAAGATTTTCGGGCTTGGCGTACAGGGCATAGGAATACCGATATGGCGTGGCGGTGAAAAGGTTACAGCGAGTACTATAAAACCTCATAACATCACATTGGGTATTTCCCATAAGATATCTAACAACCGAGTCGCTCTATGGCGAACCAGAGATTTATTATCTCTTAAATCATTCTACGTCGCGTATCAGAAAAGTCTTGTCATATTTAAGGGTGTGCCTTAAATGGAATCGCTTTCTTCAAGGGACCAACATTGAAAAAATTATCAACTGTCCAATACAAACTTAAATATCTACTCAACCCAAATGTATGGGACAGCTGACATTTTTTTCGCGATTACGATGGCGAAAGTTGTTCAGTTTGATTGTCTGTAAAACACCCGAAAATATGACAACACTTTTCTGATATACGCTGTATATGTAATTATGTATAGCGTACATACCTAAAAGCATTCGCGATTTATTTGCCAAAAATGTAAACAAATATGAGTTTATGGAAAAATAACTTTAATTCCTAATTTCCTACACAATAAAGTACAGTTTACGCTACAACTTCAAACATTTTTATAACTTTACAATAGTGCTAGTCACTCGGAAATCAACTTAATAACCATTAAAATAAAGTTGATATTTGTTTAACTTGAAATAACATCAATTTGAAACATAAAAAAGATTACATAAATTCACGCCTTTTTCCCTTGGGTGTAGACAGAAATTATACAACGCCATATGCTTCGATCCTTATATACATGTGTAGCTTATCCTGACTTCAACGACCAGTCAATTCAAGTGACTTGAGTAGCCAGTTTTATTAATATTTGACTCTAGGAATTTTTCCTCCTTCAGCACCTCTGCCTTACCTTTCGGCATATACAGGCGTCATTTATGTTAAGTACGTCTAGCAATTTAGTAAAATAGAAGGAATTATAGCATCGAGCATCTTACCAGGGTCCAGGTGGTAACGTTCATGCGACGCGCCTGCGCTTGCGCTGCGTTGTAGTCGCACCGCACATAACAGCTCGTTCAGGCGACCCTACACAAAGACGATAGTTAATTGTATTATACTCTAGATTTTAAAAAGAAAGGTAAATAATAAGGTAGGCATAAGTGAGTCACTATATAATATATGGAAGGGCTTGCTGTCATATCAGAGGGGCAATTCTCGTAATTTTAAGCACGTTCACAGTCTGACCTCAGTCTCACTCTGACCAAAAATACCTCTAATACCCCTACATTTTTGACAAGTCTTGACATTTGTTTGTCGCCGAGATGAGACTGCGACTAGATTTTGAACGTTTTAAATCACGAGAATTGGCCGTCTGACAACCAGTCTTACAATGGGTAACGTAATACCCAGTAACTGGGTTGTGGAGGTCAGATAGGCAGTCGCTCCATGTAAAATACTGGTATTCAGCTGCATCCGGTTAGACTGGAAGCCGACCCCAACATAGTTGGGAAAAGGTTAGGCAGATGGTGAATTGGCCTTCTGGTCGATTAAGGTAGTTTGGTTGACGCAAGTCATCACACCCACGCAAGAGTCTAGGCCAATCTTTGGATAGCCAGTTGACCAAAAACCGACCCATTTCAAAATCACAATTAGAAATGGCTTCCTACAGGGTGTCTTATTATAGCATTATCAGCCTATAGTAAGGCTGCTCGGACACAGGCTTCCTCTCTTTGAGAGGAAGTGGGCCGTAATCCACCATTCGGGCCCAGTGTGGGTTGGCAGATTTCACAGTAACTGCAATAACCCATAAAAGTTATAGTTACTACAAAGGTAAAAAAGACAAAGGAAGATTTGACTTGACAACAAGTCGAGCGTTTATCGCTAATTTATACCAAAAGACGGTGCGTGTAAATTTTGTATCTTATTGAAAAGATCTGTCGCACCTAACTACCACAAAATACAGACAGTACAGAAGACAATCTTCATACAAAGTGCGCTCGAGCAACGCACACATAGACACCGCTCACGGACACGTTATCTCAGACGGGTTGGGAGCAGTACGAGCGCGCGTGTCATCCGCTTGAGACACGCGTCTGTGAAGTGCAAAAATGGAGCAACAAAAAAAATGCCTATCTAAGCTCGATATAATAGTTTCCTATTTTGAATCAGTATAAACAAAGTAACTTTTTTGTAAGGTAAATTCACGCCACCAACTATTACGTAAGTTGAAAACATGATTTTTTGTTTGTGTAGATATTGTGTTGATTTTGGTGTCATTTGATAGGTTTAGGTCTAAAACGGATAACGCAAAATAAATTGTGTAAATAGAGTAATCCGTTTGGAAGTTATTAGGGATTTTCGATAGTGAAAATTGACAAATGTATAATTTTATAAGTTTGTTTTTGTTCTGTAAACTTTTTGTATTGTAATACTATGTTTATTGTTTTGTTTTAATATTTTAGAATAAGCTCAACAATAAATCAAACAACTAGATACGAGTGCCACTACCACAATAGTTTTTGTGCATAAGCCAAAGTTGACAACCATAGCGTCACCGCCGAGCGTAGCTCGTAGGTATGAAAAGTGAAGTACATGTACACGAGATTGACTTCTGTACTATCTGTATTTTGTGTAACTACAAAGGACCAAATGGTGGCTGATGTATCATTAGTCTCACTTGGGTCTATCTCGAGCACAATTCCACATGAGTATCACGCATGATTTGTTTAGATACAAAAGTTTAGCAGTCCGTGATAGGGATGTGATAGTATCGTGGCACTTCGACACCTGTTTGACTACCTCCGACCATGCAGAACTAAGTACCGATTTATTTAATGATAAATTAATGATGTGGTTATTGCGGTTCTCCCCCCGCTCGTTCGCAATGAATCAGACAAAATAACTGGTTACAACCAGATTTATCGATTAGACAGAATTTAGATATCTGTGTTGTACAACAATAGGTACCTAGTAGAAATAATTTATTACCAGCGCCTATTAAACAATATAAAATATAACGTGTGATCGGGTAGGTATAGTATATTTTTTTGGGATTTGGGTTTATAAGCATTTTCCTATCAGATATAATTCTCTATCTGGGAAGTCTGCCTGCCCCGCTTCCAACGTTGCACGTTGCTGAGTTTGCTGTCTGAGCCGCCATCGAGTGTTCGTGGCAACAAGAGAGAAGAATAAGCCAGTTATTTCTCCACAGCCGGGCAGACCTTTTTTAAAGAAATTATGTAATTCAACCGTAGTTCAAAGCCCCGAAGTCACTCTTTGGAAGCATGTAAATATAATATCTTATCTTTCCCTAATCATTGTAAATGTACAAAATGATATATGAAAATTGATTGTTTACATACATAGATTCTAATCAGTGTCATAGCATACACTACAATCTAAAGTCATTAAACAAAAGAACAATGATTTGTAAATTATATTTTAGAGATTCATCGAGGACAGGGGTATACAAATGACATACCCTACCTGTATTGGTTAACTTATAACAATTATACATTACCAATGTCTAGAACAGCCGAAAAAGGCTCTAAACATAACATCACGCCATTTTTCCCCGAATGGTTAGAACAAGGCTTTACAGGACCAAAACAAGAACTACTGATTAAAGGCGCAAAGGGTTAATCAATCCATTATTATTTAAATATCTAGTTAATCTTCTTATGTTATTTTATTCCGAGGTTGGTCTTCCAACTCTACTCGGTGGGATACGCGGATGATATAGCAATTTTGATCTCGGGAAAATTTGAAGGCATCTTATCAGGCAAGAGATCTCATGAGGCAAGCCTTCAAAATAATCGAGAGTTGGTGCACGAAGCACGAACTATCGGTCAACCCCTCGAAAACAGAACTAATAATGTTTACCAACAAGAGAACTCTTGGACCCCGTAGGCTTCCAAAACTCTTCAACACAGAACTAACACTTAAAGACGAAGTCAAGTACTTGAGGGTGATCCTTGATAGCAAACTGCTCTGGAACAAGCATCTTGACTACAAACTTAATAAAAGCACAATTACACTTTACCAATGTAAAAACATGTTAGGGAAAACATGGGGGCTCTCTCCGAAGATTACTCTGTGTTTATACAAAGCGCTGATCAGGCCAATGTTGGCTTATGGCGCTCTGGTTTGGTGGACGAGGACTGAACTCTCGACCACCATTACCAGACTACAACGCTTCCAACGACTGGCCTGTTCAGCCACCACTGGCTGCATGAGAACCACCCCAACAGCAGCCATGGAGATTGCCCTTCAATTAACTCCCCTTGACCTGTACATACAGCAGGAGGCGGCGCTAGCTGCCATCAGGCTTATGCATCTGGGCATATGGGGCAATAACCTTACAAGTCCACACGCTAAAATCCTGGACCGGGCGATTGAGTACCAGCCTCTCATCGCTGCCCCGAGTGATAGAACACCAAACCAACCAATGTTCAACAAAAACTACATTATACAAACAGTTCAGGAAGAAGGATCAGTCAGGAGCCAACGAAGTGCGAATATACACGGACGGCTCAAAAACACAAAACGGTTCAGGTGCTGGCGTACACTCCCTTGACCTCAATATTAACTTTCACATACCGCTAGGCACACATAGCTCGATCTTTCAATGCGAATGTGTTGCTTTAACACAAGCTGCAACAGCAGTACAGCACTTAGGCATCCGGAACTACGGCATTAAGTTCCTATTCCGACAGCCTATCTGTGCTCAAAGCTTTAGAAAGCAAACAAACTAACAGCAAATAAATTTTTGAGTGCCATGTAGCTCTGGAGAGGTTATCGACGTCCAATCGTATTACTCTCCAGTGGATCAAAGGGCATAGTGGATCCTTGGGCAATGATGCTGCAGATGAACTTGCGAAGAGAGGCTCTGATATGAGGGTGCTAGGCCCGTACCCACTCCTCCCTTTGCCTTTCTCACAATTTCGTGCGTGGATTCGCCAAAGATCGACCGAACTCCATAACAACAGATGGTCACGGGCAACAGACTGCAGACAGTCAAAATTGGCTTTACCAATGATACACCCGCGACTAACTAAAAAACTCCTCAGCCTGAGTAGAAATAACCTTAGAATAATTATAGGTTCAATTACGGGCCACAACCTCCTTAACAAACATCTTTTCAACATAGGCGCCACATACAGCCCCCTTTGCAGGGGCTGCCTTGACGCCGAGGAAATAAGCCGCCCACGTCATCCTGGAATGCGAGGCCGTGGCTTCTCAACGTGCAGAAATCCTCGGAACAATGAGGTCGCTCCGCGAAGCCTGTGAAGCTCCCAGGGAGCTTCTGTGCTTTTGGGCGGAGCTAGGCTGGCTCTGCTAGCCAGAATCCCCACGCACAACGGACCGATTGAGAGTCTAAGTGCGGTAAAGGGAGTCCCATCATCCTCATCTTCCAACTCTACACAAAATTAAATACTCTTTATTTGAATGCTCTAAAGAGTGTTTAATTTTAAAACGCATTTTTTGTTGAGTAACTATTGAATATCTTATTTTTAAATCAGGGTACTTTTTCACTGATAAAAAGATGGATTATCGTCTGCTATTGGAATAGGCATCTTTTATGCACCGTATTCATGGGAAATACAACATTTTTTTTTTGCAGGATACACGTTGCACAACACTAAAGTCGTTGTTTACAACAATGTTGCGCAACTTTTGTTTCTCATGAAAACGTAAGTAAGTAGGTATTATAATAAGTGAATAATGTCAGTCCTATTACTCATCTTTATTAATTGTTATCCTTATGAGGAAAACTACAAACGGCATATCTTATTATACTGATAACGATCACCATTATTATTTCATTTCGAACCCCCAATCGCGATACAAAACGCGTTGTTAATGATCTAGCAAGAATAAGCGCTTATTTTACCCGTCTAATCTAAAAATAAAAGAGATTTGACATCGCTGATACCCCAAGATAGTACCCATATCTTGGTTACACTCCTTTACTGCATGATAATCAAACCATTTACTTCAAAAGTTCCATTATAAACCAGTAATATCTGGTATTTAAGGCATTTCATAAGCCTTTTATAGATACTATTAAATGGCTCAAAGATAGGAGTATTAATTGTCATTTTATAGTACATGTATAACACAGAACTATTTCCATTAGTATGAATGCTTTTGCTTTATTAAAATAATCATATTTGGCACAAACACGACTCGTTTGTGGCCAAAATATCACGTTGCGTTGTTACATATGTAAGAACGCCATAGAGCAACCTCATTGTTGTTCTTTGCTGGTGTTAATTATTAGTTTATCAACAACAGCGTAACACCGATATATCTACTCGTGTTATAACACTGTCTGGTGTCTGGAGATAAGGCGATAGTCACTGATAACTGTGATAAGCGAACACGGGTAGGGCGAGTGCTCCAAACATTTGGCCAGACAAGGTCGTTCTATCTTTCTATACTAAAATTAACTTTGCACCGACGGCTTATCAGAATAGTCTAATCCTGTGCGATAAGTTACGTATGCTAGCTAAGTACCTTACTTAGGGCGCTTTCAATTTAGACGTTTCGTGTCGGACCGCTGCGGTGCCGAAGCGGTGCGTTCGTCGTATTGCGCACGGACGTTCGTTTGTTTTCACACAAAGCGCGCGGTGCGGCAACAGTACGGCGTCGGTACCGCGAACGCTCGACAATCCGCACCAAGCGCTTTGTATGAAAACAAACGAACGTCCGTGCGCAATACGACGAACGCACCGCTTCGGCATCGCAGCGGTCCGACACGAAACGTCTAAATTGAAAGCGCCCTTATAGATGGGAACATATGTAGATAATCACATGGGAAAAAAAATTACTTATGGGATGTTGTATTCATGAGGCTTTCAGCGCTTGTTTTTGTACCACGTAACGAACATACCAATAAGGTAGAATTTATCTAAAAAAATAGAGACTCAACATCAGATTAAAATCCACTAGAAATTATAATAGGACAGACAGAGGATAGATACAGGCTGGCAGGGAGATCAACGCGCAAACTGTAATCATGAAATAGTACATGATTCTAGAACCACCAAGCATAGAAATTGTTCAAAAAAATTCTGCCGTTTCATAGAAAAGTGCAATACCTACACGTACAAAATGAATGGAAGAGTGAATATTTTTTTAAATAACCGACGAAAAATTTCAACGCCTCAAAGGTTCAGAATCATATACTGGATCCATATTATAAGTACCTAAGAGGTTGCACGTCGATGGTTGTATGCCACCCTATATAACTAAGAGTGAGGAAATATTGAAGTTACAGACCACTTTTAATTACCTACAAATAAATGCAGCCCCAACTAAAATTGGGAAGGACAATGCGCTTTAACTAAGATTTAATAGGAACCTCAACGACTGTTCGACTCAACGGCTGACAATCCTGTCAACTGTAACCTAGAAAAAATACGGCTTGCAAACATAATTTGTTGTAATTCGGTTTTGTTAAATTAATTTTTATCTGATTTTGTTTTTTTGTCATTTCGTTTCATTTATTTGCATACCATAATGTGGATAAAGGTGTTACAAATAGGCTTAAAGCTAAGATACAGTTATGGACCCTGTAAGGCCACAGCAACATAAGTAACGAGGATAAGGACGGAGGGGTTGTGCTAATCTGACTGATTTTACTCCAAAATCAGTAAACGAGGCACTGTTTTGCTCAAACTTCACAATATGGCGCAAGGTAATTGCTATTCTTAGATGAATCGCATTGTATAATATCTTATTACAGGTAAATATGTATAGATATTTTTAGAAAATTGCCTACTTGGTACTCTTATCAATCTAGTTCAGAGTTACGACCTCATATATATGAATAACAAATCTGCTAAGCCTACCACAAAAGTACAGGCCAAACAGATCAGGTGAACTTGTGTTAGTTTGGGCTGATCGGATACGTGTACGAAACAATTTCATCAGTTGTAACGATTTCCTTCAATTATGTAGCTTGAAGGAAAACAGCGTGAGGAAACCGACATGTTCTAGTCTATTATCGCGGTTTATATTACGCCCCCACTCCCTCTCACCGAGAGCAGGCCTGTGTCCCAGCAGTGGGAACATTTCACAAACACGCAAACACACACACACATACACGAACATTCACGCACACATAAGGCAACACCTCCTTTTCGTAGACTTCTCAATATAAATACGTTTCGGTAACAGTAGATAACCCTTTTACATTTAATAATACATATTACATCTTTACATGTTCTTATTCTCATTCTTATTTATTTTTATTTTATTTTTTTGTTAACCTAACTGCATTGTAACGGCTGACAAGACCCCAAGAGGGAATCACTGGCTCTGAAGATACAGCCTAGGCTATGCCTAGTTTCGGAGTCAGGGATACTTATATTTAAGTTGCCAAAGTTAAACCCTGGCTACAGTACCCAATGTAATTTTAATCCAATGTCTAACTAATCTCCTATTTTATGTCACTAGGATGTAGACCTTAGAATAAGACCAAATTGTAATAAGGGTTGTGAATAAAACATTTGTTACTCTGTCTAAATACATACATACACATAGGTACTTTAATAGCAACATCTATGCATTTACTATTAGGTAGTTATCGTAATAATAATTTACTGTGCTCGTCCTACAACTACCGTTAAACTATGTTCAATTATAGGCGAGGACGCTGGCACCCTAAACACAAGTTAAATCTTACTTTGGGTGCCAGAGTTCATCGAAATCCCTCTATCCCTTAGTTGTAACGTTGCATAGTGTTTAGATAAGTGTTGACAACGGAAGTTAATAAAGAAACTTTTTTTTTTATTATTATTATTATTATTTCAGGCTGATTATGCATGTTTCGGTCTAGCCGCCATATGCGCCTACCTAGATTCCACCCGAATATTCATTTTAGATTTGTGTTAGATTTCAATAGTTTTTGTAGCAACATGAAATTAAATAATGTAGTTAACTTCAAACCTTGTTATCAAACCATGCAAATTATAAAGGGGATAAAGCGGAAACGGGGGAAAACCAGACTCTTTTGTCACGGGCACTATATTGAATTCCGTGGCTAACGAAGGATCTTGAGTGTAGCGAGGGATTCTAGCTCGCCCAAGACAAATACACCTTTATCGCTAATACCGTCAAACGGGGTGAATAGGGATGCAGGGGTGAATCGGACGAAACTTTAAAAGCGATTTTAATATTGAAATAATATAGTTTGTTGCCAACAAGGAGTCTAATGTGTTTATTGTATTATAATTAACGATTAAGTGTCCTTTTCGGCAACAAACTGTATTATTTCAACGCTAAAATCCATTTCAAAGTTTTGTCTCAATTCACCCCTGCATCCCTATTTACCCCGTTTGGTGGTAGCCCAGGAAAATAAGTGAAATTAAAGGCAAATCTGCGAACAACGTTTTAGCATGAAACTTATTTTCGGGACCTTTGACAGCATTTTTTTTATTATTTTCCTGGGCTACGAGGAAATCACTCTACTTTTCATACCTTCTGCGAGGTAATAAAAAGCAATTATATTCTGGATTATATTTTTTTTTATAAAAGTTTTCACACGACTTTTTAGTAAAGGTTCCAAGTTCAAATCATATTAATGACCAGTGAGTTATAATGAAATTTAGGATAATATAATTGCCCGGCTAGACCTTAGAGGTTAGGTTTGCAAGACATCTAATTTGACAATGTGAAAATGCATTATACCTACATCGATTGGCAAGTACAGAGTCTTAGTGTAACAAAGTCCAAAAGTGATTATGATTTTCGTGAGGTGACAGTACTTTGTACTTACATTGTAAAGCGGCGGGGCGGCGAGCTGTGACGTCAGTTCGTGCAAACGTGCCCGGGCGGCTTCCTCCTCCGGACCCAGCGCGGCTCCCACACGACCCACAACCTCACGTCGGGCTACCACCTACGATACAAATGTTACATTAAAGAGAAGGAAATTGATTCGTAAGCCAATTTTTAGCTTAAATTGTTCGTAAATTTTTAATTACAGCTGTAATTCGTTGCGTTTCGTTGCCGACGTTCGTTCGTTGTGTAGTTCGTTTGTATGGAATGTCTAACTGCTCAATAACCAACTTCCCTGACGGTACATAAAATTCTTACAGTTCCTCTGGTTCTGGTTACACAGCTCAGCTATACATATTCGAAAGTACAAATTACAATGTAACCAAAAATGTTGGGACCTTTTTAGGGTTCCGTACCCAAATGGTAAAAATGGGACCCTATTACTAAGACTTCGCTGTCTATCCGTTCGTCTGTCCGTCCGTCCGTCTGTCCGTCCGTCCGTCTGTCTGTCACCAGGCTGCATCGCAAGAACCGCGATACTAGCTATCAGTTGAAATTTTCACAAATTATGTATTTCTGTTGCCGCTATAACAACAAATACTAAAAACAGAATAAAATAAATATTTAAGGGGGGCTCCCATACAACAAACGTGTTTTTTTGTGAAACGTGCCTTGTGGTACGGAACCCTTCGTGTGCGAGTCCGACTCGCACTTGGCCAGTTTTTTTACAAACTTTCAATTAAAAATCAATTTACACTACATAATGCTAAACTAGATAGTTGATTTAGTGGCAATACGTGTGAACTATCTTATATTGTATAATTTGTATAGTCAAGTACAGGTAAACCAGAAAAGTTATGAATTAGCACGAAAGTCGCGGCTACCTACAGAGGGAAAGCATCTGGGTTATTGAAAAGTTTTTTGGAATTGTATAGAGTTGTCTAAAATTTTGTAATCATGGTACCTACCAAAATACAAAATAGGCAAGTACTTCCATAGTTGTAACAGCACTATATTAAGCCTCATCGTCGCGCGTTCGTTTTTCCGAAGATAGACAATTATTCCCGAAGCGCATTCTTTTCTCGGTATGTACATAAGTGGTAGGGGGCACGCGTACCTGCAGCAACGTGTGCCTGCGCGCGTGCAGGCGCGCGGCCAGCTGCGCCAGGCGCGCGCTGGCGGCGGCGCGGCGCGTGCGCAGCTCGGCCAGCTCGCCCGCCGCGCGCTGCAGCCACTGCGCCTGCAGCTTGCCCTGCTCCGACTGGCAGCGGCTGCGGAACTTTATCTACACAGAGAACGGGATCACAAAACTATTATTGAAGCTAACTCAAAAACTAATGTCATCATTATTATCACCATGTGCCTAGCCTGTTCTCAACTATGTTGGGGTCGACTTCTAGTCTAACTGGAATGCTGAATACCAGTATTTTACACGGAGCGACTGCCTATCTGACCTCCACAACCACAACAGTTATTGGGCAATACGATACACCTTGGTATGTCTGGTTGGGTTGTCAGACTTTCGGGTTTCTGACGGCCCATAACGACTAAAAAACTTATGTATTTTTATTTATTTTTATTAATATATCATTGTCAAACTTACTGTCCCTACCAAGACTGTAACTAAGTGGACAAATGTCTACTATTATTTGAAGTACACACTAATATTTGATAAAAAAGAATCGAATCAAATATTAGTGTGCACTTCCAATTATAGGAGACCTTTGTAGATCCAATAAATTAATAAATACACAAACAAAGTTAATAAAATCGGTATGAGACCATCGCGAGGGTGTATTCTACCAAAAGAAAAAGAATCACGTAAATCGGCCAAGTAGTAAATAAGCAACCCATCACATCACATGACTCATTTTCAGCAACAATACAGTGCAACATCCAGTCTTATGTGTGATTAGTGGCTGCACCTGAAACGGATAAAAGTAATGTCCGACCTGTTGGACATTTGGGCCAAGAAAAACATTATTTTATAGGATTATTACCACAAAATGTTGCGATAATACAACTTCAGCTGTGCCTAAAATAAAATTCATTTACACTCACTTTTTTTTTTCTTTTTAGATGTAAATGTAAACGAAGCAAAAGGAGTATGTAAGGATCATAGGAGGTGGCGTTCTGTAGTTTCTGCCTACCCACATGGAAAGAAGGAGTGAGTTTATGTATGTATTTAGGTTTTTTTTTATTTTACAACATTATTTTTAGTATATGCGGAACCCGAAACACGTGTCTAGTATTTTTATGTAAAGAATCTATGTACAAAATTTCAAAACTGTAGCATGAAAAATCACAAAGTTATAAGCTTGTTAAGTTACCTGTTTGTCAATACAACAACATGCTCACCCGCGCCGCGCCGTCTTGCGCTCATTGATAATAGTACCTAGGTCCCTAACCGTTCGGCGCGGAGATTGGATAACCTACTTAGTGTCGCTCGGTGTACAACTTTTAACCTTTTTTAAATATTTTTGGGACAAAATATAACATGGGGTAAAAAGTATTCGAATCGATTCAGTTACTTATTCTGAAAAAAATATATTCAGGTTTCGCATATCGACGGCGAAGTGCCAATACCTCCTAACTGACATTTTAAGAGAAATTCACTTTTTTATCGTTTTGAATTTAAAAGCGTTATTCGCATGTTTTAGTGAAATCGCGAAGTGTATTTTTAGTTGCAACAGCATTCAATTAAAATGTTGAAATATGTATCTTCCAACTAAACCAACGTAACGTGTCTGTTTTTAAACGTTTTTTTCAGTTTATATAAATTTACTTTGTCAGTTAGGATGTATTGGCACTTCGCCGTCGATATACTAAAAATAACGTACCTCGGAAAATCCAATAATAGGTACGGGTATATAGTTTTCAGAGTCAGGATTGTCAGCCTGAGCTTGCTTCCATAGTCGCATGTCCATACCTGAAACAAAAGTAATACTGAAAACCACAAAGCTTTGTACAGCGATCGCTAAAGAAAACATACAACGATCCAAAACCTTGTTACCAATTAACATAATTTCCGCTTCAAGCAAATATCAACTACACACAGGTGTAAAGTAAGTTCATTTCGGAATTACAAATACCATAAACATCTTACACACTGACATTAGTTCATTATAACGTAAGGGAGCGCTGAAGCCTGAATTACATGGTGCGTTTTAAATGCCTGCGGCATGCCATAAGTTGAAGCAATAATAAAAGTTGCATAGTCATGTGCAGCTTCAATTTTATTGTACAGGCAGCAACAAAAGTCAATTAACACTTCAGTTTTTTAATCTCAATTATTGAGTAAAATATTAACACTTTAGTTTTTTTAATCTCAGTTATTAACCAAAATATTTGTTCAAAATTGCATTGTATCTCTGCTGCAATTTTTAACAAAATTCAATATTTTGCTCAATAACTGAGATTAAAAAACTGAAGTGTTAATCGACTTTTGTTGCTGACCGTACAGGCAAGAAACTTGCATCGTGTAAAGAAAAGATTTCTGAAAATTCGTCCCCTAAAAGGGTGAAATAGAAGAAGTTTTTTTTAAGAAAGACTAGCAGCGTCCCGCGGTTTCACCCGCGTAGGTTTCGATCCCGTGGAAATTTCGGGATAAAAAGTATCCTATGTGTTAATCCAGGAAATGGCCTAACTATGTGCCATTTTTCGTCCAAATCTGTTCAACGGTTTACGCGTGATAGAGTAACAAACATCCTAACATCTTCACAAACTTTCACACCTATAATATTAGCAGAATTCTTGTTCGATGGGAAATCCCATCAAGCACACGGCTTGTGTCCATAATTATATTAAAGTTGTACCGGAAACAAGACTTTAAAAACATAAGATCACGTTGGTACCGTAAATATCGCAGCATCATACTGAGATAGGAACCTCATTGGCCTCGCACAGGTCTTCTTGTTTTTTGTTTCATGAACTTATTAGTTTTAATGTTCGTTTTTATTGTTTGTACGAGTATTTCTAGTGCGTGTTCCAAATATAAAATGTTTCTTTCTTTCTATATTTACCTATAGTAGACCCACATTTAGCCGTGCGATGTAATAGGAGGTGAGCCTATTGCCATCAAACGGACGCAGACTCCGGGCTTCTACTGAAAAATTCCACATGAAAAATCGAATAGCACTTTGACCGACCCGGGAATCGACACCAAGATCTAATGCTTAGCAGTAGCGCTTGCGACCACTAAACCAACGAGGCAGTCTTTATAAGCAGATTTAGGACTTCATAAGTAGGTATTAAAGTTGGTTTTTACGTACCGGGCGGTGCTGTCTGCAGGTACTGCGCCAACATCTGCGGCGAGGGCGCGGTGACGGCGGACACGGAGGCGCAGCCCGCGCCGACCAGTGCGTTGCGCGCGTTGCCGGCGTTCAGGAACGCGCCCAGCTCGGCCGCCGAGATATGCGTGCCGCCGGCACCTTTGTCCACTACATATATCACCACCTGTGAAGAAGAAGACGGCATTCATTCGAACCTTATAGTACGCAAACTATGGGCTTGGACGTTGTGTTGCGATTACCAGGGTCCGAGACACATAAAGACAGAACAGAAAGACAGAGAAGACAGCAGAGAGGTTATTACATGAAGGTGGGAATTTATTTAATGTTTCTTTATTCAATGTTCTGGTCGATGTGTGTGAGAGGGAAAGATTTACATAATCTTAGTACCCTAGGGAGGAGAAGGGAAAACCCTTGAAAAGATGGCAGGATGACTTGGCCTCACCAAGTCACTGGAAAGACATGGACTAGACAGGCAAAGACCAGGGAGATTTAGAAGGGGTTGGAGGAGGCTTTTGCCAAAGGGCACACAGAGACTCAGAAACGTTTTGTACTATAACTAGTACTCTGAAATAATGCTATAAATAAAATAATACCTAATTTTAGGTACTTACTTGAGTCTTGTTGTCGGAAACAGCTTTAACACATTCTATATTAACGGCCAAGTTAGGTTTATTTCCTAACAAACTATGCAGAGACGTCGTCAAGGCTTGCTGGTTGGTTCTAGAAAATAAATAACATTTTGTCAGGTTTTTATAAATTTTAAGATGTGACTACACTTTAGTCGCATCTTGCTACAATGAAAAAACGTAAAACTATAAGAAATATTCAAAATGGACCACAAAATATAAATACATCAAACAATGGAAATTTTCAAAAAAATCCTAAGAATATAATAAACTGTGTATTATTCCTTCATACATACAGGCACAGATAATATAATACTAGCGTAATACAGGTTTATTGCTGACACAAATTCAAATTATAATGATCTAAAGTGCTAGCCTGGACAGACACGTCTAAAAATTAACTAAGCTGCCAATAAGCACATACTTGATATCCTGTTCAGCCTTGTTGAACAACATGGCGACATGTCCGTCTTTATCCTCGCGGCCTCCGAGCCGAGAGTAGCCCACGGCTTTGAACCTGCAAAGCGGGTTCTGTTCATTCAGCTCCAAAGGAGGTGCGTTACGACTGTAGTAGGCTTGCCCTGCAAAAGTAATTGAGAAATAGGCTTAAACTGATGAAATAACTAGAAATTGAGCCTGAAAGACTTAGAAACGTCTTCAAACTAATTGGTCTCAGTTCCGCCTGATATATCATTACTCTAATTGTTTAATTCAATAACTTATATTCAAATACACATTGATTGGTCATAAGATTGTGCAAAAAACCGGCCAAGTGCGTGTCGGGCCACGCACATTATAGGGTTCCGTAGTAGCCCGTTATCAGCGTTTTGGAATAAAATTAAAGAGATCACTAATACTAAAAAAAATATCAGCACCACCTCTAGAACTCCTAAAAATTCACCCAAACCCATACACTGCAGCTAGTGAAGTATGTAAGTTTTTTGCTACCATAGGCACGAACCTAGCGTCTAAATTTATCTCCACAACACAACCAGTTACTCCACCCACAACATCTCCTCTTAACTCTTTTGTTCTCCTCGCTGTTGATGACGCTGAGGTCGAGTCCACCATTATGAATTTAAGGAATGATAGTGCCACTGGTTGGGACGGTATATCCCCTATTCTTCTAAAATTATGTAGAAAAACTCTTGTGCCATTAATAACCCATGTAATCAATATATCTATAGCAAATGGAATTTTTCCTGAATCTTTCAAAAAGGCCCTGGTCCATCAAACTCAAACTCAAACTCAAACCATTTATTTCAATTAAACCATTTACAGGCACTTTTGAATTGTCAAGAAGTCGGTCAGTCAGAAAAAATGAAGCTAGTTGCCCATTCCAAAGCGTAGGTACCTATGGAGAAGAACGGGCAAGAAACTCCATGGACACTCTTTTAAATTGTATTTTTACAAAAATATTAGTCCGATATATAAGAGCGGGAACAGGGACTGTTCGAACAACTACAGACCGATTTCTGTTCTTTCAGCTTTGTCTAAGGTTATGGAGAGGCTAATAAATGGTCGTCTATTGAACTTCTTAGAGAAAAATAAAATTATAGCGCTCAATCAGTATGGCTTTAAAAAAGGTGTCTCTACAGAACATGCAATTACTGATCTTACAGAACTTGTCGCGAGGAAGTTAGATGACCATAAAAGATGCCTTGCCATATTCCTGGACTTAACAAAAGCCTTTGATACAGTCTCTGTTCCTACTCTTCTCTCAAAAATGGAAGTCATGGGTATTCGTGGTAAAACGCTTGATCTGTTTAAAAGTTATCTCCAACACAGAAGACTCAGTGTCAAGATTGATACGTGCGTCAGTGGTGAAGAAATTATCTCATATGGAGTGCCGCAGGGCAGTGTGCTCGGTCCTACTTTGTTTCTTGTTTATATAAATGACCTTTGCACACTGCCACTGCTCATTCTCAACAATCGTTGCAGGTGGTTATGAGCTGGCTGCAGCATAATTTGCTTTCCCTGAACCTATCCAAAACCAATTTCATCCCATTCTGTGTTAGTCACAGAACCAAAGCCCCACCGGAATTTACCATAACCGCACATTCATGTGATGATTCCTCTTCGTGTTCTTGCATAACACTTTCTCGTGCCGGTCACACCAAATACCTGGGTGTAGTGATCGATGACGGGCTGAAGTGGTACACCCATGTCGATAGTTTGGTTTCGAAAGTTAGGAAGCTAATCTACATCTTTAAGTCGCTAAGACAGTGTGCGGATTCAATAACACTGAAGATGGTGTACCTAGCGCTTTGCGAGTCCGTTATTGGTTACTGCATCCCGGTGTGGGGTGGCACCGGCAAAACTAAACTGTTGGGTTTGGAGCGGGCACAGAGGGCTGTTCTTAAGGTGATGCTTGGCAGACCGTTTAGGTCCCCCACAACCCAATTATATGCGGACTGCAAAGTACTTACTGTACGACAGCTCTTTGTGCTTCGAGCCACCCTCTGGAAACACAGCCAGATCCCACCCCCTGATCCTAACAAGCGGTCATATAGCACATCATGCCCATCAATACCCCACAAAACGTCTTTCGCTAGTCGTCAACTGTATGTTGTAAGTTCTCTTATCTATAGAAAGATCTGCACTAAAGTTCAATTAAATAAGTTAAATAGATTTGAGGCAAAAACAAAATTAAAAAATTAGCTGTATGACTTAGATTATACTAAAACAGAAGAGCTACTCGTCTTCCCTCGCTAGTCTTGAGGTTGAATGCAGCAATCACACTCCACTACGTTTGTACTCAAACAGGATTAAACCAAAATATTTGTCTTGCTAAATTAAATCATCCCGCTCAAGCATAATATTGTGAATGTTAGTAGTTGTTTAACAAACACACACAAATCTTACACACCCACACCCTCACACACATAAACACACCCCCACATAAACACACACACACATAAACACGTGCACTACCCCCACATTATACTTACACACCCACACCCTCACACACATAAACACACCCCCACATAAACACACACACACATAAACACGTGCACTACCCCCACATTATACTTACACACGCAGTCATGTTAACTATATATTCATATTCCTCATTGAAATTTTTCTTTTGTTCCCTATTTTTATTAAGTTTTATCATCATAATTTTGTTCTTTTTTTTTTCTCTCTTATTAAACCGTTCATGTATTTAATTAGGTTCACTACAATCAAGGTGCGATGAAAAGGACTATTTGAGCACGAAGTAACAGTAGAACACTGTCTCCTAAGGCACAGGTTTCCCCTAGTTTAGGAGGCAGGGTTTCCACCATTCCAGACACCTTTTTACAACCAATTGTTCTTTGTTACCTACATGTACTACTTATTGTAACGAAGGTATTTAGCATCAATAAAGTTATTATTATTATTATTATCACAATGTAGTACGATTCTGTCTCTCTTTATTCTGAATAGGTAAAAATAAAAATAAAACATATTTTGCTTTTCAATGCAAGTCTTTACCCGTTATAAACAAGCAACTACTTCATCTTAGTCACTTGCTAAGGATTTTGTATTTGGTACAAAACTATCCAACACCCAAGTTCAATGACTATTACTGCTAAACTTTTAAAGTTATCTTAATCGCTATAATTTTCCTTTAAAGTTCATGAAATGCACTATCATCGTGAATTTTTCCAGATTTTTCAAGCCAGCAGTTTAGGTTTTAGAGGGGGGGGGACGCTCTACTGGAACAAAAATTTGCACTTTAAAGTTTAATATTCCGTAAATGGAGCATTATATCGAAAAATATTTTGAGCAACCCCCAAGTCATTTTAGAAGACCTATTCAACGATACCCCACACGATGGGGTAGACGACGAAAATAATATTCATCCCCACTTCACATGTCCCCTACATGTGAAGTGGGGATGAATATTATTTTAACCTACCCTAAAAAAAAATATTTTCCAAATTTTTATTTTACCACTTTGTTGGCGTGATTGATCATATTGGTACCAAATTTCAGCTTTCTAGTGCTAACGGTCACAGAGATTAAGCGAGGACGGACAGACGGACAGACAGACATGGCGAAATATAAGGGTTCCTAGTTGACTACGGAACCCTAAAAATTACGGTGCATTAAGTGGATATCCCACAAATTCATTAATACTCCGTAATTCGCGATCACCTTGATGTTTGTTGGACATAAACATAACACTAAGTAAGCTCTACACCACAACAATGGAAGACCAAAATGGTAAATACAGTAAAAGCATTAATAAGGCAGGTCGAGTTTTGGAAAGAGACTGTCACACGGGTATTGAGTGATAGAGACGACGCTCTACAAAGCCGGACTTTATTCTAAAACCAGATGTGCCATATTATCAGCCGATTCCTGTACTTTGAAAATGCCTCATATTATTATTTGATGAATTAAAGTAGAAGACCAACGCAATAGAAGAGTAAAGCTTTGGTTTCCTAGGAAAGCAGTTCCGTCATATTTTAGGCTGTCGTGAAAATCTGTGATTTTCACCAGTATTTGTTGACATTAATAAGGTGTAAAAAATTCTGCATTTGGACTGCCATATTTGTGTGACCGTTCACCAATTTCTTAGGAAATCAACGCTTTGCACACCAAAACAAAAAAAGGCCGTATCATTAAATAACTAGACTCACCAGTGCCCCACTGTGCTTGTATGAGGTTCCACTTGGCAAGGACTTGGTCCCTCTCATCTCCAAAGACGCAACAGTTGAACACTGCTGCTACCAGCGCCTCGTGAGCAGATGACGGACCCTGCGGCTGTTGTTGCTGTTGTTGTTGCTGCTGCTGTCAACAGAGCAGTATTCATTTGGTGAGTCCATTCAACTCTTGAGTTCTTGGGCAAAAAAATACACTTGGGCAGAAAAATACAATCCACCGCACATACTGTACTTAAGGGGGACACGCGAGGTCGCCTGCGAAATTAAAATTTTCTTACGTTTTTTTGCAATTTGCAGGTCAGTGTCAGGTTGTATGTTAATCCTATTGATTGATTTTTATGAAATAATCATTCAATGGGATTATACTTATGAACTTAGAGGGTTGTATTGATGATTTCAATGATTATAATTCTGTACAGTGGCACAGTTCTTACGCTCGCGAATCATATTTTAATCAACATACAACCTGACACTGACCTGCAAATTGCAAAAAACCTGAGAACATTTGAATTTCCCGGGCTACCCTGGTGCTTCCCCCTTATTTATGGGGAATGGACTTCGGTAAATATGTTATTATTAAAGTACATACCTGCCCAAACTGTGGTGCTGATCCAAGAACATTGCCAAAACCAGTAAATCCAGTGTTTGGTTTAGTTCCAAATGACTGTCCAAAATTGCCCGTAGCACCAAATGGACTGCCAAATGTATTGGCACCAAGAGTGTTAGTGCCAAATGTTGGTGCAGCACTGCCAAATGTTGGTGCGCCGAATGCTGGTGCAGCAGCACCAAAGGTGTTGGCACCAAATGAGGTATTTCCAAAACCTGAACAGAAAAATGAATTGGTCAATGTCAAAAAATTTTCTTGCACAATAAAACTTGCAAGTGGACTTTGTGCATTAGATAGTACCTGTTGTAGGTTTAGCAGGAGTAGCACCGAAGCCAGTCCCACCAAATAAAGAAGGTGCTGTAGAAGCAGGGGCAGTGCCTAGTGCTCCAAATGGTGCAGCTGTGAAATAAAACAACACAATTAATAAGATTTTTTTTTTAAGTCTGTGTTTATTCATTTGCATAATGTTTTATTTTATAACCTAGCTATCATACCAAACAAAACAGCTAGAATTCTGAATTTGTCAGTATTGTTTATATCAATATAATCGTAATTTATTACAGGTTCCGATAATCATTTTTGAAAATGATAACCTAGTTCAGATATTCCAAAGTATCAGAAAACCTTATGAGCTCAACTATCACTAATGAGACACAATCACATTTTGTATTGTTACCGAACTTAATAAGCTTGCCCAACAGACAAGGGTATAATTGTATTATGCTTTCTGCAACTAATTCTTCAGTGCCAGAGATTATCAATATAATTATGGATGGCTAAGACATGGTTAGTTTGTTACCATTAGCAGTAGTAGGTAGGTAGGTGGTAAGTTGGTGTTGTGTGTATTTGTATACAGCCATGTAAAAGGCCTCTTCAGAGTCACAGTTGTGTTTTGGTTAAGTCACCTGTACTAGTTGCTGGTGCACCAAATGCGCCAAAACCAGTAGATGTGGCAGGGGCTCCAAAACCACCGAAACCAGTAGTAGTAGTAGTAGTTGTTGCTCCTCCCCCAAAAGAAAAGGTAGCTGAAACATTTGATAAATAATTATGTAGGGGTTTTCTCATTGTTGACGGATACCCCGGTAGTTGTTGTAGGTAGTTAGTTAAGTTACACCAAACCATGTTAAGTTCAATAGTTTAATTTATCGACACAGTTTAAAGTTATGTTTGTTTAGTTGTCTGAGTGGCACTTAATGTATTGTATTGTTATTAGGTAATTGTCGACCCGCACATTAGTGCATGACGGAGTTTTGGTTATGACTGAATTAAGTGATTATTAATTAGGTATGCAGAAACGTACTTTTGCTGTATGAGCATTATTTGTATAAGCTACTTACAAATTACAATTTAAACTCATACTCATACCACAGGCTGGTTTGTACCTCATTTTAAACTTAAGTAAATAAGTAGATCAGACATAAATGCTAACTCAAGCATGCAGGGTGAGGCCCACAAATAATTATTCATAGTGGCAAACGGCAGTGGCATTTCTCATACAGTACAATTACTAGCCTAAATAACTT
Source organism: Mesoligia furuncula (assembly GCA_916614155.1). Classification (NCBI taxonomy): domain Eukaryota; kingdom Metazoa; phylum Arthropoda; class Insecta; order Lepidoptera; family Noctuidae; genus Mesoligia; species Mesoligia furuncula. Next base: position 10,655,721 of record OU744793.1, on the reverse strand, counting down.
CAAAAAAATATATAAATTTATAAATAAATCATGTTTTCTGATATGCAATTATCATCTAAGTACAATAAACTTACGTTTTGCTGCAGCGCCGAAGGCTGAACTTTGAGTACTTGGGGTTCCAAATGAAAAAGCCATTCTGTTATTTGTAATAATCTTTAAGCAAATGGCAGAAGGAACTTAACGCATTACGCAAAGTTTGTGCTAAACACTGTATTTAGAATGTCTACACAAAACCTGGAAAAAATTTGTAAACAAAAATGATCAAATGTTGAGGTTATTTTTGCACTGACTGTTACAAGTAAACATGAAGTAAACATTCAATCAATTTAATTTGACAGTTTTTGAGTTGTCACTTGTGACCACAGAACATTGAGATTACTTTTCTATGTCAATGCCACAGATGACAGAACACTACTAGGGCCGTTTTCCGAATTAGCTAATATCTATAATCACTCACAGCGCTCACAATCCCCGCGTTCCAAATTGCGTCAAAAGCGATTATATCGCGAATCCGACCAAAAATAGTCACAAAATATAAGGGCTATTGAGTACCTACTGTTTGTGACGTTGCGCGTTGGTTGGATTCGCGATATATTCGCTTTTGACGCAATTCGGAACGCGGGGAATATCATCTCACATGCGTTCCGATTTAGATATTACGATTATGACAGCTGAGAGCTGTCAACAATTCGGAACGCTCGTGAACCATTGAGATAGGAAAAACATGGAGAGGCCGCGTTATTCTATACATACATTTGCTTATACAAATATGAGTGAAATATGATTCAGAATACGAAATATCGTTTTGTCTCGTTCTTTCTAATAAGGTAATCGTATTTGATAAAAGAGACAACAATATTTTAAGTTGTTGCTTATTTTGGCAACATTTTGACGTGACGTAGTACAGTTGTAGGTAAGGTGCCGTAGTAGCCATCTTTTGCGACAAGTTTCGTGGTAGTTTTGCTGTCAAATGGTTGTTTACTTTTTGTATTATTGAGATTTGCGAGAAAATTACAAGGATTTTACCTTTTAAAACTGCATGCAAATGTTGGAAAACAACAATTCAACATGTCTGTGTGTTGTATTGTGAAGTGTGGTGCAAGAAAGAATGAAAATAAACCTCTAATGTCTTTGCACAGGTTAGTAGCCGGTTTTCATGTAATAATACATTTAATAATACACATTCGATGATACAGTTGTAACGCGATCATGAATTTATGGCTAAAGTATTGATATTTGGGTTCATTTCCGTATAATAGACCATTTTAGTATATTTTGTTAATTCATTTGTTTGTTGACAATAACATGTCAAATGGAATAGGGTTGTACCGTTGCCGTAATAGTTTTCTCCGCTGAAACGTCATCGGCATATTCTGCGATGTGAACATAAGTAATTCTGTGTCCTATTCGGTCCGAGTGATCTTGCCAGATCCGGCCTCTGGTTCACAGCACCGAAATTAAAATATTTTATTTCCCATAAACCTACATGGACACTTAGGAAACGTCAGAAGCTAGGTGCACGGTTCCAATTGGTTGTTTCTTATGGGGAAGAACTGGCAAGAAACTCCACAATTTTTACAATGTATTCAAAATGTACCTGGTACTGATTTTAATAAATAAATAACTCGTTTTTTATTAAATTTATGGACTATCTGTTTCTCTCTTCTCGCCACTGCAGATTTATTACCGAAAAAAACTCAGTGAAAGCTGAAGTGACGGTAACAGAGAGTTGTTACATTTGGTACTTACGCTATCAGATGCATTTATAAGTAGGTATCTTATTATATTGCCATTTGTCTTCACAACTTGTTTGTCTTAAGCATAACTATAATATTTTTCTCTGAAAATTCTAACTCTAATAAAAGATTTTCTTTTTTGACTTGTATGTACCTATCGATAAATAGTTGGCTTTCGTTTTAAGCATCACAAAAGATTATAAATAAAGTATTTTCGCACACTTTATTTTTATGCAAAACTGTAAAGTATATTTACCGAAAATAAAGTAGGATACGTTATTATAGTATGGTTGGCAACCGTAATTACGACGGACTTTAATTTAGTAAGTTATTATCCAAACGTGATAACTAGTAAGACTCATATTTTTAGTATCGATACTCGATAATAGTAACACCTATGTTCCTTGATTGGTACAACCCTAGCAGTGGCAGCCATTTTATGCGACAAAACGAGTTGTAGGTATGCACCCTTTTTTTGTAGGTATTTCCAGTCCATACTTTTTATATGTCAATGTCGTGAACGCGCTCACAGTGCGTATTTAACGTCAAAACGATATTATTATAGTATTTCTTTGTATAAACACCACATTTCTTCTTCTTTGGTTAAGTGGCAACTGTCAGCCAGAAGCACAATAAAATTTCGAAAATGCTACGTTAAATTAGACTTTAAAGAAGATGCAACTCAAAGTAAAACACGCACTGACACATCCTCACCCACACAGTCATTTCTGACAGACAGCGCTCACGGTGATATTATTCTAGGGCATGGTCGGCGATATGCAAGATGGCGCATGTCATGACGTCATCTATGACGATTCATGGGACATTGTTATTGCGCTCACGCTAATTCCGTACGGGTTTAAGCACTCTCACATCGATTATTTCCCAACTCGGAACGCAGGGCCAGTACTGTGACTGACCATGCTTGTGACTGATCAAAACTTTTTAACAAAAAAAAAACCGACTTCCAAAAAAAAACACTACAAAGTGAAAAATAACTTTGATTTCGGAAGTCGGTGTCTTTGGATCTGTATTTTAGTTTTTGCCACCGACTTCTGAAATTAAAGTTATTTTTCACTTTGTAGTGGTTTTTTTGGAAGTCGGTTTTTTTTGTCAAAAAGTTTTTACTTCTCGCTTTTTAGTGGGTTTGTTTATCATGTATCTAAGTTACAATAGCCTAATGTCAACTTGCCCATCGTCTTTTACAAAATATTGTTTTTCCCGATGCAGGGACGTTAATTGTTGAGGAGTTCTCCTGGTATACCACCATCAGCTCTATTCAACCATTCGCATTGTGACTAGCATAAAGTGCTTAGCAACCATATTAAAGTAATCGAATCGCAACCCGTGAAATAATTTTTATTGAGTAGTTCCGGTGGCCATCTGTGGTCTTCTTCATCAGTTCCACTTCACCAAATGGTGGTTTCCGAGAGCAAATGCACGAGTTACTATAAAAAATACCCAAATCGCGATAGGTGTGCCTATAGTATTTGGGGAGTTCCCTTAATTCCTCATGGATCCCATCATCAGAACTGGATTTTGAAAAAAATGGGACCAATCTGGAAGTATATCCTATTGAATAAAAAAAGAATTTTCCAAATCGGCTTATAAATGACGGCGTACTAAGGTAACAAACATAAAAAAAAAAACATACAACCGAATTGAGAACCTCCTCCTTTTTTTGAAGTCGGTTAAAAATCAAAATTGAGTTATTGTAACGTTTCGTTTCGTGAATTTTTCTGTATGCCTGTATTGTGCAAGAAGTTTTTTTTTAGTTCTGAGAATTTGGTTTGTTTGGCAGGCATAGCCAAGCTTATAAATATAAAGTTCACCTCTTAGGGCCGCGTTGGACATGATCGACTGAACGGGGTCAACGAGGTGACCCCTTGGTCACCGGATCACTCGCTATTAGAGGCAACTTTAGCAAACATGTCGACATGACATTGCTTTTGGTTCTGATAAGGAACTGCAGCGTCCAATTTGCGCCTCGGGCTTCCGGGCCTGGGGCCCCCTAATCTTGAAAGCACTTTTTAATCAAACCGGTATATCTTAAACCAAAATTTATGTCCGTGTGGCGTCACGTATTGTGCATTTGTGAACGCACCTTAAAATACGTGGCGTCGCCTTTATTTTTATAAGTATTAACAAGTTAGTCAGGAGTGCACCCTTGTTAAGTGGCAACATGAAGCTACGATCCCGGGCCGCTACCCATGTACCCTTATAAGTATATTTATGTTAGTCAGGAATTCACCCTTGTTAAACGGCAACACGAAGCTACGATCCGGGGCACTACCCATAGCATTCCTTCGGTAGCGCTCTAATCTAACGCTCTTGCTTGCCAACCTTCACGGGAGTCGGATTAGATTTGTAGGGACAAAATAAACTATTATAATGACTTAAGTAAGTCATCATTAGTTTATTTTACTACTTCTAGTTTTAATTAGATATGTGTGCTAATTAGTCTACCTGACCTTAAACTATAATACGTGTGTGGCAATTACAATATTATTAACTGCAAGTTGGAGTTTCACTTTCGCTCTTCTAACACAGCTTCAACTCCGTCTCCAATAAGCGTAAGAGGAGACGGGTAGAATATCTTCCACCTATGTCTCCAAAGTGGTGACCCCGACGTAATCAGCTGCGATTGCGTCAACCTGAGTTAAACAGCAGCGAGCTACGAGTAGAACTTGTACCGCGTCTGAGCTGGCCATAAGCAACGAAGAGGAAGCTGACCACGCCCTAGACCCTCTGCTTTACCGGCAACTCATCGGAACCTGCGGACTGCGAGACTTCTGCTCATCTTAGTCTTCGCTCAGTTCCCGCCTTTCCGCCGTTTACCAGTGCTTAATGTTCCAAAATCATTTTTAAGTTCAAAAGTGCTACAAATATTGTGTGATCAAATCAAAACAGAGTTTTTGTGAGTTTTTTTTTGTGAGTGGGCATTCTATTTTTAGATATTTCGAAATTCAATTTGTCGACTCAGATACCCGTAACCCAACCCATAATTTTATTATAATTATTAAAAGTACTCTGTGCCCAACGAACCAATTTGAGTTGGGCGCGCTTCTGCATTGCATATTATATATTCTGTGGCTGCACGCGCGCCTCGCGCTATCCCATTGACATAGAAACCTATCTCAATCATTGACATATAAAAAGTATGGACTGGAAATACCTACAAAAAAAGGGTGCATACCTACAACTCGTTTTGTCGCATAAAATGGCTGCCACTGCTAGGGTTGTACCAATCAAGGAACATAGGTGTTACTATTATCGAGTATCGATACTAAAAATATGAGTCTTACTAGTTATCACGTTTGGATAATAACTTACTAAATTAAAGTCCGTTGTAATTACGGTTGCCAACCATACTTTATAATAACGTATCCTACTTTATTTTCGGTAAATATACTTTACAGTTTTGCATAAAAATAAAGTGTGCGAAAATACTTTATTTAAGTATAATCTTTTGTGATGCGTAAAACGAAAGACTCATGGTTAATTACTGAACTATTTATCGATAGGTACATACAAGTCAAAAAAGAAAATCTTTTATTAGAGTTAGAATTTTCAGAGAAAAATATTATAGTTATGCTTAAGACAAACAAGTTGTGAAGACAAATGGCAATATAATAAGATACCTACTTATAAATGCATCTGATAGCGTAAGTACCAAATGTAACAACTCTCTGTTACCGTCACTTCAGCTTTCACTGAGTTTTTTCGGTAATAAATCTGCAGTGGCGAGAAGAGAGAAACAGATAGTCCATAAATTTAATAAAAAACGAGTTATTTATTTATTAAAATCAGTACCAGGTACATTTTGAATACATTGTAAAAATTGTGGAGTTTCTTGCCAGTGCTTCCCCATAGGAAACAACCAATTGGAACCGTGCACCTAGCTTCTGACGTTTCCTAAGTGTCCATGTAGGTTTATGTGAAATAAAATATTTTAATTTCGGTGCTGTGAACCAGAGGCCGGACCTGGCAAGATCACTCGGACCGAATAGGACACAGAATTACTTATGTAACATACACATCGCAGAATATGCCGATGACGTTTCAGCGGAGAAAACTATTACGGCAACGGTACAACCCTATTCCATTTGACATGTTATTGTAAACAAACAAATGAATTAACAAAATATAATAAAAAGGTCTATTATACGGAAATGAACCCAAATATCAATACTTTAGCCATAAATTCATGATCGCGTTACAACTGTATCATCGAATGTGTATTATTCAATGTATTATTGCATGAAAACCGGCTACTAACCTGTGCAAAGACATTAGAGGTTTATTTTCATTCTTTCTTGCACCACACTTCACAATACAACACACAGACATGTTGAATTGTTGTTTTCCAACATTTGCATGCAGTTTTAAAAGGTAAAATCCTTGTAATTTTCTCGCAAATCTCAATAATACAAAAAGTAAACAACCATTTGACAGCAAAACTACCACGAAACTTGTCGCAAAAGATGGCTGCTACGGCACCTTACCTACAACTGTACTACGCCACGTTAAAATGTTGCCAAAATAAGCAACAACTTAAAATATTGTTGTCTCTTTTATCAAATACGATTACCTTATTAGAAAGAACGAGACAAAACGATATTTCGTATTCTGAATCATATTTCACTCATATTTGTATAAGCAAATGTATGTATAGAATAACGTGGCCTCATTGACATATAAAAAGTATGGACTGGAAATACCTACAAAAAAAGGGTGCATACCTATAACTCGTTTTGTCGCATAAAATGGCTGCCACTGCTAGGGTTGTACCAATCAAGGAACATAGGTGTTACTATTATCGAGTATCGATACTAAAAATATGAGTCTTACTAGTTATCACGTTTGGATAATAACTTACTAAATTAAAGTCCGTTGTAATTACGGTTGCCAACCATACTTTATAATAACGTATCCTACTTTATTTTCGGTAAATATACTTTACAGTTTTGCATAAAAATAAAGTGTGCGAAAATACTTTATTTATAATCTTTTGTGATGCGTAAAACGAAAGACTCATGGTTAATTACTGAACTATTTATCGGTAGGTACATACAAGTCAAAAAAGAAAATCTTTTATTGGAGTTAGAATTTTCAGAGAAAAATATTATAGCAAGTTGTGAAGACAAATGGCAATATAATAAGATACCTACTTATAAATGCATCTGATAGCGTAAGTACCAAATGTAACAACTCTCTGTTACCGTCACTTCAGCTTTCACTGAGTTTTTTCGGTAATCAATCTGCAGTGGCGAGAAGAGAGAAACAGATAGTCCATAAATTTAATAAAAAACGAGTTATTTATTTATTAAAGTCAGTACCAGGTACATTTTGAATACATTGTAAAAATTGTGGAGTTTCTTGCCAGTTCTTCCCCATAGGAAACAACCAATTGGAACCGTGCACCTAGCTTCTGACGTTTCCTAAGTGTCCATGTAGGTTTATATGAAATAAAATATTTTAATTTCGGTGCTGTGAACCAGAGGCCGGACCTGGCAAGATCACTCGGACCGAATAGGACACAGAATTACTTATGTTCACATCGCAGAATATGCCGATGACGTTGCAGCGGAGAAAACTATTACGGCAACGGTACAACCCTATTCCATTTGACATGTTATTGTAAACAAACAAATGAATTAACAAAATATACTAAAAAGGTCTATTATACGGAAATGAACCCAAATATCAATACTTTAGCCATAAATTCATGATCGCGTTACAACTGTATCATCGAATGTGTATTATTAAATGTATTATTGCATGAAAACCGGCTACTAACCTGTGCAAAGACATTAGAGGTTTATTTTCATTCTTTCTTGCACCACACTTCACAATACAACACACAGACATGTTGAATTGTTGTTTTCCAACATTTGCATGCAGTTTTAAAAGGTAAAATCCTTGTAATTTTCTCGCAATTCTCAATAATACAAAAAGTAAACAACCATTTGACAGCAAAACTACCACGAAACTTATCGCAAAAGATGGCTGCTACGGCACCTTACCTACAACTGTACTACGTCACGTCAAAATGTTGCCAAAATAAGCAACAACTTAAAATATTGTTGTCTCTTTTATCAAATACGATTACCTTATTAGAAAGAACGAGACAAAACGATATTTCGTATTCTGAATCATATTTCACTCATATTTGTATAAGCAAATGTATGTATAGAATAACGCGGCCTCTCCATGTTTTTCCTATCTCAATGATCTCAATGCGCTATCCGGCGACAACATTTGACACTCGAACGATAGCTGAGAGGTCTGGTTCTTTTAAGGTACGGAACCCTAAAACGAAAAGTCTGCACAAAACTTGCTGACTGACTAGGACTGAACTGGCTGGACAGCTGACTTACTGACTGGGTCTGAACTCAGCCCCTGTTTTGCACGGAATACCTACTTGAGTGCGAAAGCCGTATCATCATCGAATTTTGTTTCTTCGAAAACCTTTCAACGACATCTCTATACTGCGACGCCTTGTTAAATCGACGTCTTGTTACTGCGATATATTTTGGTTACCTACATCGAAAAACTGTACTGCGAACGATTTTACTTCGTAAATATCATACTGCGAAGCCTTGTTCAATCGATGTTTCGTTTCTGTGATGTTACTTAGGAAAACTTACTTTGGATGACCTTACGGCGTAATCCAAATACATCGATTTTCTTTTCCAAAACAATACCTACATTTTTAACACCTCTTTAAAAGCAGAGAGCGCCATCTGTCATGAATATCAGTGTTTAAGTAAAGATTGTAGATCATTGCAAAGTTCGTCTGAATATATTTGTAGCTATAAATGATTAAACTTTTGGTAAATTCATTAACATAAACAAATTGTTCCTTGTTATTTATTAATTAACGACAAAATAAAGGTACAACCACGTACAACATACAATCACACAAAGTAAATAATTAGAAATAATTAGTGCACTAACAAATTATTTACAATTCGGTATTGTTTGCCACACCTCTTAAAAACGTAAGTAGGTATGCATTTTTTGCACAGTTTCGAAAGTGCATAATGAACGATCCCTCAATTTTTTTCGGGGCGAGGTGTCCTTGGAATACACGATAAGGCTTTTTCAACGGCATGGTTGGTAGCAGTTTGCTCTTTCATCATTTCCCAAATAGTTTCATATAGGCCATGTCGATTATTATTTAATAGACTATTGCACCTCAACTTTATTTTGGGTTAACACATTTATAGCTACAAATAAATTCAGACGAACTTTGCAATGATCTACAATCTTTACTTAAACACTGATATTTATGACAGATGGCGCTCTCTGCTTTTAAAGAAATGTTAAAAATGTAGGTATTGTTTTGGAAAAGAAAATCGATGTACTTGGTTATCGCCGCAAGGTCGTCCGAAGTAAGTTTTCCTAAGTAACATCACAGTAAAATCGTTCGCAGTAGTTTTTCGATGTAACCAATATCGCAGTAACAAGACGTCGATTTAACAAGGCGTCGCAGTATAGAGATGTCGTTGAAAGGTTTTCGAAGAAACAAAATTCGATGATGATACGGCTTTCGCACTCAAATAGGTATTCCGTGCAAAACAGGGGCTGAGTTCAGACCCAGTCAGTAAGTCAGCTGTCCAGCCAGTTCAGTCCTAGTTAGTCAGCAAGTTTTGTGCAGACTTTTCGTTTTAGGGTTCCGTACCTTAAAAGAAAAACGGAACCCTTATACGATCACTTTGCTGTCCGTCTGTCTGTCTGTCAAGACCCTTTATCTCGGGAACGCGTAGAGGTATCGAGTTGAAATTTAAACCATATTCTCAGGTCTTCGGTCCCCTGAAGCTGTGAAAAAATCAGACTTATAAGTTAACGTAAAAAAAAGATACGGCCGTTTATGCCGCAAAAAACGAATATTTCGACACTCTCAAGAAAACAAAGTGTATAGGGTACTTCCTGATGACCTAGGATCATGAAATTTGGCAAGAAGCAAAGTAATGTAGCACAAGTAAAGAAAAAAATCCGAAAACCGTAATTTGTAGTTAGATTTTAAAAAAACCCGTCATAAACTGTTTACATGCCTACAAATTTGTACGGAACCCTCGATGCACGAGTCCCGACTCGCACTTGTCCGGTTTTTTATTATTAGGTACACCATAGACTACTATTGTATATTGTTTATACCACCTTTGATTGATTGCAGGCCGCTTCAGTTTAATTAAAACTTTAATGTTTTACGTACAGTAATGCGTTTCAAATAAGAATAGGATCGACTCAGCGCCATGTTGTGACGTCATAGCTGTCAAATCGAATAAATTGGGTAGGGTGAGCAAAACAAGATATTTTTTTTAATAACATTAATTATTTATGAAAACATTTTTTTTTTCAATTCCGCTCATGTCTGCATAACTGTTTGAGTGGTCATCGTCAACAAATGACAACAATAACAAATTTAACAGGAAACCACCACGTAACATACAGAATTAACGAAAGAAACAGTAACACTCTACAAGCACTCAGTCTCACGAAGAAGCACACCAACAAACACAAAGCATATAACACCCAACAACGACAAGATGGCGGCTGGCATCTTCTTTACTTTCTGGTGAATTGTTGTCAACAATGAAAATAAGAAAGAAAGTAGCATAATTAAAAAACAAACTAATTATGACTAGTTTTTTGATGTTTTTTTCACTTTGATTTATCTAAACAAAAAAAAAAGATTTTGATACGCAAGTAAGTTTTCTTTGCAAACCGTACTTTTCAATCAACTTTTGACAGATAGAGGTCATTGACGTTCCTATTCTTATTTGAATCGCATTGTATGTAATGTAGTTACAGAAATTAAAAATATTTCAGATTTTTTAACATCGCTGCGCCGCGGCGCCCCCTTGCTGTGCAGCTGTAACAGCGGTTGTGTTATCAAAACAATAACGAATGAAAATGATAACACTATCCACGATTTACTAGCACAAAATAATAACAGCAACACGGAAACAATAATTATAGAGAAACACGTGATTTGATATTCCGACCGATTGGATCGGTTTTCTCTTCTCATGTGTAGTTCCTGTTAAAACATCTCGGAAAACGAACTAACGTATGATTTACACGCATTAATTTAGAATTTATGTTTATCAGTTACTTAGTTTAAAATAACTTTTCATTAGCAGTGTTGCAGAATTAAAATTTATTATGAAAATAGTCGACAGGCGACACCTAACCTAAAAATCACGAATATTTTTGTATACAAATAAAATGAAAGATAAAACAATCATAAATAGCTATTTTATTGCATATCACATCACCACTTTACCACTATCTCCAAATTCAATGTGAACTGAACATTTTTTTCCTTGGTGGTATTACATTGCACATCACAGATGGAACCATGGAACATTCCAGAGGAAAATAAAATTTGCTTACAATATCATTTACTTTGTTAGGTTTGTAAGTATACATTAATAAAGAACACATTCAACAGCAAAAATGAGATAGAATTATAATTATGCAATAAACAAATCGGAGTTATGTCTTCGCCTCCCAGGGAATCCGTTATTTTTTCGCTCCAGGAGGCTGTAGTGGCTGGCCACGTTCTTTTCCTCGAAGTTTTAATCCAATTGCCCTTTCTATTTTACCAAGAACAATGTTATTTGGAATGCCACGACCGGCCTCGTAATCATTGACAATTTGAGGTTTCTCGCATATTTTAGTTGCCAAATCTTTTTGACTCATGCCTTTCGACTGTCTTCCTTGCATTATAAGCTTTCCCAGGTCAAGGGTTACTTTTTCATGACGCAATTCTTCAGTCTCTCTGTCGAGTTTAGCAGTGTTTTTAGTGGTAACGTGTTGTTTATTGGTTCCAGCTCCATATTTTTGTTGAGTATCAACTGGTAAGCCTTGACGGCGTGCTGCATTTACTGCTTGTTCAGTCTTCAACGCTGAAGCCTTTGGTGGCTTTTTACGGAGAATCGTAACTGTATCCCAGTCGGACATTATTACACAGCTGATACCACCGGTTTCACAAGAAAATATTACTGATGACGAAAATTTTTCTGGTTACTTTGTGTTCGTGCGTGCCGTGCTGGTACTCACTAGGGCAGCTTATTCAATAATAAGGATGTCATCGACATCGATAGTGGTTATTAAAATCGATTTCAATCGAGTTTTATTTTTGAAAAATTTAGTAAGTTTTATATATTCCTAAACTCTAAAGTTTATGGACTTGAGATTTGTTATATTTATTAATTCAATATTTACTATCTTCTAATGCTTAGATTTTGTAAGAAATCAATATATAAACCTAAATACATTTTTTACTAAAACCTGATATCGATGCATGATCGACCAGTCATTTACGTGTTGGACAAAGCCGAACATTCACTGTGGACTTGTGGAGTGGTGCAGCGTGATATAAATTATTTCGTAAAGTACAGACGCCAGCACATCAAGCTACTACAATCTGTCAAATTTCTTTAATAGATTTTCAACTATATCGCTAAAGTATAAGGTTCAAAGTTGATTGGGAAAATTTGTAGGTTTCGGGTAGCTTGTTGTGCTGGCGTCTAGGTACGAAATGTACAGTCAACCACACATCAATGGTAACACTTTCATTACGAAATACGCCTTTTTTTTGGCAACTGATCTGATGTCGACTATTCTGCCAGCGTCATTTGGTGAAATCGCTCTTACTGCTACGACATAAAGGTGCTGTCAATACCAATAGGCAAACTTACTGCCAATTTACTCCATTAGACAATATAATATAAAGGTTAAAGTTTCTAATCATTTAAATCAATATTATAAAACACCGTACTTCACATGTAATGAAAGTACCTGTAATCTTTACATAGTATAAAACAAAGTCGCTCCCGCTGTCTGTAAGCTTAGATCTTTTATACTACGCAATGGATTTTAATTCAGTTTTCAGAAATAGATAGAGTGATTCAAGAGGAAGGTTTATATGCATAATAGATGCATATTTAAAGAAAAGCCGAGAAATTCAAAGATTTGTTAAGTGATGTCGTAACAAACATATTTTTGTGCGCTTACATTGCTAACGCTGGCTAAACCTTACGAGATATATGAAATTCGTTTCATTCGTTATGTTTATCTTCCAAGGATAACCCACAGTAACCATTTTTTTATCTTTTACATAATTATGACAAAAAAAATATGTACCAAGCTATTTTAAACAATACAGTATTATTCCTTATCCAATTAATTGGATTGTATTTAAATACATTAGGTACGTTATGCATTTCATGTAGATCAAAATTACCCTTTACAGCATTTAATTGCGTAACACACTATCAGTAGCAATTGGTTTCATTTTGTCAGTTCAACAACATTCATTGCGTTAATTACGTTGTTCAGCAAACACATTTTTCGATTAGCAATATCCTTCAAAATGATTCAGTTGGAGATGAATAGTCTGTTAGGCAATTTGGATGCAGGAATGAAACTTGTTATAATGGAAGAAGCCTAAAAAAAGCGCGTGCTTTTTAATATGTTATGTGTACGTGGTATCTAGGTGGCGCCATCTGTTGTCTCAGCTTTGCGTAAGATTCCTTACTGTTACCATAATATATACTGACTGTTACCACTGATATAATTATGCGGTAGACTGTACGTCCCGGGTCAGCGGGATTGTCCGAAAGGGTTACCGCTGGCCCGGAACATAAAGGGCTAAGGAAGGAACACGGGTGGGTTTTAGTCAGTAAGAGTCTGACACTCCCTTCCGCTCCACCCAGAGCGGGAGGAGTCATTTGATGATTTCCCATCCGCAAAAAAAAAAAAAAAAAAGACTGTACGTCAATTCCGAGTATATTATATTCTGTGATTTCGATATCGATATCCAAATTGATACAACCTGATAGACTGTGCTAGCATCCACAGAACACATATACCCTAACGGGCTAGCATGGTAGTGATGTGCCCACTAATACTCCCCGCGTTCCGAATTGAGTCAAAAGCGATTATATCGCGAATCCGACCAAATTTAATAGTCTCAAAATATAAGTACTATTGAGTACTATTTGTGACGTTGCCCGTTGGTCGGATTCGCGATATAATCGCTTTTGACGCAATTCGGAAAGGGGGGTTTGTTTGTGACTTTGTGTCACTTTTGTGATCTGTCATTTTTAGCTGTCAGTTGTTGAAGAATCAAAAATTCCATGAAATATTCCAATCCTGGGAATTCGGGAAATAATATCCTAACATCGACCATTGATATAAACGCATTTCGCATTATTAAAATTTAGAATGAATGAAGAAATTACTGATTCAGAAGAGGAATTATTGGTGTACGCCGAGTTTGAAGACACTGTAAATATTGAAAAGTATCGAGCGGTTCATGTATTGGGAGTTAATGGAAAAAATCCTATCATTCAAATGGATGATACGTTTTTCACAGGTTGTTGCGCTGTTATTAGTATATAAATTCTGATTCATGCTCTTGTTCTCCACTACATACTGACAATAAAATTAAATGATGACTTTTATTACAAACCTGTTTATTAGAACTATTAAGTTGATATACCTTCCTGTAATTGGGTGCTTTAATATTATGTTTCTTAAAATGTATTTGTGTGCCTAATTTGGGTCAGTGAGTCGTCTTAGGGGCGGTTGTCATCTACTACTAATACTCAGACTAACAAAAAAAAAAATTTTTTTAATCTTTTTTTGTTGGTCTGGGTACTAACATAGATCTCTAATACTTGTAATACTAGTATGCTACGGGCCTACAATGCCTGCCAATAAAAGATTTTTTTAAAATTATTTTATTAGTATAACTTTTCTTTATTAATAATAACATACTACCTATGTCATAATTAACGATTGAATTGAATTTTATTCAAATAGGAAAATACGAAAATGCTCTTGGAACATACATGTTTTTTGAAGAAGATCCAGAACCAAAATCGGAAGATCCATTATTTGACAAATTGCCTGAAAAGAATTTGAAGTACCTCTGCAAGACCAATAAGTTATTGAATATGGAACATGCGTATGTTACTCCTAAAGAAGGTAATATAACACAGTAAAGGACCTATTTCACAATGTCCAAATAGCCTCCAAATCATAACTTAAATTTAACTTGGTGAAGTCCCTGTTAAACTGTTTGTAGTCAATTTCGTAATGTTATTCAGATATTGTGAAACAGGCAATTCTTGCACAACATTATTAATGCTTACTAGAAGAAAGAAAACTTTCTATCATGAATCTGTATGCTTGACTTGTCATGAACCAATTTTTTTGGTTACTGTGATCACAAGATCAACACAGCAATGGGTGTTTTGTTTGTATAAAATTTAATATATTTTCTTTCACAGGGCATGGTCTCCAACATATGAAGCTTGAAGTGGATGACAACATAGAACCTGTCAATTTTAAGACATTACAAGAAGCTATTGAGAAATTTAAAAATCATTTTGAAACTGAGTCAGTCACTGAAGTCATAGACCCATAAGGTAAGTATCATCAACATAACCAACCAAAGTATTTATCAACCTGGCAAAATCCACTACTGACTAAAGAAAGAGAAATAAAATGTCATCATTCTCGCCCTTATTCCTAGTTATTTATTTATTCATTTATTTCAGGCGACGCAGGCCCATACATAAATACCTTAACGTAAACATACATAATTTTATTATAATGAAATAGAACTTCACTACAATTATTATTTATTATTATTATCAGTTATTTGGAGTGGGTGCAACATGTCTTATTAGTATTAGTTGTCATCTCTGTAGTCACCCCCTTTCTAGGCATATCATCTTTCACACAGTCCATCCATTGTTTTTTGGCCTTCCCTACTCTAAATGCTGTTCAAATTCATATTTAAAACTGACCAAGAGAACCAATTTCCACACAACTTGTCAGCCACCGGTACCACTTTTAGACTTCCTCTTATATAGGGTGACTTTTAATTAGTGACCGATACTTAAACACGTGATTTTACTCATCATTATAAACAACTTTTACTATGGGACCAAACCTGAAATTGTGAAAAAAAAAAAACAGCTGTTCTCTACATTTGTGTTCGTTTATCTCAGAGAACAGCTGTTTTTTTTTCACAATTTCAGGTCACAAATTACCAGTCACCCTATATACTCATTACTTATTCTATCCATTCGCATAACACCAGACATCCCTCTTAGCATTCTCATCTCAGCTGTATGCAATTGCCTAATTCGTCTCTTTTGTGATCCAACATTCTGATCTACACAATATTCAGCAAATCTCGCCACTGTTTTTATTGTTTATTGGTTCTGTATAGAATCGAAACTGAGCTTATCATTGACCCTGTTGCTGTACAGCTACAAGGTCATTGATAGGCCCAGTTTCGCGCAGTTGCTATGAGATTAGATTTGATAGGTTGTAAACTATTAATAACCCCTCAGGGTATTTGTAAATGTGGTATTTTGCTACTGCAAATCCACAAGGTTCAACTAGACAGGGTCTTTTCTGGTAGGATTTTGGCTGGGTAAAATTATCACATGCACCAAAACTGGACAGTAATTTTAAATGTGTAAATGTGTTTTAGTAGGAGTGTGCATATATGGCCTTATATTGAGCACAGTTAGGACTGGCGTTAGGAGAAACTGCCATATCTATAGATGCTATTATGTATTTGCTGACAGGCAGAACCTGCTCCCTAGTTTTTTGAGATAATTCCTTGTATTCAGTCTTTATCATCATCCATTTGGGTTTTTACCCAGATTAATGAGGTTGCCAGTTGCCATGTCCTATTTTCCATCAGGATTCCTCTTATTTCTGTTAATATTGAATGCAGGTATAAAAATTTCCATTGTAGCTCATATTGTACTACTGGAGGCCAAAGGAATATTTGAAAAGGGACTTGCTGATACAGAACCGCAATTTGCGAAAAACTTAAGAGCGTTTACGACGTACAGCATTTCATACAAACTTTCAAGCCCTTGTTTTTCAAAATGAATGAACCGATTTTAATGAATCATCATACCCATTAGCAGGATACAAAAGTCTAAAAAGTTACTTAAAAACATTTACGAAAAATAGTGTTACAGCCAAATTAGACCGATTTTAAATTTTCCATAGAAACAGAGATTTCCAGTTATCTTTTATACTTAAATAAGATATTTCTAAAATGTTCTTATGTAACTTTTTAGACCTTTGTTTTTTAGAATATCATTGAGGCGTATGAAGTTTCATTAAAATCGGTTCATTCATTTCGAAAAACAAGGGCTTGAAAGTTTGTATGAAATGCCGTACGTCTTCGTAAACGCTCATAAGTAAAATTGAATTTCGCGGGATACCTTTTTAAGTCCCCGTTAATCTCCTTAACTTTGATAATATGGGTATTTCCCCTGTTACTGTTGAACAATAAAAAAAAATAGGCAATACAAATAACTAAAAGTCCGCAACAGCAATACGGGAAAAAACCGAAGTGCAAGGCGCGAAAATTGCAGCGCGCGCGCGGCGGTTATTTCGAATATTTCGATGCTTTATAATATCTATACTTGTTCGTTCTCCCGCATTCAGCAGTGTCCTGCGGCGTATCCGCGTGTGTCGAGTATAGCGCGGACACGTAGTGGCTATTTACTGGCCAACGTGCAACGTTTGTAAGCTCGAACTACAAACAGTTTAACAGTATTTAAATAGACTTAGTTTCGTACTTGCTTCTAATAAGTCTTGTGTTATTCGTTCGTTTTTAGTTTGTTTTGATCGGGTAACAAGGTGAGTTAACTGCATCAGTTTGAGCAGTTTAAAAAAAAAACATACTTATGGTTTATTCTATAAGTTGTGTTAATTAAGTTTTTTTTAACACAACTTATTAAAGGTTATTACTTATTCGATTTTATAATTAAAGTTATCTTGGGATTATTTTGTTAAGCAAAGACAGTTTAATCAATGCCACATTAAAAAAAAATCGACAGACTTCGAGCATAATAAAATTAATTGAGCAGCTGCCGAGTAATTAAGGAAATACAGTTAATCTATTAATTTCAATTACTAAACACATTTTTATTATAAATATGTAAGTAAGTACCTACTTATGTAGGTATATCTATGACACATCCTGTTTCTATTTCGTGGTCAGAGGCAGGAAGTTTCCATAGATATAAGTACAAGTAACTAAATAGGTAGTACTTACTTATAATTTATCAATGGGTTTTTTTTACTCACGTATTTAATTTCGGGCATTTCCGACTAGTTCCGGTTCCGATATCTGTCTAGGTACTTATAATAATATATCTATAGACACTTACTTGACAAATAAATCTATATCTACTTAAACAAATAAATAAAAATGAAGTATAGTTGCCGGCACGTAACTTGGCAAGAGTTTTTGTAGTGGGGGAAGTTTGCACACGCACAATTTCATACATTTCATACGCGCGAACTTCCCCCACTACGAAAATCTCTTGCCAAGTTACGTGCCGGTAACTGTATCTGTTTGTAATATCAAAATAACAGATTTTTACTAAATGCATAGGTAGCATAATTAATGAAAGTATTATAAATAAATAAAAATGAAGTATCTGTTTGTAATATCAAAATAACAGATTTTAGAGGTAGCATAATTAATTAAAGTATTATAGGCTATATTTTTATATTATAACAAAAAACATATTACTAAATTTTTTGTCTGTCTGTCTGTTTGTTCCGGGTAATCTCCGAAACCGCAGGACCGATTTTAACGGTACTTTCACTGGCAGATAGCTTTACCATGTTCCCATGGGATAGTTTCTGACATCCACGCGGGCAAAGCCGCGGGCAGAAGCTAGAGTTTGTTTGTTTAAATGTGCTCTGGAACTACCAGTCTGATTTGAAAATTATTTTTGCCTTTGTTAGCTTAATTCTTGAGGAAGGCTATACGCTATTTTACATCTCGCTAGGACAGAAATAACCCTAAACGAAAACGAAGTAATAACGAAGGGGAGTCTAATAAAATGTGGCTGTTATTTTAGTAAGTGGCGTTGTGTATCTTACGACTTCTCTCAAACAATGTCGCGGGCAGGAGCCAGTTTGCAATATTTATTTTTAAATTATCTCCAACTTAGGGATTTCTTCAGTATACCGGGGGCTTTTAGTTTACGAACTCAGATCTCACATAAACAGTTACCATCAGACCCTTCAGCCAAGGCTTCTCTTTTCCAGGTCTTTAGGACCTACTGGATTTATAATATTATAGTAGGTACAGAAAGCTGCAGGTGGGGATCGAACTTCCGCCGCCGATTGTCGCAGCGCAGCAGCCTAATCACCAACAGTGCTGTCCTTCATGTTTAATAATAGGATGACCAGGACTCCTGGTTACCTGCAGAAAGAAAAAATATTCATAAGTAATTATTGTTTCAGCAAGATGACAAACTCGGGCCGTCGGACTCGGCACCGAGGTCGACATGTGAAAACATTGGAAGAAATTTTCCAAGAGGTGAATAGAAGACATGTGCGAATTAAAAGAAAAGACAGAACGGACAATAACTCTATTCTTTACAAAGTGCTTCAACAACTTCTGAAGATAATGCGTAAATGTGACAGTTTATTCGACAGCATGAACCCCAAATTAGAATATTTAGGTAGCTACTTTGATGGCATGCGCGTGGGCCAACCAAATGAATACGACATTAATGTTATTTTGACCATACACGTTAATTACAATAAAATTGATCTAGATGCCCGTGAAAACCATAATGGTTACACAAGTATTATAATGCCAGAAGAATTCCGCAGGCTGTCGAAAACTCCTGCCACCGCCAAGAAAGGTTTCAATAAAACTGAATTTTGGTGCGACAAATCTTACCGCCTATCAGTCACGAGATTTCGATCCTGGATGCAAAGTGTCGTAGATGCTGCTCTAAATACATTAGTCTTAGAAGATGGTAAACGAATTTTAAAAGTGAAAAATAAATATTTCAAAATCTTATACAAGATGTCGGGTCCTGCTAATACCATAACAATATGTATTGAAAACGGTTACGTTATTGATGTCGATTTGGTTCCAACGTTAGCGTTTGAACTACCAAAAAAGCCTTGTAGTTCAAAAATCGATTTTGAGAAAGTTACTAAGACAAAAATTACTAATTATTTTGCAGTACCAAAACCTAGTGATAATGATTTTAGTTGGAGATTAGCTTTTCCGTATCAAGAACGATATTATACGGACAATAGGAATAACTTAAAAAGCGCTATAAAACTTTTAAAGCTATTCCGAGATATTCAAGGATTTAACAAATTGGCTAGCTATTTTATTAAAACATTATTTTTATGGGAAATTGTAGAAAAGGACGCTACATTTTGGTCAAAAAATTCTTTGACATTTATAGTACTTTATATGTTACAAAAATTAAGAGATTGTTTGGCGATTGCGACAATTAAGAATTTTTGGTGCTCCGATCACAATCTTCTGGAGAAAATTAAAAGGGAAACATGTCAAAATTGGAGTCATCGAATACATAATATAATCAATGACATAGAACGAAATAAACTGACGAATCCACATATTGTATTAAAATATTTTATAAATCAAGTGACTTTAAAATAAAACTGAAATGGTAGTGTTGGTAAAGAATTTGAAGAATATTGTGTTCCATTGTTTTACCATTCGACACCATTCAGGAACATACATTCATGTATTCACCTATTCAGTAACTTAATACAAATGTGAAAGTCCGTTGTATAGCTGATTCCTTTTACTTACGTATATATAATTGTTCAAAATCTCAATATTGGTACTATTATTTTTTAAATGTAACTAGTCATGTAGGTATGTACAAAATATCTATAAATAAACAAAATATGAACAAATATTAATATGTATCATTTTAGAAACACTCCCGTTATTATGGCACATCAAGTTTTACAAAAGAGAGTGCCTGTTGTTACTTTCTATTTTTCAGCGAGACAAGTACAGGTGCTCCCCGCCCGCACATCTCACACACTAATTTACTTGTTAATCAGCTTGTTAAAAAAAAAGCTACTGTTAAAGCTAAAGTTCCCTACATTTTGATCGCATGATAGGCCTATAGGCTCCTCAAACAGGCGCGACATGCGATATAATCGCGCGCGACACAAAGGCACCGCTCGTCGCGTGCGATTTTATCGCGTGTCGCGCCTGTTTGAAGGAGCCTTAAAGCTTGTTTCAGGGTTGGTTCTATTAAATAAAAGTTGATAATTTTCATGAGTAGCCGTACTACGCTAGTACAGTCAGACTAGCAATTAGCTGACCCACCTTTGCATAGTTGAAATTTTTTAGAATACGAATCGATAGAGTTTTATAATTCTTTTATATTTTATTTACATTGCTCGAATAAATAAAATATAAAAGAATTATAAAATTCTATCAATTCCCCTTTAAATATTATTGTACTCTGTGCTATCGATTCTTATTCTAAAAAAGCTCAACCATTTATGCAAAAGTGGGTCAGCTAATTGTTTTATCTGACTGTACATTATGCCCCTCACGTAACACGCTGTATAAGTGCGTTACAGACAAAGATGTCGGTAGCGGTAGGTAGTACCTACACACGGTGTCCGAGTGCCCCACCCTGCGTTTACACCAAGCTTTAAAACATGACTGTATCCGACATGTTGTGTCGACTGTTTTCTATACAGGGTGCAATTGAAATGTTTGGTTTGTCGCATGTTTTCAATTTCAACCTGTATTTATATAAAACTAGCTTCCGCCCGCGGCTTCGCCCGCGAGGTATGTCGATAAAAACTATCCTGTGCCCCGGGATGCAATCTATCTCTCTGCCTAATTTTATCGAAATCCGTTCAGTGGTTTAGGCGTGAAAAGGTAACATACAGACAGACTGAGTTACTTTCGAAGTTATTAATATTAGTATTATGGATTCAAAGTCCTGACTGACTGATATATCAACGCACAGCCTAAACCGCTGGTCCTAGAGACATGAAACAGTCTATCAAAAAGTACCTACTCTGTGGTGTGTTCTTTGTGAAGAGTAGTAGGTATCTACAAAGAAAGGGTTTTTCGAAATTCCACCACTAAGAGGGTGAATGGGGGGAGGGTGAAATTTCACGCGGACGAAGTCGCAGGCAGAAGCTAGTCGTTTATATTTTACACCTAGAACAAGTTGTATATAAATCTTGACAAAAAGGTGAACATCATCAATATTTGTCGTGTAGGTATACATCCTCCAAACCGTATTTCGACCATGGCGGCCAATCTCAACGAAGACTAGCTTCGTCGCGGGAGATATGCCCAAAGTTCGTAAAAATCAAAGTTGCAGAGGTCTCAAACACTTGTAAAAATCGTGATTCTGATATGTTGAAAGAAGTGTGTTTTAGAGATTCATTTTAATATTTCTGATTACTGCTATCGTAAAAGTCTATTGTTATAAATTTAAAGTGTTGCTTATTTGTATTTGTTGTTCTTGTTTATAAACATGGATGCCTATAATGATAATCAGGAGGACATTAGATCCACAATTGTAAAGGCTAAAACTAATTTTAAGAAATGGTCCTGGTCGAGTCGGATACGGTCGTGAGTGTTTTGGTGGTCACCGGTGGTGGTAGTGATTGCCACCCTACGCGTCGTTACTGGGCAGTGGATCGCTGTCCAGAGCAGCCCCTTCAGCGGGTACCCAGGTGAGAGGTGCCCAGGAGTTGGAGGTGGATCCGGGTGGAACTGGAGCCAGAGGAGCAGCCTGTTGGAGCCAAGGCAGCCAGGACTGGCTGTGACACCCTGAAGGAACAGCGCGAGGAAGGAAGCGACCAGCAGAGGGCGCCACTTGTATGGTGCATGTGTCGATCATCAGTGTGAGTGAGTGAATAAATAAGAAGAAAAACCATGAGCAGCGCACCTACCGGAATTACGTGCAACTAAATAATTAAATATACGGGTAGTGACGTAATTCAGTGGTGTTATTTCATATCCCTCCAAGTCGACCCTCGAAAATACATGGTAACTTCCAAACTCCGGGCTGTTACTAAGAAATTCCTAATGGAAAAACACTTTCCCCGACCCGGGAATCGAATCTAGGACCCCACGCTCAGCAGTCGCGCTTGCGACCACGAGACCAACGGGGCAGTCACTAGGGCTTTCAGTCTCGGTGCATTACTGAGTCCCGGGAAAAAAAAACGAGACTCCATGTGGTCTCGAAATGCCCGGGAAAAACGAGACTTTTGAGACTATGTAAAAAACAGGTATCTAACTTATAGGCTATGCAATTAGGCAGTCAAAACAAGATATTTTAATCAAGTACTTTATTAAACAAACATCATCATCATTATTTCAGCCGAAAGACGTCCACTGCTGGACATAGGCCTCCTCCAAGCACCTCCACTTCGACCGGTTCTGTGCTTCTCGCATCCAACGGGTTCCTGCGGCCTTCACAAGGTCGTCGGGCCACCTTGCAGGAGGCCTTCTAACGCTACGTCTTCCGGTACGCGGTCGCCACTCCAGAACCTTTCAGCCCCATCGTCCATCTGTTCTGCGAGCAACGTGCCCTACCCACTGCCAATTAAGTTTGGCAATCCTTCGGGCTATGTCGGTTAGGTACCTTAGTTCTCCTGCGGATCTCTTCATTCCTGAATCGATCACGCAGGAAACTCATAGCCCTCTCCATTGCCCTTTGGGTGACTTTTAGCCTTCTTATAAGGCCCATTGTGAGCGACCACGTTTCAGTGCCACAAGTCATCACTGGCAACACGCTCTGGTCAAAGACGTTCGTCTTGAGACACTGCGGTATGTGGGACGAGAAGATATTGCGTAGCTTCCCGAACGCTGCCCGGCCGAGTCGGATTCGACGATAGACCTCTTTCTCGAAGTTAGACCTACCTATCTCGACAGTTTCTCCTAGGTAAACATACTCGTCCACGACTTCGAGTGTAGCGTCTCCGACCTTTAAGAGAGTGGGTGTGACATGGGCATTTGACATGACCTTCGTTTTGTCCATGTTCATTTTAAGACCCACTCTTTCGGAGGCTCTACTGAGGTCATCGAGCATTGTACTGAGGTCCTCCATAGTCTCAGCCATGACTACGGTATCGTCGGCAAACCGAAGGTGAGTTATGTACTCGCCTTTGATGTTAATGTCAGCCCCTTTCCAGTCCAGAACCTTAAAGAATAGTTCCGGAGAGATACCGTCTCCCTGTCTCACACCTCGCTGCAGAAGGATAGGTTTCGAGGTCTGCTCCTGGAGTCGGACTGACATAGTGGCGTTTTCATACAGACACTTCAGCACCTCGATGTACCGATAGTCGATCTGGCACCGTTGAAGAGACTGCAGCACAGCCCATGTCTCGATCGAATCAAATGCTTTCTCGTAGTCCACAAACGCTAAGCAGAGAGGCAGGTTATACTCTTTGGTTTTCTGTATAGCCTGTCGCAGCGTATGTATGTGGTCTACGGTGCTTTACGGAATCCGGCTTGTTCGGGAGGCTCGAAGTCTTCAAACCTGCGCGCGAGACGGTTCGTGATGACTCTCGAAAACAGCTTGCAGACATGGCTCAGAAGTGAGATGGGGCTATAATTCTTAAGAAGGGCATTGTCGCCCTTCTTAAAGAAAACACCTGAGTTCCATGCCTGTGGTGTTTTGCAACAGCTTCTGAAGGGCCTTATGAACGGGTTTTCCGCCGGCCTTCAGGAGCTCGGCCGTAATTCCGTCATCACCCGGCGCCTTGTTGTTTTTGAGCTGCTTCAGAGTTATCTTAATCTCGTATAGGCTGACGTACGGGATGTCTTCGGTATAATGTCGGGTCAATCTAGCTCATGCGTCGTTTGCCACATTCATAACGGGGTTACTTGTTGACGTGTTTATCTGTCCATAGAACCTCTCGATCCCTCTCAACAGCTCATGTTTTGCGGATACGATCCTGCCATCATCGGTCTTCAGTTTCGTAAGCTGGTCTTTCCCAATAGACAGATCTCTAGCAAAGACCTTGGGGCCTTTATTTCGCTCTATCGCGTCCTTAATACGGTCTGTATTAAAGCGGCGAAGATCGCTTTTCAAGGACTGATCCGTCTATTGAGTTGCCGGTAATTTAGCGCATCATCTGAAGACTGCAGGATCATCTCGCGTCTCTCCTTCATGAGCCGTAAAGTAGGATCAGATAGCTTCTTTTTTTAATATTAAACAAACGCAAATTAAAAATTATTTGTTGAAGTTTTTTTCATTTTTGTAGTGGGTACGGAAGAAACAAAAGGCGTTTAATGTGGTTTCAGACGGAGAGAACCTAATTTTATTACAAAAGTAACCCGCATCTCAAGTCTCAAAAGTCTCGTTATTCCCGTGACCGAAAATGTTATTCTCGAGTCTCGAAAATACCAAAAAATCATCGAGACTCGAAATTTTCGAGACCGAGACTCCCGGGATGAAAGCCTTAGCAGTCACAATACATTTGTTTTAGGTATGTCAATACCACAGAGTACTTTTTGGTAGGCTGAAAGTCAATTCCTACAGAGGCAATGCTTCTTTCCAATGTAAGCCATACACGCTACGGTCTACCGGAGATTTACCTGTGCAGCACACGTCGGTAGCATGTATAGGGGCGTTCCGGTGTACCGAAGCGGTCTTCAGTTCTTTTACGGATACACCTGACGGGGTCACGCGAAAGAATTGGTTTTCGATTTTGTGCCGGTCGCCTGCGCAGGTTCAAAAAACTGCACATTGCACTTTTGTAGGAAACAGAAGATTTTTTTTTAATAACCGAAGAATTTGTAATTTCTGCCCAGTGTGGTCCAGAATAATAATAATGTTTATTTCAAGTAAAATGTTTGGTCTATTCTCACACATGCTCCGGTTCACCTGCGCAGGCATATACCTGCACAGGAAGACCTCTACGGTGGACCGTAGTGTGTATGGCCGGCTTAAGTTTTGTACTAAGTACCGCACATTGTAGTAGTAGTGCACCGGTCTCAGATCGTCATTAATTACTTATCTCACTCAAGTTTGAAAAGTTTTTTGAAACTCTAGTCACCTGTAGTTGATAATCTAATAATTTTCTAAACACGGTTTAATTTTATTAATGGTATATTACAAGGTACCTATAGTTAAATTAGAACTCATCATCGCGAGTTCGTATTTCCAGAGAAAAACGATGATTCCCGCAGAGCATACTCACATGATGACATCACATGCATACTTTTCTTTGGAAAGCTGTATAGAAGGGGACATCTGCCACGGTGAAACCATCGCTAATACTCTATGGTGAAACATCACCGTGTTGTAAACAATGCGCCTAGTATATCTTGGCTAACTACATTGTACTGGATTTCAAAACTAATTCAATATTTTTGATGTTGGTTTATTTTTCTTTTTAAGAAGTGAAAGTCTGACTCAGCGTCCTAGCAGTTACGTGTATTGAAGGCGGCTCATTCTATGAATTCTATCTACTCATTTACTGACTAATGTAGATACGCAGTGTATTGCAAGGGGGCCTAGACAAAATCCAAGCGTTACCGTGCACGCGTTTTCCACTTACGCTAAGGACTTGACGTTAGCGTGTAATCATGATTGCTTCGGCAAGAACTGCAAGAAGCGCTGCCTCCGACTGCTAAGCTCTCCAGAGTATACTGAGCATACTGTCCTCTTGCAGCATCAGCAGAAACAATTAAACAAAACCGTAGGTTGGTATAAATTGCTCACATTTTTGGAATTATATCGAAGACGTTTTGAACAAATTTTGGTTGAAATTAGTAATTAAAAGGCGAATTTTCACTTTTCATTGTCTCAATAAAATCACATTTTTGCGCTGGCAATGGTTGCAGTGTTGCACCCGCCCCTCCTCAAAGCCGCCATTTTATTTGTATTGTATCGCCATTTCGTTTCTTTCGTGAGATGGAGAATTGGACAAGAAAGTGAGACAGAAATAAAATAATCTGAATCTTTTTGATATTATAAATCTTGTCTAAGTATTTAGGAAAATTGAAGCCAGGTTAGAAAAAGTGAATTATTACAAATCAGTTCATGTTCAACTTTTTTTAATTTTAATCGTGACCGCGTCTCACCTCTTGTTCGAGTACAATGGCGTCCGCTCACTCGTAGCGCGTATGGATATTCCGTCATCCTTTTCTTGCATATATCGACTATTCAGGAGACAACTGCCTTTCTAACGAATGATCTTTTTACGAGTAGAGTAGACTGATAAGAAATATTCCCCGTTACCTTCGCACTTTGTGTTTGAGTTTCTCTTTCACATACAATTAGCCGCGCTTTTGTTGATCGTGCAAAGATGTTTTTAAACATATTTACAGTGTGTATTTTATGTTATATCAGATATATACAATGTGCTGCTGATTGAAATTGTGTGATGAATTAATGTATGTGTCGATAATATGTTCACTACGAACACCGTTCAAACCGGCACAGTGCCGACGCTGCAGTATCAAGAGCATCCTACACAAAAGTCTCAAGGCAAAAACATTGAAAACGTTCAGCAAAAGAATGCTCAGCAGACACAACAAACTCAACAACAACAGGTAACTATACATGTTTCGTTCACACTCATATGTACCTAAGGCTAAACACAAAACTAATAGTACAATAGAACTGTATAAGTTGTTGTACAGAGTAAAAACGTAAGCAATATTTTAATAAAACAAATAAATCAAAGGCAAACAACCTAAAGAGATCCAAGTGTTTCTGAATTGTTAGTAATGAATTTCTAATAGTTCAATTAGGTTCAAACCAGAATTGTTGTCTCTCAGTGTTGATAACCTGAAGTGTTGATAGTTTGGAAATATATATTTAAACACCTACAAGTTCTTTGCCCTTGCACTCATTAATATTTACAATTAACTGGTTACTAATATTATTTTAAATTAATAAGAATAAGCAGCCCTTTAAAAGAATTGTAACTTGATAACACTTCATCAACTTTTATTTGTTTTTAATTTCAGGAGTTTCCTACATTTTGTTATACTACCAACGTGAATATGATTGGCAAACTAGGCACAGGTGCCACTAGTGCAGCTGGTAATGTGACCAGCGGTGTAAATATAACACAACTGACCACCAGCGACGATAAGACTTGTTATATAGCCCAGCCATTTTCATACAACTATGCATTAGTGAATCAAATGCAAATTGCTCCAAATGGAATTCAGAATACAATATCAAATATTAGTTTTAAATGTGATGTTTGCGGTCTGATGTTTGGGCATCTTACTCTTCTGAATGCTCATAAAAGAATACATGCTCAAGATACAGGTAATTACTTTGTGTTTTGTTTGACTATCAATGGAATTGTACATAATTTTTAATTGTTTTGAATACACAAGATAATAAGCTTCTAGCTGTGGTATACACAAAATAATGAATGTACAGCCAGGTGATAAACCAGTTTTAGCCAACCCATCACAGCTGAAAAGAATTATTTAAGCAATTTAATTTACAGAGCAGAATGAAAGCAATTATTTTGATAACACACTCTACTGAACATTATCTAATTTTTTAATGTTACAGAACCTTGCTTCAATCAAATTATTGTTAAATTGTTTTGAGAGAAATCCTTTAATGTTAACCAAACATTGAATTCTTTGATTACAGAAAACAATATAACGGTGGTAGCGACAGGTGTAAGTACTGGAAACGATGTTGCCATGCCTCCACACATTCAGATCCTCTCCTCTGATCCCAATGAGCAGCAGCAACACCACGTACAAATTCAAGACAGTTAGTAGGCACTTTTTTTTCCACGGCTGACCACCCTGCACCTATTGGTGATCTAAAGACCTCTGTTTGTATTGTCTAGCTATTTTTTATATAACCAGTATCAATGATCAGTTATGCTACTCTTAAACCTGCACTACACTACTTGAGAAGTTGATCGAAATTAAGCATGCAACCTGGCGATTTCAGATCGTTGTCGGTTTTTGCGCCCGTGTCAAAGGACTCTGCATCTTGTAGTTCTTAGCATGATTGTATAGTCACGTATTTTGGACTTTGGTCAATTTCGACCAGTACTTTGTCAAAGCAACTTCGCGAGTAGTGTAGTGCAGGAAGCCAAAACCTACTCTGCACAGCTTGTTCACTTCTAAGAATTACTCTACATAAAATCTTAACAGTAGAATAATATTGATTTGGTCATGATTATTTATTTGACCACTATGTAAGACTGGGGCTAAACAGAAAACTCAAATACTGCTTCCATTCAATTTTTAGATATTGTAAAAGGATTGTGTTCAATGGATGAAAATAATGCTATGTTTCAGTTCTACCTTAGATACTGCATGTTAATTTTGCACATTCAATCCTATCAATCCTTCTGATAGACAGCTTTAATAAATATTTTTTTTATGTCTATTTCAGCTAAACCAGTTATAATAGAAAAGGTCCAGAAATGTATTACTTGTGGTGGACCTATTCCTAATAATCCTAAAAGAAAGGGACCCAAGCTAATTCGCTGTGAAAACTGCATTGCACAAGATTCTGTAGACCAGAGAAATAGTCAATGTGAGTATATTATCATATTCCAAATTTTATATTACGAATGTTACCATTACAAAATATATTTCCCGAAGCACTATGCAGCAGGGTATAATTGTATATTTCATTTAATTTCAGAGGGGTATATAATAAGGGTGTATACCCCTCTGAAAAACAAAAACCTTTTAATATTGCCCAACCTGGGATTATTCTATGTTGAGAGGGTTTGGTTTCTGCACTTAGTCCTTCAGGTGGACCATTGTGCGTGGGCTATGGCGGCCCTCACCAGGCGCACGCCGTTCATCCCAACCTGGATGTCAAACCCAAGACCTAGAATTGACCAACCAGCTAATCACTAACGAAAACAAATTGGGCTATTTATCAAAACTCATAAGTTTAATTTATGTTTGTCAGTGAACGCAACACAAATATTCGTGGCGGCGGAAGACAATGTTAAGTTTGAGGTGAGCGCGGTGCAGCCGGCCTCGGACCCGCTGTCGAATGCACAGACCAATCAGCAAACGCAACAGCAGCAACAGCAACAACAGAAACCTCGTGAGTATACCTACCTGTTAATTTGAAATCAAAAAACATATTTGATGCACAAACAAATATACTCTCCGTTATCGTTATCATTCGATCCGGTTTACACCTCTGAACCAGTTAATGAATTAAGAACCTAACTGTTACAGGAATCCAGTTCTTTATACAAATATGACAGCTTAGTTCGGTGCTAAGTTATTATTTTTAACCAACACAAAAAAAGAGGATTCTCAATTCAACTGTATGGTTTTTTTTTGGTATGTTTGTTACGCGATATTTCCGGCAATTGTAAATTGATTTCAAAAATTATTTTTTTAAGGGATAGGGGGTGGTCCTTTAGAAATTTTATTAACTTTCCTTGGGAAGTTTTTGAGTTAGCTTCAATAATACATATTTTGGCCACTTAGTTTATATTGATGTTATAATGACTTCCTGTCATTACATAACAAAGTGTTATACGAATTTGTGTGGGGTCAGTACAACTTAAAAGTGAAAAATAAAAACTTATTCTCAAAAAAAAAATAACTAAGTACTTAACTTCGAAAAAAGACAAAGTGAATAATAACTTTAATTTCGGAAGTTGGTGGCAAACAACGAAAGTGCGAACCCAACGACACCTTTTTTTTTTGTAAAAAAATTTTTAGTGTTAAGAACTTTGTCTAAATCAAAATAAAGTTTGAAAATAATACAATTACTGGCTCAAAGGTTTAGGCTAGAACTAAAGTTCAATTTCGTTTTGTAATAAGACTGACTGAGTCTATGCTTTTGTACCTTTGTCTCCGCAAACGCGTTAGATATAAAGCATGCCTCGATATTTTTTATCTAATAATAACACATTTTGTTTTTTCAGTGCCTGGCCACCACCCCGTGAAGAGGAGAAACTTAGCATCAGTAACAAAATGTCAGAACTGCAATGGTTCAGGCATTATTTTCGTAGGTGGGAATAAGAATAAGTTAAATAATGCAAATTTGGACAAACCATTCCACTGCAATATCTGTGGAGGTTCCTTTGCCAGATATTCCTCATTGTGGTCACATAAAAAGTTGCACTCTGGTGAAAAGAACTTTAAATGTGGTATATGTGGAATTGCATTTGCTAAGGCTGTTTATCTTAAGAATCATTCAAGAATACATACAGGAGAAAAACCATATAGGTATCTAGATTTATTTTATTAACTTAATAAAAGAAAACAAGAATGTATATTGTTAAATATGTTAGTCAGCATGAAAATGATTGATTGAATGATTGATTAACTTTTCAGGTGTAATACTTGTGGTATGCAGTTTTCACAGTCACCACATTTGAAGAACCATGAAAGAACACATTCAGGGGAGAAACCATATGTTTGCGAAGTAAGTAATGGTTTAAATCATTAAAAGTTTACTAATTTTATGGTCTTACAAAAACAAGCACGAAAGTACGTCGTGAAAAAGACGTTGCGAATGTACGATAAAATAATCTTCAAGATTACATTTTTTATTTTATGGGCTCGCTAGACTCAGCTAGACTATACTCGAGGTCAAAATTCAGAACCAAGATGCGAATATGCAACGCGTGATAAGTACTAACTAACACACTCGTTTGAGGATCAATCTTGGTCGCAGATTTTGGCAATACGACACCGCGTCGTGGGTTTAGATTTTCGGTCTTAAATGTTATTTTATATACAGAGCGTTAGGTTAAACAAGGGACACACTTTGAGGGGAGTTAGTGCTCATGAAAATGAGCAACTTTTACTATGGGGCCGAACCTGAAATCGCAAAAAAAAAATCTGCTGTTCAGTACATTTTGACGAGCTATGCAAACATAAATGTAGGAAACGGCTGATTTTTTTTTTCGCCATTTCAGGGTTATTCCCATATTAAAAGTTGTTCATTTTCATGAGTACTAACTCCCCTCAAAGTATGTCCCTCGTTTAACCTAACGCTCTGTATAAAAAAGGCTACATACATACAAACATACATAAACTCTCGCCTTCTTTCCATGGAGCTAGGCAGAAACTACAGAACCCCACCCGCAACAATCTTTTCATACTCCTTTTGCTTCGTTTATGTTCATAAATCAAAAATCGCTAAAGTGCAATCTCTAATTTCTGGACCATAATTAGATCCAAATTGAATAATGTAAACAGAATAAATGCTCCCAAAATCTAACTTATTTTTTTAAAATAGATCTAGCATTTACAATAAAATTGGGTTTGATTTTATTCAGGTCTGTGACAAGGGATTTGCACGACACGCCACCTTATGGAATCATCGACGTATACACACCGGGGAGAAGCCATACAAGTAAGTGCTTACCTTGCATGCCTTGCCTTAGTAAAAATGTTTATGCTATTAGCTGAGCTGTTACGGTTTTAACACCCTTGCGAAGGCAGCTAGTTCATATATACCCTGCGAAGTTTCAGGCAGCAGTTTGAATTTAGCATTACCTTGGTCTTTCATTACCCATTAAAAAAAGTATTTATTGTGACTCGCTCAGGATGGTCACAAACTAAGCTGGCTGGGTTGGGTTGAAGAGGTGACAACAATCAAACAGTTTATGTGCATTGGGTACCTAATAAAATAAAACAATACATTCCAAGCACATGAGTCACATTGATTATAAAAGAAATGCCATTGTTTAATATTAGCGGAAGGCTGCTATTTCTTTAATATTAGCTGTCTGGGTAATATTAAAGAAATAGTTGCTGGTCATTGTTCACGCATCTTGATAAATCTTGAATTACTACATTTTAAAATGTGTCTTGTGCAATGCAGGTGTGAGACGTGCGGATCGGCATTCAGTCAAGCAGCCCACCTCAAGAACCACGCTAAAGTGCATTCCGGAGAGAAACCTTTCAAGTGTGACATTTGCACGGCTGCCTTTGCAGATAGGTTCGCGCTCAAGAGGCATCGAGGGATTCACGACAAATATGGTACCCATCAAAATATACGAAATTCGTATCTAAAATATACCACTGGTTAGTAATATTATAATTATCACCATATTTTCAAAAGACTAATGATTTAATTTTTTTCCTAGGTCAAACCGCGCCTTTACCTTCAAGAATACAACAAAATCAACAAGAGCAACAGCAAACACAGAATAGTGAGCAACAAAGCACACCGGCCGTCGAAGTTGAACACCATGCAGACCAAACACTTTGAGTCTAACAGCTGTTTTGTTTCAAAATAATCCCACCCTGTCAGTTAATTTTAATAACCTTGGTGAAAAACGTGTGTAAACTCTGGCGACTGTGAATATGTGAAGGCCGAGGACATAATTATGTGATATAGGATGGCCAACCTAGCATTCATCGGTGATCAAATGCAATATTCCTCATCATTATTGATGATCGAATGTACTTTCTATTATTGCAAACACTGCGGCATTAATGACTTATTTATGTGTTCATGTAAAACGCAGGTTATTAATGTGATAACTATGTAAACAAGGTTTTCTTTTACATGGAATTTGATTTACTAGGTTATCATTTAAAATCCAGAATCAAGCCTTCTTAAATTTTTGGCTGTGGATTGTAACATCATAATATTTTGTTTAAAGGCTCCATATATTCCCTTTTATTTTATTTTTCAGAGATGTAAATAAAACGAATTCAGGTGCGTCACAAAGCCTATGTGATTTAGTATTTTAGCATATCCAATGAGATGAATCTTTGTTATAATAGAATGTGGATGGGGTGAACTTACTAATATTAGAAGCAATACTTTGTCATAGGTAAATGGTTCTCTGCAATACAATATTCAGACTAGCTGCTATACAATTTATTATTCTCTTTATTCTTTTTAATTTATAGACGTTAATAATTATCTAATAAAATTGTAGTAAGTGCAGCTCATCCAGAAGCACCGCGTCACAGTGATGCGTTTTGTAAGTTAAACCTGGAATTTTTAATTACGGAATGTATAGTAAAATTTTTGTCTATATTTGTTGTTTTATTATTTTTAGGGTCTTGTTTTCGTACATTGTGTTCATTTGTAACTTTCGAGATAGGCCATACCCAAAGACAATCTCTTTGGCCATACCTAATTAGCAGTTTTGGATTTTAGTCCAATTATTGTTATGACTTTGGTGTCAATTTCGCAATTGCAGAGTGGAAAATAACTTCATCATTTCCGGGTCATAAGTGCGTACTATGCAGTCGCGCTACGCTAATGTTATGTAGGTACTTGTGGAAACCTTATCAAAGTTCCTACACGTGGGCATAACGTGGGATAGCGGTTTTGTCAACAAGTTATCAAGTTCAATCTAGTCTTGATTCTCCATCGGGAACAACTTACAAAACTGACCAAGTACGAGTCGGACTCGCACACGAAGGGTGCTGTGTAGTTACCGGCACGTAACTTGGCAAGAGATTTTCGTAGTGGGGGAAGTTCGCGCATATAAAAATGTATGAAATTGTGCGTGCGCAAACTTCCCCCACTACAAAAACTCTTGCCAACTTACGTGCCGCTACTTGTACCACAAGGCAAAAACGCCGAAAAATACATGTTTGTTGCATGTTTGTTGTTGTATAATAAATAATAAAATAAATATTTAAGGGGGCTCCCTTTAAATATTTATTTTATTATTTATTATTAAAGTAAAAATACAACAGCATTTTGTGAATATTTCAAGTGCCTACCTGTTGCCATTTTTTATATCGAGCAAAAAAGGGCAATAATATCGCGTTTGTTGTATGGGCCCCCCTTAAATATTTATTTTATCTTGTTTTTAGTATTTGTTGTTATAGCGGCAATAGAAATATATAATTTGTGAAAATTTCAACTGTCTAGCTATATGTCCGTGACTACCGCCGGACCACTAACGCCAATCGCTTTCATATTTGGTAAATAATTAGTACTCAATTGGTACTAATTAGTACTCGAACCACAAAATTGGTACCTTAGTAGTTTTCGAGAAAATCGACTTTGAAGGTGGTCCGGCGGTAGTCACGCTCCCTTCAGCAGGACCACCATGAGCGCCGAAAAAGGGGGCACGCTACAGGTATTCTAAGTACTTATACAAATAATTAGTACCCATAAATGTGATTTATTACGTAAAAAAACAGATCTGTAACATTTGTATTTACCGAGAAATCAACGATGATAACTTTCTCGCAATTGTTCAGCAGCACCACGATTTTGAATGTTGATTCCAAGTTAGAGAAGCTTGTCGCTTTCCTCAAGCCTACATAGAAAATTAGTACCCTGCAAAATAAAATTAGTACCCAAAATTCGACACTAGTACTCCAGTAGTTTACGAGATATACCATGCCATTGGTAGGGTGGCGGTAGTCACGGTGTCAAATTTTCGTTTCAAGATTTCCCTATTAAAAACTGATTTCTTCCCAACAAAAATTAGTACTACTAAAGAAGTTAAAGCGACCAAAAAATCAGATTCCCAAGTGTTGTATTTTAAGAGAAATTAGCTTTCATTACTTTTCCATACTAAATCTTCGCGTATAACCCGACCAAATTAAGTTGTCAATGGTATTGAGCTGTTTAAGAGATGTACACTCGTAAATCTTTTTCTTAAATACACTGTTTGTATGAAAATTTAGATATTGAACTGTTGTTAATACTATTCCGACATCCATAAATTTATGTGCACGAGTGTATGTACATTTCTTAAACAGCTCAATACCATTAACAACTTAATTTGGTCGGGTTATACGCGAAGATTTAGTATGGAAAAGTAATCAAAGCTAATTTCTCTTAAAATACAACACTTGGGAATCTGATTTTTTGGTCGCTTTAACTTCTTTAGGAGTACTAATTTTTGTATAAATTTGGGAAGAAATCACAGAGTTTTTAATAGGGAAATCTTGAAATGAAAATTTGGCACCGTGACTACCGCCACCCCACCAATGGCATGGTATATCCCGTAAACTACTGGAGTACTAGTGTCGAATTTTGGGTACTAATTTTATCTTGCAGGGTACTAATTTACTATATTATGTAGGCTTGAGAAAAGCGACAAGTTTGTCTAACTTGGAATCAATATTCAAAATCGTGGTCCTGCTGAACAATTGCGAGAAAGTTATCATCGTTGATTTCTCGGTAAATACCTTTGAGTATTAAACCAACCGGAGACGCCACGAGTACTAATATCTATGCAAATAAGTCTGTCACTTTCATCGTGGGGGACGAGGGAACGCAATAATACACTAATGCAATTCGATCGCGTTGTTACGCACGCACGCACACAAAACAAAAACATGCATAAACTATACGCACACATGTATATAACCGCTATGACCGGCGGTCTCGTACCTTTGGCAGCGGGGATCGCCTGACAATGGCGCCTCCAGTTGGTTTAATACTCAAAGGTAAATACAAATGTTACAGTTCTGTTTTTTTTACGTACTAAATCACATTTATGGGTACTAATTATTTGTATACTTAGAATACCTGTAGCGTGCCTCCTTTTTCGGCGCTAAAGATGGTCCTGCTGAAGGGAGCGCCGAGCGTGACTACCGCCGGACCACCTTCAAAGTAATTTTCTCGAAAACTACTAAGGTACCAATTTTGTGGTTCGAGTACTAATTAGTACTAATTATTTACCAAATATGAAAGCGATTAGCGTTGGTGGTCCGGCGGTAGTCACGGACATAGTTTGCTTGTATTTATAATAGAATGTGGATAAAAAAAAAATATTTTGTCTGACGGTGTCGTTGACCTAGAGGATGGCGCCCGCTTCTCAAGCAGGAGGATGTGTGTTCGAAACTAGGAAGTACCAATGTGATACGCCAATCCGCAATGAGACAATGCGGTTATTTTTATTATATTTACATTCAATAAAGTTATTGAACATAATGTGTTCTCATTCAGAGAAGACCTGTGGAGAAGACATTACAATGTTACAGAGAGTTATTCATCAGCCTAGCCTTTTCCCAACTATGTTGGGGTCGGCTTCCAGTCTAACCGGATGCAGCTGAATACCAGTATTGTGAAGAATTTTATTAATGTTTACATTGCATACGTATGAACTTGATGGATTTTGAGGTAGAAACACTAGTTCGGTAATTATGATTCTAATATTGGTAAAATCAAGTACATAACTACATGGGATAATATTATAAATTTAGAAAATGAAAAATAAACTCTTACATATAAAATTAAGATTTTATTGTTATATCACGGATTAAACTTAGCATTACATACATAACCTATTACACGTGGTGAAAGGTTATTAACGGAATAATAACAGTGGTTATAGTTTACTCGTAAACCCAGTTTTCGGCAGCTGGTGTCCATCCGACAACTTCCTTATCACCAAACCAAAGCGCGATTTCTTTCTTGGCAGACTCCACACTGTCAGAACCGTGGATTATGTTGCGGCCAACTTGGATGCAGAGGTCACCACGAATTGTGCCGGGTTGTGAGTCAGCGGGGTTTGTAGCACCAAGCATTTGACGGCCGGTTTTCACTGCGTTAAGGCCTTCCCACACCATAGGAACTACAGGTCCGGAGCTCATGTATTTCACTAGACCAGGGAAGAAGGGCCTGGACGCCAAGTCACTGTAGTGTTTCTGCAGTAATTCTTCTGAGGGCCACATGAATTTAAGGCCGACCAACTTGAATCCTTTCTTCTCAAAACGCTCGATGATGGTGCCGACAAGTCCACGTTGGACACCGTCGGGTTTAATCATGAGGAAAGTTCTTTCACGTTGTTCCGCCATTATGACTTTTATAAACGTGCAGCCGGCGCGTCTGAGATGAATTAGAAGGTAAAGCAAAGTGGCAATCATACGAAAAAGGAAGTTATCCTATCGCGTCACAAAATTACCCACAGATTGCGTATACAAATATGTATCTATAGTAATAACGCGATCAGGGTATTCATGTGTGCCATTTTATTTGTTAAAATGTAGATTTATCCAAAAACAAAATTGCTTATTAATGATTAAACAATGGTTAATGATTATAACTATGGATTCCGCAGGTTATAACAAGTAAACTTTTAAGGAGTTACTTTTAATATCTTCTTTTAGTTATTCTACTAAAGCTTTATCGCGTGATAGATGGCAGATCGATACACATCCCTGTTTGTTGCCTTTTGATGAATGGCAACTACATAGGAGTGTACTCTCGATAGTTTTACTGATAACCTCATAAAATGATAAATGACAAACATTGTTTACCACTTTGTAGTCTCAAATCCCCCTCCACGACCACGTAGTACTAGTATTAGTAGTATTCTATGCTCTAAAGTTATATAATCATAAAGAACGAAAAAAAAAAATCCGGGCGCTCTGTAAATGAAATGTGACTATAATACATTGACATAGAAAAGTATCTCTATCCTATCTCAATGCTATAATATAATGTCCTTTCATAGTTACTGTTTGGGTTGCTGCTGGAAAGGGGTTTTTAACGCAGTTACTGTGACATAAACATTCACAAATAAACCATGTTAAAATCTCTGTTTGTTTTCAGATAGTATGTACTAAATCCATGGTTTTCTGTGAATGTATAGACTCGCGTTCGCATTGCCTGCCACCCTTGTTGATCTGAAACTTGTATGGATCTTGCAACATCTTGTCCAATACAATGTTACCGGCTTATTTGGACCTTGCATTGTACTAACTAAACCCAAGATAAAGACGAGTTTCGATACACAAATAAACAACAGAGAGAACACTAACACGACAAATCTCTTTAAAAAACATCATCACGTGCCTAGTTTTTTCCAACTATGTTGGAGTCGGCTACCTGTCTAAGTGGAATCCGGCGAATGCAGCTGAATGAATACCAGTATTTCTTGTTACAAAACATGTCTAGTGAATATGTTTCTAGACAGTGCGAAGCAAGGAACATAATTATTTACTCTAGGCAGCTAACATCACTGGAACAATTACACTATTACACTATTTAATTTGTAGGAAATCTAATTAGGAACACTTTAATTAGGAAGTTGGAAGCCAGTGATCTCACTAGACTAACTTTAATTCTAAATCGGTCAGACGACCCACAATCGTGAAATTCGTGAAGAAGAATTATAATACAGATAGGGCATTTCCCTGTACATTTCTATTAATTGCAATAGAACTTCTTTCTCAGGCGGGCACTGCCGCCCGCCGCCGCCGAATTGATACCTACTTAATTTCTTTCTTCAAAACGAACTCCGCGTCTTGGACAGAGCGCGGGCGCCAACAGTAGAATAGAATGGAATTTATTTATCCATCTTAGGGCTAATTTTTCAATCAACTGATAACTTTATTCGAGGAATAATTTTGAAATTTTGACAGTTATTTCATACAAAAACTGTCAAACGTCAATTTTATTCCTCCAATAAAAGTTATCTGGCGATGGAAAAATCAGCCCTAAGATACACAATTATAACGTATAATGCGATTCAAATAAGAATAGGAACGTCAATGACCTCTACCTGTCAAATGTTGATTGAAAAGTACGGTTTGCAAAGAAAACTTATTTGCGTATCAATAACTTTTTTTTTGTTTAACCTAGCCTTAGATAAATCAAAGTGAAAAACACATCAAAAAATTAGTCATAATTAGTTTTTTTTTTAATTATGCTACTTTCTTTCTTATTTTCATTGTTGACAACAATTCACCAGAAAGTAAAGAAGATGCCAGCCGCCATCTTGTCGTTGTTGGGTGTTACATGCTCTGTGGTTGTTGGTGTACTTCTTCGTGAGACTGAGTGCTTGTGGAGTGTTACTGATTCTTTCGTTAATTCTATATGTTACGTGGTTGTTTCCTGTTAAATTTGTTATTGTTGTTATTTGTTGACGATGACCACTCAAACAGTGATGCAGACATGAGCGGAATTGAAAAAAAAAATGTTTTCGTAAATAATTAATGTTATTAAAAACATATCTTGTTTTGCTCACCCTACCCAATTTATTCGATTTGACAGCTATGACGTCACAACATGGCGCTAAGTCGATCCTATTCTTATTTGAAACGCATTGTACAATGCGTTTCAAATACGGATAGGATCGACTCGAAAACATTTTTTTTTCAATTCCGCTCATGTTTATTATGACAATTTTTTTTTCACACCGTACTTTTCAATCAACATTTGACAGATAGAGGTCATTGCGGTTCCTATTCTTATTTGAATCGCATTGTAAGTAGTTATAACTAAAGTAGGTACTACAGGTACAGTCAGTGTTGCCAACCTAACCGAAGCCTAAAGCAGCAGATTAGACTTAAAAAAACAGCAGAAAACAGTAAAACTTTTAAGCATTAAATCTACTACTTGAATTGAAAATGATACCCTTAATAGTATTGAAAACGCAAGTACAGACGCCAGCACATCAAGGTACTACAATCTGACAAATTTCTTTAATAGATTTTCAACTTTATCGCTAAAGCATAAGGTTCAAAGTTGGGGAAAATTTGACACTTTCGGGTAGCTTGATGTGCTGGCGTCTGTACATACATAATTATTATTATTTATTTATTATCTTAAAAATAAATGAATAATTGACAAATTCTTAGAAATATTCTTACTAATAATTATTTATCATTTTCAATTTCTCTGTCTTCGATATTTCCTGCCTCGTTTTTTTTTATTAAAATTATACATAGGTACTTTTATTGAATTTCTTCGTAGCTTTTCAGTTGCATTAAATGTATAGCATTCCTTTATTTCTGTTTTACTATGTAATGTGCCTTTGATTGTCGTCGTGGACATTTTATTTCTTAGTTTAGTTTTCAAAATGTTTACTGCTGTTTTGTTAGACATAGATAAAAATTAATTCGGATACATACATGCATATCATCAAGCAGTTTTTAACTAGAGGTTATATCGTTTTAGACGAAATCTCTAGTAAATATTATAATAAATAAAAACAGTAGAAATTGGCACTTAAACAGAAAACAGGGACGTCATGGTGAAAACAGTAAATCTACTGTTAAAACAGTAGGGTTGGCAACACTGGGTACAGTCGCTATAGATCGCAGCGATGCGCTTACAATCACCTAAATCGTAAACAATTTAGGAATGAGTGCGTTCGCGGTAGGGACCTTAGTTCCAATCGCACTAAATCGGAATCTAACTGGTTGAGGTAGTTAACGCTGCAATAGGTATTATTTTTACCCGACTGCGCCAGAAGGAGGGTTTTGTTTTTTGAGTGTATGTAGGTAAGTATATTTCTTTGGTACGCTCTGTAGCTTAAACGGCGTGACCGATTTCAGCTAGAGAGGTGCCGTTAGATCCGTCTTAATTATTGTGAGAGCGATACTGGGTACCTATATCAAAATTGAAAAAAAAAATGGCCGATTTTTGACGTAATATTTATTTTTTCTCATAACCTATCGAATTCTGTAAATACAAATTTGATACGGTCGCGAATCACATTCTAATCGACGACGTACAACTTAATACTGACCAGCAAATTGCAAAAATCTTTTTTATTTTTCTGATTTTTTTACCGGTCTTTTTGTTTGTTTTATGTTGTGTTGCAAGAGCAAGAGTGCCTTTTAGTCTGTCAGTCTGTGCTAAACTGCTAAATAAATGCATTTTTTTTCTTTCTTTTTAAGACAGGTTTATTAGGACCCGCAGGCTTATTACGTATCTTGCAGAAGCCTAGCAATAGCGAAATTTGCTCAATTATCGCCCAAATTTCACAAATCCGGGGCGTATTACTAAGTAAATAGGATTTAAAAAAAATTACTTTTTATTAAAACAGACACATGTGTTGACATGATCATTCACAAGGCCACACGCTTGCATGAAAGCGTAACAAATTTTAGAACCAACATACTTAAAACCTTTCTTTTTCAAGGCTTTCGACAATGCTATAGATATTGGTGTTTCGGTTGGGATTTCTTTGTAGTGGTTCCAACTGTTAACGATGGGGTTTTGGTTCACGAAGCTCCAAATAAAATTAGTAAAATCTTCGCCTTCGTTTTCCATTTTTACAAAACACTTAGAATTGTTAATTATTGCCTCTATTTTTCCTTTATGCCTTACAATTCCTGAATCTCTCAAACAGTTATTCACATCTTTTTCCGTTAATTTAGATACTTTGCGAGGGTTAAAGTTGTGAAATCTTTTTCGGTAATTTTCTCTTTTTTTCAATATTGTTAACCACGATAGCCCGGCTTGTTGTCCTTCTAAACATAACATTTCAAACAAGGCATAGTTGTTATATTGTGGTTGTCCCCATTCTTCATCATGGTACTTTATGTAAAGTGGATCATCTGTTAACCATCCACATCGAAGAACTTTATTTTCTGTCTTTACCTCGGTCATCTCACTCATTATCACTTTTTTCTTAGGACATGTTCTTTAGTAAGTACATAAGTAACTTTCGTAGTTATTAGTATAGTTCCCTGGTGAAAGCTAACTTTTACTTTGGTGTATTTTTTAAATATATCTGAGAATATAAAATTCTAACCTAAAATTCTACAACTACCACAGATTAAAAATATTCGCTTATTTTTTGGGAATTGGGATTATCTTTCACAGCTTTGTTTACTTAACAATATAATATATTAAATTCTAGTGCCAGTAGTACGTATTGCACCGCACCGCACTTTTTGTATTAAAAAATGCGATGCGCTGTAGGCCCCATGCAGCTGTATTTTCGTTTAACTTTAAACTACTCGACTCCTCGTCGAGTCATGTGGCGATGGCGTCCCGCGTGTGCGTTCCCTACAATATTAAAAGGTTGACAGATGAAAGGAACGTACACTAAATTAAAAATGAAAAATACTTTATTTTTATAATTTACTTATTTTTATATTGTGTGCGACTTTCTGCGAAAGTTATTCACATTATACATTAATGAATTACTTTCGTAGTTTTATTGTAAGCGATCACAGGTAGAGATCACCAATTGACTCAAATCGCAGGCAGACAGATTGATGTCAGTGATGGATGTCACTATTCGGACATACGGCAAAGCTCCAACCAATTTCATTTCTCTTAATTATTATGCGATGTACAAACGCCAGGCACATCAAGCTACTACGATCTGTCAAATTTCTTTAATAGATTTTCAACTTTAATGCTAAAATATAAGGTTCAAATAAATTGGGAAATTTTAATTTCGGGTAGCTTCATGTGCTGGCGTTTGTACTTACATACGCGCTGGAGTGGCCCGTAGCATACGGTTAAACGTGCAGCTAGGTACCCGAATCACGGGCACAAAATACAGAGAGTACCTACAGAAGGCAATCGCATGTATGTATGTACTTTACTTTTCATACCTACGGTCGGGGTTAGGGGTCGTTCGGCCCACTATGGAACTGAGATCGCGGTGCCCCTTTTAAAAATTGATAATGGTTAACTGGGCCCACATCTGTTTTGCTTTCAATCAAACGAAGGGTGCGAAGCGTAGATATCTCGGTTCATAGGAAGCACTGTTGACAG
The DNA here is from genome assembly GCA_916614155.1 of Mesoligia furuncula. Lineage (NCBI taxonomy): Eukaryota > Metazoa > Arthropoda > Insecta > Lepidoptera > Noctuidae > Mesoligia > Mesoligia furuncula. The sequence goes on along the minus strand of OU744793.1, from coordinate 10,612,748 downwards.
AGATCTCTGTTCATAGACAGCACTTCTTGCTGGAAACTTTGTTCATAGAAACCACTGTATCCCCTTGGTTCACAGAAAGCGCCTTTGGTTCACGGAAACCAATTAGATCATTATTTTTAAGAAAACTGTATTCCGATTCGCTCGCTCTTGCATCCTATGTCGCCTTTTTCTGTGTAAAGGGTTTAAAGTAACCTAACCAAACCTAACCTCGGGATGCCCTTCGCTCGCTGTGCCATCCTACGTTGCGCTTTTTTAACTAAGGTATCTGGAAACGGTGGTTTCTATGAACACAGTTTACAAGAAGTGCTATCTATGAACAGAGATCTCTTTCAACAATGCTTCCTATGAACCGAAATATCTACAAACAATGTTTTCTATCAACAAAGTTTTTGGCGAAACGTGCTGTCTAGGAATAGAGATTTCTATTAGCTGTGCTTTCTGTATGTAGTCGTATCGTGCAAACGTGTTTCTATCTTAGGTTCCACCATCACGGTTTTAAGCCACCCTTCGCTTAATTGAAAGCAAAACAGATGTGGGCCCAAACCATTATCAATTTTGGTTCGGTCCCAGTTCCATAGTGGGCCGAATGACCCCTAACCCTTCGCTCGGCGGTCGCATTAGGGTTGTCAACTTTGGCTTATGCAAAAGACTATCGTGGTCGTGGCACTCGTATCTAGTTGTTTGATTTATTGTTGAGCTTATTCTACAATATTAAAACAAAACAATAAACATAGTATTAAAATACAAAAATTTACAGAACAAAAACATATAAAATTTTGCATTTGTCAATTTTCATTATCGAAAATCCCTAATAACTTCAAAACGGATTACCGTATTTACACAATTTATCTTGTCCTATCCGTTTTAGACCTAAACCTATCAAATGACACTAAAAACAACACATAGGTATCTACACAAACAAAAAAACATGTTTTCAACTTACGTATTACTTGGTGGCGTGAATTTACCTTACAAAAAAGTTACTTCGTTTATACTGATTCAAAATAGGAAACTATTATATAAATCGAGCTTACATAGACATTTTTTGTTGCTCCATTTTTCCACTTCACAGACGCGTGTCTCAAGCGGATGGCACTCTCCTCTATACAAATGTACTCTGTGGATGGCACTCGCGCTCGCAACTAACCTAACCCAACCTTCGAGATAACGTGTCCGTGAGCGTTGTCTATGTGTGCATTGCTCGAGTGCACTTTGTAAAGATTGCCTTCTAAGCTGTGCTCTCTGTATTTTGTGTCACAGGTAACTGGAATCATAACCGCAACATCCGGTGAAAAGCCGTTACAACATACGGCCATTTTAAAGATATACGTGGACGAGGTCGTATCTTGGTATCCAGACATTCGTTTTTTCTAACTTTATGGAAACCAAGACCTCTAATTTCAATCGCCAACGCGTTCAACACCCTGCCCTGGAGCTGCATTGTGGAGGCACTCCGGTATCAACGGGTGCCGCCCTACCTCCGTCGAATAGTCGAGGCGTATCTGACGGACAGAGCCGTCATCTACACCGGTCGCGATGGGGAGTGGAACCGGCGAGAGATGACGTGCGGTGTCCCGCAGGAATCGGTTGTGGGGCCGCTCCTGTGGGACATAGGCTACGACTGGGTGCTCCTCCCTGATGGCGTCAGCGTGGTTTGCTAAGCTGGCCAAACGCCTCCTGCCGGAGGCTTTACGCGGGGGTCGTGCGGTCCATGGCCCTAATGGGGCCCCGGTGTGGGCGCGTTCACTGCGGCGGCGAGCCGCCCACTACCTGAACGCGCCCCAGAAGGTGGTAGCCGTTAGGCTTATCCGGGGCTACCGCACGATCTCGGGCGAGGCGGCAAGCCTCCTTGCCGGACTGTCGTCCTCGCGCGCCTGTGTGAGTGGCGCGCGGAGGCACTACGCCGGGGGAAACTCCGCTTCCGCGGCAAATCGCTGCGGAGCGGACGGATCTCCGGCGCGATCTCATGGCGGCATGGAAAGAGCGACTGTCGCAACCCAGCGCAGGGCATGCCGCGATAGCGGCGATAAGACCCCTCTTTGAGGATTGGCTAGAGAGGCGCCACGGTGCCCTCACGTACCGTCTGACGCAGGTACTCACCGGACGCGGAAGTTTCAGGAGGTTCCTGCACATCATCAGGCGGGAGGAAACGCCCGGGTGTCACCTCTAATTTAGCAGTACCTACCTAAGTTAAAAAAGAATGTTCACGTGTTCTGTATAAGTAGGTAGATATCGCTATCTCAGTGTGCAACTCGTAATTTAAATAAAAAAAATAATAATTATGCACACAAAGAATGAAATAACTCTAACTTTTTTGATGATTGTACAGATGTATAGTACTCACTGTTTTACGCTAGACACAAATAGGCTGATTTTATTTTAGTTAAACAATCAACGATGCATGTTGGATGTTGATTGTGATAATTATAATATTATGCTTTGGCATTCATTTTGCTCCAACTTACATGTCTCCCTAGGTTGTTTCTTCTTACAAAGTAATGCAGCGTTTAGCCGGTCTGCATAATAGGCAAGATTTAAAGTATTCTTCCCCTAGATGAATACTCTAATTTTGCCTTTGTTTATTTCCTTAATAGACGAAAAATTTATGTAATATAACAGTTGATTTAACAAAACATGTGTTTAATCATACAAGCTGGGTGTATTTAAATTTAAATAACCCGTACAGACTAGCCATTTAGGGCCGCCATATACTCGTGCTAGTTTGGACTGGTGGTTGCATCTGTGGGGCTTAATGTATCTTCGTGTTTGAGGTCCGGATACCAAGCTATTAACAAGTTTTATATTGTCATCACTAAGAGTGCCATCGGCTATTTGCTGTAAGAGTGGCAGATATTCAGGTTTTGATAGTTCATTCGTAATCCGTGTCATCTGAAAAGTAAAAAAAATAAATTGATACCTTTCAGTTTAAATTGTGTTGGTAGGTAAATTATCGATCTTTACGTATAATGATAGACAGCATCCGGTCGATTCTGTAAAAATCTCACCGTGAAAACTTAGGTGAAGTAAGTTTGTTTTTGATAGGAATTCACACTAATGACAGCTCACTCCACGCTCACTTCACCTAAGATGTTCACGGTGACATTTTTACAGAATAGCATTAGGGTGGAGTTGAATGGAGTTATTTAATTAAAAGTGCTTAGGAACCGATTGTAATAAAATGGTTAGGAAAAACTGATACTTACAACTATTTTAAGTTGGGCTTCCGAAAGAGGTGTTGCTATTGGACCCAGAAACATGACACTGCTATTTGACCCAAGACTATCTGGATCGACCGAGATGAGCCCATCATCACTTCCATTACTCTTTATTTCGTCGTTTATAATTAAAAACATATGTTCGTTAGGCATTGTAGTTTGTGAGTATTTAAGCTCGGGTACGTAAGTTTTTTGAACTATTTCATGCGGCATTATGTCACTTAACAAGGCCTTGAGTTTAAAGTTGGTTTTGTCCTTCTTTTTCGTCGGTTTATTTCTTTTACAGCAAAGTGTTTTTAGCTGGGCTACGAGAACATCAAATAGTAGTTCTTTTTTTTTATCTTCGTCGTCACTCTTACTATCTAAATCCACTTCTGAGGGACGATTATACAATAAATTGTTCAGTTTTTGGATAGCAACATACTGAGGATCTCCGACTCTGTTAGGAGAAAATGGATCCACTTCTTTATTTTCTAACCGAAAGAAAGCTCCGCTAGGTTCAGGTTTATCTGAAACTTTTTGAAATCTCTTTTTTTTATGATTATCGAAGATATCATTAAGTGCCGGTGAAGGTTTGCTTGCTGAGTCGACTATTGCTTTGTAATTTTTTGCAAATTTTGATTCTGAAGCAATTTTGACTATGTCTTTCAAATTATATTCATTCTTATTAGGTTGGTCGCGAAGCAGTTTAATGAGCTCATCGTCAGATAGCTTCGAAAGGAGATAAGTAACGTCGACATCTGAAAAAGTGAAAATAATAAACTAAAAGAAGTTCTCTGCTGTTACAATCTCTGTTTCTTTGCAATCGGAATTCAATTTAGTTCAAACTTTAAAGGATATATTTAGCTTATGCCCGCGACTTCCGTCCGCTTGGAAGTCAAATATAGGTACCACAAAAGACAAAACATACCCCTATGGTACCTACCTACCTACTCGACAACAATCGGATACAATTTTACCTCGTTATAATATTAGGGAGTGCTTTCATGGCTTACCAATGTTGTTTAGGATCGACGACTTTGGCAAATCTTTCTCATTAGGCAAATACCCTTTGTGGATTATATACTCCGATACATCATTTTCAGCTTCACTACCGACGGAGTATATCGGATTGTTGTTTAACAATGACATTGATAACGCTGCCTGTATCTGCAAAAGAAATTTAATGTTTGAAAAATTTCCTAGTTAAACGAAATAACTCATTTCATGTTAGGTTCGGATGTAAGAAAAATGTAGTCAGTCAGACTCAGTAGGTATTTTAACACGTTTTTTTTTACTATTAGCAGCTATAGTCTCCCTTGTATTGTAAGGTATATTGCGCATGGCCCACTTCTTCTAGAAATTAATTTGACTTACCCAATAAGAGAAAAATAATGTCCTATATTCACAAAAATACGGAAACATGTTCGTTACGAGGAAAGAATACTTATGCGGTCAGTGCAAGTTTAATTTAACGGCTGAATGCTCAATAGCTTCTTTCTCATAAAAAGTAGTTGCCTATCTTGTTAATGTTTACGAAATTAACAATGAACAAACGCTCGTTAAAAAGTTTACGATCGCGATAAGGAGATTCAGTCATGTTGAATGTTATGTTTTTAGCGTGTCAAGGACTAAGTTGACATTTTATTTTATTCTATCCATCTCTTCTAACAATCTGCTATGGTGATTCTGGACGTGATATGTCGTTACTGCGCCTGTCAGGACAACGTACGCGTGTATATTTTATGCTATCTGCAGCCTGCCCGCGTCAGGACGTCGTCGGTCCCACTAGTCGGAGGGCATCGGTCTTCGGACAGAACGTTTGCTGTTACTGGAACTGCGAAAACATAAGCAAGCTATGAAATAAAGGCGCTCTCAATGGTAAATTGTTATCATGGACATACGGTTGACTGTTGCCTGTGCCTGCCACTCCAGTCTGGGGTACGCCTGTAACCTAAAATATGAGCGTGTAAAAATAGTGTCCTAGGGCCTAGGGGATAAGTATGTCGATATAGTTCGATGTAGCAGCTTTAGTTACCCTGCAAGACAAGTGGATCACGATTAGGAATAAAAATGTTGCTGAAAATAATGGGAATTTATTTCATTTACCCATACCAGCTTCAACGTCTTTTTATTGCCCTCATTTAAAATTGAGTACTCCATCATAATGTACAGACGCTAACACATCAAGCTACTACAATCTGTCAAATTTCCTTAATAGATTTTCAACTTTATCGCTATAGCATAAGGTTCAAAGTTGATTGAGGGGCCCGTGGCTAAATAATAACAGCAGCTCATGTCGATCGATCAGGTTAAGCTACGCTTGCCGCGGTTGGTCTGTAGATGGGTGACCATCTTAACATACCGAGACCCCTCCGTGCTTCGGAAAGCACGTTAAGCCGTTGGTCCCGGCTGTCATTTGTGGATCTTTGACAGTCGTTACGGGTAGTCAGGAACCCGAAAGTCTGACAACCAGTCTTGCCAAGGGGTATCGTATTACCCAGTAATTGGGTTGTGGAGGACAGATAGGCAGTCGCTCCATGTAAAATACTGGTATTCAGCTGCATCCGGTTAGACTGGAAGCCGACCCCAACATAGTTGGGAAAAGGCTAGGCGGATACATAAGGTTCAAAGTTGATTGGGAAAATTTGACAGTTTCGGGTAGCTTGATGTGCTGGCGTCTGTACAAGCAAACAGTTACTCTCAGTTGCTAGCTACGCTTCGCTTGCCGCGGTTGGTCTGGGAATGGGTGACCATCTTTACATACCGTGAGCCTTCCGTGTTATGTGTATTACTTTACTCTGTGTCTCCGTGCCTCGGAAAGCACGTCATTCGTTACGGGTAGTCAGAAGCCCGAAAGTCTGACAACCAGTCTTACCAATAAGGGGTATCGTATTATCTAGTAACTGGGTTGTGGAGGTCAGATAGGCAGTCGCTCCATGTAAAATACTGGTATTCAGCTGCATCGGGTTAGTCTGGAAGCCGACCCCAACATAGTTGGAAAAAGGCTAGGCAGATGATGATGACTTGTCTTTTTAGCAAGTGAGTGGACATTCTCGTTAAGATAACTTATAATATCTCAAAAAAATTATTTGATTAGCCCATCTACACTGACTAGTTGTTTAATAGAGATTTTGCCACGGGCCCCTCTCTGCGAAAAAAAGACAAGTATTCCTAGCAAAAAAAAAACGCGGTTTGATTATGATTTGTCAATGACAATATTGACAATGTCCATTTGACGTTTGACGTTGACGTTTATTTGTTTTGTGTATGACTACCGACCGTTGCTATTTAGCTTGAAAACGTTGAAATCATTTTGTAATTTTATTAAATTTAACAATGAATATTCCTTTTCCACTTTTAACTCCTCGTTTAGTGGACTCATTGTGGTTTAACGCTGATAGTCCATGCGACGAAGAAACAGAATTAACTGCTTTAGAACAGGCGAATCAAAATTGGGCAAGTATCTATGAATACTAAGGAAAATTGAAGAATCGGGCCTCTCAAGACAAAATAATTTATTTTAAATTACTAATCTTATCAACAGTCATAATTGATCTTTGATTGATCTCGTATTTTGGTCATCATAGTGGCCCCCACCGTCTAGCCTAGATGGATTAAAATTACCGAGTAAAAGGTCAATTATTTTGAAATACACCTGAAAATTTTACATGATTTGCTACTGTAAGCATATGAATTATTTTTAGGAAAGCTTAACCTAACACTTATTTCAATATTACAAACAGTGTAATTAGACTGTTAATAAACACTATGGTTTGGTTCCATATTTAAAGTAAGATTGGTTTACTTACAGTTAAACTCGATTGGGCAGCAGTACATGAAGCGTGCTCCACTAGGCAAAGCTGACCCAGAGCCTATGGAAGAAGAAGCGGACACTGATGAAGAAGAAGGTACTAAGTAATTAATATAAATAAAACTGTTTGGTTAGTTGCAGAACATGTTTCATGAGGCCGCCATCAACTGTAGGGAATGCTTCCTTAGCCTGCCAGCACTCACCTTGGTCCACACATAGTTTGTGATGTTGGTCCCTGGTGCGTTTCCATACCAGAGCGCATAAGTACCATACCATGAAAGTGGCGCACCTGTGGGACTTGAACCCATCGGTTGAGGTCCCACAGGTGCCATGCTCGACCCTCTTCTGGCAAATTTGTCTACTGTGTTGTTACTTAGTGAACTCCTGTACTGATCCATTGAATGGTTTTGTAATTGAGGCTACCCATCTGGTTGTGGAGCTGGTTAGTATCAACTGTGTGACTCTTTAGCACTTGCAGAACAGCCATAAAGTCTGAGGGTATGCAGATTGACCTCGTTGACCAATTCGGAGTTCTGTGTGGAACAGTTTTTGTAGGTGGACAGATATGCTTGTTTTTGGGTAAACATGACTAGTTCAGTTTTAGTGGGGTTCACTTATAGGTCAAATTCCCTGCAGCAACTTTCTACTGCTCCTTCAATGTCTATGAAAGTGCCCCTGGGCAGGCGTCTTTCTGATGAATTGCTTCTTCTATCAGGATGACTACTGACAAATGATAAATGATTTATTTTCTGTAAGTAGGTTTGTACAAATACTTTTACATGTCAATCATATTTTTTTTTTTAATTAGATGAAGTCGGCGTTTCCTATCTGACTATTCTGAGATGAAAGGCCGAAACAAACTCGGAAGTCACAGTCTCTTTTAAAGTCCAGACAAAATCTTGGTCAGATTGTGTGAAGACCATGTAGATTGGTGTCTGAAATGGTCTTTTGAGGAAAGAACCACACAGATTGAGCGGACCTGTCCAATCAGTGCACGCATTTGTCAAAAATCGTGCAGCTCAACTGAGAACTTGAGGAGCTCAACGATTCGACGAACAATACCAAAGAAAGGGGAAAAAAACATTTAGGTAGGCCGCGTAAATTACTCAAACTGCCAGATCATGATTAAAACTAAGAAGGAAAACAGATAAAGAAAGAAGAAATGACCCACATAGTCCTCACATTCACAATAATTAAATTAAATAAAAAAATAATATAATAATAATACTTTACAAAGTAAATATTATATACAAAGTAAATATTATTATTATATTATATTTTATTTAGACGGACATAATCTTTGAGGACCATTTAGATTAGTGTCTGGAATGGTCTTTTGAGGAAAGAACCACACAGATTGAGTGGACCTGTCCAGTCAGTGCAAGCATTCATCAGTAACCGTGCTGCTCAACTCAGAACTTAAGGAGCTCAACGATTCGACAAACAATACCAAAGAGAGGACATTTGGGTAGGCCGCATAAACTACTCAAACTGCCGGACCATTATTAAAACGGAAACAATGACCCACATAGTCCTCACATTCCAAATAATTAAAATAATATAATACTTTTCTATTCTATTCTTTTAAGGTTCTGGCTCCATCGGTAACGTTCGATGATTTTGCCAATGTCAAGGTATGAGAAGATATTTAATGAACGTAAACTGTTACACAACTATTGATCAGTGTTTGTAGCGGTGGCAACCATGGATCCCCATGCTAAAAAAGGACAAAACATTTTTGATTAGTATATGTAAAACGTCACAAAATAACTGTTAGAACATTCAGTAAATAAATAAGTACTTAAATAGATACATCAACTATAATTGGATTTTATTAATGCTAATGAATTTATAAAGGATTTTAACTGCAGGGGAATGGGCCAAAGATAATAGGAAAGGAATGTTAATTGGGCGGGGAACATCAGAAGGGAGTATGTCGTAGAGAGGAGTGGTTAAACGAGGACAGGAGAAAAACAAGTGCTCCAATGTACCCTCCTCCAGACCGCATTCACACAAAGAAGAGTCCCTCACGTGGATTTTGGCCAAAAAAACTGGTGTGCAAACAAACCCAAGTCGGAGCCTAATTATGACAGAGGTGGCTATTTTGCTAGAAAATTTTAGTTTGCTGAACCAACATTTGGGTGGGATGGATGGTTGTATAGAGCCATAAAATCTACCCTTCAATAATCGAGTTTTTTGCCAATGCTCATTCCAATCCCTCATCATCTCGGGTTTAACAAGACAGCGCAGATCTCGGGGATAGCAAGACGGATGAGATTCGATCCCATTCCGAGTAGCCAGCTTGGCAATCGAATCCGCAAACTCATTATCAGCAATTCCAGAGTGACTGGGGATCCAAGCCAGTACAATCTCTATGCCTAAGCAGTGGCATCTATACAGGAGTTGTTTTATCTTCAGGGTAAGGGGGGAATTGTCACGAGAGCGAAAAGGCGATTTTACTAAATCCTGTAGACAGCTAAGAGAATCCGAAAGAATAAGGCTTTTGTTGAGACCATGTGATTCAATGTAGGAGACTGCCTCCAAAAGAGCTATTGCTTCCCCTGTGAATATCGAGCCAAAAGCAGAACTACGAAAATTAAGAATAATTTTGTATTTTGGTATCCACACAGCTGATCCGACACTACTGTTATCAGACAACTTAGAAGCATCTGTAAATAATGTCAGCCAATCGTGCCAGTCCTCTGCCAGTATCCTATTGAATTTGACATTACCAGCAGGGTCATGTTTGGATATACCAAAGTTAAAAATAATTTTTGGTTGGAAGAGCAAGGAATCAAAATTTACTTCAAATAAGGGGTTTTTATCTAACTGGACTAAAGAAATGTGCAAATTATTGAATTTACTGAAGCTGTTAACGAGAAGTGGAGGATTTTTATGAGACCAATAGCGAGATAATGGAATTAACTGAGAGAGTGTACGAAGACGAGGGAGTAGAGGATGACATTTATTCTGGATGACTTTATAAAAAAATCTGTCACAGAGATATTGTCTACGTAAGTGTAGAGGCGGCTCTAAACATTCTACCTGAAGGGCATTAATAGGTGAGCATTTCATAGCACCCGTGATAATACGCAAGCATTTGGATTGAATCCTTTCCAGCTTGGCCAGGGCTATTTTGTTGCATGGTTCCAACAGAAAGATTCCGTAGTCAAAGTGACTACGAACTATGGCGTTATATAAAATTTTCTGAGAAGTTGGATGAGCTCCCCAGCGAACTCCAGAAAGGGCGCGTAAGACATTAACGCCTCTTTCGCATTTTTTTAAGATGTAATCCAGATGATAGAGACCAGATAATTTTGAGTCAAGAATGAGGCCAAGAAATTTTACTTTGTCACGGATCAAAATGGGTTCATTTTCTACATATAGATTAATAAGGGGAATATTACGCTTGCGAGAAAAGACAACTGCACTGCATTTGGAGACTGACAAACTTAAGCCGTGATCGATCAGCCACTGGTTTAAGTAGTAAAGGGCAGAGTTTAAGCGAGATGAGGCATCTGAAAAGGAAGCTGAATTAAAGTAGAGAGCAATGTCGTCGGCATATTGTAGGATTTTGCAGAAACAACTCACTGAAGACTCCAAATCATGTGTGTATATATTATAAAGGATGGGGCTTAAAACCGACCCCTGGGGAAGACCCTTCCACACCAGACGGGATGGCGAGAGATAGTTTTGATGACGGACAGAGATAGAACGGGACATAAGGAGACTACAAATGATGTTGACCATCCTCACAGGGATACTCAGCTGTAGCAACTTTTGCCTGAGTATTGGAAGTTGGACATTATCATAGGCTGAAGCTATGTCTAGGAAAACACCGAGGACACTTTCATTATTGGAAAAGGCAATGCGGACATCAGACATGAAGACACTTAGGCTATCTAAAGTTCCCATACCTCTTCGAAAACCGAACTGAGAACTGGATAAGAAGCCTTTAGTCTCTAAGATCCACTCAAGTCGGTTCTTGATGAGATTCTCCATAATTTTAGCCAAGACTGAAGATAAGGCGATAGGGCGGTAGGAAGTAGAATCTTTTGGGTCTTTCCCAGGTTTCAAAATTGGGATGATTATTTGGGTTTTCCAAGACTCTGGAACTTGGCCAGAAACGAAAAAGGAATTGATTAGGTTCAGAAAGATAAGTTTACAGTTGGAAGAAGATTTAGAAATAAAGGAGTAGGGAATACCATCGACCCCTGGAGCAGAATCCCGGAGATGATCCAAGGCACAAATGAGTTCCGAATAAGAGAAAATGTCATCAAATCTATCAGAGGGAGTAGAAGGAGGAGGATCTATAATGGAAAGGCAATCGGAGCTAGGAACAAAGGGGGGGGCTAATTTGGATATAAAGTCTTCCAACCAGGTACTGTGGTCATTGGTAGAAACATCGGGAGAGTGGCTGTCACAAGCTCTGCGGTAGGTTTTAATTTTTTTCCATACAAGGGAAACTGGAGTGCGTGGAGACAGTGACTCGCAAAACTTGAGCCAGCCACATCTTTTCTTTCTTGCCAATAACCTACAAGTAGTTGCAGAAGTCTTTTTAAAATTTAAAAAGTCGGGCATATTTATACTAGAGGAAAAGGTGTTTTCGGCTTCTTTACGTTTACGGACGCCCTCAGTGCATTCAGCATCCCACCAAGGTGGAGAAGGTATTAGGTGACGAGCAGAGTTTTTTAATGGGATTGAGGAATTGGCCGCTCTCAACAGACACTCAACAAAATCACTGTATAGGATTAAAGAATTGGATGAATTTATTTGGGGAAAATTATTTTGAAGTTCTGCGTCCAAATTGGACGAGAACTTAGTCCAGTCAGCTTGGGGAAGGCGATATTTTTGTAGGGGTTGGGTGGGAGGAGAACGCGGGTGAGTACTTGGAAAAGAGATTAGGATAGGAAAATGATCACTCCCATATGAGTTAGGGAGAACAGACCAGGAAAGAGTTGATACTAAGGATGGGGAAGAAAAAGTAAGGTCAGGGACACTAATATTTTGGTTAGGGGAAACCCGGCGGGTAGCAGATCCATCATTAAGGACACAAAGGTTGCGATCATCTAAAAGGTCTAGCAAAAAGCTGGATGAAGGGTCATTACAGTGAGAGCCCCAAAGGGTGTGACGGCAATTAAAATCACCTAACACAATCAAAGGGCCAGGAATAGAAGAAAGGATAGAGTTAAATTCAGACAAAATATTAGCATTGGGATGGGGAATGTAGGCAGATACATAGGATATATCCATGGCTCTAATGGCCACAACTTGTAGACCAGGGTCATGATGGGGAAGAGGAATCTGGGAAAAAGTGAAAGATCTGTTAACCAAAAGGGCGCAACCCGCCCATCCGTCATCTCTATCGTCCCGAAGACATGAATAACCAGGAACCCTAAAGAGAGAACCAGGCCTGAGCCATGTCTCCGACACAGCAAAGACAACGGGTTTATATTTATTTATAAGATAGATTATGTCGTGTTTTTTCATGCGAATGGATCTACAGTTCCACTGAAGGATTTTTTCCGTTTTGGCGAATCCAAGTTTCGAGGAGTTGTTGAACTAAAATAATGACATTGTTCGGTATTGCATCACTAAATTTAGACAATATGTTTATAAGGGAGCAAGTCAGAAGCTCTATCAAATTGTCATTAGGTGTGAGAAGGGGAGTGGAATCAACGAGAGGGGGATTCAGAGCACAGCCATTAGGCTGAGAAGAATTAGGGGTATAAACTATTGAGTTATGGGCTTGAGTGTCATATGACTTGCCTAATTCTGGCCTAGGTCTTGGGGAACGATAAACCGTCTTGGTATAGGAGGTTTTAACAGGGGATGCATATGGAGAAGAAGAAGGAGTGTTAAGAGGAGACGAGAAAAGAACGGGTTCAGAAGGGTAACCTTGAGGGAGTTTAGATTGGGAGGGACCTGCAGTAACATTGGAGTATGGCAATTTACGGGAACGGGGAAACCTAGCTGATGCCTCACGGTAACTTAAATTTTCTTGAGACATTACCATTTTAATAGATTTCTGTCTTGAGTGTTCAGGGCATTTGGTATCAGTGGCCTTATGGCTTCCGCCATCACACAAAAGACATGAGACCTGTGAGTCGGGAACATTACAGCTATCTCCAGGATGAGGTTGAGCGCAACGGTAACAACGTGGATTAGATCTGCACTGAGTGCTTATATGGCCAAATCGTAAGCAGTTGCGGCATTGGATAGTGGGGAGTTGATAGGTAGAGACAGGGAGAGAAACATTGTAACAAAACACTTTCTCTGGGAGGATTTGGCCAGAGAAAGTGAGAACCACAGTCGAAGATGGGGACCAAGTGACAGAGTCCTCCTTTTTGTTTTTAAAATTGAGCCTTCTAGCCCTAACTACTTCTCCACAATTGCGAGGGGTTTCTATCCCGAGGACTAGCTCCTCTAGAGTCCAGTCCGTAGGAATATCCCTAACAACTCCCATGCGACTCACATGAAAGCGAGGGATAGATGCTGTGTAATTAAATTCGGTTAAGGTTGGATTGCTGACAAAGTTGTTGGCATCACTTAAAGAAATAAAGTCAACAGACATCCTGTTACGGCCCAAAGACCTGACACTGCCTTGGACAACACCTTTAAAACCTTTATTAAAAATAAATTGGGCAAACTTAAGAGCGTTCAAAGTTAGGCCTTGCTTAGGGTCTGTTTCCACCCTTGAGACAAAAACCGTGAAGGGGGCTCTGTCACTCTCACTATATAACATTTTAGAGTCATTCTCAAAACCTGGCTTAATGAATACCGACTGAATAGAGTCAGACGGCGGTTTATTTCTTTTCGCGTCACTAGCAGAAAGATCAGGACCTCCGGGGCGCTTTCGAACATCTGGTCTCACGCGAACAGTGTTTTGGGAACACTCCACAACCTCCATAATATCTGGAGGAATCCCTCCACCCCCATCAGGGGGTTCCTCGGCACTCATTTCCTTAGGAAATGAGTGCCAAAAAGTTTAAAATACCTACCTTATACCCAAACCAGACCACACAGAACAATCACAACACTATAAACAAATTTCAAACAGATTTTGTTATCAAAATAAAGTATGAGGTTAAGAAACGCGTGCTTAATCTCACCAAGACAATAGCAAAATCCAATATAATACTTTATACTTACAGTAAATGTCATGTCATGTCATTGTTTATGTAAATATACACTTAAAAAAAAAAAATTAAAGTGTAAAATAGCAAAATAAAAACGACATTCACTGTCTAAACCTGTTGGAGCAGCTCAATCCCAAGCTTTTTTGTCCTCAATATAGTCTTTTACAGTATAATAGGCTTTTTGGCATAGTTTTCGCTTTATAAAAGATTTGAATTTATTAAGACTTTTTTTTTTTGCGGATGGGAAATCATCAAATGACTCCTCCCGCTCTGGGTGGAGCGGAAGGGAGTGTCAGACTCTTACTGACTAAAACCCACCCGTGTTCCTTCCTTAGCCCTCTATGTTCCGGGCCAGCGGTAACCCTTTTGGACAATCCCGCTGACCCCGGCAGGCTTCGGCCCTGAGGGGCCCCTCCTCGATGCTGACATCTCTTTGAGGCGCGCGTGGAACACGTACGCGCCGTCCGGCATGGGCCTGGTTCTGTTCGGACGGTGAGCTACTCATTACTCTCCGCCCGCAGGCCCGCGCCTACGGTGGCCGGGAGTCGTCACGCGGCTCCCGACGCCCGGAGCGTCTCCCGCGGCGGCTGGGACGGGAGGCCCTCTCCCTGAGCCGTCCCGCCACCTCCTTCGCTAGCATGACTGCTTCGCAGAAGGAGGTGACTGCCTCGCACTCCCTCTCGCCCCGGACCATGGCTTGCACCAGGGCCGGACGCGAGAGGTCGCCGTCGCTGCCGATCGCCTCTACGAGGACACGGCGGTGCTCCGCCCAAGCGGGGCAGACCTCCACCGTGTCCTCTGGGCGATCCTGGCAATGGTGACACCCGGGCGTTTCCTCCCGCCTGATGATGTGCAGGAACCTCCCGAAACTTCCGTGTCCGGTGAGGACCTGCGTCAGACGGTAGGTGAGGGCGCCGTGGCGCCTCTCTAGCCACTCCTCAAAGAGGGGTCTTATCGCCGCTATCGCGGCGTGCCCTATTTATTAAGGCTTAGTTCTTGAATGTGGCTAGGAAGTTTATTATAAAAACGTATACATTGACATCTAAACGAGCCACCTATTTTATATACTAGATGAAGAGCAGATTTGGTTGGCTTCCCCTAGCTGTATGCGTGTTGGTTGCTGTGTAGCGGTATGGTTTTCAGAGCGCCGTCCTTCAGCTACCTATCACAACCTTTCCAGAGACTTTAGTAGAAAAGAGGTCAGGCTGATTAGTCGGTGGGATTTGGAGTTTGTATAGTCTATTACCTGGCTTAGGGATGAATATTACTTTCACTTCCCTATCCACGTATCTAAAGGCCAGGAATTTTCTCATTATAGGCTCCAGTCTTATTGTGACAGAGATTCCACCCCACTTTAGTAAGGCGGGGAAAACATCAGGACCAGCTGCCTTAAAAGGATTGAAACTCTGGATGGTCTATTGGAGTTTCTCCAACGTGATCTGCTTCCGTAAATCCAATCATTGTCTCATGGTGTTTGAATAACATCTTGGCAGTCTATTACCTGCGCGAAGATACAACCAGAGAAGTGAGTTTCAATAAGGAAGGAAGGCGTCTCGTTTCTTCTGGCAAAGAAGTGTGTGTTGTCAGGTTTGCGGAGGGTAGCGGGCCCAGGTCTATTCTGTTGCGGCAGTAGTGTCCTTACCCTGTTAGCTTGCTGACAAGATTCAATGCTACCACAGAATTTGTGCCATGCCGTGTACTACGTGGTACTCCTGAATCTGATGCATTTTGTGTAGCTGGATTTGGCTGCGTAATAGATATCCCAGTCCTCATCCGCACATGTGTTCATGGTTCTATTCGGAGCTATTCTTGTTTTGCCGCGCTTGCGCTCCAGATCAGAGAGAGCCCTCACCAGGGTTGTTTGGCCGGTGTGCTACGGACCGCGTAGGTAATGCACTTTTCAATAAAACAGCTAATTACTTCATTTTGACAACCAACGAAACATTTCTACTCTAGGGGATCTAGGAATCAATGGTGAATTCATGGTTTCAGTTTGCGCGTCGATGTCGAAGGGACACTGAACTGGAAGGGGAACTGAAACCATGATATATCTCTGAAGATTTGTATATTTCCCCATTCTGATTTTTTTTTATTTCTTGTTCTAGGTAATGATGAATCAGATGAATCTGAGGAGTCCCATGATGAAGACGAGGAGGAGGATGTTCCCGCCTCGTACTCCCCTGCCCGCAACAACAATGAGCTGGAGCCCGACAGTTTAGATGACCTGAATGATGGGCCAGACCTTAACACCTCTGACCAAAGTGCACTTTGGCCCATACAGTAGATAATTTTAGAAAGTAAAAAAGGCCAATTATGTATGATAAGTAATTAAGATGTCATGAATCTTTTTTGTGAACATTTGTGTTGATTGATAAAATCAATATCTCAAATAATTAAGATTCTATGTACCTATTGCTATTGTGTGTTAATTCATTTGTTTGGACATGAGTTTATGTTAGGTATACCAAATTGTAAATAAATATAGGTACTTAATCTGAAATATTATTTTGATTCTGTTGTGTTATATTAGGTCCTTACATACATCCAAGTGTTGCAGGTCTTTATGAAAACGCGACAGACCGTCCAAACTCAGGACCAGCGAACTAAACATATTTGTAGAGACTAGGGGACGTAATTTCCCCGCAATTGTTTTCTAACGCATTAGAGGATGTGTTAAAACGCTGAACTGAGAAGGACGCGGCATTAACCTTTTGAACGCCAGAGTATAAACGTATCGCCGTACCCCTGACGCCAAGCCTTTTTTTTTAAATTTTTAAATTATATAAATAAAAACACACAAAAGTTATGATTAAATTGTTTATTTCATAAGTGCGACGTGTATTTTGTCATATATTTGTGACGTTGGCGTTCAAAAGGTTAACATCAACGGCGAGTACATCTCACACGAGATTAGCGGATGGCATCGTCATACTGGCTGAATTTCTGCAGGACTTGCAGCAGATGATGGACGGTCTAGCCACAGATAATATAATACGCCTAGTTGATTCTTCTGTACGCATCGGTCTCCGGATGTACTTGGGCAAAACCCACAGGTTATGTTCAACGAATACGTTACCCCGAGACCGATTGCTGTCAATGGCGGTGCTCTCAAGGTTGTTTAACAATATGTTTGCGTCGGGCAAACTCTGCAGTTTGGTAAGATTGTAAGAATGTAGCAGTATTTTTTTTTTTTTACAACGCCACATGAGAACAACGCGTCATACTGACTACACGCAAAATCCTGCATCTCGCAAGCAGAGTTTACCGCGCAACTAGCATAGATACAACGGCCCGACATGAATCATCGGGCAGTTGCCCGCCAGACACAACACCCGTATGATTGGAGGATCCTCCCTTTTATATAGAGTATGAGTGAACTTTACAGCCTGTTCCTCATACCTCTTTATGAACAACTTTGAGAGGTACCTAGGCTAACAGAAGAATTCAGCTAGGCTGGGCAGCGTTTGGGAAGCTGCGTCGAATCTTCTCGTCGCGTATTCGAAATCCTGTTAGCCATTCTTTCCTATGTTGTGATCTCTCCCGTGGCACTGAAATGGTTCTCTTACCGTCAGAAACCTCAGCCAACAGACCGTTCATGTTGGGGATTCTTCATCATGCATTTTTGACATGACAAGCGAGACATATTTGAGTTTACAGACGATTTTTTTTTATTATTGATGGAATCCTAGCAATCTATTTCCAAATTGCTGCATCGCTGGCGGGGATCAGTGCGTGCTTGTACAATACAAGCATGCACTGATCCCCGCCAGCGGTATCTGAAGTCTTGATGTTGAGCTTCTCATCATTATGTTGACCACACTGACTGATATAAGAAATTCTTTTAATCTGGTGTAAAGCCAGTTAAAAAGGGCGCTTTCTTTGGCTTTTTCCCTGGATACCGGATCATCTAACAGGCTTGCGAGTCTAAGGTGTGGCATATTTGGAATAGTTTTAGATGACGTTTGCCCAACTATTTTGCAAATAAAAAAGAAATAAAAATATAAGTATGTATATTTTTTGCAACAAGGACTGAAAGGCGGTCTGAAAAATTTGAAGTGGGGCTACTATGGCATTGGGGTATCATTATGAAAGAGCGCAGCTTGTACATTCTCAAACATTTTCTTTTTAGGCCGCAAGTTTTCTACTTTTGATGAAAAATGTAAAAAAAATACCGTTTCCTCCCTTAATTATCGTTATAAAGAGAAAGTTTGTATCGTTTGTGAAGAGAAAAATCTGAAATTATTCTAGATGATAGAAGTTTATGTAAAGATTACAGGAAAAATAAAACGAAGTCTATATAGCACACTTTTTCAGAAATCATCAACAAAAGTTACATTAGTTCCACTATTGGTCAAGAGATGGCGCTGACATTAAACTGCAATATTCTATACCGCAGTGCAAAGTATTAAAATACTCTGACGAATATAGAGGCCTCGCAGATGTAAAATTAAAAACATGATGGTACGGAACCCTCGGTGCGCGAATCCGACTCGCTCTTGACCGTTTTTTAGGGTTCCGTAGTTCCTACAAGGAACCCTTATAGTTTCGTCATGTCCGTCTGTCTGTCTGTCTGTCCGAGGTTTTGCTGAGAGACCGTTAGTACCTACTAGAAAGCTGTAATTTTGTAGGAGTGACAAAGTGGTAAAATAAAATTTTGGAAAATAATTTTTTTTAGGGTAGCTCCCCTACGTGAAGTGGGGATGAATATTTTTTTCGTCGTCTACCCCATCGTGTGGGGTATCATTGAATAGGTCTTCTAAAATGACTTAGGGGTTGCTAAAATATGCCATTTACGAAATATTAAACTATAAAGTGCAATTTTTTGTTCCAGTGCCCTACTGGAACAAAAAATTGCACTTTAAAAGGGAATACCCTTATTATTCTAACCTATGGAAAGTACATAAAACAGCCCTACGTATTCCGATCTATGGCAATGAGTACTTACCGATTTTTTTTTCGAAGTCCTTGCACTGAACTTTCTGCGATATTTTAAAGCGCGATTCTAAAATTGTGTCGCAAAAAGTAAAATCGTCGTGCGCACTAGGTCTAAAAGAAAGTCATACCTAATTTTCTCAATAATTTTAATTAAAACTTATGAATAAACAAAAACTCGTAATATGATGATAACAAATTCAAATTAATACATTATTTTATAAATACTGATTTAAAACACACTGGTGACATCTATTATTACATCTACCACTCTGGTTAGTAAAGGTCTCATGTTTTCAGGGGGCACAGTCTTCCATTTCCTCGCAAGGCATTTCTCAATTAAATCATGTGTCGATTTTGGAACTGAAAAAAATATAGTTAAGTAAAATTTTACATAAAGCAGCAATGTTTTAAGAAATTCTAGGCAGCTACGTTAATGAATTTTCATCATCATCATTTCAGCCCGGAATCACCCACTTCAGGGTATAGGCCTCCCCTTTTTTCTGCCATACTTCCCGGTTGCGTGCATCACTCAGCCAGGTGTTTCCCGTGTCTTTGACAATATCACCAACCCAAACAATTTTCTCGGTATGATAATAATGACCACTGACAATAGTATTTTTCGAGACAACTTTCTGCTATTAGATTAACGATCGTAATTCGTAACAACTACACTAATGGTTAAATCACTAATATTATAAAGGCGAAAGTTTGTGTGTGTGTGTGTGTGTGTGTGAGGGGGGTGTGTGTATGTGTGTGTGTGTGTGTATGTGTGTGTGAGAGAGAGTGTGTGTGAGTGAGAGTGTGTGTGTGTGTGTGTGGGGGTGTGTGTGCGTGTTTATATGTTTGTTACTTCTTCATGCTCAAACAGCTGGACCAATTTTGATAAAATTTTGTATGGAGGTAGCTGACACCCTGGATTAAAATATAGGCTACTTTTTATCCCAATATTCCCACGTGATCGACACTTATGCGGGGCGCAGCTAGTTCGTTAATAAATCATGACATCACATCTCATTACCACTATGCAGTGGCTGTCACAACTATAAAAGATTCAATAACAAAGATTTAATAAATAAATAAGTAACTGTATTTTTACCTGATGTATTAGAACAATTTGCCATATTTAGTGTGAAAAATATAGCACTTCTTTTGACGAGTGGATCATATTCATCGCAATAGTAATGGAAGGCCATTGCGAGATCTGAGGGCACTGCGTCGATCTCTTTGACAAGCATCACACCAGATCTATCGACATCTTCCCGGTACCGAGTGATCAGCTCCCCATGTTCTTGCATATCGAGGTCAGTGCTTTCAACGACTGTGTGTTTTATTGACGAGATGTCGTTACCTGAACAAAAGAGGAAGGTGAAATAAATGATGTAATACATAGGTTTCCTAAACGCAGCGGAAAGTTTTCGCTATCTTACTTGAAGCTCTAAAAATGCACCATTTGTGAAAACTTCTTTAGCGGCGTTGTACACTTTTTTGTAATGGGTAAAAAATGTTAAACTCGCGTCAGGGCACGTGACCCTGATCGTAAGATTCGTAAGATGACACGTGCTATAGATGGGTTATCCACCGGGTTTAAACCCGGTGCTTTTGATAAACACCCGTAAACACCCATAAACACCCACAAAATTGGGTGTTTATCAAAGCACCGGGTTTAAACCCGGGTGGATTGCCCATCTATAGACGTGACCCTGATCGTAAGATGACACGTGATCCTGATCGAAAATTCGTAAGATTACAAAAAAACAAAAATTGAAAACAAGTATACAATCAAATTACAGACAGACAGACAGACAATTACGGTTACGGTTACAGTTACAGTAAACAACGTTAATATTCAAGTTTTCACTTCTGCCAGCACTCCCGGAGTGCAACCCGTCGTTTTTTTTTTTTAAATAGTTTGTCAAAGTATTATTTTAATGCAGGTTGGCTATAATAAACAAATAATATTATAGTCTTACGTAAAAATCTTGCGGCAGTATACGCAACTTCATCTGCGAATTTTTCGAATCTCACTGGATTGAAATTGTTTGTTTTACTGTTGTAAACAAACATGAAGGAGCCGGTATCCATTCTCGAGAATATTGTTGATATACCTGAAACAATACAGCAAAACATTTCTAAAGGTATTGAATGTATCAGTCACTGTCTGAACGGTGATAGAGGACAAAATGCTGGCATGCTTTACGAATATCACATTCGATTTCGACTGGGCAGTTCATATTCTTTGAGAAGGTCTAATTTAGCTTGGCATTAAAAAGTGTATCATCATCAACATGTTTCTGGGTGTAGCTGATTGACGTAAAGAGAACGGGTGACAGTATACAACCTTGGGGAACACTGAGATGAACATGATAAAATGACAGGACAGAACATAAAATACTGAAGGTGTCTACTAATTCGAAACAATATTATAATAAAGACTGGCTTTTACAACAAGATCAACAGTTTCTGTTGTAAAAGTCTAGCATAATTGAAGGGCTTAACATTCTCAAAGGCTAAGTTATATTACCTCTAGGTTAACTTTGCTAGCATTGCATTGAAATACAGTGTAAAAACTGCATTGATATTATTTTACTTTTGGACTATGATGACCATCACCATACACAGCATTAACCTTTTTTCTCAACACTAAATATTTAATAACATAATATTGTTCAGATAATATGAAAAAGTATAGTATTTAACAAATCACTCACCAGTTTTAAGCTTTAGAATAGAATTATCATCTATATTATATTTTTCCTGAAGGTTTTTCATATTGTTTTCAAAATTAATTTTATCCTGATTCACAGTTTGGGTAGATTTATCTTGACTGTTGTTTGTTATAATATCGTGGAAAATCTGGTGTAACATCACAGCTATAATACCTAATAATAATGTGAGAAAAATGTTTCGTATTGTGTTGCTGGACTGGGGTTGGCTTTTCTCCCTTGATGAAATGGACAATTTGCGTTGATAAGGTGATGGTTGAATGCGTTCTGTGCTCCTATTACTCCTATTACTTCTATTCATCATACCATGATAACTTTCCTCTTCAATTCTTGATTTTGTTAAAGAGTTGTTTTCCTCGATTTCAGAATCATCACTGTAAGGCAAATGTGACGGGAGAGTTGCAGGTAAAGATTTTGAAAGCACATTGCTGCAATGAAACATACATAGACTTTTCACAAAGCTTAGTCACACAATGAGACAAATAAAAATTGGATGACTGATAAAAGCTTATGATACGAGTTATGAGCAGCAGCAAAGTGTTTTGAAAATGCTTATGAGTAGCCACAATATCATGTCATCTACTCATAATTATGATATTGTCAATATCATTGATAAACAAGATAATGTGGCACTTGAAAAAATGAAAGCATAGAATGGTTTGAACGGCAGCAGTAATGGGATTTATAAATACCCTGGCATTACACATATAGCTAGGTAAGTTAAACATACAAGAGGTTTAGAATAGGTTCTCTTTGAAGTACAGAAACTGGTAATTTAGTGAAAAGTGGGCAATTGATACCTGAAAACTACTTATTCTATTATAAGGTAAGCAACCCATTATCAAGTGGGGTTTCAGGGGATTCTGATGAAATTTATGAAAAATGCTGTGTGGGAATATGGTCACAAAACATTTATGTTATTCCAGAATATAGTTTTGTTAACCACATTTTATATGTGTTTGAAAGTGATAACAAGCAACAATACAAAGCATAATGATAATGACTCACCTCTCATCGGTATTATCCTCATCCTGTGAATACGAATTACTTCTTGGTAGTTTTTTCTTTCGTATTGATAGTGGACTGGTTTGACGTGACATTTTGCTGAAAATATATATTTGTCTTATTTTTTGTGCCAGAATTAAAATTGAGTATTTGCACATAAGTCTTTAATCATAATGACAGAGAATGATAGAAGTACTTATCACCATCTGCCTAGCCTTTTACTATTTTTGGAGTTAGCTTCCAGTCTAACTGGATGAAGCTGAATAGTATTTTACTTGGAGTGACTGCCATCTGACCTCCACCACCCAGTTACTGAGTAACACAATACCCCTTAGTAAGACTAGTTGTCAGACTTTCAGGCTTCTAACAACAACAACAACTGTCAAAGATCCACAAATGACAGCTGGGATCAACAGCATAACATGCTTTCTGAGGTACAGAGGGGTCTCGGTATGTAAAGATGGCCGCCCATCCACGGAACAACCGCGGCGAGCGTAGCTTAACCTGATCAATTGACCTGTGCGTCTGTTATTATGTACTTCTGTGGTATAAAATGTTAGTTGTACCTCATCACATTATCCACTTCATCTCTTCCTTGTCTCAGTGAATTGCTCTGGTCATTGGTATCCTGTTCATTCTGGTTCTTAGGTTTATTTAATCCATACCTCCCCATTATCTCCTTTGTTATTAGATTTTCAACTCTATTACTATGAATGGGCTTTCGTGCTGATGGATGATAAGGAACCCCCCCTTTCTGGAAATTGTAATAAATGTTATTCGTTAACCAGAGACGTCACATTGATTGGTCATAGAATAAAGATATTTATCTAATTTTATATTTATCTCTTTGCTACAAGTATGTACTGGTTACCGATTTATAATTTGGCTTTAAAATCCTATTTATAAATAGCCCAATACACAATCAGCCTATAATGTTCCCACTGCTGGGACACAGGCCTCTTATCGGTGAAAGGGAGTGGGGCCATAATCCACCATGCGGGCCCAGTGCAATGCGTAATTACAATTAGCACTGTAATGGTGTAGGGTGGGTAGATGTGGATCATTTAAAATTATTTATTTCAGAATTTAATAGCAACATTGAAAATTATTATTTAAGTACCTCTACAGAAAGAAGCTTTGAATTTTAAAGCTTTGTTTCCTATGGTCCGAATGCTTTAGTCACAAAACGCATTTATTTAACCATTATGAGTCATTTGTAATATCCTTCGAAGTAAGAGTTGTAAAAAACATTCTTACCCCCTCTGGTCGGTCACTATTCATTTATTGTTGGCTGTTCTCGCGGGGCCTTCTGAAATCCTATTAAAACATTAGATTAAAACAAGGTAACTTCTCTTCATAGTCTGTGATTAAAACCGAGTGATAAATATGATCAAAATGAATATATATTAACAAAACTTGACTGCTTTCTATTATTCAAATAGTTCGTACGTTTTATACTTTTATTCGCATGCATGGAAAACAATTTCACAACAACACAAATAAAAAAACTTGACATTAGTTGAAAATGTTGTTGAAATGACTGATCACGAATAAACGAATTATAACCCGCGTCCCGAATTGCGTCAAATGCGATTATATCGCGAAATCGCGAAACCGACCAAATTTAATAGTCACAAAATATATGGACTATTGAGTACTATTTGTGACGTTGCGCGTTGGTCGGATTGGCAATATAATCGCTTTTGACGCAATTCGGAACGCGGGCAACCCCGCGTTCCGAATTGACACTCATGACATGACAGTTGTTTGACAGTCAAAAATCCCACAGATCTACATTTTTTAACATTATCCCATTATCAAACTGAGGAAGTATAGCTGATTCAATAATTGTAATACATATATTATAATGGCGCCGATTCTGTTGTTCACAAACTAAACTAAATTTAAGTTCAAGCATCTTTTTCTTTCCATTTCATTATGAAAAGGACAGAAGATAAATATTAGTTTAGTCCTGTCAAATTAGTCAGCGCCTGAAGTAAATTGACGTATTTTTAATAGCCAATTTTTTAATCTCGTCTAAATTGTCTATGGAGTATCTTAATTTGACAGGACTAAACTAATATTTATCTTCTGTCCTTTTCTTAATGAAATAGAAAGAAAAGGATGCATGAACTTAAAAGTTTAGTTTGTGATCAACGAATCGGCGCCATTAACTAACATGGATAATGGTGAATCAAGATAGGATGATCGAGCCGATGGTTCATAGCTAGACCGGTGCCTGTGTTACATTCATCAACAACAACATTTCATCAACTGAAATGCCTGAAATGTAACACAGGAACCATGATTTCATAATATAATCCTTTTATGATTCTGCCAAAGTGGCCTTTTTAGGCCCCCAGATCTCATGTAGAGCCAAGCTTCTAACTTTACGCCCTAACTCTACAAGCACTTGTCAAATTATGAGGCTTGTCAGGCTTGGCCGTTTCATTACTACAAGAATTATTGTGTATCAGAAGAGTAATAAACAGTAAACAAATTTTTCACCTTACGCCCATGGTGACGGTAGCGAAACGGCCAAGCACAGAGTAAAGTACCCAAGCCATATATTTTGACTAAGGGCTTGTAGAGTTAGGGCGTCACTGTCGGACTGCATAGAAAAGAAAGAGAAGTGCGATGACACAGCACTGGTAATTTATTACAAAATATGAAGCAATTATCTGAGGGGCCCGTGTCTAAATAATGACAGCCGCACAGGTCGATCGATCAGGTTAAGCTACGCTTGCTGCGGTTGGTCTGTGGATGGGTGATCATCTTTACATATCGAGACCCCTCCGTACCTCGGAAAGCACGTTAAGCCGTTGGTCCTGCGCCTGATCTCTCTCCGGTCGTGTCGGATTGCCTGAGAGAGTCAGTGCCGGATTAGCCCCTAAGCAAATCAAGCAATTGCTTAGGGCATCATGTCTCGGGGGGCACCTTATGGCAGAAAAGGCACCAATATACAATTTGCTAGCACATGAAAGGCAAGGCTGTTTATCAGCAAGATATTACAAGACCCAAAAGTCACTCTAGCTAGAGATGTGCGCCAATTTTTACAAATCGCTCGTTGATGTTTTGGAAAAATACGAAGCGACTAGTGGATAGGAGGGCCTACAGGCGTGGATTGCTTAGAGCATCAAGTAGTCTTAATCCGGCTCTAATGAGAGTGACGGAAGAGGAAGTGCACCTGTGTCTGCGCGCACATTTGTGCACTATAATAACTCCCGCGCCGAATAGGCTAAGTCTCCCTCCGTTAAGATTGGCCTCCGAGGCCGAAATACGGTCTGGAGGACTTTATTTTATTGTAGCATAATTTGACAAAATCAGAATGATTGTTTGTATTGTATGTATGGTTTTTATTGTGAAAATAAAGTTTTTAGAGGTTTCTTCATGATTTTTTTCTATCGTACCTATCAAATTAGTTGTAAGTATTATGTTTTCAACAGTATACCTATCCTGAAGAATATTATAATTATATTTTTCTGATTTTAAACCGATTTCAAAAAGGAATAGGTTCTCAATTCGGATGTTTTATTTTTTATAAAAAGTTTTAACTTTTGTTTACCTACTGTAATCGATCATAATATACTTTTAGGCATTATAAAACTTGCGATTTAGCGTTTAGGTCCTGTAGTCCCCTTAAGTAGTTTTTAAAACTGATTGTCACTAGTTACGCATAGTATGAGTAGGTATAAAGCGAGCTGCTTGCGCCTCCGAAGACTGCGCCCCATGGGTGCCACGCACCCCTTGCACCCCCGGGTAAAGACGGCCCTTATTTTTCGAAATTAATGAACCGATTTTAATGAAACTTCATACGCATAGGCAAGATACAAAGGTCTAAAAAGTTAGTAGAGAACATTTTCGAAATGTCTTATGGTTAAAAAAAGATAACTGGAAATCTCTGATTCTATGGAAAATTTAAAATCGGTCTATTGGCTGTTACATTATTTTTCGAAAATGTTCTCTACTAATTTTTTAGACCTTTGTATCCTGCTTTTGCGTATGAAGTTTAATTAAAATCGGTTCATTCATTTCGAAAAATAAGGGCTTGAAAGTTTGTATGAAATGCCGTACGGCGTAAAGTAAACGCTCTTAAACCACTGAACCGATTTAGATGAAATTTGGTACCTATAGCTATAATTTGAGTCCCGGAAAAGGACATAGGATAGCTTTTAGTTTTTTTTCCCACGGGATCGACATATAAGTGGATGAAACCGCGGGGCGCTGCTAGTCACACTAATAATATTATAAAGGCGAAAGTTTGTGTGTGTGTGTGTGTTTATATGTTTATTACTTCTTCACGCTCAAACGGCTGGACTAATTTTGATAAAATTTTGTATGGAGGTGACACCCTGGATTAACATATAGGCTACTTTTTATCTCGATATTCCCACGGGATCGATATTTACGAGGGTGAAACTGCGGGGCGCAGCTAGTATATTATAAGTCAATGCACAGGCACCGGTAGACACTTGAGAAAGTAAAAAAACCGACCAAGTACGTGTCGAATCGCGACGATCGCTGTCCATCAAAACCAAAAAAGGGACATACTACAGCTACGAATTAATATTCGTAGACAGCAGACAGCAGATTTGTTGTCTCAGCTCACAGTAATTCGCATCATACACTTTTACTGGATAAATGGTTGTTGGTGTCTGAGCATCGTTTAATATGTTCAAGTAAAACTAAATTACTAAAGACCTGAAAATATTTATTGAAATTTCACCAACAATTTATATTACTATAAAGATAAATAACATATATGTCAATAAAGTGCCAAAATATATACACATCCAGTAAAAATATACGTGGGATTCACAATAAGTCGTGTTCCCGAGTCACTCATCGTCAGTTTATGAACACGACGAGTCTCTTTTCGTAGAATTGGTGTTGGATAGACTGCTAGGGCAGCCTGATCTTGCTCTTCATTCTTTTTAATTTTTTCATCAAGCCATGCTTTAAAAACATAAGTTGGTAAAACATCTACCATCCTTTTGTTTACAGCATATGTAGCCGACATCTCTCTAGAGCATTCATCTTGACCTTTAACAACAATACCCATAAGCTCTTTATCAAATATCACAGGGCCACCAGTGTCTTTGAAACAAGTCACTACTTTTGTTTCGACGCAGTCAAAATACACTTTCAAAACATCTGTTATTTCGTCCGGGGTACGGCTTTCCATGCCTATATACTGAAGCTGTTTCGTTTGCCCAACATCGGCATTCAATCCAAACCCTATTCCTTCTAAATCGACGACGGTGCGAGGGTTTGTGTAATTGCTGAGGATCACTTTTGATGCAAAGCTATTATTATGTTTCTCGGTGTAAATAATACCAACATCTTTTAGTGAATCTGATCCAGCAAAAGTGGGGAATCTCTCAGTTTTTATAACATGAAGCGATACCGTTGTTTCGTCCTTTTTGTCAGTAGTGGTATTCAATAAAACGTAACTTAAAGCAAATTGAGTACACTGAGCTGTTGTTAATATCAATCCATTGGAAATTAAAACACCAGAACACAAATATTCATTTTGTTGAGACATTATGGCGGCCATGAACGGAAATTGTTGGTGAGTCGCCGACTTTATTTCATGCATTTGACTATTTTGTCTTCTCGTGCACGTAATGTTACTAGGTTCACTTTCAACGGGGAGGTCCAGGGATTCATCTTTGGAGTCATCGCCTGTTTCGCCGTTGTCATCTCTATTTTCATCCACACTTTTTTTTACATTTTCCCCAGCACACGTAGTTATAAAACCAAATACAAATACAACGGGAACGAGAAAATGCAGAAAAACGTTTTCAGTCTTCATCATTAAAACATGTCAATTTTTGCTAGAAGAACAATCTAGTTCTTTTTTCGTATCTATCATGTCATAATCATTTCTTTCTTTTTTAATAAAATTTTGTTTATGCAGCCAGCAAATTTTGATTCTCGCCCAGTAGGTATTCTCTTTTTATCTTTGAGTAGCGACCCGCCCCTGCTGAAGAGTTTGTTTGAACGTGCTAATCTCTGATACTGCCACTCGGATTAAAAAAAACCGGGCAAGAGCGAGTCCGACTCGCGCACCGAGGGTTCCGTACCATCATAATAATATGTTTTTAAATTTTCATCGGCGAGGCCTATATTCTAAGAATTTTAACACTGCACGCTGCGGTGTAGAATATTGCAGTTTTAGGTCAGCGCCATCTCTTGACTTTTTTATCACTTTTTATCTTTTTTAAAAGTTCGTTGCAAAAAAATCTGTATCTTTTATAGCATATTATTATGTTTTCGTTGTTAGGAATCTTTTTAATACTACTTTTTAATTACTATAGACACAACTCTAATTTCAACGTTTTATTAGTGGTTGTCACTTGGTTCTAATAGGTTTTTATATGTTACTAGCAGCGCATCGCGGTTTCACTCGCATAAATTTCGATCCCGTGGGAATATCGGGATAAAAAGTATCCACATGGTGTCAGTTACCTCCAAATTTTATCAAAATTGGTCCCGCCGTTTGTGCGTGAAAAAGTAACAAACATGCAAACACACTCACAAACTTTCGCCTTTATATTATTATTAGTGCGATTTTTATTTATCCTTTAGAATTTTAGGTAGATTCTTTTATATTTTGTAAATGTGAGGACTTTGTAGCCCTTGTTGATTTTAGATGTGTAATGCTATTTTGTGAAGTGAGCTTAAAGTGAGCTGTCAATAGTCTCAATCCCTAGCTTCAGGCGGAATGACAGCTCACTTTAAGGTGGATGTTGCGATGGGCCGTCCATACATTTTTCTTGGGGATTGTACGCTAAACACAGACACACTTTGTTGAAAACGAATCATTTTATCACTTTTCTATAATGAAATGTCCCCGCGATCGACCTTTTTAGGAAATAACTTACATTATTTACTGAGGAAAACGATCACGAAATCCAGACGAAATTTGACAGTTGCGCCACTAGTGTGCGTGAGTTTTGACAAGCAAACTCATTCGCTATGATTGCGATAGTTTAGAGGCGAGAACTCTAGATGGCGTAAACGCGTTATTATAATTCTGTTAAATCAATATCATACGTAATAAGTGATTGATTTATTTCCTTTCCTACCTTTCATGAACAGATTCACAAAAAAAAACGTTATAATCAATAACCTGACCTGACGACCTTACCAACGTAAACAACTTTATTACATAATATTGTTTTGTGGCAACATAAATATCATTATTCGTAGATAGGATTTATTAGAATGGGTAGTTGAGACCGCGAAATACAAATTTTCTTACGTTTTTTGCCACTAATTGGTGGTAGAAATCTAACTTAGAAAGATGTATTAATGATTCTAATGATTATAATTCTGTAAATATGTACCTGTTATTGTCGCGAATCATATTTTGATCAAGATACAACCTGACACTGACCTGCAAATTGCAAAAAACGTAAGGAAATTTGAATTTCGCGGTCTATGACTATCCATTCATCTTATGCGACGCGCGACGTTGCCGTCCCACCCGAGTTGTGTTCGCAACCTTGAACAACATTGAAAGAATTCCGAAGAAAACGGGCGCCACCATGTTGCCACTCTTACGCCGTAGCGACATGTATGATATAAATATAATTTTGGGATTGCTTGTATGCAATAGTATTGCACACGGATTTTCTTGCGTGTTATTTTATTTTGTATGCTTTGCATTTTCATTGATTCAAATTGCAATATTTCTAGTATTGCAATTATTTGTAGGTATAGTAACTAATAATTATTCAATTTTAAAAGTAAGTAGGTAAGTAAGTACCTATCTTTCGGCGGTTTTAGAAACAGCAAGTTGGCCCGTGATTTTAGACGCTGAAATCCCGTCACAATACTAATTACTTACATGTCTCAATTACATAAGTACAAAGTCAGCGGTTATGTGTTTTTACCTACTTATATTTTTTGGTCAACAATACATTAAATAAGTAAGTACACAATATTATAATTCGGTAACCCAACGAGTTTGCAAACATTTGCAAAATCGAATGTACCTGTAAAATAGAATACCTTTTACGCATATTGTCAGTTTCAGACAAACAAACATTATTTTTAGTTTGATAGTTATGTCGCATCTAGCGGGGCGGCGCGGGCGGTCTAAGTACTTGCGCCGGCGCCTCGTACAATAGCTGGACGTGCGTTCAGAACACATTATATTGTAATCTTTGGTTCAGAACTTTGACTTTTGAAATCATTGGTTCAGAAACAAACAAATGATTGAGTTACTTACATCAAACGTGATTTATTATTGTATTTAAACATCTAATATGTTTTTTTTTGTTATTCATCGACTAATATTCTACCAGGAATTTATATAAAGATAAGTAACATTTTACTTTTAAGTTTCTATTTTCTGTACCTAATGATTTCGGAACGTAACCTTGTCATAAATCGTATCTTATTCAATATCATCTGTACGCTGTACCTGTAATAATAATAATCTAATAGTAGGTAGCAATTATTTTCTAGTAGAAAGAATGCTTGAATACAAATCAAATCAAATAATTTATTTGCATAATACACGTGAAAAAGGTGTTACAGGTATAAAATACGACTAGGAAATTCTGAGATCTCATTGTACTGTTGTGAAATTCGATAGTATTAAATTTTATTCAAATACTGAGTTTATAGAAGTATTCTACTATTTTTTTGTTTTTCTATTTCAGATTTCTCTAATCCTGAAACTGATTAATTTCAATGGATAGGAGTATATTATGTGTTCTGTGATTTCAATTGACTGTGGAAACTGTTCCAAAGAAATGTTTATCTGCGATATCTGGGTATCGCATTGTGGACCTGAAGAATGTAATTGAATGGGAATTCCAATTGGAAAGACCGAAATATGTGTGAATCTTCACAAATTGAATTTGTTAGTGAGATGAGAAGTGAATTAATTTTCAAGTGCACTATGTCTGGTAATTGCGTGGAAGCACTACGGAGAGCAGTAATAAAATAAATACTGCATTTTCGTGGGCAACTGCGACTGCTGGTACCTATTACACTCAATCAGCTCACATTACAAGTCTCATGAATATTCCAATAATGTCGCCAAATAAATGACTAACGTCGTGTTGAAAAAAAATTAGGCAGTGTGTGGTTTGAACATTTGTCAGAGGAAATTAAAACTGCTGGTGAACAAGAAAGGTCAGTTGCTATTCAAAAAGGTCATGTATCTTCAGACGGTGTTCCATATGTTACTGTATGTAGTTGGATGATGGCTGAAAAGGTCATATGGCTACAACTTTGATTCATGTTCTTGTATGGTAAGTTAATGTATTACCAAACACACATACATAAACATATACCTTCTTCTCATGGGGGTAGGCAGAAACTACAGAACGCCACCTGCTAAGATACCTTACATACCTACTCCGTTACTAAACACATATTTGGTTCTGTATGAACTTTTTACTATGTGCAATATTTACAAGTGTTGCTTTTCCTTTTCAGGCCTGCATTGTTGGTAAAGAAACTAAGAAATGTCTATTTCTTGGTGTTCAAAACAAATATTGTTAGGTATACGTGTCAATATTATGAAAAAAGGAGACATGGACATGAAAGCACATAATTGTTGCAAAAATTTTACTGGACCGCCTACAGCAATGGTGTCACTAATTATTGTGGAAGGCTTTCAAAAGAGTGAAGAAATGCATCAACTTCCCTATTTGAGTTTTATTGGATACGGAGACTCCTCTGTTTGCAAACTTGAAAGAGAAAGTGTCATATAGGAACTTTGGTCTGAGATGGAAACATAATAAAAAAAAATGAACGCAAGAATCATGTAATCAAAAACTATACGAGGGCACAGGTCGAGGGCGAGGGGGAACTATACAAGGTAAATAAATAAATCAAATTTGTATTGACATCTCAAGACCAGTGAAGCATATTCTGTATTCATATTTGTACTTTTTTTAGATGTTTGCCAACACTAAGCTCCCACTTTACGGGCGAAATATTTTGAAGCCAAACGTGATGAAGGTTACACTAGTGGCATGGAAAATTATAATGTGTATCAGTGAGAGTAGCAGATTTGCGAAATAGCCCGCATTATTACTGCAATGTCAATAAAACAGCTGCAAATGGAAATATAATAAGTCAGAAATTGTCAGTACCAGTAAGAAATGCTTTGATTATCATGGTACAGTATTGTTTCTTTGTATGTTACATAACCATCTATTATATTTCATTGATATTTTCTAGTAAAAACATATTCTATTTTCAGGATGATCGCTTGCTACTGGACACAAATGGTATGGAACTGTATGGAAAAAGCAGACCACACCCAGGGACACATTAAAAAAAATACATAAATCGAAAGGAACAAAGTTGTATTCTGCCAGAAATCATATTGAGACATGGTCAAAAAAATGCTAAATGTGTAGATTTGAATGGTATGTATACACGGCTAGATATCAAGTTATACATTTTCAGTATAAGCTGACCTCCCATTATATGGAAATCTTATACAATGCGAGATCAGCTTATACTGGAAATGTATAGCTGGTTAATTATGTAGCCGTGTGTACCAGTATATACTGGCACACAAGGCAATTTTTTTAACTTCATAAATTGTATCAATTTCAATGTCTAAAATATATTATTATGTTATTCTAGTGAAAAATCGTCCATCAACATCAGTTGGAAATTCGAGCAAATAGTAAAGTTTAATTTTAATTTTAGAGCAGCTTTGGAGATTGATGGTAAATGACATTTTGAAATGAATAGGAAATAATATTGGCCAAAGTAACATAATTATATACTAAGTAAAGTTATTTTTCTTTGCAGCAGCCTTGTAGCAGTGGACAAAAAGACTCACGGCACATGGTGAAATCATCAAGTCAAACGATTTTTGTTATATTGTATTTTTGTAGTAGTTTGTTTAGAATCGACACTATAATATATTACTTTTTATTTGTATTTTACTATAAAATCAAGAAGCTTATTTTTGTAGTAGTTTGTTTATAATCAACATTATCATTGTATATTACTTTTATTTGTATTTACTATAAAATGAAAAGGTGAAATAATACTTTATTATGTAAGATAACCACCTGGTGAACTCAATAAGCTGGTCTTTAGATTTTTATTTTTCTAAAAACTGATAAGAGGGCTTTGACATTATAAAATATTTTTTCACCTACCTGGGTAGATGTAATCGCATACTAAATTGTATTTTTTTGATTTGTTGTTATCTTTTGTTTTTTTCTTGTGTATGTTATGTGTAATATCTGTAATTACTGTAATAATTGATTATGCTATAAATTTAATCATGTATCAGGCTTCATTTGTGTCACTTCAAATACTTTTATTTGATAATTAATTACGGTGTAAGGTATTCTAATAAAACTATCTTTATAAACTGTGTAGACTGAAGTTTTTGTAACTGAACAGACAGCTGTGCTGCTGGGAGTTTGTTGCGCCACTTCTTTCCAGGTAAAGCTCTAGGAAGTGGTGAAGAGCGGGCGTTTTGGGGGACTGTCTTATTGTAATTTTGACATTCGAAAAGTGCTGATTCTCAGCCTAGTTTGATTATTAAATGATTTTATATAAATGCTTGACTTTTATTATCCTATCATCATACTCATGCGTTTTCCCCATGGGGATAGGTAGAAACTACAGAACGCCACCTGCTACGATACCTTACATACTCCCTTTGTCTCGTTTACGTTCATAAATCTTGTCATACACGCACGCTGGTTGCGAGTACTACGCACAGGCACAGTATTCTCAAGAAACGCATTTCATTTTTCATATAAATATCGTAGCAGGCGGCGCATTTTTTAAATACACGCCATCTAGTGGTCTATTCTTATAAACGTATGGAAGTACTCGCTTACGTCTGTGTGTGTAAACGACCTGTATTCAATTGCAGATTTTATCTAACAGTTATGTGTCGAATTGGGTGGATTTTGAGGCAATGTTATGACCAAATTCAATAAAGTGTAATGTCCGATAACCGCGTCCACTACTTTTACGACTTAATAATGTGCCAATTACACATAAAACAAAATAAACTAAAAATTTTGACTTCAGCGCCATCTAGCGGGAAAATGTCCAAGAGCAGATCGTATGATGCTCCTTAAGCTCACTTCACCTAAGTTATCACGGTGATCTTTTTACAAAATAGCTAGCACCGCTGTAGACTATTTTTTATTTTATGAATTATTTGCTGAGAGGCCATACCTACTGTAATTATTATTTGAAAACATTTTATAAGACCAAGCCAAGCCAGTTATTTTAAAAGAGTAACCTTGGAGTTTCTTGCCGGCTCTTCTCCATATGAAATGACTAATTGGAACCGTGCACCTAGCTTCTGACGTTTCTTAATAAGTGCCCATGTAAGCACAAATTACTAAATAGTTACTACGTAACAGATACTTCACTCAGTAGAAAATTTCCAATACCTACTGCTATAATAGCCTAAAGTTCATTTCAAATAAACTTGCGATAAAGTTTGTTCACCTCCGTCTACTAATGTATCCCAATATTTCCAAACCATACGAAAAAAATGTATGGGCAGTGTCGGTAACACGATCAAAACATTGACTTACTCCGTGTTTGGTATTATGAAACTCAACCGATGCAATGTTAGCGACAGTTTTGTATGACGAACGATATCTATCGTAAGTTATTTGGACTTTTTGGTACAGGGTGGTTGAATGACATTTATCGCAAGTTTATTTGAAAAACACTTTACTCCGTCGCGTCAGCAACCGCTGCATGCTAAAATGTGCCTAAATGCTCAAGCGTACAGTTGTGATTGCTTCGCACCGCGCGAACCCACGGCAATCGCAGGGCTGCCTCTTCGATAAAATTAAAACTACTTGTGTCTATTTTATTGAGAACCGTGAATATGTTCTGACTATGGGTAGTAGTTTAAAATTGTACCTATCGTTTATAAAATATTTTTTTTATAAATTGGTGTTGACTGTGCAATACATCTAAAACACGACATGACATCTTCATTGACAGGTAAATGGAAAAATGTTAGGTGTTTATCCCTTCTTTTACTTGATTTGCACCCATCTACTGCACATAAAGCACCAGACGGCATCGTAGGTACGCGTACTAACGAATGGAACGATCAAAGACTACAATATAATGCGGTGGGAACGATTAAAATTGAATAACGTGCGTGCGCTTCTCTGGCGAAAACCGCACTCTGAATTTGGTCCGCAAACGGCCCAAGACCCACAGAACACTATTACTCCTAGCACTATTACTATTACTCCCAATGATATTTTAGAATATCATTGATTACTCCGCTCCGCCGGGGTAGGTAATTATAGCGCGCAAGTACAGACGCCAGCACATCAAGCTACTACAATCTGTCAAATTCCTTTTATAGATTTTCAACTTTATCGCTAGAGCATAAGGTTCAAAGTTGATTGGGAAAATTTGACAGTTTCGGGTAGCTTGATGTGCTGGTGTCTGTACATGGAGTGACGGAGGCCTGATGTAAGTTTATGTGAAATAAGATATTTAGATTTTTGACTGTCCAAGATTCACGAAGGACAACCGAGACCAACAGTTTACGTGTTTTCCAAGGCACGGCAGGGGTCCCGGTATGTGAACATGGTCACCCATCCACAGACCAACCGCGGCAAGCGTAGCTTAACGTGATCGATCGACTTGTGCGGTTATTATTATTATTTAGCCACGGGACTATACAGTAAAATAAATAAAACGAGAAACAAAAAAAAGTGATGACTAGACATTGTGTCCACACAATGTCTAGTCATCACTTTTTTTGGCAACTACATCGTGTCTATTTTAGGGACGGCCCATGGAGACGGCTTAAGACCAAAGACAAGATTTTTATGAGGTGACAGGTGACAGTTGACAATGACAGTGTAATGTCATCTTGTATTCAGAAAGAATCAGTTCACAGATTGTGAATTTCATAAAATAAGTGAGTTGGCTGATTCTGTGATTTATCAATTACTGAATTCTTTGAATTAAGTCATCAAAATGTCAAAAAAGAAGGGAACCAAGAAAACCCAAGACTTCGATGACGATTTTGAGGAGAAAAAGACTATAACAAACGATCATGAGGTAACCTCTAAAAGTAAGGGAAAAGGGAAGAAGAAAGGTAAAAGCAACGCAGGAGATTGGAGCGACAGTGACGAAGGAAATGTGCAGAAGAAGGTTTTAGCATCCGATGATGAAGATACACCCAAGCCAGCGGCAAAGAAATCACAAAAGAAAGGTGCGCATATGCTAAGAAAATTCAATGTTATTTCAGTTCAATGTTATTTTTTTGCATTGCAACTAGGCACATCATAGACCATACATGTGTATCACTATTTACATCTATATTTAAATTTCAATGTGTTCAAAATGAACATGTCACATGAAAAGGTCCTTCAGTTCCATGTAATGTGTTCCTTTGCAAGTGTGTGATGCAACACAAATATCGTGCAGCAGTTGGAGCACACATGGTTTCTTTGGTCTGTGGTGTCATCATGTCATCATCTGATACATTGGTATCAAAAGATGTTACAAAAATATAATGCCCAATTTACACCTTAAAATATTTTAAATTTCTAACAATATCTTTACTGCAACTCTATAAGTATTAATATTTATAAAAAAAAAACAATGTAATAGAATTAGGCATAAAATTTCAGGGAAAAATAAAAAGAAGGGTCAGGACTCTGATGAAGAACAAGATGATACTAAGTCAACAGTCAGTAATGCAACAAGCACTGCTCTGAAACCAGCAGCTAAGTCAAATAAAAAGAAGAAAGGTATGCAATAAGTTTGTAATATCATTTCTATATCTTTTTATCAAACTAAGCTCTGATTTTTAATTTGCTATGACAGCTGCAATCAACTTATTTTTTTGTCAATATGACATTATTTAGTATGAATTAGCTGTGTTTTTAGCCTAGAAAATTAAAAATCAGAGTTTATATTGTGACTGCAATCGATGTAAGTTAATAAAAGCCAAGTTAGTAATGGTAGTTGGATTGCTCTATCAGGAATTTCTTAGTTGCATTCCGGAGTCTGTGCTTAAAGGCGATATGCTTGCCCACTGTTATAACATAAGTGGCTAATGTGGGTGTACTATACGCACTTCCCTGCCTCGTACAGGTGTGATTTTATATTTATTATGTTTAATGCAAACAGAGACAGATTACAAATGGTGTGCTTTAGGTCTTGTTACTTGGCAATATATAAAATGCTAATACTTCATTATATTTCAATAGAATATCAGTATTTGGCAATGTTTCAACCATTCAGCTTTGGCAATGAATTTGATATCAATTTTTATTATTCATAGGCAAAGGTAATAAGGTTGAAGACTGGTCTTCAGAAGGTAGTGATGTGGAACTCAAAGAAGCATCTGAAGAAGAAATTGCAAAACCTGTTAGTAAAAAGAAAAGTAAGTGTTCATTTGTAGAAAGTAATCTTAAAAACCGGATTTATCTGTAAGTTTCTATATTTATGTCTGTAATTTATATGGTGTACATAATAAAGAGTATTCTATTCTATTCTTTAGCTGGGTTTTAGTCTTAGTTAGGTATTATTTAAATGTTACACTCATACTTGTGTAAAGCCGAATTTACATTACGAAACTAGTTTTTAGGGTTCCGTACCCAAAGGGTAAAAACGGGACCCTATTACTAAGACTTCGCTGTCTGTCCGTCTGTCCGTCTGTCCGTCTGTCCGTCTGTCCGTCTGTCTGTCACCAGGCTGTATCTCAAGAACCGCGATAGCTAGACAGTTGAAATTTTCACAAATTATGTATTTCTGTTGCCGCTATAACAACAAATACTAAAAACAAAATAAAATAAATATTTAAGGGGGGCTCCCATACAACAAACGCGATTTTTTTGCCTTTTTTTGCTCGATATCAAAAATGGCAACAGGTAGGCACTTGAAATATTTACAAAATACTCAGTTGTATTTTAACTTTAATAATAAATAATAAAATTAAAATAAAATAAATATTTAAGGGGGGCTCCCATACAACAAACATCTTTTTTTCGGCGTTTTTGCCTTGTGGTACGGAACCCTTCGTGTGCGAGTCCGACTCGCACTTGGCCAGTTTTTTTGAAACTTAGTTCCAATTCCAATTTTTATAATAATGGCTCCATCGTTTTATCGATGATTCTGCCAATGTCAAGGTTGAAGGAAACAAAGTGTATTCGCTGAGATTAATCGGTTATATTGCCATAAGTACGGTTTAATTATAACTGGATCTGTTTGAGTAACCTGTAAGGACAACACAATAATTATTTATATAATATGACAAATTGTTAATAACCAGACAACACAAATTAATTTTATTATGGGACAAACACAATGAACCAAAAGACTACTAAAAGATTACGACAAGAGAAAAATATGTGCTCAAGAGTACCCTCTTCTTCACCACACTCACAAAGGGAATGATTCCGAATACGTAGTTTTGCCAAAAACACTGGAGAGCAAACATGTCCTAATCTGAGACGAATAATGATAGATGTGATTAATTTATTACATTTCTTATTTTTGACGAACCAGGGTTTAGCTGGTAAGTTGGGTTGAATATTGCCATAATATTTGCCCTTAATTACCCTAGATCTTTGCCACAGATCATCCCAAGACTTCATGAGACGTGGTTTAGCCAGGCAGCGAACGTCCCGAGCCGGAATGTTAGAGAAAGACGTACAACCGGTCTGGATTGATTGCTTAGCATAGAAATCAGCTTCTTCATTGCCCAATATGCCTGTATGTCCCGGAATCCAAGCCAAGACAGTTTCCAGGCCAGACTGATTTAATCTATAGAGTATTTCCTTGATTCTGAGAATAATTACAGAGTTATCTTTGCTGCGAAATGGAATTTTCAATAAATCTTGGAGAGAGCTAAGAGAGTCTGTGAGTATCAAGGATTTATCAAAATGTTGTTGATTGGCATCAATGTATTTTACTGCCTCTAATATTGCTAACGATTCTCCTGTAAAAATAGAACACTCAGGTGGACTCTTAAAACTTAAGACAACTTTAAACTTAGGTATGTACACGGCGGAACCTAAATGAGATCCGTCTATTTTTGACGCATCTGTGAATAATAAAATCCAATTTGGCCATTTATTCTTTAAAATATTATTGAAAAGATTGTTGGGTTCGGGACTTTGTTTATGTATACCAAAATCTAGTATCACTCTGGGTTGATAGATTACCGAGTCATAAGGAACTAGGAAAAGGGCATGATTATCCAGTGGCATAACTGGAAATGAAAGAGACTTATTATTATTGAAGCTGTTCACTAATAGAGGAGGGGATTTATTTCTCCAACAAGTTGAAGTTTCGATAGCACAAGACAGGGGACGAAGAATACTAAGAAGAGGGTGTGAGGGAAATTGAGACGCTGCCGAAAAATACCTATCTGCCAAAAATTGTCTACGGAGATGAAGTGGAGGCTCAACACATTCCACTTGGAGTGCATTAATTGGGGATGATTTCATTGCACCAGTAATAATGCGTAAGCACTTAGATTGGAGTTTACTCAAAGCCAATTTACTGCAAGGTTCTAGAATAAAACATCCATAGTCAAAATGACTGCGTACGATGGCGTTATAAAGCATTTTTTGTGAGGCCGGATGAGAACCCCAACGAACTCCAGATAAAGACCTCAAAACATTGATGGATTTCTCACTTTTATTAATTATATATTGTAAGTGAAATAAACCTGTCATTTTGGAGTCAAGAACAACGCCCAAAAATTTTACTTTATCTTGAATCACAATCGATTCTCCAGCAACAGAGATGTTAACTGGAGGGATATTTCTTCTGCGGGAAAATATTACGGCTTGACACTTGGGAATAGAAAGCTCCAGTCCATGTTTCGAGAGCCAATCATTTAAATAATCAAGAGCAGAGTTCAATTTAAGAGCACCACTGGACAGAGAAGAACAACTTATGTATAAGGCAATATCATCAGCATACTGAAGGATATTGCAAAAAGAATTAACGGTCAAGTCAAGGGTGGCGGTGTATAGGTTATATAAGATTGGACTTAAGACAGAACCTTGCGGGAGACCCCTCCAGACAACACGGGAAGATAGAAGACCGCCTTGAGAACGTACACGAATGGAACGGCAAATAAAGAGATTAAAGATAAAATTCACCAGTCTCACGGGGATACTCAGCTCAAGCATTTTCTGCCTGAGTAGCGGAAGCTGGACGTTATCATAGGCTGACGAGATGTCAAGGAAGACCCCAATAACATGTTCATTATGAGAGAATGCAAGCCTTATTTGGGAGGTAAGAATGCTTAGACTGTCGATCGTGCCCGTACTACGTCTAAATCCAAATTGAGTATTGGAGAGTAAACCACGACTTTCAAGGATCCATTCCAGTCTGTTTTTTATAAGATGCTCTGTGATCTTTGCCAAAACCGACGACAAAGCAATAGGTCTATAAGATGTCGACAGATTTGGATCTTTCCCAGGCTTTAAGATGGGGATTATGATTTGGGTCTTCCATGACTCCGGAATATTTGAAGATAAGAAAATTTAATTAATAATAGTTAAAAGATATAATTCTGAGGATTGACTAGCTTTAGAGATAAAGGAATACGTTATACCATCTATGCCTGGAGAGGTATCTTTAAGGTGATCTAAAGCACAAGTAAGTTCTGCAAGCGAGAATTGATCATTCATTCTGTCAGTTGTAGAAGAGGGAATCAGAGTAGAAGGAAAGCAATCGGAAGCGGACGGCGCGTACGTGTTCCACGCGCGCCTCAAAGAGATGTCAGCATCGAGGAGGGGCCCCTTAGGGCCGAAGCCTGCCGGGTCAGCGGGATTGTCCGAAAGGGTTACCGCTGGCCCGGAACATAAAGGGCTAAGGAAGGAACACGGGTGGGTTTTAGTCAGTAAGAGTCTGACACTCCCTTCCGCTCCACCCAGAGCGGGAGGAGTCATTTGATGATTTCCCATCCACAAAAAAAAAAAAAAAAAAAAGATAGAAGGGTCATTAGAGGAAATATTTTGATCCTTAAATATTCTTCGGAAGTTATTAATTTTACGCCATACGACCGTTAAAGGGGTACGAGGAGATAAAGATTCACAAAACTTTTGCCAACCTACAGCCTTCTTCTTGGCTAAAAGTCTCGTGGCTTTAGCCCCAGTTTTCTTAAAATTTATATAATTTTCCATAGTTAAGTCCGCTGTATATGAATTTTCCGACTCGTTGCGTAGGCGAACCATGTTGGTAGGTACATTCTGAATCCCACCAAGGGGGGGAAGGGATGAGACCGCGCGACGAATTCTTAAGCGGTATAGTTTGATCAGCAGCGGCCAATATACAGGAAACGAAATCTTCATAGGCCACTAAAAAATTTGAAGGATCTACAAGAGGGAGACCAGATAACTTGGAATCTAAGGCAAGAGAATACTTGTCCCAGTCCGCATCTGATAGTCTATATCGCTGTAAGGGAGGAAGAGCAGGAGGGGGAGTAAATGATTGGAGAAACTTGATTAAAATTGGGAAGTGGTCGC
The DNA here is from genome assembly GCA_916614155.1 of Mesoligia furuncula. Lineage (NCBI taxonomy): Eukaryota > Metazoa > Arthropoda > Insecta > Lepidoptera > Noctuidae > Mesoligia > Mesoligia furuncula. The sequence goes on along the minus strand of OU744793.1, from coordinate 10,570,439 downwards.
TGCCGTGGGAATTAGGTAACACGGACCAGGAGAGAGAATTTACTAGAGATGGAGAGGACAGTGAAAGGTCAAGTACACTATTATTCTGACCAGGAGGTACCCTGCGAGTCGGAGAGCCATCATTTAGTAAGCAAAGGTTTATGTCATCCATTAGGTCAATTAAAAAGGGAGAGGATGTATCTATGTAGTGGGACCCCCACATAGTGTGGTGACAGTTAAAGTCTCCTAGCACCATGAGAGGGCCCTGTATGGAAGAAAGAATACTATTGAGTTCTAATATAGCTCTACTATTTGGGTGGGGGATATAGCACAAACAAAGGAGATGTTAAAGGCTTTCACTGCTACTACATGGATTTCGTCGCTGTGAGCAGGGATATTAATTTGAGAGAAAGGAATGGATCTCGAGACTAGCAGGGCACACCCTGCCCAGCCATCCGCCCTGTCGTCCCGAAGGCAGGAAAATCCCGGAAACCTAAACACGGAGCCCGGAACCAACCAAGTCTCCGAGACGGCAAAGAGGACAGGTTTATAGCGATTTGCCAAATAAATAAGCTCATGCTTTTTCCTACGAATGCTTCTACAATTCCATTGGAGGAGAGTTGAGGGGAGCATTTTTGATAATAAGGGTTTGGAGAAATTGTTGTAGTAGGGTAACGACGTTGTTCGGTAAACTATCACTAAACTTACTGATGATGTTGATGAGGGAGCAGGTAAGGAGTTCTATCAAATTATCGTTTGGAGTGAGCGAAGGAGTGGAATCTTCAGTGGGAGGAAGCAAGGCACAACCATTCGGCTGAGAGAAGGAAGGAGCATTGATAATATCTCTGCTAATATGTGCTTGCACATCATAGGACTTACCTAACGGTGTTCTTGGACGGGGAGTACGGAAGACGGTCTTCGTGTAGGATTGAGAGTGAGGTTGAGCAGGGGAGTGTGGGGGAGATTGTAGAGAGTATGTGGTTTGTTGGGAAAGATGCATTTGTTGTGACGGGGAGAATGGAGAGGAGGTGATATCAGAATATAGGCGTTTAGGGTAAGGAAATCTCAGTGAGGCCTCTGAATAACTAATATTGTCCTGAGACATAACAATTTTAATTGACTTTTGGCGAGCATGTTCCGGGCATTTGGCATCAGTCGCCTTGTGAGCTCCTCGGCACAAGATGCAAGTTGAGAGATCGTCAGTAACTGTACAATTATCACCTGAGTGTTCTTGGCCACATCTAAAGCACCGAGTCTTTGAGCGACATTGAGCACGGATGTGTCCAAAGCGGCAGCAATTTCTACATTGTATTGTAGGCAGTTGGTATGTAGTAACAGGGAGTGACGTTTCATAGCAGAAAACTCTCTCAGGGAGAGTTTGACCAGTAAATGTTAAAACTACTGTAGTTGAAGGGATCCAAGTAACCGCATCTTCTTTTCTTGATTTTACATTCAAACGACGGGCCCTAATTACTTCTCCACAGTTGAGGGGAGTCCTAATTCCTTCTAACAGTTCTTCTAAGGTCAAATCTGTTGGAATATCACGAACCACTCCCATTCGAGACACATGAAATTTAGGGATGTCTGCAGCAAATTTGTGGTTGGCCAAAAAATCATGACTTTTAAAAGCATTGGCAGCAGCCGCTGTAGTGAATTCTAAACAGACCCTGTTTCTCCCCAATGCCTTTATACTACCATCTACTATATTTGGAATTTTATTTTGGTGGATGAGTTGCGCAAACTTTAGTAACCTTATCGACTGCCCAGCAGACAAATCCGGTTCCGACCGCGTAACGTGCACAATAAAAGGGCCCTTGTCACCTGGATTACACAGTATTTTAGAGTCAGATTCGAAACCAGGTTTGGAGTATACTGACTGATAGGAATCCGATGGAGGAGTACTTTTTTTAGCATCCGATTGCAGTGGTTCATCAGACTGACGTTTTCGAGACTGTAAGGTTTCGATCAATAGATTAGTACCTCCCCCATCAGGGGGATCATCGTCTCCCATTTCCCTCATTATAAATGAGGGAAATGGGGAAATAAGTACTTACAACACTACACACAGCAGGCAGCAAGGCACACACACAAAAACCAAACAAATTCAGGCACTCAAAACAGTAAAATTCATAAAATTCACAAATAATTCACTCAACCACGTGTTTACAATAACACATTGACAAGAGCAATCCTGAAACTTAGTTATTTTGGATACACAGGGTGGCAGTGACATGGACGCGCAACCTGTTACCATTGATTCAGTACATGATTCTGGAATCCCCTGTGTAGTGTTTGTAAGTTAAAAAAAAAAAGCTGTTGTATACAATTTTACCGTGTAGGTATTACACTTTTCTATGAAACAGCAGATTTTTTTTTTGATAAACCGTCGAAAATTTTGCAACTGGAGGGGTTCATAATCATGTACTGAATCCATGGATCATGAGTCAATCTTCCATGCCACCCTGAATATTCATATGGCTTCAGGAGCCAAACTCTCAGCCAACCTGTTATAAGTCTTCACTGTAACAGTTGGTAAATAATGTTCAGTTACTTTATTCTTATTGTAGGGGACAACAACAATAAAGTAATTGTACATTATTTCTGAGTTTGTATAGGTTTTATCAATATTTTTAATATTGTATTAAACTTTGCAGCAAAAAATAAAAAGAAAAATATAGAAGCTGAATCATCAGAGGATGAGGATCAAGATGACTCTAAGTCAGTAGTGAGCAATGTTTCTAGTAACCTACCCAAACCTGCTGCCAAGTCAAAGAACAAAAAAGGTATGTATGTTTTAAAACATAGAATTATGTAACTTGTTGAACTATTTACCAGTAACGGCATCTTAAGTGGATATCACACCTTGCATGATTTACTAGCTTCTGCGAATTTTTTGCTCCTCCGCCGCATCACATCGCCTGCACTTGCTATTGCAACATTTTCGCTCAGTATTCTTTCTGACTTTTTATGTTTTTGCTCGTCGGTGCTCCATGGACCAATTGAAATTCCATGTAATTACATGTTTCCATCGTCCAATTACTAATTGGACTATGGAGAACACTGGACGTAAACCAAAACTATGTTCCATTATAACACCGAGGTCACACCAGTTTCCTATGCTTTTGGTTCAAAGAAGCTTTTGTTATATTTTTTGGTTCACATCAAACTGAATTCAAAAATATTATAAATAAATAAATAGGTACAATATAATGATAGCTAATTAAGTATACGGGTACAAGCGTGATGTAAAGTAGCTGATCCTACACTGCTGACATTGCAACCTTCCCAAGAATTGGCCTAACAAATGCAAAAAGATTTTTTCAAGTCCCAAATATTAGTGCTTCCAAACAAACCCTTCCGGCCTTATTACAAAACAAGATTTATCTTTAGACCCAGGTTTAAACGATCCAGCCATTTTTAAATTTCGGACTATAATCCGACGAAGCTAAAGTTCTTATTAAAAAAACTGACGTTAAACCCGAGTCTAAGTTGTCAATTTTGCATTAAGAAATTTACGTTTGTTGGAATAAAGTTCAAAATAGAGTAACTGGCTCGAAGGTTTAGGCTAGGTCTAAAATTAGATCTCGTTTTGTAATAAGACGGAAAGGGTTTATTATTAGTATATAGATATAGATTATTGAAACTGTTTCAGGCAAAGGAAAGAAAGAAGACTGGCCAGATGAAGAGAGTGATAAGGAATTGAAAATGGAACCTTCGGAGGACGAGGAAGAAATTGTTATTCCTGTAGTTAAGAGTAAAGGTATGTACACTTATTTTGAAAGTATTATCTTGCAATATGATTCAATGAAGGTCTAATTTAAATTACAAAAAATACATAAATTATTATCTAATTTTACATTCACAGGTAAAAATAAAAAGAAGAACAACATGGATGATTTAGAAGCTGAATTAAAGAAGTTCGAAGTAAAAGACCCTGAACCTGAACCAGTAGTTGAGGAACCACCTCCACCACCTGCTAAAACGAAGGTATGTTCTTAGTCATTATAAAGGACTTGCACACAAAACAACTAAGTGTATAGTCTGTTCCAAATGAATTTGATGAAAATGTAAACAAACCCTGTTTAGGTTAAATTCTTAGTTAATCACTTATTAAAGGTTAAATTAGCAAGTCGTAACACATTCATCTGTATAAGAAGGCAACCTCATCATTTTTTTCAACAATTATTTATTGTTGCAATAAGATTATTAAATTGTTATTGAAAAATCACCGGCGAACATTGAGGTTATAAAATTAACCTCAATTTTCAAATGAAAAACTTTAAAGTTATTTAAAATTAGATGTGTGTTTAAATATTCAAATAATCAAATTAAAACACTCGATTCGTAAGTGGCATTACAAACTGGCATCCACAGGTACGTTTTCTGATCCATTTGTTTAGCTTTTTATCAGAACTTTTGGAACAGACCATAATCTTACCGATTCTAACACACTACGCAGAGGAATGTAGGTAATTTATAATATAAATGATTGTTATTTACTTAGTCGTCTCTTTGTTGCAAACAGGACAAAACCAAGAAAAGTAAGAAGGAAGAAATTGTAGAACCTGAAGGTTCAGCTGACGACGCATCCATGGAGACTGATGACAAAGTGGCAGAACTTCCTGAGAAAGAGAAGGAAGAGCCATCGGAAAAGAAAATGAGTCACAAAGAGAAGAAAAAGTTGAAGAAAATGCAAGAGTATGAGAAGCAGATGGAACTGCTGACCAAGAAGGGAGGTCAGGGCCACAGTGATCTCGACGCCAACTTCACTGTCAGTCAGGCACAGAAAACTGCTGGTATGTAGTGTAGCTAGCTTTTTATAAATTGTTATTTTTGCGTAATATTATGAAACAATGTATGATTCCACATTTCCTAATGCTTAATATTAAATACTTATTACTTCAGGTCAAATGGCAGCCCTAGAAAACGCAGTGGACATAAAAGTGGAAAACTTCTCAATAGCTGCTAAAGGCAAAGATTTGTTCGTGAACGCGAACCTGTTGATCGCGAATGGTCGGCGGTACGGTCTGGTGGGCCCGAACGGTCACGGGAAGACCACGCTACTAAGGCATTTGGCTCAGCGTGCCTTCCCTCTCCCACCCCACATAGACATACTGTTGTGTGAGCAAGAGGTCACTGCCAGTGATATGAGCGCTGTTGATACTCTGCTTGAGGCTGATGTTAAGAGGACTGGTAAGATTTTATGTTTATGTTACCATACTTATTATATTATGATACTACTATACTACCCCATACTTCCCGTGGGTGTCGTAAAAGGCGACTAAGGGTCTAACCGGAGAATGGGCAGCAGCGTTCTCTATGCATTCCACCACCATACCATACTGCGATCGCCAACCCGCCTGCCAAGCGTGGCGATTATGGCAAACCCCCCTTTTTGGGGGAGGCCTATGTCCAGCAGTGGACGTCTTTCGGCTAAAATGATGATGATGAGAAAAGAAAAACTAGTTAAAGTAGGTACTTACTCATTTATTTTTAGGGTTCCGTACCTCAAAAGGAAAAAACGGAACCCTTATAGGATCACTTAGTTGTCCGTCCGTATTTATTTTGGGAGAGGCCTATGTCCAGCAGTGGACGTCTTTCGGCTGAAATGATGATGATGATGATGACTACTATACTATACCAATAAGAACCATTATATATAAATACTTTTGTTTTCTTCTTTTACTAGTTTCTAAGCCTCAACTTCTATTACCAGAACCAAATTAATCGTAAACCGTAAATCTGGTATGAGTATTAAAAAAAAATGTTTTCTTTGTTTAAATAATAACGTTTTCTTTCCATTTCAGAATTGCTCAAGGAATGCAAAGACTTAGAAGCTTTAATAGAAAAAGGAGATCTCAGCAAACAAGATAAGTTAAACGACGTGAGTACCAGCATGTGTGATGTTGTGAAAGATGATAAGGCTAGGAAAGAATGGACACTGAGATGAGCCATCAGGCTAATAGGTGAACAGGCATCTTCTGGGCTTTCCATCAGGCATGATCGAGGTCAAGAGAAGGCCCAATTAGCAATGAAAAAAGGATGTATGATTATATGATAGACCAAATAATGGGACAAGGACCAGACAATCAGTATGTGCATAAAATAACATCACGCCTGTATTTCCCCACAGGGTTCGGCAAAGGTGTACAGTCACAAGCACTAGTATGTCAACAGTACGCAACTTTCAATTGCGATTTTTTCTCGAAATAACGAATGCAACGTTAAGACACGACACTTTACATAAACCTATGGGGTCGAAAATACTATGTTCCTAATAATATCAAATTTCATTTAATATTATAAAGGCGAAAGTTTGTGAGTGTGTGTGTGTGTTTATATGTTTGTTACGTCTTCACGCTCAAACGGCTGGGCCAATTTTGATAAAATTTTCTATGGAGGTAGCTGACACCCTGGATTAACATATAGGCTACTTTTTATCCCGATATTCCCACGGGATCGACAATTACGCGGGTGAAACCGCGGGGCGCAGCTAGTTAAAAAATAAAGGAGAAAATCGCCTTTGAATAAAGTCAAGTGTATACATACAGTGCGACATAAAACAGTAGAAAATAAATGAGGGCGCCACAATTGCTCAGGTAGCAACCCAGTTAGTACGACCCAGCTGATCTTAGTACTTGAATAGGATTATTTATTTATTAGCTTTAAATAATGAGTCAATATTTTAAACTAGTTTCTGCCCGCGATTTCGTTCGCGCGGAAGTCTTAAGACAACACTAGACCGTATTTCGGCCACGGCGGCCAATCTCAACGGAGACTAGCCTTCGACGCGGGAGATATTATAGTGCACAAGTGTGCGCGCAGACACAGGTGCACTCCCTCTGCTCTCACTCTCATACTCCGATGGGACGCCAATCCGACACGACCGAAGAGAGATCAGGCGCAGGCTCCATCGACATAGGATGCAAGAGCGAGGGAGAACTGGTTTGGCCTAGGCGAAACTAGTTCATCCTAAAATCGGGTTTGGCTGGTAACATAATTCAGCGAAGTCTTCGTTCTTATTCTTAAAGTAAAGTGTTCTTAACTACTTATGTATATAAATAAGATTTTTTTTTTGCCTAACTTTCGACATTGTTCAGTCGCACTATAACTACAATAGTATTTGTTTATCTATGCGTAACCTCAAAAATGGTAAACAAACAATCTGTAAATAATATTTAGATCAAAAAATTTTCCCCCTGAACGTATTAATCGTTTGTAATTAATGTTTGGTGGAACTTTCAATAGTACTTACCAGTAAAATCTGCTGTACGTTTGTAAACATCTTCAAAGTTGGATAGCAGTTTTCCAGCTTAAAATTCTGTCATGCACTGATTGAAAACTTTATAAATTATTTCACGGGCAACACCATGAATTACCTTATTCATGATATATCACAGTTTTCTTGTCCTCACTCAGAACTAACACACAAAAACCAAAATTCTAATGCAAAACGAAACCGATCGAGAATAATTTGACAGGCCAAGACTCATTTTAAGGTGTTGCTAGAAAATGAAACGTTGTAGTTCCAAAATATTTAATTTCTACTCTTTTACGTTGTACTGTACTCGTGACTGTACTTATAATACATCCACATTTTGCCAGTTACGTTTAACTTCCATGTAATAGGGGGTGAGCCTCGGAAAGCACGGCTGTTGGTCCCGGCTGTTTGACAGTTGTTACTGGTCGCCAGAAGCCAATAACAACAAACCAGTAACTGGGTTGTGGAGGTCAGATAGGCCGTCGCTCCATGTTAAATACTGGTATTCAGCTGCATCTGGTTAGACTGGAAGCCGACCCCAACACAGTTGGGAAAAGGTTCGGAAGATGATGAGTGGGGTAAACCTATAACCATCAACCAGGCACAAATCCAGACTCCGGGTTACTACTAAGAAATTCCTGATGGTATGATCATGGATGGATGGGATCATGATTTATTTTAGCGTTTAGCTATCCAAAATAGGAGAGCCATTGCTGTAACCTGTCGTCCAAATAGAAGAAAGGCAAAAGTTAAAAACAATTACTAGCTTTAGTTTGCTAAGTTACCCACTATTTATGTATAATAATATTATGCATCTTTGGAATATTATTGTAATAAGCTAATTTGCACATAGTGGTACCTGAGATGCAGGTTCATCCTAGTTCAGGTCGATCCCATTATTACACTTTAGTATAAGGCTTAATATTGTAAATATGCATTATGTATTCAAATAAATAAATAAATAAAATAAAAAATAAAATAAATTAGTACCTGTATTTAACATAGATCTCTCCAACAGGTATACGCGGAGTTGAAAGCGATAGGCGCGGATTCAGCCGAGCCGCGCGCGCGTCGCATCCTGGCGGGTCTGGGCTTCAGTCGCGAGATGCAGGACAGAGCCACCAAGAACTTCTCCGGAGGTTGGCGTATGAGGGTGTCACTCGCTAGGTACGCAGATAATACACCATCTATTTTCGATAATATGGTAATGTACCAGATAAATTTACGTATTTCTATCACCGTATTCATTTTATATTTGTTATTTGCAGAGCTCTATACATAGAACCAACACTGCTGATGCTTGACGAGCCTACAAATCATTTAGATCTTAATGCTGTCATTTGGTTAGACAAGTAAGTGCAGCCATTATTACTTGTAGTCTTGTATCAATATTACAATAGCTTTATGCATTCAGGAACAGAACTTGACCGTATGTATAGCACATATATTTTTAGCGTTGTCTCTGTCACTTATACCTGTGTCTCTTTCTAAAGCTCGTTATATCGTTATTACTCCCGGATAATATATATATTCTTTTGCATTGTTACTATAACTACGCTGCTTATATTTGGATACCGAAACATCGATCGACGTGATGGGTTTCAATATCTAACATTATAAAACAAAAAAAAATCTCAACTCGAGACTTCAAGTAACTATCAAAGCTATCAGTGGTCGTTGACTGTCGAGTTTCGCTAACTAATTTTAATTTAAAACGATAAAACAAAAAAAAAATCTCAACTCGAGACTTCAAGTAACTATCAACGCTATCAGTGGTCGTTAACTGTCGAGTTTCGCTAACTAATTTTAATTTAAAACGATAAAACAAAAAAAACAATCTCAACCGAGACTTCAAGTAACTATCAACGCTATCAGTGGTCGTTGACTGTCGAGTTTCGCTAACTAATTTTAATTTGACCCTGTATAAAATATGTTGTAGGCAGTAGAAGTACAATAACATACCTTTTCTAGCTATCTGCAAGGTTGGAAGAAGACTCTTCTGGTAGTGTCCCACGACCAGTCGTTCTTAGACAACGTTTGTAACGAGATCATTCACTTGGACACGCAGAAGTTGTACTACTACAAGGGCAACTATTCCATGTTCAAGAAGATGTACGCACAGAAGAGGAAGGAAATGATCAAGGAATATGAGAAGCAAGAGAAGAGGATAAAGGATTTGAAGGCGCATGGACAGTCGAAGAAACAAGCTGTGAGTTCTTTTGGTCTATTAGGGTACAGGAGAGTACGCACGACGACATATCAAGCTATACCTTGCCAGCATAAGCTGACTTCTCATTGTTCGAAAAACGTATACAATGCGAGGTCAGGTAAAACTGGAAATGTATAGCTTGGTATGACGCCGTTTGTAGTAGCTGACTAAAACAATTTAGGACTATTTTAGAAAAGTGGGTGGAAGCCATCCACCCTTTAACTAAACTAAACCCTGCGGGCCTGCGTTCGTCTTAATAACTTTCATTTCCTTCACTTATTTGTAGATGATGGCACAACTGACAGTTGTCCTAACTAGGTCTGTTATTATATTATAAATTTTAAACTATTTTACGAGGCAAACGAATTAAATGTTTCTAGAAATGTATGTAGGTACTTATTTGCAGTGAAATATTCTTAAATACATTGTAGCGGTATCTACAAACGCCACATGCGAACTACGCGTCATACTGACGTCACACAAAAAGTCCTGCATCTCGCAAGCAGAGTTTGTCGCGAAACTAGAATATATACAACGGCCCGACATGAATCATTGGGCAGTTTTGTCCGCCACACACAACACCCGTCTGGTCAGAGGATCCTCCCTTTTCTATGGAGGATGAGTGACCTTTACACCCTGTTTCTCATACCTTTATAACGTTATACAAGCTAATACTTAAATATAAATCTTCCCTATTGCAGGTGTTGTTGCACAGTTTTCGTACTTTTACTATATTATAACCACCATTTCTTACTAACAGGAAAAGAAGCAAAAGGATACTTTGACCCGCAAACAGGAGAAGAACCGCAGCAAGGCACAACGTGAGGACGAGGACAGCGCGGCGCCGACTGCGCTGCTGCAGCGGCCGAAGGAGTACATCGTCAAGTTCTCCTTCCCCGACCCGCCGCCGCTGCAGCCGCCTATACTCGGCTTACTCAGTACGAACTAGCTATACAACAGTATTTTTAGTATATGCGAAACCCGAAACACGTGTCTAGTATTTTTATGTAAAGAATCTATGTACAAAATTTCAAAACTGTATCATGAAAAATTACAAAGTTATAAGCTTGTTAAGTTACCTGTTTGTCCGTACAAAAACATGCTCACCTGTGCCACTCGCGCCGCGCCCTCTTGCGCTCATTGACCTAGGTACCTAACCGTTCGGCGCGGAGATTGGATGCCCCACTTAGTGTCGCTCGGTGTCCAACTTTTAATCTATTTTAAATATTTTTGGGACAAAATATAACATGGGGTAAAAAATATTGGAATCGATTCAGTTACTTATTCTGAACAAACTATATTCAAGTTTCGCATATACTAAAAATAACGTTGTCTAATGGGGCTGAATGTGCTGCCTTATTTGGTTAAAAAAAAAAACAAAGCTGCCGCCGCCGCCTTTAATTATCCTTTTAAACAATGCTACTTTGAATTATTTGTAGAAACTTCACAGGCGTGAATGGTATCATTATCTTATATACGTTTAAAATGAACAAACAAAAATACCTGTGATGTTTACGTATAACATAGACTTGATGACGATAGTGGCTTCAGCATCACCCTGCCCCTAATGCAATTTATTTGAGATTGATGCAGCATATTATATTTTGCTTTCTTACGTCTCTCAGCGGCCATCCAAGTATTCACTCGATTTCTAATCATATCGCCTTTCTAACAATCCATTTTCATTCATTCTTTTTCTGTGTCTGACCTCTATTTTTATACTATATGTGACTTGCCGCTTCAGATAAAATAAGATAATATTTATTTGCTTAAACATGTGTCATAAATACATGCATGCAAGATGGTAACAACATTATTAGGTAGAGGCAAGTTTGCCACACGATGTGACCTGCAAATGTCAAGAAATATTATTTTACTAGCTACTCCCCGCGGTTTCACCCGCGTAAATGTCGATCCCGATGGAATATCGGGATAAAAGTAGCCTATATGTTAATCCGGGGTGTCAGCTACCTCCTTACAAAATTTTATCAAAATTGGTCCAGCCGTTTGAGCGTGAAGAAGTAACAAACATATAAACACACACTCACAAACTTTCGCCTTTATAATATTAGTGTGATTTGTTATCGCCATTCCGTATTTAACACTTTCCTTTTATCAACAGACGTCAACTTCAACTTCCCCGGGCAGAAGCCTCTGTTCCGTAATGTAGACTTCGGCATAGACTTAAACTCGCGTATCGCCATCGTGGGCCCCAACGGAGTCGGCAAGTCCACCTTCCTCAAACTGCTTGTGGGTGACCTAGCGCCTATTCAAGGAGAGCTCATCAGGAATCATAGACTCGTAAGTAGACTTATGGTTTCATGTATTTTAAAGGTTGGCTGTTGTGAACTTATATAACAACTAAACTGATCTGCCTGGTTTTCCGGTTTATTTGAGTAACAAACCAAAGAGCTTTTTTTTTACTCTGTTCATGATAGCTATTCTTGTGTCGACCAAAAGATCATGTAATGTATCAACTACCTGTTCCACTGTTCACCCTCATCACAATAGAAGCGAAATTGGGCGTATCATACGGCCCTAACCTGTAAGGTAAACACGATTTTGAAAAAGCTCAGAGTTTCACTGATATAAAAGTACCATTTATTTCTCTATGCATCACACAATCTAACCCCAAAAATTACTCCTTTAGCGGATAGGTCGCTTCGACCAGCATTCCGGCGAGCACTTAACAGCGGAAGAGACCCCGGCCGAGTATCTACAGAGGTTATTCGGGCTTCAGTACGAGAAGGCGCGCAAGGCGCTGGGCACGTTCGGGCTCGCCAGCCACGCGCACACCATTAAGATGATGGACCTCAGTGGAGGGCAGAAGGCCAGAGTCGCGTTAGCTGAACTTACCCTTATGGCGCCTGATGTCGTTATTTTGGTAAGATATTATTTCTATTATAATTTTAGATTTCATGACATGTTTAGTTTTAGATGGGGTTTTCCGACCCTTGAATGTCCCTTGAATAGATTTCCTAAGGTACACCTAGATGGGATAACTTTTAAAATCAATTTCGTTAATAACATTTATTCGATAAACTGTACAAAACTTTCAATAATTCTCGTATCGGAATGGAACGAGCAAATATTAGATCATGCCGTGTTAAAATGATAAGCCAGAGTCAGCAGGTTGGCAGCGCAACTGAGTGCCCACGGTAAGCTAAGGAACACTTAGTAACATGTTATACGTGTTTCTTATTGGCTAAATTCAATATCTACAGTTTATTTTATATCGAACGCTATAATAACACTATTGTAACTACAGGACGAGCCTACAAACAACTTGGACATCGAGAGTATAGACGCGTTGGCGGAGGCGATCAATGACTACAAGGGAGGCGTGGTCATAGTGTCCCACGACGAGCGACTCATCAGGGAGACTGACTGCACGTTGTATGTCATTGAGGACCAGACTATTAATGAGGTACAGTACTTAATATACCTTTTATTTAATATAAATAGGCGTTAAAAGGGACTGCATATTCTGGGCAGGACTAACTAATTAAACACAATAAGTGTTTAAAAAACGCCATAGCACTTGTTAAGATTGATCCTTCAGACTCAGTACTAGTCTTTTTAAAATCAATTATATGTTGTTATCAAACGACATTACATTTTGCATCGCATCACCATTACGGTAAAAGGGATCTTCTCGGAAAATTATGGAGTTTGTACAAAAGTCATCATCATTTTTTTTATTTCGAATTATCTTTTAGCAATGACACATTGAACCATAACTACAGTTTACCTAACTTCTTCTTTTCAATACAGGTTGACGGCGACTTCGACGACTACCGTAGGGAGTTGCTGGACAGTCTCGGAGAGGTCATCAACTCTCCGTCGATCATCGCGAACGCAGCAATACAACAGTAAACAGCTGAACACACAGCCCGTTGTACGATTTGTTGAAATTATTTTAAATGTACTTATTATTGTTACTTCCATTATATTCCTAAAGTTCATCAATGTTTTCGTAAAGGATTGTATTTATTAGGGTTGTAATTGTTGTAAAGATACGGTAGATAAATTCTTTGTTAAGTGTTATAATTGTCATCAAACACATTGTTTTGTAAATAGGACTGTCTATGTAACTTTCTTGTCTTTCTGGAAGGCGGTGGCCATAGAACGTTAGGTGAAGAGGGTTACAGATCACCGGCCTTGAATTCTTTGATCTTTCTTAAGCGTTGCGCTGATTCACAAACCTAGAGTTCTGAATCGATAATAATGAACTCTCGCGCAGCTGCCTATGCGCATACGAAGCCTCCGATCTCCATTAAAAAATACAATGTGTATCAGCGTATTACGCAAAGTTACTTGTATGATTGACTGTTATTCATGCGCCATTTTAGATAATTATTCATGTAAATCTCAAATCCACAAGTGCCATTAGTAATTTTGACAAATAGTACACCTCTATTATTGTTGAGTATTTAAAAAAATTTGGAATTCATTACTGTTTATCATGGTATCACAAGCTTTTACAGAGTATGAGATTATTTTCTTGTCACACAAGTGCCTAGTTCTTAGCACTTACCAATACTGCCCATATAGCAAGCACTAATTTTAAATCAAAACCAATATGTCTCAGAACATAAAGTATTATAGTAATTTACATCGCGTCCTCGTGTTTTTCATTTGTAAAATGTATTAATTGATTCATGTCATATAATACAATGTAGGAAGAAATAGCATTACTCGTTTCATGATAAATGTCTTCCAACATTTTCAGCATTGTTTATGATATCACATATCATTATGATTCCATTTTAATAGGTTATATCTGATTTACACGATGAAAGTGTCTTGCCTGTGGCGCACAATAACATTGAGGAATTGAGGCAACCACTAACTTCCATCGTCTAAAGCGTCAGTCAACCTTAATTATTGCTTCAACTTATGGTATGCCACAGGATATTAAATCATACTGTAATCAGGCTTTATGATAATGTTCTCCTTGACGTTGCGATAGTCAAATAATACAGTCCTTTCACAGTTATTTTTTTCTCTGATTTTGCATCACTGTCCAAATCAGTCATGTTTTAAATGATTATTCTTATTCTAATAAGGTCGCTGTTGCGTTGCTGCCACTGACAACTCTGTCAAAATCATTGTGATCTTTATTCTCATTCTAATAAGGTTGCTGTTAGACGAATGCTGTTAGAGGTAAAAAACTGTGAATAGACATTAGTATTTGTCAAATACAATAAAAACATAGAAAAATTAGGAATTGTCATGGATCTGTAGTTAAATTAAATTATACCAATTGATTTCGAATAAATAAAATAAAACATAATTGCAGTGTAGTCGCTTATTTTTAAATTCTGTATACTTTTTGTTTGTCTCTGTCGATTAGCTAGTTAGCCATACTGTGATGGGCAATGTTTCCTACACGCAATTGAATTTAAATGTAACATATTTAAATTATTTATATACATGAATAAATTTTGTTACAAAATTAATAACAATCTTTTATTTTTTATCGAGTGATCGGATAGGTAAAGCAATTTTGGGTCAGTGACCTCTAACGTTTATGCTAATATGGTTTATGTTAGTATGCCCTGGGGATCCCCGGTACTTTCAATTTATCGAGAACTCAATTAAAAAATCAAAGGGTTGTTTGACCCTTTGTATTGGATCCACGCGAGATACAATGGCTTTTTAATTGCTTCTGTAATTACGTCATTCATTCGGTTAAATCTCGTCAGATAAATAATCTATCCACCCACCCTGTTTCGCGTAAGTCTATTTTTATTCGGGAGAACCTAGTTTTATTCAAGTTAACCAAGTCAAGTTTCGGACGGTACGGACCGGACGGGAAGGGACGGACTCGGAAGTTTCGGGAGGTTCCTGCACATCATCAGGCGGGAGGAAACGCCCGGGTGTCACCATTGCCAGGATCGCCCAGAGGACACGGTGGAGCACACGGTGGAGGTCTGCCCCGCTTGGGCGGAGCACCGCCGTGTCCTCGTAGAGGCGATCGGCAGCAGCGGCGACCTCTCGCGTCCGGCCCTGGTGCAAGCCATGGTCCGGGGCGAGAGGGAGTGGGAGGCAGTCACCTCCTTTTGCGAAGCAGTCATGCTAGCGAAGGAGGTGGCGGGACGGTTCAGGGAGAGAGCCTCCCGTCTCAGCCGCCGCGGGGGACGCCCCAGGCGTCGGGAGCCGCGTGACGACTCCCGGCCACCGCCACCGTAGGCGCGGGCCTGCGGGCGGAGAGTAATGGGTAGCTCACCGTCCGATCAGGACCAGGCCCGTGCCGGACGGCGCGTACGTGTTCCACGCGCGCCTCAAAGAGATGTCAGCATCGAGGAGGGGCCCCTTAGGGCCGAAGCCTGCCGGGTCAGCGGGATTGTCCGAAAGGGTTACCGCTGGCCCGGAACATAAAGGGCTAAGGAAGGAACACGGGTGGGTTTTAGTCAGTAAGAGTCTGACACTCCCTTCAGCTCCACCCAGAGCGGGAGGAGTCATTTGATGATTTCCCATAAAAAAAAAGTCAAGTTAGAGTTAAGTTAAGAGTTAAGTTAGAGTCAAGTTAGTGTTAAGTTTTATTCAAGTTAACCAAGTCAAGTTAGAGTTTAGTTTATGAAACAGCTGATTTTTTTTTCGTGATTTCGTAGTTGGTACCTTAGGGTCTAAACAGACGGACTGCATTTGAACTGTATGCCAGCTGCAACTTCGCAGTTTGGATGCGGTTGACATACAAGTTACGTTAGAGTTAGTTTTGTTAAGTTAAGTTAGCTGTATTACCTATAGCTGTATACATACACACAAGTAACTTTAAAATACACCCAACCATAACCTTAATAAATGAAATCCTGGGATCTATACTATGAAAACATGTTGCACGCACGTCGCAAGCATGTAAAATAATTCTACCTATTCTACTTGGTAGTTAATACTAAATTAGTAGGTAATATTGGACTTGACAGTATTGTTTCTTGATGAATACTGGTGGTGGTGGTTTTTAGTTAAATATATAGGAATATAGGCATGGGTTATTATATAGGAATATATATTTAAAAAAACACCGGGCAAGAGCGAGTCGGACTCGCACACCGAGGGCTCCGTACCATCATATATTTTTAAATTTTCATCGGCGAGGCCTATATATTCATCAGAGAATTTTAACACTGCACTGCGGTGTAGAATATTGCAGTTTTATGTCAGCGCCATCTCTTGACCGATAGTGGAACTA
The DNA here is from genome assembly GCA_916614155.1 of Mesoligia furuncula. Taxonomy (NCBI): domain Eukaryota; kingdom Metazoa; phylum Arthropoda; class Insecta; order Lepidoptera; family Noctuidae; genus Mesoligia; species Mesoligia furuncula. Next base: position 10,553,795 of record OU744793.1, on the reverse strand, counting down.
AAGTAACTTGTTGATGATTTCTGAAAAAAGGTGCTACTTAGAGACTTCGTTTTATTTTTCTTGTAATCTTTACATAAACTTCTATCACATAGAATAATTCCTGATTTTTCTCTTTGCAAACTTCGGAGATAAGGGGGGGCGGAACGGTATTTTTTTACATTTTCACTTTAGGCTCAGGTGGGCAAAATAGGTCATGGATAGAGGTACTCTTAATTTTTAGGCTTCCGTATTTAAATGGCGAAAATCCTTATATTATTCATTCCAACTACGGGACCCTTCACTGTGCGGTTTTCTGATAAATACTGTTCTGCCTGTAAATCTAACATAAAATAATAAAATTATCTACGGAAAATATAGGTACAATCGGAAATTCCGCGTACTAAGGCACGCCTACAATGCTTTTTAAATTACCTGCAACATATCAGGCCCATACTAAGGCCACAAAATACAGATAGTACAGAAGGCAATCACATGTATGTACTTTACTTTTCATACCTCCTCTCGCCGATCGCGCTATGGTTGTCAACTTTTACTTATGCACAAAAAACTATCGTGGTAGTAGTACTTGTATCTAGTTCATGTTTGATTTATTGTTGAGCTTATCCTGCAACATTAAAACAAAACAATATACATAGTATTACAATACAAAAAGTTTACAGAACAAAAACATATAAAATTTTACATTTGTCAATTTTCACTATCGGAAATCCCTAATAACTGCAAACTGCGGATTACCCTATTTACACAATTTATTTTGCCCTATCCGTTTTAGACCTAAACCCATCAAATGACACTAAAAACAACACAATATCTACCTACACAAATAAAAAGTCATGTTTTCAACTCACGTAATAGTTGGTGGCGTGAATTTGGCAAATCTGAATGCGTCGCACATAGAGCGCGCATTCGGTAGCTCTACCATGAGTTTGCACAGCCAAAACTCGCTAGCGTCTACGTAAATAAAATGTATGAAATATCGTACAGCGCCCCTAGCGGTCACCGAAAGAATTAAAATTCGTACCATGAGTACTATAGATTTCGATAGGTAAGAAACCTAACGTAATCTATTCGATAGTCACTAACGTTTTTCAGCTGTCGCCATACAAAACGGCACCATGAGTTAATAATTTGACAGAGGCTATCGAAAAATACGCTTACGATAGTAGTTACGTCACTCACTAGCATTTTGACGCGTGAAACATATGTTTACATTGAAATTATATACGTTTTTGAGTATTTTGAGTCAAAATAATGTCTGGAAGAGCTTATTTAGCATGGAATATGTTGGCGGCCGCTGAATTTGAAGACCAACGACGTAAAGAACGTGAATTTCAAGCCAAAATTACAAGAAAATGAAATTCTAGCTTACCAATGGGCGGGACATTTCGCAGCTACCTAGGAGGCTTTCTGTGATGAATATTAACTTAAATTTAAATAAAAGACATTTTACTTATACAACCTTTTCATTTATTTTATTATTATATGGGAAACATACAACATATTTAACAAAAATAAGGAACACAAAATTGACATAAAAACACATATTTATTACCTACTAACTACACATTTTTTTCTTTAAACATTGGACACTAGGATTTCCCCTGTATCGTGGGTGCCTTTACAAACACGAATATCACATGCACAAACATCCAGACCCGGAACAATTAGGTATCTTGCTTTGGAAGATTGGATCACACAACTTTTTGCTCCATGCGACCAATGAACCGGCGATTCTTAGCGCAGAAGCGACAGGCAGTTTCTAAAAATTGTGCCATACTGGTCCTCATTGTATTATTGTCATTTTGTAAACTTATTTAACTGAATTTTATTAAAAAACGCCGTGAACACAATGTCAACAAATACAAAATTACAAATTGAAAACGACACTCGATGACACAACAGTGACATATAAGGAATAAAAATTCAACAACCACTAAATACCTTAAGAAGTTCACTAACCGCCAACCATTCTATTTAGTCGGATTATTGCCTATCATAACATCTTAAGCATAGGCGATAGCACTATATTTTGAGCATAATATATTCCGTTCTCTCTCCTTATTACTGAGAAAGAAAGAAATAAAACTTAAGGAAGTGACGTTACATACGACACGATCTATCGAGTTTACCTTAGCGCCTGCGTAAAACGCCGTAAAACTCATGGTGCAAGCATTATCGAAATCTATTCGATCCACGTTAATACGCTAGCGAGCTTGACGCTAGCGAGTAAGTTTTCGATAACAACTCATGGTAGAGGTACGGATGGTCCGAACAAATTACTGACAAATGAACACGACGATCGCTCTATTAGGACACGATCTACGTCGCGTTTTAGCGTAAGCATATAAATCGGTTGGGCGACAACAGAGTCATAGAGGGTAAGTAATTGGGCATTTCGGTAACAACACCTAGCTGCATTTTGTTCAACATTATGACGCGTAAAAATCAACATGATGTATCGCAGCAAAAGCAACTAAGTACGTAAGTATCACTATTGTACATAAAGTCTAAATGCTCTAAATAAACAAATACATCGAAGCATATATTTGCCTGCCGAGGTTCAGCGATGTAATTTCGGCAGTTAGCGGAACATTCTCGTAGGCCTCTACGCTACGAGCTGAATCAGCTACGACAGCGTAGCTATCTATCCGCTACGTCGTAGCACTCGTAGCAAAAGTGCAAATAGAGAAACATACACTCGTCTGCGGCTGCAGTCGACTCGTATCGACGACGGCTGCACAACAGTTGCCTCTAAATTAAAATTGTAATATTTGCACCGTACTCAAATACACGAGCGGCACGTTGTAAGCGGCTGCCGTGGACGCTTGTCGACGGCTGCAGTTGCCTCTGCCGTTGACGCGTGCCGCTCGTGTGAATGAACACTTAGTTTTAATAGCAAACAAATATTGCACTACATGTTTCTCTATTTGATTATAAATATCACGCTAGGCGTTTTTATTCCGCCGCGATTTTATTACGTCTGTGGGAACGTGGGCTAACGATAGCTAACAGTTACAAGTTTTTAATTCTGGGAAAATCAGCTGTACCATTGATATGTAAATTACAATAATTAACCTATCTTGAAAATTAATTATAGATTACCGTTTCCCTCCTTTCTTATAAATTATTTCACCACCACACTATGTCTTCATGCTGAGCCAGGCGATCGATCCTCATGGATAGGTACTCCAAACATCCAGGGAATATTGGAAAACACTTGTGCGCAGTCCATTATAACTAGACATCTTGAAACAATGGGTAGGCCGTGTTGAATTCATAGTCTAATTGCTAGGAGCCTAGGAGAACCTTTGAAGCGCTATCGGTATGTTTCGAGAGAGCAATGTGTTAAAGTGTTCGTTAAAAGGTTTTGCGCGCTTACGTTGTTACTTAATCCAATTTTATTTAAATACAAAAGATCAAGCTTACCTGTTACGCTTTTGTATATTTTGTTTGTAGAGTTCATTACGAAATTACTTCTTGTCTATGTTTATTTATTAATTTAAGTTACACCAACAGCTTCTATGTTGTATAATTTATCTTAAGTTCTATAGAACACAATAGTCTTGGTCTTACACAGTCGCAGATTGATTATCATTATACCTACCTAAATAATTTTTTTGCTAAACTTTCCAAGTAGTTCATGCAAAAAATAATATGTTGTTGCGTCTTAAAGATCCTTACAACATTTCCGGACTAATTTACTCAATATAGTAGGCTATATATAAGCGATGTTAAAATGAAATAAAAACCGGTCAAGTGCGAGTTGAACTCGCGTGGAGAGGGTTCCGTACGATTAATATTTTATCTACTGACCATGTTTTTTTAAATCTGACCCAAATTTTTTTGTCAAAAAATAACTTATCATTGTAATTGAAAAACATGTTCTCCCATACATTCCAACTGAAAAGGTATGTTTGTAGGTACGCACAATATTGAGAGATTTACCATGTTGTTTTAAGACCACAGACTTCTTATAGGTTTTCTTTCAATCTATAGGTATAGAACGATTTACTGCATTTTTTCAAAATTTTAGGCTCAGTAGTTTCAGAGGTAAGGCCCCCCCCCTTACCTCTGAAACTACTGAGCCTAAAATTGGTCAATTTTCATCTAAATAATTTAATACAATTTACTTTAAAAATATGAAAAAAATATATTTGAGATCCTTACAGTAAGCCCTTTCATTTGATATGTCACACGGTACAGATTGCGAAACTTTTTTTTTACATTTTCTATTTGCCCTGCAAAAATTACCCCCATATATTTACGTTACACTTTTGTGTTTGGGTCACAGAGATTCATAATATGTGTACCAAATTTAAACTTAATCGGTCCCTTAGATTCGGACGGACGGACGGACGAACAGACACGAGTGATCCTATAAGGGTTACGTTTTTTCTTTTTGAGGTACGGAACCCTAATAACTTATAAACATACATAAACACCTTACTACTTTATACAAATCCTTATACCGAAAGGTTTACAAACAAGAAATATACCTATTAATGAATACTTCTTTCCATCTAACAATCTCGGTTCAGATCCGGGCGTAAGTTTTTTCCTCAATTTGCCGGCAGCCTTTCGCCCCTCCATTACAAACTTCTCAGCTTCATTAGAGGATTTAAAACGCAAATTTCCTTTTCGATTGTAACTTTTTTCCACTTCTTGAAAGGAACCTTCTTTTAAAGTTGAAAGAAAATTAGTATCCTCCCCTTTGAGGGGCGAGCGCGTCTTTTAAGAGATTCATTTGGATACTCGACTTAATCTGCTAGAATAATAATGTTTCCGCTGTTGAATACTTCTCCAATTAAGTGAAAATATTGTGCACGTTCTTTTATCTCATTTCACAATGAATATTTATCGATCAAAATCAGTGACGTAAATCTGTGTTAGTGTGTAAGCGTCATTAGCTTGTTTTATTTCGGTAATAGAGCTGGCATGGTAGGAGCTGTGGTGACCCAGTGGTAACGAACGCGACTTACGAGTTGTAGGTCATAGGTTTGAACCCGGACAGGCGCTTTACTTTGTGCAAATTATTTCATCACCGCTGCTCTCAAAACGGTGAAGGAAAAAACCGACATGACCAACAATTCGAAGACATGTGACATCTACCAACCCGCACTGGGCCCGTGTGGTGGATTACTGCCCACTCCCTCTCACCGTGAGGAGGCCTGTGTCCCAGCAGTGGGAACATTACAGGCTAATTATATAATAGAGCTGTCTGGTATGGCGGTAACTGTTTGCATCAAAGTTACATTTAACGCCTAAAACTAAAAACATCACAACACGTGCCTACCTACTACCTACCATCTAAGTTAACCAAAACAATAGCTAAAAACAAACACCGCACGGAGATTTCCTCTCCACGCACGCTAAACACATTACTGCGAATTATCCACTAACAAGCTAACAATGAGAGGCTTATCATCACCGCAAGAGCCTATTACTGTCTAGAGAGCATTCCCGCCCCTTCTTACGACGTCACGGGCCCCTGATACCTTGTCACACTAACCATCTCACGCATAAAGCTAACAATACGAGGGGACGACATTGGCATCGCACTGTGACAGGGTTGTAAAACTTCTCAACAGAACAATTTCATACAATGTGTACACAATAGAAGCGATTATACTCTCCCCCGCGACATGATTTTATTTGTGCAGTTATTGCGTCGCCGAAAAGATATTTAAATTTCATTAGGTTTGTTTTACACTTAATTTGTGAGGGGAGTGTTGTATTGTATCGTAGGGGTGGGGCCCCGTTATTGCTACATTCGAATTGCCCTCTGTGCATTTCGACGGCGATTTGAATTTAAGTAGATACATGAATCAGATAGTCGCCCTATTACTGTGTTATCTAACTATTGATCACTTTTAAACTAAAGATTAGTCCGTTAACAACTGGCATGGAAGTTTCGAATATCATGGATAATGGAAGTTTAATAAAATATGAATGTTTGATAGTTCATACGACCGTTGTTTTAATTATAAACGTGGGTAAAGTGCTGAGCCAGCGACTCACTATTTATGGAATGGGTAGGTACAGACCCACTACTGGTATAAGTGGGGATATTTCGCAGACGCAGACTCCATTAGTGGTGTTCGCCGGACTGTCACAATCATTTTTCTTTCCCGCCGCCGCTAATTCTCAGCCGCGGTTCGCTGGGCATGTACGCCAACCTAAGTTTTTGGTCCTTTTGCCATTTTATTTCCTCTCATCATTTCAGCCGAAAGACGTCCACTGCTGGACATAGGCCTCCCCCAAAGGGGGGGGGTTTGCCATAATCGCCACGCTTGGCAGGCGGGTTGGCGATCGCAGTATGGTATGGTGGTGGAATGCATAGAGAACGCTGCTACCCATTCTCCGGTACGCCCCTTAGTCGCCTTTTACGACACCCACGGGAAGTATGGGGTGGTGCTATTCTTTAAGTCCGGCACTACACAGACTTAGGCCTCGTTTACGGAGACGCGTGGCTTCGCGCGTCGCGTGCAATGTGGCGTCTAGCGTTGCGTTGGACGTTTTTTGCGTTCACAAAGAGACGGCGCGTGCAGCGGTCCGCGTCTTCATACGCACAAAACAAACATATGATTAAGTACGACTTCGTTCATGTAGCCGAGGGTCATGGCGCGTCGCGTGAAGAGTAGCTGCGGACGTGGCGGGCTACGCGGCGGCGGACGCGGCTAACCTTGCGGGTCGCGCCTCCGCACGCGACGCTCGAAGCCACGCGTCTCCAGAAACAAGGCCTTATTACTACACTTATTTCCTCTAGTACGAGTATAGTCTAGTAGGTAGGTCATAGGTGCTTGGAAAAATGTCTCTAAATCGAAAAAAAACAACTATTTTTAATAAAGTCTGGGGGAGTCTGCTTTTAAAATTTACCGGGATTGGTTATTATGAAAAGTGAAAATTCCCTGATCGAAGGGACAAAAGGAGTGAAAAAGCCCCTATCTTACCTAAGCTGTCCTATTGTCAAGATAACTTTAAGTGGATGACGATTCCAGTGCATGATGTCGTCAGTCACCGGTGTGTACCGGTGACTGACGACATCCTGCACTGGAATCGTCGAAAAGAGGGGCCTCTGTAGGCCCCTCTTTTCCATTGGACACTCTGGGCAAGTGCCCAGGGCCCCACGATCTTCGGGGGCCCCGGCTTGCTCTCATAAAAAAACATTGTTTGCAGCCACCATTCCATTCTACGCATTATTAGTACCCGATTCAATGACAAAATATGTGATTTGCAGTGCAATTTACAATAAGTTTCTGGCCTCCCAGTTATGAAACATTAAAACCAAGTACATCGCGAGGGACGCGAGGACAGCCGAACACATCCGAAGCGGGTATTTTTTAAATCGTCTTATAAACAAAACACGCGCGGTGTCGCTTACGGTAACAGTGGCGCGAGTTCAATGGTTTTTTTTTCCCATCTCAAAAAACGCCCAACGCGCCTAAAGAAGTTTTTCTCTTATTGTCTCTTATCTCCACAGGGGCCCCGTGATCCTTATGTGCCCAGGGCCTCCAATAGGTTAAAGACGGCCCTGCCGATACATCTAAATAATGGTAGATCCCACTAGTCCTACTAACCCTACTACTATCCTACTAATACTACTAATACATTACAAATGTGAAAGTTATTTTTTTGTTGTTTGGATTTTTGTTACTCAATCACGAAAAACGACTGAACGGATTTGGATCAAATTTAGCACACAGGTAGATGTTTATAACCTCGACTAACACATCTAAGGATACTTTTTATCCCGGTAGTCCCGTGGGATAATTTCCGACTTTCACGTGGACAAAGCCGCTGGCAACAGCAATCTATACATATAATAAAATTGTAGAAAAGTGGTGTCTGTACAATGGAAATATATTAAAAAAAAGTAGCAGGGGTTGTTATTATATCGATGCCGAACCCGAAATTGTAATTAAATTGTTTTTTGTCTGTTTGTCTGTTTTTCTGTTTGTCTGTTTGTCTGTTTGTCTGCTGTGTTTGTGCACGCTAATATCAGAAACGGCTTATTCGATTTAGATGCGGTTTTCACTAATATATTGTAGTAAGCTTCACTTAACATTTAGTGTTTATTTCATGTCAATCGGTTCATAAATAAAAAAGTTATGTCAATTTAAAGAATCACGGCGAACATTTGTTAAGGTATTCTATCAGAGTACGTAAACGCCTCGCGCCTGCGCGTCCTTGGCTATATATACAAGGTGTAACGGAATGGGGGTATCAACCCTGAAGGAGGGGAATGAAGATGAAAAAAAAAATTTGGACCTCCCATAGTAATAGCACATCAATGATTTACTATTACTATGGGAGGTCCAAAATTTTTTTCATATTTCGACCTATGTTCTTTGGGGAAATTTGTTCAGTTTCATGAGCACATTCATCTCCTTCAGGGTTGATACCCCCTTTCCGTTACACCTTGTATAAAGCGCGCTGAGAGCCGCGCCGCTGCCATAATTCCGATCCAGCCTGTCCCTTGCTGCCCTCTCCCAGCGACGCCCTAAGCCGAGGTCCGTACCCCACAGGGGGTGCCCTTAGCGTGTAGTCGCTTAGTTTTTAAGTTTATATTGTGTAGTCAAGTTGTGTATTATGCCCTGGCTGGAGGCCTTAATTTATTGAGGCATCCACAGGAAAGCCAGGTTAAGCAGTCGACAACCCCTCAGGTTGAACTGCGAGATGACCATTTCAAAAGAAAACGCGCCGCTGCCATAAGGATTCAGTTATTCGTAGCGAACGCACGTATCCTGGAGAGTATAGGCGAATAGTTGGATTCGATTATTGCGATTCACTTGAATACTGACTGTTTGCATATTTCATTTATTTATATTTTAGGATTTGTAGGTTAGGTTCTTTTTCTTAATTTTCTTTAAAATTTTGTAAGTATTTGGTATAGGTTAGGCGGTTCTTTCCTTGATTTTTGGGTATTTACTTATCTTAATTTTTATTTAGGGTTTTGTAAATAAATATTGTAAGCATTTATTATTGGTTGTGCATTTCTTTCCCTGATTTTCGGTATACATACTTATCTTAATTTGTATTTAGGGTTTGTATATAAATATTATAAGTATTTGGTATAGGTTAGGCATTTCTTTTCTTGATTTTCTTTATTAAGTATAAGTTCATTAGCTTAGGTTAGTAATTATTTTTTCTAGCAATTCTTTTGTTTTATAAAGTTAGTACGTTTGTCTGTGTAGAAGAATAGCACCACCCCTTACTTCCCGTGGGTGTCGTAAAAGGCGACTAAGGGTCTCACCGGAGAATGGCCAGCAGCGTTTTCTATGCATTCCACCACCATACCATACTGCGATCGCCAACCCGCCTGCCAAGCGTGGCGATTATGGCAAACCCCCCCAAAATTGGGGGAGGCCTATGTCCAGCAGTGGACGTCTATCGGCTGAAATGATGATGATAATGACGTTTCGTTTACACGTCTTAACACTTATTACTTAAACTGTGATAATTTTAGACTGTATAATAATCTGTAAGTATTTATAATTTAATTGTTTACGATAGTACGTGTTTACTAAATAACTGTGTGTTAAGTAGTAAGTACTATTTTATTGTAAGAATGCCTCGAAGAAGATCCAACCTCTCCCAATGTAGAAGAAATGCTAAAAGGATGAGATTAGTTCGATCACAGGAATCTGAGGAAGGTCGTGAGGCAAAAGGCTCTCTGCACCAGGCTAGGTTTCGTGCTGCAGAAACTTCGACTCAGCGAGAATCTCGACTGAGTTCAAATCGTTCTCGAATGATGACAACTCGAAATAGGGAAAACGGGGAACAACGAAAGGCACGTTTATCTGTCGATCGCGAAGCTCACGCGCTATCGCGTGAGTCTGAGACTTTTGCTGTCAGGGAAACCCGCCTGAGCTCCCAGAGAGTACGGACAACAAATGCTCGATCCCAGGAGACACAGGACGAACGGGAAATACGTCTCACTGCCGATCGTGAAGCTCATACACTATCGCGTGAGTCTGAGACTTTCACTGATAGGGAAATTCGTCTGAGTTCTCAGAGGGTTGGGACAGCAAATGTTCGGTCTCAGGAAACACAGGAAGAACGAGAAATACGTCTCACTGCCGATCGTGAAGCTCAAGCACTAGAGTCTGAGACTTTCACTGAAATTCGCCTGAATTCTCAGAGGGTTCGGACAGCAAATGCCCGGTCTGTAGACGGTATATGTAATTCAAAATATGCTGCCCGAAAAGTCACTATTCCACGCGGACGAAGTCGCGGGCACAGCTAGTACTAAATAAGGTTTCAATGTCAAACCAAAAGAGCATGTTAAAACACAGTCTGCAATCTGAATTTGCATCAAAAGAGCCAAACCACAAGTATCAAGATTCGCTGTGGCGGTCCTAGGGAGGCTGATATCGACTTTTATTACTCCGGAGGGGTTGGTCATTAGCGGAATAAAGCGACCGCCACCTGATAAAGTGCGTTTTGTTGCTCACTTGCTTATTTCTCTGTTCTATAAAGCTGAATGTATTTTTTAGGGTTGAACTTTTTACCCTTGAGTTAGGTCGGAACGTTATTTATCGAGAGCGGTCTAAAGCAGATTTTACGTAGAATTTTGAGCAGAATGAACGTGGATTTTATTTTGAGATTGATGAAGCTGGTGAAGGTTTATATTTACGTATAGTTTTGTTTGATAGTTATTTCAATGATTATGTGGTACAAACATGGCGCAGTTTTCAATTATTTTAAGGATTTCCTTATGAATTGTTTTCAGATTCCTCTTTTAATTAAACCTAGGCTGTGTTCATATAGTTAAATAGGTCACTGATACCTACTTTATCGGAACTGGGTGTGAGTGACGAGCGGCGAGATGAAACTCTTAAAGTACAGACGCCAGTACCTCAAGCTACCCGAAACTGTCAAATTTTCCCAAACAACCTTGAACCTTATAGTGTAGCGATAAAGTTGAAAATCTATTAAAGAAATTTGACTGATTGTAGTAGCTTGATGTGCTGGCGTCTGTACATTGTTTGCTTTTAAACTATGTAGGTACATAGTATCTTGGAACTTGTACAGTATTACAGACATCATTGTACGGTCAGCAACAAAAGTCGACTTTAATCGACTTTTGTTGACTGACTGTACCTCCAATGGTCACGTAGATATTACCTTCTGTCGGGCAAACTAGCAATAGGTACTTATAAAAACTTATCTAAAAAAGCTATCTACCACTAATGAAGTTCCACGGTTCTACGTCAGGTTAGTGATATCATTCCGTACGTGAATTTAGTTAGAAATGAACAATAGTGGCAGTAACGATTATTAACACTTTACCCGTTCCTCCCCGCTCGTACTAAAATGATTGATGAGCCGGTGTTGCCAGCTCCTATGACTAATAGTGTAGTGCCATATGATGGCGCTGCTGTGAACTAGCACCGCTCATAAACAACGTTATTATTTCCATGGATAAGTGTCATAGGTTGCTCTAATTGAGAGAGTGATATTAATTGCTCTTATTAGGCTGTTATGTTTTCATTTAGGGATTGCTTTCATGCTTTCTTTGAACTTGAAGGAGTGTCTGTTCCGTAAGTAGGCATCTACCGTGATGACCTAAATTTAGAAAATCTACAATTCCTGCAGAATCTTGAGTATGTCATCATCTGCCTTTAGCCTTTTCCCAATTACGTTGGGGTCGGCTTCCAGTTTAATCGGATGCAGCTGAATACCAGTATTTTTTTTATATGGAGCGACTGCCTATCTGGGGGACTAAAAAGCCACTTTGGCAAAATCATAAAAGGTTAACATAATGGAAAGTTAACCGTTAAGTTAATCGTATCAAATCCCATTGGTGAAGTATTTTTCAGTTATTTTTTTTTGTCTGTGCTAAAATATCAATCAATCCGATCGAAATCCAATCCCAATCTCTTTGATTATACCTACGTAGTGCAGTGAAAAAAAGAAAAACACGGACTGTCTTGGCCATATTACGATTCATAATGTTATTTTTTTATGATTCTCCATTGTGGCCTTTTTAGGCCTCCTGACCTCCACAACCTAGTTACTGGGTAATACAATACCCCTTGGTAAGACTGCAGGAAGAAAAAAAAAAAAAGAAGAAAAGAATCTTGAATGCATCTTGAGCTATAGGTAAACTGACCATATATTTTTTAACTCAAATAGGGACATAGGTTTATAAACTACAGGTAGCAGGTTAGGTAAATGAAAATAAACACAACTTTTTAATTTTCTTTATTTAGAAAAAGTGTAACTTAGTGTGTTCACCATTCTTATTGAATCAAATTTCCTCTGACATATGTTTTTAAAACGGGACTATTTTGCGTCCCGAAACTTTGTTTGGGGACAAAGGGACAGATGAGTGAGTCCCGTTCAAAACGGGACGTCAGTTTAGTTATAGGTACCATAAAAATTTTCTCGCATAGAACACAATCAGATTTTTTCTCATTCTGTCGACGTGTTAGGAAAAATAAGAACCGTAGATAAGAACTAATATAGATAACTAAACAAGGTTTTCCTTTAGACCCAGGCCAGTTTTAAACTATCGAGCTATTTTTAAATTTCGAACTATAATCTGATAAAGTTAAAGTTTAATTAAGGGCTGATTTCTCCATCGCCAGATAACTTTTATTGGAGGAATAAAATTGACGTTTGACAGTTTTTGTATGAAATAACTGTCAAAATTTCAAACTTATTCCTCCGATAAACTTATCTGGAGTTGGAAAAATCAGCCCTTAGTATAATAAAAACTGATATTAAACCCGAGTCTAAGTTGTCAATTTTGAATTAAGAACGTTTGTCGGAATAATGTTCAAAATACAGTAACTGCTCGAAAGTTTTGTGGTTTAGGCTAGGTCTAAAGTTAGAACTCGTTTTGTAATAAGATGGTAAGTATGTGCTTCACGATGTTACCTTGACAACTTTGTTCCATATCCTATTTATGGGTAGGTTTAATTTTTGAAGTGAGTTTACCACGTTCCTTATTAGTTATTTGTTATCTGATCCATTGTGCTGGGTGTTTTCTTGGGGTCCATTTATTTGTTTTCATAGAGTAAGTATCTAGTTGTTTTTGTACAACATCAGAGTATTACGAAGTCGGCCTCACCCCTGTGTGCTGCGGGGCGCAAAATCCCGGGTCGGGGCAATAAACGCGATTAGACAAACATTTCCTGACGCGCGCCACTTTTTCTAAAACTTAGCGAATAAATCAGATCGGTGGTGCGTCGCAGTTTTCTCGTCGTCTTGCCAAATTTATGTACCGATCGGCCCTTTCGTATGGAGATGTGGCTCGCTATTTACATATAAATACCTCGATTATTTGAATTATTCAATCGAGAGGGGGCGGCGCTGACAAATCACTTCCTAAGAGATGGCACAAGTCGGTGGGCTCGAGATCAGCTTGACGCGTGTAGGATACGTCTCGTACCCAACGTCCCTATAAGTTTTTATGAAGCCTACTTAACATTCTTAGATTAAAGTTGGCATGACTTAACTGTGTTGTTAGATCTGTTCGATTTATCGACTTCTATGTCGTTGGTACATCAAATGTTTTTCTTGATGTTTTGTAACATTCGATGTTTTCGTCAAGAAAGCTCCTGTATATCTATCTACCTATAAGTATCTTTAAATTGTTACGAGAAGAAAATCATTTGGTATTCTTACATTGTCCTGTCTTAAAACGTTACACAGTCTTGTGCAAACCAAGTTTTCTTGGCACTGAATGTGATGTCAGTCGGAAATATTTTTCCGCCACAGCTTGGTTGAATTGCCAATGTTTTAACAGTTTAAATTTACATTCCAGGAATGTAAACGTAGCATTACTGAGTATATTTCCTGATTACACTAATAATACATCTCGTTGCAGCTACAGTTATTTATCCCTGCAATGGGTTAAAAATAAATAAAAACCGAATGGTTAACTAGTCGGTAGCTGGGTGTAGTTTTCCCGCAGTTTTATGTCCTCTCACGTGCCATTTAGCCGGGGAAATAGAAGTTTTTGTATGGAAATCGGACGCACTAAACCTCCGGGGCTCGGGAGCGCTCCGCCTATTGTTGCTACGTAACAACCTCATAAAAGTTTATCATTCGCGTGTAAAACAAATTCCGCTGTTATTTCTTTTTTTGCAAACCCTGTTTCGGATGCGGGATGTAGATTTTTCTTGGAATAAATAAAACGCGTATCGATGCCTGATCAGATTCGTGATGAATGGGTACGTAGCCGAATCTGTGTGGAGCGCTGAATCCCAGAATAAGACGAGGATGTCAACGGTAATCTATCTTATAGAGATAGTGCAGGTGAGGAAACAATCATTCTATTATCAGGGCAGTAATACCTTTTTTTATTTGCTATAAAAAATAATATTTCTCTGTAATCATATGTACATACGTACACGTTGTACATCTCCTTCGCGTTAAACAGCCAACAATACTCTTTTGAGTAACACAATATGTTTGAGTCTCAAACACACAAGTACTTTACCCTTGTAAACGCGACGCCTGATAAGAATCAGCGTATCCTGCTAAAATCCCTTGTTATGCTCTTGTTACTGTATTTATATCGCTAATCGCGTTATTGTCTCGTAGGAGCATTAGTTGGGTGCAGTGGTCGAGCGCAAAGCGCCAGCCGTTACATCTGATAAGACCATTTGATATGCTAATAGTGGCAGCAAATGTTCGCGTAATGAGCGTGCGACGGTTTAGCGCCTGCGATACACCCTTTGTGGTCGAGGAGGCTTTTGTAAAGGAATGACTTCTATGTAATTTTCTTCAGTTAGCGGAATGTTGGTGTGTGGCGTGATTATGAGTGTCTGGGTTGCAAAGAGCTGGTTATGTGAACGATTGTTTTGTTTTTTTCTTGAATTGAGATTTTTGGACTTGCTGGCAATAAAAATACCTCAAGAAAATCAGCGAAAAAAGTTGGTAAGTAAGTCCTTGTTTCAGTTGAAAAATCTAAAGAAAAAGAAACCAAAACTACAGTTTGTACTCATGTAGAGTCGTAAAAAACAGATCGTCATGTTACATACATTATTTATTATATTTAATCCATTGAAAGCTCAAAAATAAACGCTCTTCACACATGTGCGTACAATGAGCCGTTAGTGTAGGACTAATATTGGCGGATTAAGATGATATCGCGGGAATTTGACGCGCGTAACCGCCGCGCTCTTCCATCGACTGATCATCAGTTACCATCTAATACGGTGTAATGCGCTCTTTGTTCACGTTACGGTATTATTTGCAGCATTTACCACACGATTATTACATTATATGGCAAGTGTCCACAGAAAATCCCACTAAATAGAGTCTACTGAACTAGGTACTTTTAAACGTTAAGAGAAGCAGGCATTCAAAAGTCCGCCATCAATAAATTATTAACTCTTACTTCGAACAAATAGGTATTTGAGAACACTTCCGATCGCTTTGGCTACTGATCGCGATCAAATCTCTCCGGCTACTTTTCCACCCTCTCTGCAAAGTAAATCGCATTTACAACGTTTCAACCTCGCTAACATGTTAAAACAGAACTAATGGACATTCGCTCCAGTCTCAGGCCGCAGGAGACGAATAATACAAGTAAAATGGTCCCATCTCCACGCTTCATTAATTTTATTGCCCCGAGGCGCTCCCGGCTCAAGTCGGAACGCCGCGCCGAGCGCCGCTGGCGAAAACACGCCATTATTCTATGTTGTCAGTGACTTAAATTAAATAAACACAAACCATTATGCGTATATCGAAATGCACTCACTTTTCTATTGTCTATGCGACAACTGTCAACATTTTGGCGCGTAATCTTTTTCATGTAGATGTAGTGTGGCTAACAATGAGGTTCTACTCTAATGTAATGGAGATATTAGCGCGAAACCGTAGCGGAATAATTCCGACATGGTTTTTTGTGTGCGCACGACACAATAGGATTATTCTCCATTGATCATTGCTTATTATAAGTAGTTGTGGAGGGTGCGTAACATGAAAACTAAATTTGGTTTATCGGCTATTATGGAAAGTAGGTGTTAATGTTGAGAGAAATTTATGATACGATCGTGACTTCTACTGTTTGCACTATACTTCGTCGTTATAAGCACACAGCCGTTTTAATGAATAATAAATTACCTAATATTTTGTGCAGATTCAGCAGAATAACACTATTCCTAAACTTACTTATAATTTCATTTTGTAAGAATAAAAGAAATATATCTATGTGGACCTATAGAGCAGACCTACGTATTCTTAAATAAAACAAACAATTCTTATCAAACAAAGGTAATGAGGGGTAAGTGGGAGTTATCTGGCCGTAAACTGTTAGGCCTGGAGTCGACAGAGCGCAGCGGAGGCTCGAAGGAGGTCGGAGGCGGAGGAAACCTCTCACAATGCCCTCAACTACTAATGTTTACTCAACTCCGAGTGCGACAAAGGGCCGGAACTATTGTTTGTTGGGAAAGCTTTATTTTGCTACCCTCGACGCTTGCCGCGACAATAGGTTACCCAACTTAAAAATATATTATCATGATAGACGTTGGAAAAGTGTGAACATGGCTAGGAAAAATAACAATTTTGTGGATAATAATAGTACCTAGGTATTCTACTAGGTACGGTGATGAATTTCTCTTTAGGTGTAGTGAGTTTATTCTGTAGGTAATCGAATCGGGGGCGTCGGCCACAGGTGCGTCGACCACTGGGGGCCTAAGCCACGGACCCACACGAGCTACCACAGCTTATAAGTATGTTAGTACAGCGACATGCGACCACGGGAAGGTACTTTCTTGTTTTCAGTAGTCGGGTTTTAGTTTTTAAACTTATCTTTTATTTAATTATTTTGGGGCTTATTTCAGTAATATTTATATTTTTGAAATGGCTCTTTCATTTGATGCGGCAACAAGGCACAATCCTAAAATATTTATTTTTAAATTCATTACTTTATGTCCTCTAATATTGAATGTAGTGTGATGTCACCTAACCAGCGGACGGCCAAGACGCTTCTAACGATACCTCATTTGTCAAATTATTAAAAGAACTTTTGAAGTTATGAGGGAACAGATGAACAGACATACATACCGGTCAAAATCATAACCCTCCTTTTTGCTTCGCCGTAGTCGGGTAAACAGTCTACATTATTTTCTTTAGTAAGAAAATATTATCAACGTTAAAGTCACACCCCTACTAATTCCACATCCGGACGGAACGGGGGCGCTGGAGAGTTGAAAATTATCCTTTTCACGAACGACCTTAAGCATAATAGAGAAAGCACTTAAGCCATTTTCTCCGCCTTTGAGTGGCGTAAGCGCGACCGTTTGCTGGGGATACATCTCGTGAGCTAGAAAATCAGCCATTATAGTCGAGTATATAGGAGTTTCATGAGTTTATCGTACGAGCCGGGGGCGGGCTGGTCGACCAGCGTTTTAACCTAATGCGGCTATTGGGCGGCGCTAACGGCAATTAGGCTACATGCGAGCAAATGGATTGTGCATTACCGAGGACATGGATTGATTTATTGGCTAATAGAAGAACACACACCCGATATTACGTACGTTACGTATTATTACGTAGTACGTTTATAAAAGCACGATTCGATTATCAAATTAAAGTGGAAACTTACCACCAGCTGGGACAATACAGTCATTACAGCATTACTATCAGTCCACCGAATCAAGTATTAAACGCGATCAGTAGCGTGACCTGAAGTTGATTGCTTGCCAATAAAGCACGAGCTACATTCCTACAATATTAATAGCTTTTCAGAAACAATACTGAGTCAAAATTTTCAATAACTGAAATGAAAACTCATTTCCCGCAACGGGAAAACTCTGATGTCACGCGACTGAATAGCTTATTGTGAATGTATTCGGACTTTCTTTTTATACTATCCGAATATTCCCATAAATTGGATTCACATGATCTTATATTAAATTCATGTCCCTTAGAATCACTGCTCTTTATATCGAAGTCATGTTTTTTGATATTCCTTCACGTAAAAGATCACATCTGTTAGTGGCCGGGCATCTAGGTACCGACCTATGAATAATAAATGTGTCGAGCTGGCCGATTGGGGAAATTGAATTTTATAGTTCGTAACACATTCGAGGACAGATGTCACAAAATGGCTGCTCGCCGGCGGCTACGTGCCGCGTAATCGAAATGTCAAATAGAAATCAAAATTAGGTCGATTGTAGTGTTAATAATTAAATAATGACGGGCTAGGTGGCGGTCGGCGGCATTTGTACGCATTAACGAGGGAGCTTACTTCATTTATAATGCGTATGGGGAAGGTGCGAGCTTCATTTTGATTAACAGAGTTACTTCTGTTTGGATGGACAATTATCGGTCCATTACGCTGAGTACACAATGACCGGTTTTCCATTAAATTATTGAGCTCTATTCAAATGTCGCTTACGTACCTACTGATACACATGGCTCCGATGGCTCGTTTACACATGGCACTTACTTGTCCATTTATTTAGGTGACATTGTAACAACGAGGATTAGCATTAGCACCTTCATTGATATATATAAGTTCCTATAATAGTAGTGTTACAAAAAAGTAACAAATAAAATATGGATACCTAAGCAAGTCACTTTCGCAAAGTGTTTGATTTATTCCCAACACAATACTTAGGGAGAAATCTGCATATTTTATTCAGACTTAGGTGGATGGGTTTAAAAACTCTAGACAAAATTTTATCTACATTTAGGTCTACACATTCAAGCGACTAGTAATTCTTGGGTTCCAGTCAAAGAGAATATAGTCTTTGATTCCAGTGGGTGTCACTCCAAAAGCTATCTAATTCGTGCACTTCAAAATACAAATTAGCAATATAAATATAATCAAACTCCAACAGTATCGTATAACAATACCGAATTCAATTTGCTTTACAGCTGATATATTGTCGTTAATTGATTTCCCCTCAGTGCCCCGCTCCCCACGAGTTCTGAGTTAGATAAATTCGTGCTATCCGTTTACATCATTAAATTTTATTAGTGGCAACACAATGGCAGGGCCATTCGCGCATCTACGAAGAGAGGGACTTTTCCGCCGGCAATGGCGTCCCCGGCCAATTCGTATTTCCTTTTGGCGCGAATTAAGCAGGCTATTAAGTCGGCTTTGAGACGTATGACGAATCATAAAGCCGTACGGATAATAGCCACGCATTCACATGAAGATTTGGACGATTTGCGATAAAATAAGCAACTTTTTAGTACCGGTTCAGGGGAGTCATTTAGCTATTTATTTCCATGCGTTTTTCTCTATAGCATTCGATTTCCGGAGGAAATGTGAGAAGTCAATTGCTACATAGAAGCAATGTATACCTATCTATCTACTTAGTTACTGAATAATTAAGAGCTCTTACATATTGTTACTGTGCATAGAAGGTGTATATTGAATTTGATGAAATTTCGATAGCTACGGTGATAGAGTTTATCAACGAATGAGTCAATTAATCGCTTCACGGAGTTAGTTGAATTACTCTGTAATCTTCAATCTGTCCATCGCAATCATTATTCGATTAATGGAATTCAATCTTAACGCTGACATGTTATAGTTGCGTCACCTAATAGATAGATGGCGTGTGCAGCAGTTATTAGTGTTGCCAGAGTCATAATCTGTCATAAATGTCAAGCAAGCGAGGCGATGCGACGAGGCTATTATTTCGAATATTATCGTCATTTCAATTCGTAGGCTAAACAAGTGGTCCTCTATCACCCATTGTTACGGAAAGTGTCACGCAATCAAAATTCTTATTCAGAGAATTAAGTTTTGAGGGATTTTGAAGAATCCTACCACAAAATAATGACCGAAATAGTTTTGTAGTTCACCTAAGTATCAAAATGTGTTTATGTAATAAAATTGAATGTTTTGTTGGTGTTTTGGCTAATAGCATAAAACAACACTATTTACACAAACAAAGATGCTTTATTTGCATAATTAAAATTAAATTTAGCTACCTCAAAAGTAAATCAATCGGTGTCCCTTATGATAGGAATGCCATCCAGTTTTGTGATTTGTTGGAGTCGAGTGGAAGCCTGGTTACGCCATGTGTCAACGTCTGGTTGGGCTTCAACTATCGGGTTCCCGATGAAAACCAAGTCTCTGAGATTTGGACACTCCTGCAAAAAAATTGAAACGTACATGAAATTCATAAACGAGTAGGTATAATATTAAAACTTATATTACGGCAATATCTAATTTGTAAAAATAGTTAGTCTGGCTGTAAGCAACAAAGTATCAAGCGCGGGAGGAATGCAGAATGCAGTTGAGTGTTATGACTGAGTGCTGGGTAGGTCTTCAGTCACCTGGTTCAAATTAGAGGTTGGAGCTGTATTTTTCCGAGCAACCGAAGCCGTTCAGCTTGACTACAGTTGTTTATGTGTGGTCTTACTTTAATAATAATGCTGATGTAACCACGGCACCACCACCACGTAACTCAAACTCAAACCATTTACTTATTTCAATTAAACCATTTACAGGCACTTTTGAACTGTCAATAAGTCGGTCAGTCAGAAAATATGAAGCTAGTTGCCCATTCCAAAGCGTAGATACCTATGGAAAAGAACGGGCAAGGAACTCCATGGACAATCTTTTAAATCATATTTTTACAAAAATATCAGTTACATCATTAATGTTGAATTTACAATTACATGTGAGAACGATGTAAAAAAGACGTACGCGTAAAAGCATCCAGAGTACAGCAAATAGTAAGAAAATAACAATCCAAAAATAAAATAATTAAAAATAAGCCGAGGCAGCTGAGTGATGACCAGCCCCAGCTGACGGCGCCCGTTCACGAACATGATGCATAGATCAGCACCATTCAGCTCAACCATTTTGAAGGGAGCTAAATGATCCTATACACACGCCACCCGTCAGCGAGACATTTGTGTGAGCATGACACTATCAGCCGCCATGGCACATTCAAGTCAATGCAAGACATTTCGTATTTGGTCCGTATTAGGTACCAGCTGTACTTAGTTGATCAGTTAATGTCATCTTACCTACTTATAAAAAGGTTGGTTGCTAAGCAGCCTGAACCATTCCCACTGCTGGGACAAAGGCTTATTCCTATGATAAGGAGTGGGCCGGAATCCACCGCGCGAGCCCAGTGCGGGTTTTAGTTCTTAAAACATATCGGTTTGCTCACGATATTATCCTTCACCGTTTTGAGAGCAGTGGTGATGGAATAAAGTATGGCCTGACTGCAACATAATTTATTTCCTTTTCGAAAGCCTCCAACAGTGGACTATGATTCTGCCTACGCATATTAATGAGCTGTAAAAAATATAACGTAGATATTTGACATGGATAACAAACCTGTAGTCTATTGAACTCCACCCATTCCTTGATGTTGTTGTTGGACATGTACAGAACTCTCAAATGTTTGAGTTGTCCGACGCCTTTCAGTTTATCGATCGGATTGTAGCTTATCCACAACTCTTCCAATGTCTCTGCTACAGTTTCCTGAAAGGTAAGAAATAAAAAGTATGAAAAGTAGTATGTACAGTAGTTCCCCTGATATTTGGATAATAGTTGTAGGGACTTATGTGACAGTTGTCATCAGTCTAGCATTAAGCCATAACTTTATGGTTATGGAACACTGGTCGCCCTAGAGTTTCACTAGACTGATACGGCGGAGTCTCGGTATTTTTGTACGAGAACTGAACCCTGAAATTTGAAACAGGCGGTCATATAAGATTTTATTGGCTCGTCATGTAGAATGTTGCGTATAAGGCTTACCACTCCTGCTAAAGATTTTATATAATTCCGTCCAACGGATAAAATCTTGAGAGATTTCATGCCAGCAATACCAGCTATTTTGTCAATCATGTTCGATGATAGGCTTAATTTCCTGAAAATAGAAAACATTAGATATTTATTATGTAGGGAATTAGGGATATCTATAGCACTGACCACCGAGTAAGCCGTAAAATAAATAGAACGTACTTAAGGGGCACATTGAGTTGAGAAACAATTGGACCTTGTAGAGCAAAGAGCATTCATCTAGTCACTTCCTAGAGCTATGTGCCATATTTAGGGTCAATAACATTATTTCGATAATATTGCTAAGGCACCTATCCCACCACCGGAAGCGACTAGCTAACAACGATTTTCTCGCTCAAGAAACACAAAAGATTGTAGGTCCCGTGTAAGTAAAAGAGATACATATAGACTATATACATATTAATAGTTGATCGCGGACTGTTCACACTCCCGTCGCGCGACGGCGAAACCTTCTCGTTTGTGGCAGCGACAAGAGCTATGAAAGAGAGTACCTACTCGCTCAGCGACACTCGCTTGGCGGGCAGACCACTAGGTATATACGCGTACCAGCGAGTAATTGCCCGCCGCGACGCGACGGCGCGCCGGTCGTCGTCGTCGTCGTGTCCGTCGCGCATTCGCTGCTCGTTGCTCGCCAACTAGTTTTTAGTTGCTAGCTCTACTGGCTTTGCGTTAATCACCGGCGGCAAGGCAGGTGGCTTACTTAAATAGGTTCAGGGATAAATATTTGCAAATTTTCAACCCAAGATATAAAACTTACTCGCAGCACACTAGAGTGGACAGAGCTCCATCCATCTTTTCTATGGGAGGCCATTGAAACTGCAGCTCAATCACTTTGGCTTCTGCGGCGTTTTCTCCTTTCGCTTTCTCCCAGTGAGCTATTGCTTCCTTGCACGTGGTTGGTTTTAAAGCTGCCATTACTATTTAAAATGAAGGGACCTACCTATATCAATTTTATATGAGGTAAATGTGACGTGTGATAAGCGTAGTGGGGGACGCCCCTCCAGCAGATGGACTAACGACCATAAAAAGGTGGCTGGAACAGCTTGATAGCAGCCTATTAAGTCCAGCAGTGGCTACGATAGGCTGACTTGATTTGTTGATTGACATCGGTGGTTATTTTCAAAGGGCACCGAAACTACTGTACCTACAAGGTGACGGTTGAGGATTTCTTGGATGTTGTTGTTGTTGTTTACCGTGCTGGTGATCGATTTGCGGTATAATAGTGTATTTACCTATACAACTATATACGTTATAATTGCTGCTATATATTCACACGGGAGAGTACTGCTGTGATGCTTCCTTGCGAGGAAAAAAGAAGTGTTTTCGTTTTGTGCAGGGAAATCACATAGTCAAATTATTGTAGTTCGTTTGTAGAGCCTCATTAGAACGCCCGTGGCTGGGTACGAGGCTACGAGGGTTAAGAGAACCAAGGTCAACGAGCTTATCGAAAACAAATGAATCTTTATGTACCTGAGATCTCTTATTTTTCTAAATTATTGTTTAACTTATTTTGCTTTTAGTTTACACCGTTAACACTGACGCTTTGTCAAATTCTGGAATGACATTCGTTCGTGATCCGTTCCATCTTGATATTATTTTTCTGTAGATAGTTGACGATTTACGAAATTATTAAAAATGTACCTATTTATGAAAAGAGGTTTGAATTTGGAAGGTTTGATGTAAATTAATTATATAAACAATATACATAGAATGTTTAACACTAAACGTAACGTTTTAAATATGTTTGTCCTTTCTGTTTTATGTGATGTAGGTACAATAAAGTGTTATAATAAATAAATATTTGGTCAATCTCTACCGTTACCCTTAAGCAAGGTTTAGACTAGCAATTAAACTTGCAGAAGTTGACTTACGCAAGCTGTTACCACAGTGTAAATAGGTGTGGCAAGCCAACTCCTGCAAGTGTTGCAGCTTCCTGACCTTGCTACAAGTTACATGTGTAAACGCCAAAATATGGCCGCGGCAAGCTGCTTCTGCAATTTTTTCAGCTTGCAAGGCTTGCGAGTTTAGATCATCAATAAAATTTGCAGAAATCGACTTCCTCAAGGAGCAACCATTGTATAAACTGTTGCGGCAAGTTAACTTCGGCTAGTGTTGCAACTTACAAGTCGGAAGTCACACGTGTAAACGCTATTTTGACATTGCCGCGATAACTTCTGGATTTATTTGTTTGCAAAATAAAGTTTTCTGTGTTGACCAAGATGTCAGTTAAAAAAGTATGGGCTCGAAATGAAATTGTGGCGCTAATAGAAAAGTACGAACAGCACAGATAATTGTGGGATACTAAAATCAAGGATTATCGCAACAAAATTATGAAAAATGCCACTCTGCAAATTCTGGCACTAGAAGTCAATACCAGCGAAACGAATTAATTATCTACCCACTTTTGATCTTTGCGTTGTTTTACCGTGCCTACTGTCATAATAGTATAGTATTTTTAAGGTATATTAATATTGTATTGTATGTGTATAAATGACATTCAGTTGGCAATAATTATTGCGTAGAAATGCCGGTAAAAATGTAAACAGTCTTGCAAAAACTTTCAAGCGAGATCTTGCTGGTGACTTCCGAAAGCGACTTGTGTTACAAAAATTGCAGGCAATCTAACGGACCAGAGAATGCTCACCCAAGAAATCGTTGTAAGTCATCGTAAATCTAAACAATCGGGCAAGAACTTGCAAGGAAGATCTTTCGTGTCACTTGCGACCGTGAATTGTGCTATAAATATTGCATCTAATGTAAACAGACAAGCAAGAACTCGCTCATGAAATTGCAGGAAGAACTTGCTAATCTAAACCTCGCTTTAAACTTATTTAGGTACCTATGCCTTTATTTTACGCAACTGTTTCAGTTTCATAACCTACTTATTCGATTTAATTTTTTTTACAATTTTTACCTAACTGCAAAGACCATTCTTTGCAGTAGGGTAAAAATTGTAAAAAAACTTCACTGCGAAGATTCTAATACAATATAGATATATAGATTATCTATCTATCTTTTAGTTCTTCACCACGCACGCAGAACTGTGTATTTCTAACTAAGCTAAATCAAATACACTTTCCAACGAAACAATATGTAACTTATTGACTTTGAAAGCATACAAAAATCATAGCGTGTTAGCTTTAAATAAGAGAAGGGTGTTAGGACCGCTGGGCACGCGGGGTCGTCCCGGTTGGGCGCCAGTAATCACGACGCGCCCTCACGCCTTCACCGTCCTTTTGCCCCTGCGCCATTTTCCCTGTGTGCCCAAACCGTGCGTTTGCTGAATTTCAAGTGCACGGATTTAGCGGTTCTTCCTTTCAACGGAGTTTATGCAAACATGGGAAGTGTACATAAGGTAGATGTTCAATGTTGATATATGGAGGGCGCAAACGTTCCGATAAGTTATGGTACGTACCTATAATCTTAACTGATTACTCCCTTTATTTAATTTTATGTACATATAAATTATATTTTTAAATATTAGAATATAAAAACATAAAAACATTTAAAAATATAAAAAATAGTAGCCCACCGGTATCGGGAACAGGGTCCAAGCTACCGGCGGTCAGGGCTCCAGAGAGAGGAACCTCCTGACAATGCGAGCCGTGTCCAGAAGTACCGCTTTCTGAATCAAGCCCTTGATCCAGCTGCCCAACGAGAGCCTCTTCAGGTGTTGGTCGAAGCTCTTGGCTATTAGTCCATTGGCTGTTACGACTATCGGCACAATGATTGCTGAGTCAACATCCCACATGTCGACAACCTCGTGAGCCAAGTCAAGATACTTGATCTGTTTATCTTTCTCGGCTTTCACGAGGTTCTCATCATGCGGGACGGTTATATCAACAATCATTGCGCGTCGCTCTGATTGATCTACCACCACTATATCAGGCTTATTGGCAATAATAGTCCTGTCAGTGATGATGGATCGATCCTAATATAATGTGATATTACCATTTTCGAGAACTGGGTCGGGCACATACGTAGTACGGCACCTCCGATTCCACAAGGCTGTATTTCAGAGCAAGTTGCTGATGGATTATCCTGGCTACAAGGTTGTGTCTATGCAAGTACTCTCCGTTAGCTAGACGAGAACACCCGGAGATAATATGCCTGATTGATTCTCCCGGCCGGTGGCATGCCCGACAGATGTCAACCGTGCCGTCTTTCACAATAAATCTCCGGTAATTGTTCGTCATCATAACTTCGTCCATAATTGCACAGACAAAACCTTCGGTTTCTCCAAAGAGGTCACCGAAACGCAGCCAGGCTACGGACGCTAGTAAATCTACATCGGGTCCATGTAGGGCCCGGAAAAAGCGTCCGTGAAGCTCCTTACTCTGCCATACCTCCATGCGATCATTAGTGTCAAGCACTACTGGTTTGCGCCAGTTCTCTTTACCCAAGGAGAGCGGGGTGAGGCCCTTGTCCACCGCGACTACATCCCGATGCATCCCCACGTCGGTTTCTAAGAAATATTCCCTGAGACTGCATATCTCGCGATTGTGGAGAGTCTTCGCATTTAAAAAGCCTCGACCTCCACACTTTCGCGGGATATACAGCCTCATTACCGATGACCGTGGGTGATGCATTCGATTTGCAGTCAGCAGTGTACGGACCTTCCTATCCAGGGCGTCGAGTTCGGTCTGAGTCCATTTGAGTATGCCGAAAGAGTACATCAGAACCGGCATGACCCAACCATTGAAGGCGCGCACCTTGTTTCCGCCTGAAAGAAGACTATTAAATACTTTTTTCAGGCGGCCAAAGAAGCGCTCTTTCAATGATTGCTTCATGTCAGTAACATTGATGCCCAACGCTTCCGACATACCCAAATACTTATAGGTTTCGGATGCGGAGAGGGCTCGAAGGTTTGTGGAGTCCGAGAGTTGGGTCCCCACGGATTCCACAATCTCCCCTCGCTTTACATGCATGACCGCACATTTGTCCACACCAAATTCCATCCTGATGGCGCTACTGAAAGTTTCAGTAATTTTCAGTAGCTCCATCAGTTGCAAATTGTTGGGAGCAAAGAGTTTTAGGTCATCCATGTAAAGGAGGTGAGATATAACCTGACCACCTCTCCTCAGCCGATAGCCTAGACCTGAATCCTCCAGCAGTGTGCTTAGAGGATTCAAGGCTAAGCAGAACCAAAGCGGACTCAAGCTGTCGCCCTGGAATATGCCTCGCTCGATCCTTATCGGCTCGCTATTCCTCTGGATATTTCGACATCCTGGATAGCGAAGGACCGTCCTCCATTGCCCCATACACGACATCAGGAAGGTGCGTAGAGTTGTATCTACTTTATACAACCCCAGCACCCTCATGACTCATGAGCCATGTATGCGGCACCGAGTCATAGGCCTTCTTATAAACTTATTACTTATTGTTATGTTCTTTTTTGTGAAAAATAGTAAAGTAGATTTATTAAATGGACAGTAACATTTCTGCATTTACATAGTATTTTCCCTTTAAAATACATAGAACAAATAGGTAGATATATAGGTATTGTAATGTTGACTTTGAGAAGAACATGATATCCATCTTAAGTAGGTATATCTACACTCACAAGTTTATTACAGACATCAGGCTTGTGGCAGGAAGTACTTAGGGATCTACTTCGTTTTTAGAAAAATTGGTCATCATAATCCATACTGAGAACCATTCATAAATGCATCTATTAAACGGGGTTTTAAATTCAAATATTTGTTCCGCCCCATAGACGGTACAAAGGGATATTTTGGCGCCACGCGTCGCCACGTGATCTATGCGTAATTCGCATCATCATTGTGTTTTGGACACGTGTTCATAAGTAGATACACTGCTTGCAAAATACTTTTACACTTTAAGTTATAATAGGTTTAATAATACACACAATGATGTATGAGTAGTTCTTGGGAATATAAATCGGTTTAATCTGACTGTTTTGACTGAATTAACTCTACGTCGGCATTAATCCAACGTTTGTTCATGAACGACGAAGGTTGTAGAGCGAGCGGTCGTGAGTTCAATCTTGTTTCCCGATACGTTAAGAACAGCCGGTCGATTCTGTAAAAATCTCACCGTGAAAACTTAGGTGAAGTGAGTTTGTTTTTGCTAGGAATTGACACTATTGACAGCTCACTCCACGCTCACTTCACCTAAGTTTTCACGGTGAGGTTTTTACAGAATAGCAACGCAGTAGGTAGAGCGGTTCGGTTCGGTAGAGAGGTAGAGAGTTGATCCCTTTCCCTTCCTTAGTAGTAATTAGTAGTTTTGTGTAATTCCTAATAGTACCTAGTTTTGTGTAATTTCAAGTTTGATTTACTGTACGGCTATATCTACCTATGCCTCTGCAAGTAGGTAGGTATATATGATGCTTCCTACGCAAAAAGTACGGTCAATCGCACGTCCGTATAATAATATTTTTTTATTGAATCAATGTTACAATTATTAGCATATACCTAATTAGCATAACTAACTGTCGGCTTGTATTCTGTAACGGTTTTGTTAGTCATCTTCATTTTAATCTTTACGGTGGTTCCCAAACTAGTCAGAAGACAGCGTCTGTATCTTGAAGACCAGTTTAATGCTTCAAGATAAAAAAACTATCATGTTAAAAAAAATACAAACCGTTATTATTATTATGCAAGCAAATCTCAAAAAGCTTGTCGCGAGATTTAGGTGTATTTACTTAGTTTGAAAATGTTTAAAATTAAAATCAATCTGATCATGTTATTTAATTTACTTGTTTATCTACACAGGTAAATCTCGCGACAAGCTTTTATCTATTTATATAAAATTCAAAGTCCTGACTGACTGACTGATATATATCAACGCACAGCCCAAACCGCTGGACCTAGAGACTTGAAATTTTGCACATAGATACCTTATACAGTGTAGGCATTCACTAAGGAAGGATTTTTGGAAATTCCATCCCTGAGAGGGACAAATAGGGGATGAAAGTTTGTGTGAAAAATCTTATTCCTTGAGTTAATAAACTTGAAACTTGGCACGAATACTTATCTAAGTAAATTATGAATATTGGCATTTTTTGTTTTTCTAAACTACCCCCTAAAGGGAGATTGGGGGTACTCAAAATTTGTATGGAAGAATTTTAACGCGCGGTCCGATTAACTCGAAACTCGGAATTTAAACTTAAGACCAAAAATAAAGAATAACGTGTATCGGGGTTTCTCAAAAATCTACCCCTAACGGGGTGATAAGGGGTAGTTAATTTTACAGGGGAGGATTATACTGCGTGGCTTGATTAAGTCGAAAATCAATAAATCTTCGAGTCAAGTAATAAACACATTCCAAACAATTTTTCGAAATTCTAACCCTGTTGGGGGGAAAAGCGAGGATACAGTTTATATGAAAAATCTTATTCATTTGGTTAATAAACTTGAAACTAAAGGGAGATTGGGAGTGTATCATTTTTTATGGAAGAATTTTAACGCGCGGTCTAATTAACATAGTACCAAAATAATTATTAAAGTGTGTCACGGTTTAGAAAATCTACCCCTAACGGAGTGAAGAGGGATAGTCAATTTCATAGGAGAGTGTTTTATTACGTAGCTTGATTGGAAAATTGGTATAAATAATCTTTAAGTCAAGCTATAGTAACATCCCAGACGATTTTTCAAAACTCCACCCCTGGATCTAGGAATGTGGAAAGGGGGATTGGGGGGTGTCAAATATTGTACGGAAGAATTTTAACGCGCGGTCCGATTAACTCGAAACTCAGTATTTCTACTTAAGACCAAAAATAAAGAATAACGTGTATCAGGGTTTTGCGAAAATCTACCCTTAACGGGGTGAAAAGGGGTAGTTAATTATACAGGCGAGGATTTTACTGCGTGGCTTGACTAACTCAAAAATTGGTATTAATAATCTTTGAGTCAATTAATGAACATATCCCAAACTATTTTTCGGAATTCCACCCCTGTGGGGGTGAAAAGCGGGAAATACAGTTTATATGAAAAATCTTATTCATTTGGTTAATAAACTCGAAACTTGGTACGAATACTTATCTAAGTAAATTATGAAGTTAAGCATTTTTTTTATAAACTACCTCCTAAAGGGGGATTCGGGGTGTCAAAATTTGTATGGAAGAACCATAGTGGAAAAGGGTAATAAAGTTTAAGGGGTGGATTGCTGGGAAATATAGTAGGAAATGCTGTATCCACTAGCAGGAGTAGCGCCACCAGTGGTTCGCAGAGCGCTGGCAAGCTCTAGCGAAAGAGCCAAAATGGTCTCCGACACACGACACCCTTTGCACGACAACATCCTTGTGCCACAAAGGCTGAAAAGCCGAAACAGCTTTTTAAAGTGTGTCGTCCCACTACCACCACACGATGGCCACCACAAGATGGACTGAAGCTGAGTCGAGCCGGTGCTTCCTTACCCAAACCATTTGTTTCACCCGCTGAAGACCTCCCACCTGCACATGAGTTACCTTGGGTAACCTGGAAGTCTTTAAACAGACTCCGGACTCAGGTTGGCCGAAGCAAGGAAAACCTATTCAGGTGGAGATTCATAGACGACTCCGCCTTGGAGTGTAAATGTGGTGCTGTTCCACAAACGATGGGACACTTAATATCGTGTCCTGCGTGTCCTGTTAGCTGCACGGAACTGGTGGACGCTGGTGATGGCGCCAAACGAGTAGCCGAATTCTGGGCCGAGTCCGTTTAGATTGCTATCGACCCGCTAAGAAGAAGAAGAAGGGCTGTATTTTACTGCTTGCTTCCATTAATTCGAAAATGGGTATCGGTCTTTGAGTCAAGTTTGTTAGAGTTTGCATAATATATCAAGGAAGATAATAGATCTTCTGACACTGGAAGATCGACTTCAGGACTTGTGTGTGTTTACGGAGGTCCAATATCATGGAGAAATTACAGACATCAGTCGCGATCTCTAGCACAGAAGCCGAAATTGTAGCTGCTAGTGAAGCTGCAAGAGAAATAATATGGCTGAAACGTTTGATTGAAAACATAGAGCCATCAACGATGACTCCTGTTCTCCATGTGGATAACGAGTCGGCCATCAAACTTGCGCTAAATCCGCCATATGAGTTCCACAACAGAACCAAGTATAGCTACGACATTTCTTTATACGAGAAACCATAGCTGATGGGACTATGATGATTGCAAAGATTGGTACTGAAAACCAAATTGCTGATATGTTTACGAAGGCACTGTATAAGCCAAGACTGGCTATGCTTTGTCGCCAAATTGGCGAGCACATTTAAAGACTCTGTTGTTCCCTAGCTTCAAGAGAAGATGTTAGAGTTTGCATAATATATCAAATCTCTCAAGGAGTTTGCATAGAAGGTGAAGCTACGGAACCTCCAAAGATAAAAAGGAACACACTATTCAAAATAATAAAAAGAAATGATAGTGTGTCACTTTTGATAGATAATTTTACTCCTGTATGAAAATTGTTATAATGTAGTCTTAAATATAATTAAGTAAATATATATTTCTACATTTATGCCTCTTGATTCAATTACTTTAATAAAGTTATGAACACATCCCAGCGGGGATACAGTTTATTTGAAAAATCTGATTCCTTTGATCTATAAACTTTAAAATTGGCCCGAATAGGTAGTTATTTATCTAAATAAATGATAAAGATCATATTTTAGGGAAAAGTACGAAATACACGCGGACGAAGTCACGGGAAAAGTGCTTAGTATCATATAAATTGTGTAATGACATTACAAGTTGATAGTAAAAGTTTTAAAGGAAAAGTTTGTTAGTTTGTTTTTAAAAAAGCTTTTTTTTTTACTTTTAATTTATTTTTTACTTTTTAGTTATCGCTGGACAGTTGCAGTGGGCTGGCAGTGCTGTTGACGCATATCTCACCAAATTACACGAGTCAGTTAGCCAACCGATGCTACAGGCTCGAACAATTCGATCTCAATATCATAATCGAGGACTCCAAAAACCACAGTACACCAACATTTCAGACGGATTGGAGCAACGGAGTTTAACTCGCATTCGTATTCTCAGCAAGTCCTTTCATTGGATACCTACCCATATTGTAGGAAAGCAACAAAAACTTACTCCGCCATCTTTAAAAGTCCGCCATATTGTATCACCATCTTGGGTATTCCGCCATGATGTTGGATTCAGAATGACGTCACTTTATATTTCGAGTTAGTCTCAGCAAGCCCTTCATTTGATACCCATATTGTAGGAGTGCATTAAAAATAACCAGTCCGCCATCTTGGGTGTTCCGCTATATTGAATTTAGAGTGACGTCACTTTATTTTTCGAATTATTCTCAGCAAGCCCTTTCATTTGATACCCATATTGTAGGAGTGCATTAAAAAATAACTAGTCTGCCATCTTGGATGTT
This sequence comes from Mesoligia furuncula, assembly GCA_916614155.1. Taxonomy (NCBI): domain Eukaryota; kingdom Metazoa; phylum Arthropoda; class Insecta; order Lepidoptera; family Noctuidae; genus Mesoligia; species Mesoligia furuncula. The sequence continues at coordinate 10,521,718 of OU744793.1, read as the reverse complement.
CCGCCATGTTGGATTTAGAATGAAGTCACACAGCAAACCATGCATTGTCATCCAAACTAAACGTGTATGCAAAGTTTTAGCTCAATCGTTTGAAGATTGAGCAAAATTATTGCTTCAAAATTGAGTTGCAAGAGTCTACCCGAACAAACATAGTTGCAAGTTAAAAAATAAAATATCAAAAGGTTTTAAAAATATAAACATCGAAAGGAGGTTCTCACCTCCTCCTTTTTTGAAGTCAGTTAGAAGGGAATTTGAAAGCCAAGAACATAACTCTACTTTTCCGAACGCTTTTCAGTACAGCATTGTAGGTATGTTTCAGAACGAACATTGTAAACGTCAAAACAACCACAACATAACAAACGTCAAAACGTGCGTATAACCTCACATTATGTGCCCATGAAACGTAAATAACTTGTGAAATCGTGGAATATGGATGACTTACAACTAAATATATCAGTCCCCAAGAAGGTAAGTGCGGGAACTTAATGTGAACATTAATATTTCCTCAAGACTCCGTGTTAACTAGTTTGTTTTGATAGGATAAGAAAAAACCAAGTGCTCCTCAGAAGAACGCGGGGGAATACAAATTTATATCCAATCCAAAGTTTACTGGTAAGACCATAGCTAGGAAAAGACCCCAGAATTTGGCTGCAACCAATCGTGCTGTCATAAAAAATGCCGAAGGCCCGCCTAAAAAGGTGGCAAAAGTGTCACCTGCAGTAGACAAATCTGACGATTTGGGGGCTAAACTACGAGATCTCAGTGAAAATAAAGGCAAATACCAAGGGAAGAACTACCAAGATCTCAGTGACACTATACAATTGAAGCAAAACAAGCCTAGGAGTGGTGGATGGATATCTTCACTATTTAAGAACAACCCACAAGTGCCTCGTATTGGGCAGCGGGCTGTCAAACCGATTGTGGAGCAGGTGTTTGCAGGCAAGACCTTCACAGACTTAGATATACACCCACATAGTGTTGCAAACTTGCAACAAAACTTAGGTTTGAAGGAACTGATGACAGTGCAACAGAATGCAATACCTGTTATATTACAAGGCCGAGATGTTCTCATTAGGTGAGTTTAAACTTTTTTCTACATAAATAAGTACTAAAAATTATACTGAGTTAACAAATTGCATAATATTTGGTGTGTGGTGTAATTACTGATTGTGCAACTAAATGTGATTCCTTCATTGCCTGTAACCTATTTAATAAAAATAAAAAAAATGGCCAATGATATTTTTATGTTGTAAGTTTTTTGGTTTTTGTTACTTAACTGATAATGTACATTGTTCATATTATTTTGTAACTAGGTCACAGACTGGGTCAGGCAAAACACTGGCATATGCATTGCCAATCATAGAGGGGTTACAGGCCATAAGACCTAAGATAAGCAGGAATGACGGCATCAGGGTCATAGTGGTGATACCAACCAGGGAGCTTGCGGTTCAGACTTATGAGCTATTTATTAAGCTAGTCAAGGTACTTGATACACTGTCTATTATTTTTAATTATTCGCTCCAAACATTATGGAAAGGTTTTAAAAGACTTCAGTATGTAATAAAATTATGCTAGGTACATATTTTATAGTATTGACAAAAAGTATACTAAATTCTGTCTGTGTGGTGCCGGACTTAAAGAATAGCACCACCCCATACTTCCCGTGGGTGTCGTAAAAGGCGACTAAGGGAGACCGGAGAATGGGCAGCAGCATTCTCTATGCATTACACCATCATACCATACTGCGATCGCCAACCCGCCTGCCAAGCGTGGCGATTATGGCAAACCCCCCCAAAATTGGGGGAGGCCTATGTCCAGCAGTGGACATCTTTCGGCTGAAATGATGATGATACTAAATTATTTTTATATTAATATTTAACATTAGCCATTTCATTGGATTGTGCCTGGTCTACTAAGTGGTGGACAAAAGAGAAAAGCAGAGAAAGCACGACTCAGGAAAGGTATCAACATTTTGGTTGGAACCCCTGGACGCATCAATGACCACTTAAGACATACTGCTTCTTTCAACTTTGCCAAGACTGGGTAAGTTATATTATGGCAATAATTTACAATCTAATGATTCTTATTTAATAAAGTGATGTGATGAAAAAATGCCATCTCTTTCTTCAACTGGAACAATTATGCCTTTAACTATTTTTTATACGGCACCAGAATTAGCCAATCTTCTTAAATGTAATGTGTTTTACATTCAGAAGCAAGCATTTAAGTAACATGGTTGATCAATTTGATGGTGGTTATTAAAAATACGGCAAAATGTTAAGCGTCATGATATTTACAGATGTTTAGTTTTGGATGAAGCAGATCGTTTACTAGATATGGGTTACGAAAAAGATGTTGCGGCTATCGTAAAAGCTATAGAGGATCATAAAAAAGCAGCCACATATGATCCCATAGCTCTTATGAAACAAAATGTACAAAAGAAGATTCCAGATCCAGATGATGATACAGAGGCAACTAGTCTTAATGACACTAATGAAAGTAGTGTAGAAAAACCAGATATAAAACATCATTTGACTGATGTGTTTTTGTCTAAAGAAAAGCAAACTATTTTACTATCTGCCACTCTTACAAAGGTAATGTGTTTAATGGATGAAATATTGAACTTCAGACATTTAATATGTACAACAAATAAATACTCATAATATTTTCTAGGCTGTTGAAAATCTGGCAGGAATTACTCTAGTGAATCCAGTCTTTGTAGACACATCTGAAGGTAAGGCTGTTATAGCGGATTCATTAAAGACTACCACCATCCAAAGTAAAAATGCAAATGAAGTAAAGAGTAAACCTGAAGTCAAAATTGCACCTGAAAAGCCGAAAGCAGAAAAATCTAAGCCAGTGAAAGAAATCAAGGAGGATTCGGAAGAAGAAGAAGAATCAGAAGAAGAAGAATCAGAAGCAGAAGAAGAAAACGAAGAAGAAACTGCTTATGTACCCGATGAAGAAAATAATACAGAAGCTAAAAGAGGTAAGTGAGTTATTTTTAATAGTACTTATAAAATATTACTGTCCCAAATACATTTTAATCTGATTCTTATAAATTTAGGATTGAAAGCATTTACTGGCCTTAACCACAAAGACTTATTCAAAAGTGAAGGCTCCACACAAAGTAAAACTGCACCACCACCTAAAGTTGAGGCAGCCAAAATTGACGAAGATAGTGACAGTGATTCCGATTACGAATACTTCAAAGCTCAAAGAGACCATGAAACTAAAAACCCTAAAGTGGAGAAAGAGGATGACGAAGAAGAAGGAAGTGATGACGACGAAGATGAGGCATCTCCAGCAGTGAATACTTTCGCGGCAGCAGTAAAATCAGCTGCAGAAGAAGACGAATTAGTTCTGCCGGCATCAGTCAATCAGACATTCCTCGTCGTCCCCATGAAACTTAGACTAGTCACACTAGTCGGCCTTATCGTGGAACACTGCGTAATGAACAAGAAAGGTGGTAAGATGATAGTTTTTGTGGCGACATTGGAAATGGTAGATTATCTCTCAGAATTAATAGAAACCGCGCTAACTGGAAAAGAGGTCAAGGTTAAAAAGAAAAACCAAGATAAAGCTAAAAATTCTAAATTAAAGAAAAGAAAATCTGGCGACGATAATGATGACGAAGTAAGTAAATCAAAACTAATAAAGAAGTTTTAATAAATTGCTTTTTCCGGAAATACTGGGATATTGTTAAGTTTGAAGTGTGTTAAAACCAAATGTATTTCTCAGGACAAAGATTCATCATCATCAGACGATTCGGATGACTTTAAAGTGGAATATGAAGAGCCTACTGAAGGAGGTCTAGTGCCGGTTGACTTGGATATGTTCAGTCTGCACGGGTCCATGCCCCATGAACAGAGGATGGAGGTTTTCAAGCAGTTCCGTGCGGCTAGGCACGGAGTTCTTATTTGCACGGTAAGTTTCATGGTTATGTTCTATAGAATTTTCTTCATGCATTGATTTGGAATTTTCTTCATAAATTTCTCACAGCATGTTCTTGGCCACTATTTTATTGAATCGGACGCAGTATTATGTGCTCCTTTTTCATGACACTGTCGTAACATGCTAACATGCTTAGAGTTCTGTTCAGCACCCTAATTGCGTAACACACTACAATCTGAATAATTTTGAAGGATATTGCTAATCCATTGCTTCATATGTTCGAAAAATGTGTCTGCTCAGCAACGTAAATAACGCAATTAATGTTGTTGAACTGTCAAAATGAAAGCCATTGCTACTGACAGTGTTTTACGCAATTAATGTGTTGATGTTGTAAATATTACCTACTCGTATATTTCGATGCTCACTTACCTCCAATTTCACCGTTTCCATCATTGTCTCACCGCGCACAACACATGTACCTACCTAATTCCGATCTCTAGATTATTTTTTTAATCGTGTTTACGCCTACAATAGAATTTCAATTTATTATTTTCGAAAACGTGCTACCAGATTAATCATCACATTCTAAGTTCAATAATGGCGGCCGTATTCCCGCTCACCTTTGTCGCTAGCTATTGTGGCTCGCTGCCTATTAGCTGGTCATTCATCTAGCTCTCTGTGCGCTCCCACACCGCCGCCACAATACGCGTCGATTATGTACTATTATATGTGTTTATTACATCTATCAACGCCGACATTGGTACCTTACTGCTACGGTAGGGACTCTTAATTACAAGTTTATTGTGTAAAATTGTTCATTTAATGTGGTAGGACGCTAGGGCAAGGTTGATGATAGCTTCAGTTATTTCTACACCTGAAATGGAACCCTATTTCTATTATAAACCCAGACTTACCTAATAGAGTCGATTGGTTCTAATTTAGGATTTAGTTTTTGTTATAAATCTTTACCCTTTTCAAGATTTTTTGCTCTTTGATGAATATTAATCCCAAGAACGAATACTCTATTAATGATGCAACAAAAACTAAACGTCTTGATATTGCGTCTATTCCAGAGTTTATAATTAGTAATCGACTACGTGTTTCAAAGGATTTTATCGCAGATTCCATAGAAAGCACTTTATTATCATTTGAAAATTTTCCATGGTTGGTCAGCGCTGTAGGTGAAGCGTAAAATAATTTTCTAATCGTGTAATTAGCCACGACGAATACGTTGCACGTGGTAGTGTGTTTTTAATTGCATTAATACAGCAATAGCGGCGGTGTAATGTCCTCCATAGTGTAGATAATGACGGCGCGAAGGCGAGATGGTATCAGGTTTAATCTCGGTCGCAGCGGGAGGTAGCTACCGCGGCGGAGCTCACTCGTTTACGCGGTGCGACGCTTCTATTTGGTGTAAGATGCACTGAGTTTTGCATGGGGATTTGACATTAAATCTTTTTGTTTGACTGTTATCGAATACTATATCAATGAAAGCAATTTTGAGCACGTTTACACTGCGGCGGATCCGATTATACGGCGAGAAAATACCCGGCAATCTTGGCTTGAAGCTCGCTTGAGAACTGCCGAAGTCGGAACGAAGATGTTAAAAGTACCTACTTCTTCGGAGTCTGTTCATTCCGATACCTACTCTTCTTGTTTTAGAATGTTATTTATTTGTCAGGATGTCGCTGCCAGAGGAATAGATGTGCCTCGAGTTGACCTCGTACTGCAGTTTTGCGTTCCAGCATCAGCTACCGACTATGTGCACAGGTATGAAGAATACTACTTACTTAAATACATGAAACTTTTGATAAAGTCATGATTTTTTTGGTTATTAAAACAGACATTTGTCGTGTAACTTTATAAAATTGGTACTATGGTAATGTAGTCGCCATGTGGTCTTTGGCTCATAATAGACCTTCCCTCTAGATATCATAAGAGACAAATAAAGAATAACGTGCATTTTCTTGAAATTCAAAGCAATTACAACAATATCCCAGTCGTCCTATTACTGGACAACTGACCATGTAACTTCTTCTCGTGTCGGTGACTCCTATTTACCATATAAGTACCTTAGATATTATCTCTTCGTCCAGGGTGGGTCGCACAGGGCGTGCGGCTCAAGTCGGTGCCGCCGTATTGTTCCTACTGCCTAGTGAATCACGGTTCATCAGGCATTTGGAGGAGAGGAGGATCAGGTGAGCTGTTGTTTAGTTTTAGTCTGTTCGTCTTGTGCATCCTGTGTTATCAGCCCTACATCCAGTTTTGTTATCATCTTTTTTCCACAACATGACTTTTTCTCATGCCTTTAGGTATATCTCGTGATGAAGATCTAAAAATCCATATCATCTTCTCTTGAGTTTCAACCGTCCAAGCTTTTTTCATTTGTTTTTATTATGGTTTAAATCACTTTATCATCAGCCCCAATAATAACATCATTGTCGAATGCATTCTATAATACCTAGTATCATCTCAGGTTACGTCAAGGAGATGAGTCGCGAGCGCTTGAAGCGCTGCGCACTGTGGTGCCCGCGGCTGCGACGCCGCAGCGCGCCGCGGTCGCCGTGCAAGCGCGGCTCGAACACACCGCTCACACCAATAAGGATTGGCTCCTGAGGGCTAGTAGAGGTACGTAGAAAATGGAAAAAAAAGCGGAGCCTTCATATAACGGTCGCAAAATGACTGATTCACAAGACGGTCGTCATTTTACGATTAGTTTCAACAATATATTTAACACTAGCTTCCGCCCGCGGCTTCGCCCACGAGGTATGTCGATAAAAATTATCCTATGTCCTTCCCCGGGATGCAATCTATCTCTCTGCCAAATTTTATAGAAATCCGTTCAGTGGTTTAGGCGTGAAAAGGTAACATACAGACAGACAGACAGAGTTACATTCGAATTTATAATATTAGTATGGATTTTGTAAGATTTAGAATTCGTTAACGACTCATCGACTCGAGCGGCTGATGGATTTCAGCGTAATTTCTCACAGAGAGTACATCTGGATCTTATCAGTGAACTACTAGGTGTTCTTCAGCTAGTTATCTAAACGCCTCAGCATAGACTCAACTTTTCAAACAACTCTCTTCCCATCTAGCATACACATCCTGGGTCCGTTTCTACGCGGGCTACCCTCGCGACGTGAAGGAGTATCTGGACTCCAGACAGTTGCACTTGGGGCATGCGGCGAAGGCCTTCGCCCTTCGAGACGCCCCCGCTACACTCGCCCGACGTGTTAAATCTAATCCGACCAATAAAGACAAGCCGAGCAATAGGCTTACTATTCATGAAGATGAAGAGAAGAAGAGGCCAGGGTAAGCTCTTTGAATTGAATATTTTCTGTTTTCAGTTTTTATTTATATGTGTTGACAGTCACCTTCGTAAACTTATTCTAAGCGTCCGTTTATAAAATGTATACAGGAAGAAGGGAAATCGACACGCCATTGCCATCCTGTATAAAAGAGACCTACGTATCTCCAATATGTCTAGAATGTTAATAAGTGTCATTTTCATTGATACTGTTTTAATTACGGAGTGTTATTTTATTCCGTTCAGAAAACTCTTAACTATTTGTGTTCTCAAAAATATGAAATTTAAGGCCATTTACAAAATCAAAAAAAGTTTTTTTTTTTGTTTTTTTTGTCGGTTATTATTGTGATGTTCTATTATAGCAGACTAGTAGATACATTTTTGTTTGTATGTTTGTTAGTTATGGTTCAGACAACAGTCTTACCAAGGGGTATCATATTACCCAGTAGCTGGGTTGTGGAGGTAAGATAGGCAGTCGCTCCATGTAAAATACTGGTATTCAGCTGCATCCGGTTAGACTGGAAGCCGACCCCAACATACTTGAGAAAAGGCTAGGCAGATGATGATGTTTGTTAGTTATGATTTTGCTATAGGTACTGCTACTACTACTCTATATCAAAATGTGTTTTCTTCACAGATTCCCAAAAGCAAAGTTCGGTTCGTTCGGTGCTCGACAATCGAAACAGAGCTCCATGCATACGGCAAGCGAATTCGATAGCGGGCTATCCTCTGTCGACCAATCGCAACCCAAGAACAAGAAAAAGAAGAACAAATGACATTTAAATAACATAAGTCATGCGATTTAATATTAAAAAGGACCTTTGTAAATAAAAACCATTAACGACACAGGTACTTATGTAGTTTCATTCGAACACCGTAATTGATCAACATTTTTGTTTTATTTATTCCGAAGAAGGTAACAAATGAAAGATGGAGCTCGTCCAAAATTCTAATCGCGAGTCGGCTAGAGTTAATGGAAGCGGGGCCGATGTGATGGCTACCGTTTTCATATTTCTGACTCACGAGTGACTCGAATGAAAAATGATTTTAAACCATTACCGTGCCCCGTCCGGCCTTTTGATATTTAAATTTTTTTCAAGCGGCCGTCATTATCGTAGGATGATTTGCGAATTTCGCCCCAGCTCGCAGTTTTTGTTTGTCTCTGAACGAGTTTTTTGTCGCTCTCATTTACCATGTTTTTATTGCTGCATAATGACAAATTAAAAGAGTATTGTGAGGCTCTTTCATGCCGCATTCTCTGGCCTTTTCAAGGTTGAAGGGCTTTTCATTTTGAAGGCGGGTCGAATGACTCAATCGTGACACATTTATCTTAAAGATGTAGTCGCTTTATTGATGCTTGAGTCATAAAACATTTAGTTAAAATCAGTCAATAGCCGCCGCTAGACGGAGAATGTCTCTGCTTTCAGTTCTCATGGCTAGTGTTTTGTTCCTGAACTTTATTTTCTGTTTGCAATATGTTTTTCCGTGTTTCTCACCATAAATTACGATTGTCAATACAGGCCAGTAAGAGGTCAAGATGTATTCAAAAGTCACATTGCCTGTGATTCGACTCGGATCGTATGTATCGGTAAAGTTGTAGATATGATCGTTTACAGTTCTGAAACAAGTTTTCACAATAAACTGACACACAGTTTATTGTGAAAACTTGTTTCAGAACTGTAAATGTAACGTTTTGTGCTCGCAAAGCTAGTATAGTTGTGTGGCGTGGCTTCGCGCGTCATTAAACAGCACATTTGCATGTCGGCCGGCGCCAAAGCTCGTGAAAATGCCTTTTCATTAGCATCAGCTCTACTGAAAAATTGTTCTGGCAGCCATTGGTTGCTATGCGAATCGTTAATACCAAATGAATTATACAAATAATTAATTGGCATTAGTCCGTTGTTTTAGTATTCTATAACAGTTCATTTATCGTCCGAAGAATATGTTGGCGAGGTATTAGCGGATAGACTCGATGGAGCATGATAGGTAGCCTTTGTTTTCGATTATTAGGATAGCTTCATAGATTTTATACCTATATTTGATGCTGCTCATGTTAGGTACCTAATTCGTTTATGGTAAAGATAATTATGGCTATTTTACTACTACCGCAATTCATAATAAAATAAGTACCTAATAATAAATTATACTTGTAAGTACTTATATGCACGCCGCGACAGCGGCGATAAGACCCCTCTTTGAGGAGTGGCTAGAGAGGCGCCACGGCGCCCTCACCTTTCGCCTGACGCAGGTCCTCACCGGACACGGAAGTTTCGGGAGGTTCCTGCACATCATCAGGCGGGAGGAAACGCCCGGGTGTCACCATTGCCAGGATCGCCCAGAGGACACGGTGGAGGTCTGCCCCGCTTGGGCGGAGCACCGCCGTGTCCTCGTAGAGGCGGCAAATCGCTGCGGAGCGGACGGATCTCCGGCGCGATCTCATGGCGGCATGGAAAGAGCGACTGTCGCAACCCAGCGCAGGGCACGCCGTGATAGCGGCGATAAGACCCCTCTTTGAGGAGTGGCTAGAGAGGCGCCACGGCGCCCTCACCTACCGCCTGACGCAGGTCCTCACCGGACACGGAAGTTTCGGGAGGTTCCTGCACATCATCAGGCGGGAGGAAACGCCCGGGTGTCACCATTGCCAGGATCGCCCAGAGGACACGGTGGAGCACACGGTGGAGGTCTGCCCCGCTTGGGCGGAGCACCGCCGTGTCCTCGTAGAGGCGATTGGCAGCGACGGCGACCTCTCGCGTCCGGCCCTGGTGCAAGCCATGGTCCGGGGCGAGAGGGAGTGGGAGGCAGTCACCTCCTTCTGCGAAGCAGTCATGCTAGCGAAGGAGGTGGCGGAACGGCTCAGGGAGAGAGCCTCCCGTCCCAGCCGCCGCGGGAGACGCTCCGGGCGTCGGGAGCCGCGTGACGACTCCCGGCCACCGTAGGCGCGGGCCTGCGGGCGGAGAGTAATGGGTAGCTCACCGCCCGATCAGGACCAGGCCCGTGCCGGACGGCGCGTACGTGTTCCACGCGCGCCTCAAAGAGATGTCAGCATCGAGGAGGGGCCCCTTAGGGCCGAAGCCTGCCGGGTCAGCGGGATTGTCCGAAAGGGTTACCGCTGGCCCGGAACATAAAGGGCTAAGGAAGGAACACGGGTGGGTTTTAGTCAGTAAGAGTCTGACACTCCCTTCCGCTCCACCCAGAGCGGGAGGAGTCATTTGATGATTTCCCATCCTCAAAAAAAAAAAAAAAAGTACTTATATACTTATAATTATTTTAAGACTGTTAGCTTATTAAATTATGTGAATATAATGTAGTTTACTATCTATTAATAATAATAATAATACTTCAAAAAATAAGCTTGATTCAATAATTCGCTTGTGTCGAGTATTTGATTGATGTTCGGGAAATGTATCAGATTAAATAGATTTATCGGCACATAGTGGCTGCTTTCACGGCGAAGAATTCTATTGAAAGAGTCGGCGAGTCAATTCGGTAGGACAATGAGTAGAGCGTGGTGGTGGCCCGGGCGGTGCCTCTAACCTGTAGAAGCGCGTACCTTAGTATCTTGCCTGCATTTGGGAGAACTCATAGAAGTCTTATGCTTAATTTGTGAATAGGTTTAGCTACGTTGGGAAGTATCTAGTCATCTTATGTTGGGTGATGCTAAGGGTTAAGTACCTATTTGTAGCAGTTTAACAGTGTGTGTTTTTTTTTACCTGCTTTAAAAGAGGGTAGTCTACGAGTATCAGTTGTGTAATTTTAAATGAGCTAGCGTTGAGTGCAGTGGTGGCCAAGTGGTAACGGCCGCGACTTACGAGTTGTAGGTCGTAGGTTCGAACCCAGACAGGCGCTTTACTTTGTGTAAATTATTTCATCACCACTGCTCTCAAAACGGTGAAGGAAAACATCGTGAGGAAACCGGCATGTCCTAGAACCAAAAATTCGAAGATATGTGACATCTGCCAATCCGCACTGGGCCCGCGTGGTGGATTACGGCCCACTCCCTCTCACCGAGAGGAGGCCTGTGTCCCAGCAGTGGGAACATTACTTATAGGCTGATTATGGTAGCGTTGGTTTTCTTGCTAGTTTTGGCTTTGATTTCTACTTTATGTTATAGTCTGATAAATGATCATAATTAGTTAGGTAAATGAGTTGCTATACGTTTAATAAGTATAATTAGCGTAGTATCAAGTCTACGCATCAGCCGAAGCAGTTGGTCTATGACGCGGGCGGGAGAGTCAAACGCGCCGCGTCACGACCTACCGAATTATGGCCACAAAGCGCCGTTGATACCGAATATTCCATATAAATATTGAGCTAATCGCCCTTTCAATGAAGCGGCCCGCTTTTTATTAATAATTGATCGCGGAGCGGCGAGTCATGCGCCTGTATTGTGTAGAGGTAGACGAACATATTTTTTTGCTGTAACTCATTAATGATCGGCTCTAACACATGACGCCGAGGGCGTACTCCCGTCAGATCGCGCAACTAATTTCCGATGAGTCCAGGATACACGTCAAATAATGTGGAACTAATCTTTGTTTGTGCTACCGATCGCCGGTTATATTTTTTTCTAGAAGCATATCAAGCATACTAGATGTATGTGTATGCAGACCATTAGGTAGTAAGTAGACTTAGAGCTAACTCGCCATTAACTGTACATGAGTAGGTATTATTTTGTAAGAGGGGTCCGTGGCTAAATAATAACAGCCGCACAGGTCGATCGATCAGGTTAAGCTACGCGAAAATATACACTGTTTTTTGAATAGTTAGACTTTTCCTGAATAATGCTAACCATGATTAATATCTGCCTTAAATTAAATGAACAAAGCTAGGAAGTATTATTTTTAATTGGCTCATTGTATTGCCATAAATATAAACTCCGAAGCGATTTTTAACTAACTCGTGTATAATTTCATAATGCCTAATCGGCTTGAGAACTTAGAGGATTAAGTAAATCTCATTACGCGTTGATTCCACAATGTTTACCAGTGTGTCGTCACTTTCATTAGCTCTAATAAGTGCTTAGTTCCGTTTATTCCATTTATTTAATTAAACATTCTCACACGTTTCATAAATACAATAACTTTTAATTTTTAAGTATTATGAGTGCACCGCTTACCGGCAGTTAGGTTAACAGTAACTCGGCTAAAAGCTGGCAGTCGCCACACGTTCAGGATTATCTAGGATTGGTTAGGTATTTCTATCTAAACGATGGAGTGCGGATTTCACCAATGAGACTGAACGCGACTGAGCGCTTCTAAACCGCGTTCAGGAATTCAGGACCTGTCAGTGTTAATATTTCCAATTTTGATACTGACAGCTCTTGAACGCGGTTTAGACGTGCTGAACACGTTGAGTTTCATTTGTGAAATTCGCCCAGATTCTAATAGATACCTTCCCATTGTAGATTCAATTTCAATGCTGATAAAGTTCATTCGCAAACATACTTATTATTAAATCTCTAGATAGATTAGCTCTAAACTTTACCGCCTTTCGTCTGGCAGACAGATCATGACTAGGTAAGTACGAAAACAGTTCACCTTTTTTTCCCGACAACTAAACGGAAAGGTAGGTACCAACCGTAACCAACTGATTCTCTAGTTTTTCTCATTCGTCTTATTAAACATGCTAGAATAAAATAACAGTGCACAATTTGCATGTTACCATGAATCGGTTAGATAGCGTAGCTTAAACAAATAGGGTAACACGAAGGCCTGTCGCAGGCGACGACCGATTAATAATCGATTCTCAACCGATTTGTTGGCGCCGACTGCTGATAGTCTTCTTTGTAGGGGCGATACCTAATAGATACTTACTTATTACATAAAAGGTCCTAAAATTAATGTTGCTTATTGCATTAGCAAGAAGCTCTAACAAGATTTATGGGTCGCACCATTAGAGGATATTACCAGTACCAGTCCAACACATTGCGTTTTCGTTCTGTTTCTAAGTTTTATCCATCTATGCGATGGTGGAATCTGTGGATATCGGTGACATTTGGCCCCACGACTTGAGAAAATGTTCATATATTTAGTTCTAGGTACGACTAGTAACGGTGGAATTCTCAAATACAACCCAATTATAAGTAAATTCTTTAATTTAAGTGAAGCATTGTAGATGCGTATTGTAGCAACAGAACGAGACCTTTATGATTTTAAGAATGTCTTAAAGTTATGTGTTGATTATTGTCGGTCCATTGTTGGAGCAACAATACAACTAGGTAGGTAGGTACCCACTTGTCTGCAGACACACTTACAAAGTCACTGTTTATTGAATTGCTAATTATAAAACGCATTGGATATTCAAATGGGTGCGTAATGTGCGAATGGAGGAAAACTATAAGCGTTTTATGATATCCCGTGGTAGTGTTGCGTCGTCTCACTTCCTTTGATTTACTGGCATCGCGTCGATACTTATTTATCGTTGGAGTGGATAAGTATACCTACTTGGTTACTTTTCCACTCATAATTACTGACTTCCTTTGAAGAAAACTATGTTGGCTGTGTTTCTTACAGGTGCCTACTTTAGGGGAGGTCAATGATGTGTTGATGTGTCCTAGTTACCACCCACCCATAGCTACCACCTTGAATACAATCCTTACGCTCAGCTACCACACTTGACAACCTCCCTAGAGCAATAAGCCAAATATCTGCAATCGTTGTATTTACTTAAAACGATAGCTACTGAAAAAAAAAATATAGAAACATAGTATTTACAAAACCTGAATCTTTTTTGGATGTAGAGATTTTTTTTTGTTAGCCTTTACTGTACCGCTGCTGGGCAAAAGCCTCCACCAAATCCTTCCAGGAACTGTATTCCCGCGACACCTCGAACCAGGCAAAGGTCTCTACACAATAGGTGCAAAAAGAGAGAGATATAGACATAATCATAAAAATTAATTTACCGAGTTCTAATCTAATAATTATTTTTCAAAGATCATGGTCACCGCAGCCGGCGCAGTGTCATTGTTCGCGAGATGTTGCCATCTGATTATCGTTATTGTTTCAAACCGGGAAACAGCTAACATTCACTCCATTTAATATAATTGAGCGAATGAGAAACGTTATCAATTATAATTGTTACGACGCATACTTTTAGTAGAAACTCCATTATAAGCGTTTTCCATAGAAACCCTCATAGAGTCTCGCCGCGCCGGCGCTGTCACTGGAAAAACTTCTTGTTAAGACATTCTTTAATAATGTTAAACGTTTCAGAACAATCTCAGGCTTATTAAAGAAGTGCTGAATATCGTTAATTAAGTTGAAAACATGTTTTTAGCGCACTGAATAATTTCGTAAACTGAATAATTTTACATGTTAACAGTGCCCATTATCTACGTAAATTAATAGTCTCAAGTAAAAACCGCGGATGATAGCAAACAGATCGTGCAAAATAGTTTTTAATGTACGTTTAAACAATGAATAATAAAATAGCAATTGCATCGCGAAGCAATATCGGTATACATGCGTAGGAGCTAATGATGTGGAAACAGTCGGACAGACACGGTAGGAAAAAACATTAGGCTGGAGTAGTCACTTTGTTTAACACTGAATAACAGCAAGAAACAACCGTTTTACTAGAAATAATCACAGTGTAGGTGGCAAAAACAGGCTATTAATGGTTCGAGTCGGACCCCACTTGTTACTATTCATGAGCAAATTAACGGCAGTGCTCTCACACAAACGTAGTCGTACACAGCCGTACGCTAAACATTACGAGAGGGGAAAACGTGTCGTAAAAGTGATAATATTGTGATTGCTGTTAATGTTAAATCACATTACTTTGCTGGCTGTAGGAGGAGGAACAATTGTTTTTAGATTACGAAAGTTTTGGATGGATAACTAAATTAGGTACCAAGTGGAAGTTGACCACATAGGTATAGCTTGAGCTTTCAAGAATAATTCGCGAAAAATCAGTCTTCATAATATACAACCTAATTAGTGATGTTATTTAGAGACGTCATGGTCGTCAGATGTGCGTAGAAGGTACTCGCAACCGGCGTTAACGAAGCAAAAGGAGTAGGTATGTAAGGATCATAGCATGTGGCGTTCTGTTGTTTCTGCCTACCCACATATGAAGAAGGGGTGAGTTAATATGTAAATTCGATCCAAACTTGTTTCAAATTGATGATATTTCAACTTTATTTTAATGGCGAATAAGTTGATTTCAGAGTGACTAGCACTATTGACAAAGTTATAAAAATGTTTGAAGTTGTAGCGTAAACTGAACTTTATTGTGTAGGAATTAATGTTATTTTCCCATAAACTCATATTTGTTTACGTTTTTGGCAAATAAATCGCGAATGCAGATTAAGTAGGTATTTATGAACCCAACTTTTAAATTACCATCATTAACAACTTAGACACAGCTCATAAGGTACCTACCTATTCCCAATAATCATTGTCGTCTCACGTTTTTATGCACAAATTGGCCTACAGATTTCTTGTAGGTAGGTATAGTTGTCAACTTTAACTTAAACATATTCAAATTCTTCGACGTAAGTACTAGAATCCTATAAAGTGTCGCAGAAGCCAAAAGAGCCTTTTATGAAACGATTTCACTTGGGTGTAACTTGAGAGCGCTGTATCAGTTGAACGGAGCCTGCGGTCGCACGACGATACAAAACACTGCGAAATTGCGCGTGCGCATAACCCGTAACACACACATAGTTGCACGAAACGTAAGCTGTCATATATGTTACTGTGTGGGTACTTAATATGGACGTATGTGTAGCTTTTTGCTGTGAAATAATTAAGTAGGTACTTAAACTTTAGGCCGAAGTAAGCAGTTAAGGAAAAGCTTGCATTTGTCTAAATGTAGGTAGGTACCTACTAAAACTTTTTTATTTAGTTTTTATCAAGCTGTTACTTTTTGACATGCAATTGTTTATTTAAAGAAAGTCATTTATAAGTCATGACCAGGGGACCTAAAAAGGCCACTTTGGAGAATCATAAAAGGATAACATTATGAATTGTAATATGGCGACGACAGTCCGTGTTTTTCTTTTTTCGCTGCACTACGTAGGTATAATCAAAGAGATTGGGATTGGATTTGGATTGGATTGATTGGTATTTTAGCACAGAAAATAAAAAAATAACTGAAAAATGCTTCACCAATGGGATTTGATACGATTAACTTAACAGAATAGAATAAGAATAAGAATAAGAAATTTTATTTGCTGAAACATGTGTATGCATACAGAATTTAAATAATACATGCGTGCAAGATCTTAAATAAAAGTGGCTCACGACATGTCTGCCATTTCTCATGGCGTGCAAATATCTTAAGTATCTATTATATTATTATTATTACTAAATAATTAACTATTTTTAAAATTTGACACTTATACATAAAATTTCAGCAATATCATTACGTATTATACATTATCAAATTTATTATTTTTTACTATTATATTATCAAATTAATTATTACAATTAATATATTAATGATTTTAATTATACTAAATAACGTTCAATTATAATAATATTAATAATATAGGCATATTTCAACTACCTTAATTACAAAAATGTTAGTTCTTATAGTTATTTATTTATTACAATCACGGGGTCATTTAAAAATTCTGAAATACTGTAATACGCTTTCTGTGCCAAGAACAATTTCATTGTTTGTTTGAGTTTAGGTATCGTTTGTTCTTTCCAACTTTTGGGCAATTTATTATAAATAATTGGTGCCATGCAAAAAACACTCTTGCGCATAAGTGCAGTTTTTGATGTATGTAAACATCTATCATCACGTCTATTTCTTGGAAATCTGTCTGCCATACGAGGAAACAAATGTGCATTTGTTTTTACGAACATTGTTATTTCTAATATATACAGTGAAGGTAATGTTAATATACGATATTTAGTGAAGTAATTTTTACAGCTATCGGTAGTTTTGAGATTAAAAATAGATCGCAAGCAGTATTTTTGTCTTTTAAAAATGACATCCCTATCGGTTGAGTTACCCCAGAAGATAACACCAAATCTAATGACAGATTCTACCAAACCATAGTAGGCCGTTAATAGCGCTTCTATATTTAAAGTGCGAGATAATTTATATAACGCATATGCCGCACTGCTTATTCTTTTGGCTAGAGCTTCAATATGCGCTTTCCAATTTAAATTTCTGTCGATTGTTAGACCTAAAAATTTTGTAGTATTAGCTGTCTGTATTTTATTATTATTATATTCAATGTCAAGATTAGAGTATAATGATGATCGTTGGCTAAAATGCATAATCAAAGTTTTATTTATATTAATTTTCAAATTATTATTATTGAGCCACGTTACCGCTTCAGTTAATGTATTTCTTATGTCCGATTCATAATTATTTTTATTATGGCATGGTATAGTTATCGTACTGTCATCTGCAAACAGTGTCATGGGATGTTTAATAGCTTTAGGGAAGTCATTAATATAGAGAGTAAAAAGGGGTGGTCCAAGTACACTACCTTGCGGAACTCCATGATGAACGGTACGTTCACATGACGTGAAAAATTCTTCACGTTTGGTGCTCATATTTATTCTACTAATTTGAGTTACTTGTTTTCTGTCACGTAGGTATGATTGTATTAGATTAAATATATTTCCCCTTATACCATATGCATCTAGTTTATTTAGTAGTATATTATGTTGTACGTAGTCGAATGCCTGTGTCATGTCACAGAAAATGGCACAAACTGGTGTGTTTTTATCCACGTTTGTCATAACATTATGCAAGAAGTCATATATGGCCAAGTTAATTGTTTTTTTCTCCCTAAATCCTTTCTGTTCATCACAGAGTATATGATTTTTTTCAAAATAACTATTAAGTTCCTTATATATATATTTTTCGATAACTTTTGACATTATTGGTATTAATGATATAGGCCTATAAAATTCCACTAACTCCCTATCCTGTTTCTTAAACAGAGGTTTTATAATCGATTTTTTTAGCGCAATCGGAAATATACCTTCACTGATGCTTAAATTAATAATGTAGCTTATTGGGCTACTGATTTCATGTGCCACCGACTTAATAATTTTTGTACATATACCATCGTATCCTACACTGTTTGTATTTTTTAAGCCCATTATAATTTTTAATACATCAATTGCTAGACTAGGGGCCATGAACATTGAGTCCTTTCTAGCTAAAATATGTTTAGTGACTGTGGTTCCCGAAGTAGTTATAGGTTTAATTTTATCTATAAAATAATCGTTAAATACATCTGCAATAATTTTGGGGTCAGTTAAAGTTTCATTATTATATCGAATTTTATCTATAGTGTTTTTTGGTATATTTAGTTTTGATTGATTAATTATTTCCCAAGTAGTCTTAGATCTATTATTTGATGTTTTAATTTTATGTAAAATTATGATTGTTTAATTGGTTTTTGACGAATTAGACACTTATTTTATGTTTTTACGGATGTTGTTAGAGTGTATTTTAAAATCCTTTTTGCGGTTAAGTCCGTCACACAATTCACTGTCAAACAGTTAACTGTTCACTATGATTCATAATATTATCCTTTTATGATTCTGCCGAAGTGCCCTTTTTAGGCGCCCAGTGCACAGTTGCACTTTTTTTTGTTAGGTCTGCTTCATACACAAGTTTTTTGAAGTGAAAACTTCTTTAAGCGCGTTGGCATTTTTTGAGATGGGAAAAAACCATTGAACTCGCGCCACTGTTACCGTAAGCGACACCGCGCGTGTTTTGTTTATAAGACGATTACTCTGTTTTAATGTAATGTATATCCGATATGTCAGTGAGTGATGGCAAAGTATTCTGTTTGTGTTTTGTTTTCACTTCTGTCGGCACTCCCGGAGTGCCACTGTTTTTTTCCGTTAGGTGGGATACGCTGCCAAATTGAAGTACCTATAGTTCTACCAGAAACTCATGGCAAAAAAAAAAATAGTGATTTTCATATGGCAATGTCAATCCAAATGAAAATCACTATTTTTTTTTTTGCCGTGAGGTTCTGGTAGACCTATAACTAGGTTACTTCAATGCTTTGATACTCGTACATAAGTAGGTAGGTACTTACTTATGTACGAGTATCAAGGTTGAATTGGAAAATACAACCTTTTCCGATTTTAAATACCTACTTACTTTTTAGGGTTCCGTCGTCAAATGGCAAAAAACGGAACCCTTATAGATTCGTCATGTCTGTCTGTCCGTCTGTCTGTCTGTCCGTATGTCACAGCCACTTTTTTACGAAACTATAAGAACTATACTGTTGAAACTTGGTAAGTAGATGTATTCTGTAAACCGCATTAAGATATTCACACAAAAATAGAAAAAAATACAATAAATTTTGGGGTTCCCATACTTCGAACTGAAACTCAAAAATTTTTTTTTCATCAAACCCATACGCGTGGGGTATCTATGGATAGGTCTTCAAAAATGATATTGAGGTTTCAAATATCATTTTTTTCTAAACTGAATAGTTTACGCGAGAGACACTTCCAAAGTGGTAAAATGTGTGTGTGTCCCCCCTTAACTTCTAAAATAAGAGAATGATAAAACTAAAAAAAATATGTGATGTACATTACCATGTAAACTTTCACCGAAAATTGGTTTGAACGAGATCTAGTAAGTAGTTTTTTTTAATACGTCATAAATCGTAAAAAAAAACACTTAATTTCATCAACCTTATGCATAAACCCGGATGTTACGGAACCCTCGGTGCGCGAGTCAGACTCGCTCTTGCCCAGTTTTTTAGGCTGTACCAATGAGGTACTTTTAAGAAGCTTTGTAGACCATGAGATTATAATTAGTAGCACAAGAAGCCTAACATTTTTAAATGTTGTCATTATAACTGTCAGGCCTCATACCTCATGTTCACGGCGCACTGGATAATATTGATGTGTGCGTCTTGGTAGCCACACGGTGTATCACTTTACTCGTCACTGATACATTAACCAATAGTTTAACTTGATCATATCGATTTACTATTGCCCGTTGATCTAGCTTCACTGTCTCGTTTAAAAGGAATATGTACTTCTAATGTATGTAATTATGACTTGAGAGGATCTGCGATAACTTGTACTGGCTACTCAACTTTGCATTAATATTAAGATTATATTAAGTGATGCATAAACTAAGTGAAGTGGTGTGTCGAAGTACAAGTTTTTTTTTAGGGTGAGCGGACCTGTAGTGACTATGAGTTTTTTATTTGTCAGGAAATGGAATAACTTTCTAATTGGCTTTGTAGCTATCTATCGCTATCAATGTACAAATTAGCTACAACTTTTAGCTACGATTTTGCAGGGGGCTGCAGAGAAAAAAATTCTAATTGCACTGGTAAAAAAAAAACTATTCACGTATTACTTCATAAATCTTGATAAGATTCTAGTTTGGCTTTTTATAATATGAATGTTATACAGGATATTTTTTTTAGGCAGTGCGCACATTTTCACAGGGTGTTCTACCCATGAATATGAATAACTTTCACTATGACACAAACTCTGAAATCACGAAAAAAAAACAGCTGTTTGATACAAAGGTTCAATACCTACTTACTCGACCAAAATGTACGAAACAGCTGATTTTTTTTTTCGTGATTTCAGACTTCGTCCCAAAGTGAAAGTTATTCGTATTCATGGGTAGAACAGAACACCCTGTGAAAATTTGCGCAATGTATAAAAAAAATATCCTGTATTTGTGATCAATGTTCAGTAATAAGATTATGTCACTGTCCCCCAAAAAAGACATCAACGCTGCGTAGCACTGTAGCACTCTACGAGACTGCTACGAATATGTTTCTAACTGAAAACTTGGTATCAATTGGAAGGAATCGTCTTGAAATGAGTTTGAATGTGAGAAAACAATATTATATTGTGCAACTGAATAATTTTCCAAGTTTTTACTCGGAAATCAAACTCAGAAATACCGCTGCATCTTTTCAACCGCCCAACACATAGGTGTATTAGCAGTTGATCAGTGTTTAGTCGAGATTACGTCCGTTTACCAACCGAGCCGCGGCGACCACAAGCAACCGAGCACACGCACTCACACACAGCCGATTGTCAGCTGTCACGTGTGTACACATGGCGAGCCAGTGTGAGTGCTGCAGGCAAATTGTGAAATTAAACATATAAGGAAATTCTATTACATTTTCTGTACGCTTGATTGGTTTCGAAGCTAATACTGCTGTGAACAGCTAATTCTTGGGTTCTGTTTGGCTTTCTGTTAAATTGTTCGATCAGAAATAACGATACTCAATCACACAGCCATAAAGTGTACTAAGTATACAGAGACTCATTTTCAGTTTTTTAGTACTGGCAGCTAATGTTATGAAACTGAGCAGGAATGTCATAATATTATTCGCTCAGCCTAACCCTAATGGTTTTCGAGCGAGCAAATTCTTATTTTGTTGCTTATAAACAAAAAAAATGTTTAGGGTAGGCTTAGATGCGCCCATGACTACGTTCCAGTAACAAAAACACACAGCTAAACATAGGTATGATCAGTAAAAAATCGCTCACCAACAAAAAGCGACCGAAATCGTTGCTCATTCAACAACGAATAGAAGACTGAATTCTAATCTAAACAAAGTGTGGTCAACACCCGGTACGATGGTTATCATGTTTAATAGAGTATGTGAACATGATATCCAGCTGGTATTAGCCACTGGGCTCTCAACTCATTGGCTTGACGTGAACGCTACTCTGTTTCGACTTGACAGGAAGGGACGTTGCGGTTACGACCACTTGCGTTCAAATGATTTTGTTTTTAATTGACCGTTGATTTATTTTAACAGACAAAAGCTTCTTGATTGTATGAACAAATTAGATTGCTGTAAGAACACTGCGTTTTTTGCTCCTGGTGACTATTTACTGTGAAGAGTATTTTTTTGGGCTTTTGATTAGCGTTGATCGAGACTGACATATCGTCAAAAATCCAAATTGGTCATGGTGTTGTCCATAGTTGCCTAAATTAAAGGCATTGAAAAGTATACAGATGTGCCCGTCACCTATAGGTAGGTAAGTACTGTAAAGGTTGACTGCAAAAGTCGACCTCATGTTTTGCTGGCTGGCAGAAAAATAACCCTGGTTGCATTCGAACATAATCATCATTCGAACATTCAAGCGAATTTAGAATGAGATTTCAAATTATTTCTAGCAGGTTTTTGTTTCGAAAAACAGTTATGAAATATAGACGCGTTGATGCAAATACGTTCGCTTGTAATAAACATAATAATTATAACGTTGAATCATTTTATAGCCCCTACACTATACTCATCACAGTAGGTAGGTACATCCTGGGTATTTAAATTTTCTTTTGATTGAATTTACGTCATAGCTACTCATGAAAAACTTTATTTACATTTATTTTAATTGCAGTTTTAATTATAATTTCTCTACTAGTGAAATCCAAAACTCTTGTAGGTGCGAGCGATTTTCATTTGTTATCCAGATCAAAATGAGGAAAAAAATACTTCTTAAGTATCTATCAGTTCTTATCGTTTATGGTCTATATGAAACATCGGCGTGACTCGTTGAAGCAGTCCATTAACACTGTATTAATGAGCGTAATGGAAGATTTATTCAAATTATTACAGTAATCGGATACAAAGAGTGCAATGATATCGTCACATATAGCCATGGGGCGTGACGTATGTTTCTCGCATCACTGCACCACAACGAGTTTAAACGAACGAAAAATCTGACATTCTGTAATGAACACCTACAAAGGACACTT
This sequence comes from Mesoligia furuncula, assembly GCA_916614155.1. NCBI lineage: Eukaryota > Metazoa > Arthropoda > Insecta > Lepidoptera > Noctuidae > Mesoligia > Mesoligia furuncula. The sequence continues at coordinate 10,498,830 of OU744793.1, read as the reverse complement.
GATACCAGAAATGGTAAGGGTGTAATTATTATATGTCTGATATTAAAGATATTAAAAGTCGGGTCGAAAATTAAATGATATATTTTTAGCAAACGTTTTTCATGTGGAACTGGGCATTATCCTTATGTTATGTATTTATGGTGTGAAGGTATACCGCTACGTAGGTACTTATGTAGGTTGGTTTTGCATTTTACTAACCAGTAGACGAAACAGAAAATATATTCACATTAGGGGATTTTCTCTTATTGACCGACAAAAGATCGTTATGACCCAGATATTTTGCATCATTTATTTATTCATTTCCTTTAATAACTTATAGGTACCTATACAGTTTGCACCTCAATACAAGTTATCGGCCTGTACCTACAAGTAAAAATAGAACACAAAAACATAAAATTAGGTTAAATTACATTCAGCGGGATTGTCCGAAAGGGTTACCGCTGGCCCGGAACATAAAGGGCTAAGGAAGGAACACGGGTGGGTTTTAGTCAGTAAGAGTCTGACACTCCCTTCCGCTCCACCCAGAGCGGGAGGAGTCATTTGATGATTTCCCATCCACAAAAAAAAAAAAAAAAAAAAAAAAAAGGTTAAATTACATAAACTTACACAAAATTAGATAGAATTCGATTAATAACAAAATAAAGTTTAATTTGTTTAAGACCTGTAGATGGTCCTGGGAGTGGGAATGAAGTCCCGCAGTATTCAAGAATCTCACTTCGTCATATAGTCAGACAGGAAATGTCGATTCCATCTAGCTTAATTTTTGTATTTTTAATATGACGTGTAAAAGCGATTCCCATATAATAGGTATCCTACTTACAGATTAAACAAATTCATTTCATTTTATTTCAAAATGTTAATAGGTAGGTAGTGTGGTGGAAGTCGCAAATAAAGCTGACTTGCCTAATTTTCCGAAACGCCTCGAAATGAATGATCAGAATGATGCTTCACGATTACAGCTCTTACCTACTTACTCGCCTAGACTCCAAGGATTTTTCCTCGTCAAACCGTCAATGATTTCTCACAATTTCCGCGAAAATTAAGTTATAAATCAATGCAATCAACACATTTCCAATGTTCACTTAATTGCTACAATAAGTATGCGAGATAACAAATATCTGGTTATAATTGGCGATGATTTTCTCACAACGCGTCGATTGTCGAAGAATTGGCATTAGTGTGTATACAAGTAACTCGATCAGCTGAGATCGGCGCGCGCGCACCAGACCGAGTGACACCGTCTTCCTATTCCTACTTCTCACTTTACACCCGGTAAACGGAGTTTGACCAAAACATAATCTATGTTATTTAACAGTTTGTTGCGTGAGACTGACTGCGTCGTAACTGCACCTAACTTAGGCGACCGTCAAAACAAAATGGATGCCATTTAAGCATTTTTTAATAAAAAATTAGTCGAAATGCATTTAAGCCCTGCCTGGAGGCCTTAATTTATTGAGGCATCCACAGGCAAGTCTGGTTAAGCAGACGACAACCTCATAAGTTGAACTGCTAGATGCCATTGTCAAAAAAAAAAGTCGAAATGCATTTAGTCTTGGCCCACAATTTCACAAAGGTATAGGTACCTAAAGTACATATATTGTGGTATTCGTGATATAAAAGCAGCACTCTCAGTATACCTAGGTACTTAGGCACTTAAAAATAATTTAAAAACGTTTAATATGTAATAAAATATGAACGCGTACATGCAAATTGTTTACGGTATGTATATTTCAACGGGTTTTACATCAAAATAGCCGTGTACTCAATGTTTGTCGGGCTAAAGTCAATAAAATGAACGCTTTCATTTACAAGATTTGTAAACATAAAAGGGTAAATTTACATTTTGATATTCGCAAGTGCTTCAGGGACTAAAGTGGCGTTCTCTCCCTAAAATTTTAAAACATCCATTTGCATATGCTTTGAGTACATAAACGACACTTTCTGAAGCACTTTCAACTGTCGGTAGGGGAAGGGGGGGGGGAGGAGGTGCCGCATGGTAGGTGGCAGGGGGCAGATTAACGTTTTAATTCGTACAAACTGACTGCTAATATGAAAACTTTTTGTGTACCTACTCAGTAGTTTCCTGTTGGTTAATTCAAGTTTTCAATTATATATTATCACTTTCAGTTTCGGTGGGAAACTTAAAGGTTTTTCAGATGAACTTTTGTCCTGTAAGAGGTTTGCAAGTATGAATTTAAGAAACGAAAACACATGCAAATTAACCATTTAGCGACAAATATTTATCGAACTCGGTTACAAAACGATAAAGAAACACCACTACTTTTAACACTGTTCACTATGCAAATTAAACGTTAATTTGCATGTGTTTAGCTTTCTGAAATCGGCATGAGGCACGAATGAGGAGTGCGGGGTGAGGCGTGACGGAAGAACCGGCGGGGCCTGCGGAGGGAGGGGTAATCAGCGTAATGCCAATCATGCAAATGCCGAGATCCGACTGAAAGCCTCAACCGGCTTGTTTCAGGAGTTAAAATGGAGATCCACTTAGCGGGCTACGCAGCTCACATACGCAATTGATGGCGCCGACAAAGATTTTAATTGTAGATAGGACAAAATAGTATAACGTCAGCGAGATATCTCCTGAAATTGTTGAGCATTTTTTTAGAATTTTAGGGCAATGCTTACAATACATAATTATAATGTACGGTGGGCTGCATCAATTGGGTACCCCAGTTGTATTAAAATTTTCATACAACTGGGGTACCCAATTGATGCAGCCCACTGTACCTATAGATGTTTTGTGTAGCCGAAGTTTGTCGCGTAAGAATTGTAGTTTTTCTAGAATACTATAATTGTTTTCTTGAATGAACCTAGTAAATAAACAAGTTGATAAAAAGTATGAAACTAATATTTTCTAAACTTGACTAAAACTTAGAGATGTGCTACGCCAAGCAAGAGTTAACTGGCAACTCTTTAGCTGGTAGAGAAGGTTATCTGCAGACTGAAGTTACGCATCTTCAACTTGTAATAGGACATTATGCTGACAAAATATAGAGTATTTTGTCAGCATAATGTCCTATTACAAGTAATCTTTCTTCTAAATATATAAAACTCAAAGGTGACTGACTGACATAGTGATCTATCAACGCACAGCCCAAACCACTAGAGGGATCGGGCTGAAATTTGGCATGCAGGTAGATGTTATGACGTAGGCATCCGCTAAGAAAGGATTTTGATAAATTCCACCCCCAAGGGGATAAAATGGTCCATGGTCCGGGGCGAGAGGGAGTGGGAGTCACCTCCTTCTGCGAAGCAGTCATGCTAGCGAAGGAGGTGGCGGAACGGCTCAGGGAGAGAGCCTCCCGTCCCAGCCGCCGCGGGAGACGCTCCGGGCGTCGGGAGCCGCGTGACGACTCCCGGCCACCGTAGGCGCGGGCCTGCGGGCGGAGAGTAATGGGTAGCTCACCGCCCGATCAGGACCAGGCCCGTGCCGGACGGCGCGTACGTGTTCCACGCGCGCCTCAAAGAGATGTCAGCATCGAGGAGGGGCCCCTTAGGGCCGAAGCCTGCCGGGTCAGCGGGATTGTCCGAAAGGGTTACCGCTGGCCCGGAACATAAAGGGCTAAGGAAGGAACACGGGTGGGTTTTAGTCAGTAAGAGTCTGACACTCCCTTCCGCTCCACCCAGAGCGGGAGGAGTCATTTGATGATTTCCCATCCACAAAAAAAAAAAAAAAAAAAAGGTGATAAAATAGGGGGTGAAAGTTTGTATGAAACTTTGTCAATTTTAAACCGATCGGGCTGAGACTTCGCATGCATATAGCTACTATGACGTAGGCATCTCCTAAGAAAGGATTTTGATAAATTCAACCCCCATGGGGATAAAATAGGGATGATGAGGATGTAAAAGTATTAGTTTTTTTTTATAATACTTAACGCGAGCGAAGCCGCGGGCAAAAGCTAGTCCTATTACAAGACTGAAGTTACACATCTTCAACTTGTAATAGGACATTATGCTGACAAAATATAGAGTATTTTGTCAGCATAATGTCCTATTACAAGTTGAAGACGCGTAACTTCAGTCTGCAGATAACCTTCTCTACCAGCTAAAGAGTTGCCAGTTAACTCTTACTTGGCGTAGCACATCTCTATGTTTTAGTCTATGAGAAACCCGCGAACGAAAACAACGCAGCCCGCTCCTAACGAATTTAAACGCCGGCTTAAACTGAGCTGTATGCGCGCTAATTGAGGATTTGTAACACGAACTCGACTGTTTTGCTTTGATGAAATTACTACTCAAGACTTCTTGGAAAGACTTTCTCTTGAAATGATTGGTAAGTAATTGAAACATGAGATTTCGAGATGATCTCAGGAAGAAGTTAGCATCTAATCTTCAATAAGTTATTGTATTTAGTTGAAAACAAAAAAAGAAGAAGGAGTTTAGTCAAATTGTTTTTTTTCTGTTTAGGTAGGTAGGTACCGTTCGTTCTTTAGCAGGCTTAAGAAAAAAATAAGTGCAATCTTAATACCTAATTAAGGAAAAATAAGATAACAAGATTTTTATTTGTAACAGTTGGGTAACTAAAGACATCAAAGTACCTATCAATAAGCAAGGTAAGACAAGGTAAGATGGAAACCTTTCAAAGAGGAAGAAAACCAGACGCCGAAACAAAATTCCAAGTAGGTAGCACTTGTCTATACTTATAATAAATCTGTAGAAGGGTCAATTCTGTACATTGAAAATATTGAAAAAATAAATAGCGGGGGGTGTTGCTGGATCGATACCAAACCCAAATATGTGATTAAAAAAATTTTTGTCTGTCTGTCTGTCTGTCTGTCTGTCTGTCTGTCTGTATATGCAGGCATCACGTGAAAACTAACGGTTCGATTTCGATGAAACTTGGTATAATTATACCTTATTATCCTGGGCATAAAATAGGATACTTTTTATCCTGGAAAAATACGTAGAAAAAAAAATCTTATTTTTCAGTTTTATTCATAGACGTTGTTCTGTAGAACCGCGAACACACGTTGCATTACCCGCAGTGGATAATTTTCCATTTCAATTTAAGAGAATACAGTTTCCTGTAGCTTTGTGTTACACCATGACAATAAATAAGGCTCAAGGTCAGACCCTAGGAGTTGCTGGCGTAGATCTTACCGCGAGTTGTTTTTCACACAGGCAACTTTACGTAGCTCTTTCCCGTGTGAGCAGTCCAAGAAATCTTCATGTTCATATTCCGGACGAGATCACTAACAATGTTGTGTATGCTGAAGCTCTCAATTAACTTTCTGTCGCATTGTCACGATCACTTTTTTATTATTGCAAACTTTTCGTCACTGTCAGTAATTTACTGCTACATGCTACTTATCAAGGTCGGAATTACTATGAAAAAAATACTTACTACAGAACGCGAGCTCAACAGCAGTAGCTCAATAGAGGGATCTCCTTAATTATTATAGGCTTAGCCGTATTTGGGTCCAATAGATATTTATAAGATGTCATTGTCAGAGTTACTCAAAATGGAGAAATAAACCATCCACGCGAAGACCGACATCCGCGCGGACGGAGTCGCGGGCGGAAGCTAGTCAGAAATAAAAACATCGTGCCTCTTTAATATTAAACACAATCGTCATCGTGTAAAGCATCAACAAACAGTTGCTAAAATATCAATTCACTTTCATTTACACTTTAATCAGGGCGCTTCGTTTTATTCTCAAATATTTTCCATTAAAGGGTGCTAAAAGCAACATGGCTGCCTTTTCGCGCGCTTCCCGTTTACATTTCGTATTCAGAACGTGGAATCAGAGAAGCAGGAGCGTGGGTTTAATGTTGTCACTTTTAAATATAAAAATTAGATTATTGTATCGTGACAGAAGTGTCGCAAATTGATTTTAACTACTTTATCATCGATGCGGCGACGTCTGAATCTAGCAATACTCAAAATCTAGCATTAATCATGAGATGTAATAAATGGTGATTAACTATGTTTTTTTAATGAAAAACTTTTAATTAGTTTGCAGGTGTTGTAGGTTGAAAGGAGGTTTAACACATGCATTACCTACGTTGGTCATAGGAGCCATGAAAAATGTCAGCAACAAAAACGTCGGTTAGATCTTACCTCAACATTATTTCGAAGAACAACTAATTAAGAGAGTTACAGGAAGTTTAGAGTCGAGCTACCTACATGCTTTCGATAACAAGTTCATATCAGTAAGGAAAATGACTGTAAACTTTGAGTGATCACTTAATGGTACCTACGTAGTGCAAAAGCCTCGGATTACGTTCGTATACTTACCTAAACAAACACGCAAGATCGACTTAAATCTCCATTTATTCATCCCATTTCTATTAATAGCAGTAGCAAATTGTGTTACATAGATATTCACACGAAGAACGTATCGCAACAGCTTGTAAAAGCAGTGAAAAGCTACAAATTATATAAATTAACATATCAAACGCGCCTTCGTTATTCGCTACACCACCCTACTGTACCGTGACCAAGCCATTTTGATACTTGAAAGGACAATGTTGTTTTAGTGTGCTAGACACTGTACGTACCTAATTTGAATAAGTAAAGCTTCTAACACAGGAGTTAAGCTTAAGGTACAATGCTCACCTACTTATTTGCTCTGTAGCTCGTATTTACTACTAGCTTCTGCCCGCGACTTCGTCCCGCGGAAAATTTAACCTTCCCCCGTTCACCCTCTTAGGGGTGGAATTTCGAAAAACCCTTTCTTAGTGGATACCTACTTTTCACAAGGAACACAATCTCCGAATTTTATGTCTCTAGGACCAGCGGCTTAGGCTGTGCGTTGATATATCAGTCAGTCAGTCAGGACTTTGAATTTTATATATACAGATGACTGAAATCTTTTTTATATATATAGATGACTGAAGTTTGGATTATTTGATCATTAGGATATTTTTATTAAAATGTGTTGACGTAAACAAATGGTTCTCATCAGTTAACTTTGTTGCTAGACGTCAAATAATTCGTTTTACAAACAATTTAAACTTTACTGTGTGAAAAGCAATAAACCATTGTATAAAATTACAATGCAATTGTGAAATCTCACGATAAAAGAATAACTGAGATTGCTAACCTAGATCTAACGTTTAGACAACAAGCTTTATCATATTGAATCAAAGGTGTCCTCGTCTGGGTACAATCGACATATTTTGCACAATAGGTAATTAAAACAAAACAATTAAAAAAAAAGTAAACTGAAAACATGCGGATACTAGGAAATGATAGAACGACATTGCCTGAAAAACGACAATGCGTCTATAAACCAGGTAGCTCTACGTAATGGACGGACAAAATATGAGTCATCGATACGGGAAGAAGAAGTAGCACAACTAACTTTTTTTAACAATTTACCGAAGGAAACTTTTTGTGAGGTCACGAACCATCACGTACACACACAATTTCATACATCGACACTTTTAAAAAATTCTTAAATTTGCCGTTGTTCTCTAGTATCAAGAAGGTTGAAGCTTGCAAGTAGTAGCGGGGTTGCATTCGCAGAAATAAATGACATTTTAAATTGGAACGAGTGTAAGTGCAACCCTCGACGCTCAGTGCCAACTAGTGCCTGAATTATTTACATCTACGTGCTATAGGTGTGAAGAAGGGGTGGTATTAAGGCATAAGCTTTTGTATATGAGACTGGGTGGTGTAACGAAACGGTCTTTCGCTGATTGAGATCGCCAACTTAGCAATCTTGTGAGAGAATTAAAAACAACCGAGCCAGGATTCGAATCTACGACTTCTGGTATCGTGCCAATCGTGCCACTAATCTGGGAACTGAAAGTACGTGTCAATATATATATATATATAAATATACATATTATGTAATATCTAGGTACTTCTTCTTTTAAACAGGCTTTAAACTCCACTAAACGATGAATTGCAATTGTCAATTATTACGTGATTGATACACATTGATGCGCAAATTGATCGTCTTCAAAATGCAATTGAAGCGATTGACAATATAATTAAAATAACAATTGATTGCAATTGGTCAATTACTATTGATCGTTTCGGGGACAATTTAAACTTTCAAAGGAAGCCAAGAGTTGAGACAATTTAGGTGTTTTATTTCCTAGATTCATAGCCCGTTTATACGACTAGCTATGTTAGTGCACACTTATGTATTGCTCACACACGTTTTACAAACTAAGTTTATTATGTAAATGCCGGGTCCAAGTTTAGGTAAGTAAGTTCAACAGAACATTAACTTACCTAATATGAAATATGGATGAGCCGAGAATTCGACCCTGTGGGTGTGTCCCGCGCCCACCTCGAGGCTTTCGTTAAACGCTGCTAAACGTTTGGGCGGCCCGCCCTACGCACTTCGATACGACAAAGTCACTTACAACCCCTTTATCCCCAATCTCAACCTTATACTTAAAAGCCTAAGGTTTATTTTCGTTTTATATGTAAATTTTTAGAACTTTCTCAAAGTAAAAATGCATTTATGTCTCTACGTATAGTTTAAACGATTGTTCTACCTATTATTAGGTAGGGCGTTCCGGTTTTCCCTTTTATGTACCCGGCAATGATTGAAATTGTATGTACTTACTTGAGTTGTAAATGGTGAGGGAAGCAAAGTCTTTTGGGGATGCGTTCTTATTAGGTGTGGTTCTTACAACTTATTTGTGTGCGTAGGTGTGGAATTTGAAGAACTGAGACTGCTCATTCTGTTTCTACTAACTAGACAGCATTGCTTACAAAAATAGCAACACAGTTTACCTAATCATAATTAGATTTGCAAACAATAACATCAATAAAGAAAGTTCCACAAATTCATAAACCTTTACTGTATTTTGCAAAGTTAATACAAACAGAACTGGAAATACAAAAAAAAAACATCTAAGTGTTGAAAAAGATCCAGCATTTCACCTACGCTTAAAATAACTTCTTCGCCCTTTTTCCACCCACTAACTTCCTAAATTTTAGGTACCTTCTCCGTACAATCACGAAGGGTGCCGTACATACTTCCGTATTATCGATCGCACAGCTTTAGACAGTGTACGTGTATCTGCAAAGCGCTTATTGAGTGGCCAGCGGTCGAGCGGCGGCTAAATGTCCTCCCCCTCTTCTCCCGCGATTAATAGCCTCTCGGAAAAAGTACGTGCACGACACAGGGACGGCTCGGGAAGCTGCGACAAATAATACTGTGGCTGCTGGGCTGTTAATATGCCACCTCAACTTTTAGAAGTTTGGCCCTATGGAGTGTTATATTGCCTCTGTCGCCTTTACCAAATAATATGTTGTTGTCTATATAAGATGCGATGAACGCTGTGCTACTTGTAACAGGTATACATACTCGTACCAGCACTCTTATTTTATATATTTTTTCCCAAGTATGTTGGGGTCGGCTTCCAGTCTAACCAGAGGCAGCTGAATCAGCATTCGTTATCATCAGTCAATGAAGCAGTGGTGACTAAATGGTAACGGCCGCGACTTACGAGTTCTAGATAGTAGGTTGGAACCCAGAGAGGCGCTTTAATTTGTGTAAATTATTTCATCTCTACTGCTCAATTAAAAATTCGAAGAGATGTGGCATCTACCAATGCGCACGGGGTCCGCGTGGTGAATTACGGCTTACTCTCCTCACAGAGAGGAGGCCTGTGTCCCAGCAGTGGGAACAATACAGGCCGATTATGCTATTAGTCGGTGTACATATGATTTAAATGCCTGTGTGACATCCTATTTAAATGCCTGTGTGACATCCTATTTAAATGCCTGTGTGATATCCTATTTAAATGCCTGTGTGACATCCTATTTGAATGCCTGTGTGACATCCTATTTAAATGCCTGTGTGACATCCTATTTGAATGCCTGTGTGACATCCTATTTAAATGCCTGTGTGAAATCCTATTTAAATGCCTGTCTGACATCCTATTTAAATGCCTGTGTGACATCCTATTTAAATGCCTGTCTGACATCCTATTTAAATGCCTGTGTGACATCCTCTTTCTGAAACTAATTGATGTGCTCTTTCTGCACTATACTGTTTAAAACTTTAAAGTATTAAATTCTGCTCACAACAACTTTTCGAATCTTAAGTTGGTAATTAGCTAGTTTGGTCTAAATGTTCTCAACATTCATTCACTGAAACCAAAAAATAAGTTCAAAACAAAATAAGATAAGATACTACTTGACAAGTCTTGTAGGTGTAACAAACGTTTTTAGTATCAAAATGATTTACAATGACATGGCAGATTAAAATAAATCGTATACTTAATATTCGTGAAAAACATTTGAAGTTTTCTTTTGACATTTCAACAAAATGTATTTGTTTGTCCGGACAAATGCTAGGACAAATAAAATAAGTGGTCGTATTTTTTCGTGTCTTACTTTGGCTAAAAGCCAGAATTAGGGACTAATGGATAGAATGAATCAATAGTGACAATCTTCTGATGGAAAAACAACTTGGCATAAACCTTAATTCTTAAAGTATATAGGTACTTAGTTATTTTTAGTTTCGAAATTGAAATGGTGACAAGACTAGTTTGTTGATTCTCATTTCTAAGGGCGAATTCCATCCAACTTTTAAACCTAGAACAAGACTTATCTTCCGAATAATTTTGACAGTTTTTCCATACTAGAACTGACAGACGTTAATTTTATTCCACAGATAAAATATATCTGACTTTGATAAAATTAGCCCTTAGACATATAAGAAATGACTACTTAGAAAAATTAAAAAGAACTTTATTCAGTTCAGAAAAAAAAACACGGTACAATATAAAAAAAAAACAAAAACCAGTGGCAGATTTACAAGGAGCCTTAGGTGCTAGGTTTTTACAAATGCCCTAGACCCCACAATAGGATTTCCTGTGTCGTGAGTCTGGACTGGGACTTATTTTAGTTTTAAGAATAAGAATGTCCAGTGTTTAAGAAATGAAAGTGTATTCCTATTAGAATCTTCCGTTCAGATTTTGCTAAAAATAATTTAAAATAAGGTAAGTGTAAACTTTTCACAGAGTATGCTATGTACATATATGTATGGCTCTACGTAAGTGCCAAACAGAAAATTAACAAGAAAAGTGTTGAAGTTAGAAAAGTATTATTACCTACATAGTGTGGTCATTAAATAATAAAGGCATCGAGTGGGTTTCCAACTACGTGCCAGTTATTTTCCGCCCCGTAATACTCTGGCCCTGACTAGATACGACTTTTTGCATTAGTCAGAGGTGCTGCACAGTTTTCTACGTTGGCTTGTTATAGGGACATGCATCGTTTCAAATACCAATCGTAAAAGAAATATGTAGATATTCCTTTCACGATTGGTGTTTAAAACACGTAAGAAATAAATTTGATCGTCGATGATATTTATTTCTTACTTGATTATGGGAAGTTTGAAACATAATTATTCGTGTTTGAAAATTTACTCAAATTAGACAATTGTATAAAACTTCAAGTCAAATAAGGATTTAGGGGAATACCTACATCGCAGTCTTTAAAAAAAATTAAATAAGTCCTACAGTTTAACTAACGTTGTTTTTTTTTAAGACAGCGAAGTACCTGAATATAAACAATATAATATAGCAACAGGAATTACCGCTTCACATTTTGAAAGACAGAAATTAAAATTGTGATTTAGATTTTTCCCATTTGTGATCAAAGGTTGAGCGCTACTGTGGCGTCGATTTTTTGCACGCCTAGTTAATAAGCGTCTACTGGCTCGTGAAATATTACAAATTGCGTCCCCACCACCCCCCTGCGTCTGTGCACCCCCTCTACTTTCACACAGCCTTTTTCACGCTGCTATGTCAGGGGTACTCGATCATCAAGTGCTAAATGAAGTATTTTGTGTACCTACTACTTATTAGCATTAGATTTTTTTGCGTAGCTTATTGAGTTCTATTGAAGTGTTTATAATGGCGCCGATTCTGTTGTTCACAAACTAAACTAAATTTAAGTTCATGCATCTTTTTCTTTCTATTTCTTTAAGAAAAAGACAGCGGATAAATATTAGTTTAGTCCTTTACTTTAGACGAGATTAAAAAATTGGCTATTAAAAATACGTCAATTTACGTCAGGCGCTGACTGATTTGACAGGACTAAACTAATATTTATCTTCTATCCTTTTCTTAATGAAATAGAAAGAAAAAGATGCCTGAACTTAAATTAAGTTTAGTTTGTGAACAACAGAATCGGCGCCAATTTCTAAATAACAGGTTTTTTTTAACGAAACTGTTTCTTATAAATCCCAAAAACATTTTTTTAAATTTTTCAATGGCTGAACCGATTTTGATGATACTTTCACTGATAGATAGCTGATGTTATAAGGTGTAACTCAGGCTACTTTTAATTTAGAAAAACTATGTTAATGTTTTCCGACATGCACGTGAACGAAGTCGCGGGAACACCTAGTATATAAGAATCATCATCATCTGCCTAGCCTTTTCCCAACTATGTTGGGGTCGGCTTCCAGTCTAACCGGAAGCAGCTGAATACCAGTATTTTACATGGAGCGGCTGCCTATCTGACCTCCATAACCCAATTACCTACTAGGTAATACGATTCCCCTTGGTAAGACTGGTTGTCAGACTTTCGGGCTTCTGACGACCCGTAACGACTGTCAAAGATCCACGAATGACAGCCGGGCCCTTTCCGAGGCACGAAGAGGTCTTGATATGTAAAGATGTTCACCCATCCACGGACCAACCGCGGCAAGCGTAGCTTATCCTGATCAATTGACCCGTGCGGCTGGTTTGGCCACAAGCCACACCTAGTATAAAAGAATAAGGATATCTACATTTATTTCGTTGTTTACCTTTACATTCAAATGGATTTAATTCCTAGACCGCACACTAAGATTCCCTGTGTTGTGAGATCCAGGTCCCTTCGTTTCGTTGACAATTTTATATAAAAAGTTTTTTTAAAGGGTTTTATATAAAACTTAACATATCTATAAAAAGTGTGTATACACGGTGGCGTGATTTCTGTCAGTTGTGTTAGTGTTGTAAGAGAGTGTCTGTATGATGGTGAGTGCACATGTATTTGTGAATTGTCAATGTGTGAACTGGGAGGTGATATAAAGACTGTTGAAATAAATATAGTAGAATGACAGAAGGCTCCCTCAACTTGCATATCTATGAATCTACGTTATGTATAGTCAACAAAAGAGATAAGTATGCAGGATCGTCGGACACTAACAACAACACACAACAACGTAGGTACAACTTATATTGTCTAACAGATACCTAGCTTTCATAAAGGTCGACAATCGAGACAAAACATCAGAAAGGTTTGTTAACTTCTTCAGTTTTGAATATGCATGATCAGCCTATAACTAATATCCCCATTGTTGGGAAACCGGCTTCCTCTCTTCGAGAGGAAGTGTGCTGTAATCTACCACGCGGACCCTTGTGCGGGTTGGTAGATGTCACATGTCTTCGAATTTTTGGTTCTAGGACATGCCGGTTTCCTCACGATGTTTTCCTTCATCGTTTAGAGATTAGTGGTGATGAAATTATTTACTTTTTTTTTTCTTGCGGTTTATTCCTGTCTGGGTTTGAATCCACGGCCTACCACTCGTAAGTCGGGGCCGATACTACTGGGCCACTACTGCTCCTCTGCACCACTGCTGAATGCGCACATGGTTACAATTCCTATATAATTCCTAAATAGACGCCAGCACATCAAGCTACCCGAAACTGTCAATTTTTCCCAATCAACTTTGAACCTTATTCTTTAGCGATAACGTTGAAAATCGGTTAAAGAAAGACAGATTGTAGTAGCTTCATGTGCTGGCGTCTGTACCTAAAAAATTCGACGATAATGCTGATTATTATAATTTACAATTTGTTAAAAGTTTGTCAGCTTTTCCGGAAATTTAGAGTTTCCATTTCCGTAGTTAACATTTTCTCATCTCTTAAAAAGATTTACGGCTAGTTTTAAAAATATTCTTAGTGAGAAATCTTGGCGCAATGCATAGCGGATAGTACGCGGTAATTAGATGACTAATGTAACTTAATAGTGAGAGTTGCATGGCCATTTCCTACATTACAATAATAATCCATTTCCTTTATCTCAATTTACATTTACGCTGGAAAATTGTAATGTAGAATTATTGCTTTCCAATTAGTAGATATGTAAATAAAAATAATATTTAAATATAATTCATTTACTTCAGTCCTAGGTTAGTATTATGGAACTTAAAAACTATGTTAGTCAAACTAATTAAAATTCAAAAATACCAATGTCAATACCAATATCAATGTCAAAATTAAAAATTAAAAAAACAAATTCATAAATTATTACAATCTTTTTAAATATACCTCTATGCAGTTTTATAAACCTATCCCACACTGCTGATGAAGCATCAGTGAGGCTGACTTTTTGCGCATTATTGCGTAAAAGTCATCCACACCAGCGTCTGCAAACATCCCTGAGGCACTGTAGGATTGAGGAAGTCGCACCAGAACCCTAAAGGCGTTATTAACCTGAACCCTAAGGGCATTGTAGGCCGCTGCGTATAGTTGGTCCACAGGGCGCTGGTATAGAAGCTTCGACAGTAGACAGACAGTATATCTTTACCTGTACTGTGCATCTTGCAAACCTGTGCACCAGCATGTTCGCGCGCACCGGCAATGCCCTCCGCTCGCGCTCAATATCTGCGTCATCATTTAAGGTCTCACTTACAAAGTGCCCCAAATACTTTAACTGGGAGACACGCCTCAAACATACTCCGTTTAAGCAGACACGTGGTATATGCTCAGGTTCTTAGTTTTTACCTCTGATAACCATATACTTCCATAACCATAATCAGCCTATAATGTTCCCACTGCTGGGACACAGGCCTCCTCTCGGTGAGAGGGAGTGGGCCGTAATCCACCACGCGGGCCCAGTGCGGATTGGCAGATGTCACATGTCTTCGAATTTTTGGTTCTAGGACATGCCGGTTTCCTCACGATGTTTTCCTTCACCGTATTGAGAGCAGTGGTGATGAAATAATTTACACAAAGTAAAGCGCCTGTCTGGGTTCGAACCTACGACCTACAACTCGTAAGTCGCGGCTGTTACCACTTGGCCACCACTGCTCCGACCATAGTATATGGTCGGAGCAGTGGTACTCACTCTTTTTATCGTTGTACTTTAAGCCGTGGTCCCCCGCATTTGACTCACAGATACTGAGCAGCTTTTTCAGTCCACCAATAGATGGACTCAGCAACACCATGTCGTCCGCGTAACTGTTATTATTCACGCAAACATTATGAATATGACACCCGACATGGCCGTTGCTGAGCTCTCCAATCAGCTGATTGATATAGAGATTAAAAAGTCTTGGAGAGGTTAGTCCCTCCTGCCTCACTCCACACTCTAAAGAAATATTCGTCGGAATACACATTTCCCCATTTGACCCTGTTTTTCTGGTTACTGTACCAGAAGAATAATATTTATAATTTCGGTGGGAACCCCAATCTCTCCAAGCTTAGACCAGAGCTTATTATAATTGACTAGGTCGAAAGCCTTCGATAAACCCAGAAAGCATGCGTAGATAGGCTTGCTTCTCTTTACATAATATGAGACCGTGTGCTTTAGTGTCAAAATAGCACTCTCCGTTGACAAGTCTTCACGAAACCAAAACTGTGTATCATGCAAGGTGATGTACTTGCTGAGCTGAGCATCTAGCAACCCATCTAAGACCTTCGCCATCACCGTAGCTAAGGAGATAGGTTTATAATTATTCTTGTCCGTCACATCCCCCGTAGCATTCTTTGCTATAGGCAACAACGGTGTCCGTCATTTCAGAGGGTGAATATGAGTGGCGTATGCAGAATGTAAATAACATAGCTAAAACTCTAAGCAAGTGATTACCCGCATGCTGTAAGTGCTCAATGCTGAGACCGTCATTGCCAGGAGATTTGCCTCTTTCATGTTTAAGATGATATTTTTCACATACCTATGGGACAGTGTTTTTTTCCTTTATGTCGTCAAATGCGTATATAGGTTTGTTTTGCATATGCAAAAAGTCGAATTATCTAGTTGTAGTGTAACTCTGCAATCTATGTTTAGTGAATTAGGGCTAACGATGAGACTTTCAGTTGAAAAAATGGTTGCCTTTTTAAATGGTAAACGTCCAACTTCAATCGTCAAGCGAAGAAGAAAGCTTATTTTTCTCATTCATTTTCTATCAAGTTCGTAGTATGTTTTGTCAGCTAACAAAATTTAACTTGTTGAACTTTCATGTATTTAGAGTCAAATTAACGCGGCCACAGAACAAGTGAAGCATAGCTCAGCGGTTTATTATTTATCATACCAGATACCAGTCGAAAATCTAACCACATAACGAAATAACAGCATAACGCAATTATAAAGTTGCTTTTGATTAAGTTCACTTGTTATTTACGCTTCCTCGATCGCTACTCCGAATGGGTATTATAGTAATTGAATTGATTCATTACTAAATCACTTACGTAGCGATAGAGCCAATCAATTTTCTTAAAGGATAACTTTATAAAAGCGACCGGGACCCAGGAATTGGGAAAGTGAATTAAGCGCCCCACAAACTGGTTATATCAATCATAAACTTATTCGATTAATTACGTTTTGCGGAGTTAATAGCGACATCTAATATCGGGCGTAGTGATGTGCACGTGATTATGTCGATAATTTTACTGTCAGTAAAGTTGCTGGTTATGTCTGTGATACTCGACTTTTTCTTAAAAGATATAGGTAGCTAACATGGTATTTATTAATAGCATTACGAGTAATACGTTATTAGCATTCTGGTTTATTCATAACATAACAACGTATTCATGGAAACAGAGAAAAAATAAAGTCGCACTACTTAGAGGTACTACATCAACCAATACAACCTCACTGAAAAGCTGCCTTTTAAAATAAAGCAAGAGATCAAGCCGTTTATATGAGTAGGTAGAGGTAGTTAACTTAAAAACTACTATAATATGGCAACCTCTCAACGCTAGCCAATGTGGATTCTAGCCTTAGCTGAGCTGCAAACATTTTAATTGTTCAAGGATCTACCATCATAACACGTTAGTTTATCATTACTCCTATAAACCCTGTCTCCCAACTGTCGACAACACGGGGTGCAACACTATTGGGCCCATTTCGGCGGTGTCATTAGGCAGGCTGTGTTAATGATTAATGCGGCGCCGGGCTCACACGGCCCCCTCGCCCCGCGCGAATAAAACTCAAACCGACACTTAATCGAGCTACCCCTTTCGGCGGGATTCGGGATCGCTGTCCTCGGCCTTATTTTTATTTGCCAATGGACACGGCGATCGTTCGTGACTAGCCCCGCCACTAGTGCAGTCGCTGGATTGCTTACGAATTGGTCGAGCACGATTTTTGTATTGCATTAAGCGGTTCGTTGATGTATGAGAGATCGTGGATCGGTAATGGCGCCTAATACTGATATTTGGTTTTGATATTGTTTGAAAACAATCATTTCTGTTAAAACTTTTTTCTTAGTAAAGGCGCGCAAATGAAAAAGCTTATATAAAAGGGTGTTGTTCTTAATACATAAAGGATAAATAACATGCTCACTTAACAACAACTTATGCACCTTGCACTTTTTGCTCTTACATTTTAATTTTGCAATCAAGTGGACGTCGGTATCTCGCAAGCAATTATTCGTAACAGCTCGCTCCGACGTCGTATAGGTGTTCGGAGGACGAATTAAAAGGATAAGAGAGCCGAAGCAAGGTAGCAGGCAATTAGTCGCAGCGGATGATGGATGACGCCCTTCGCCGATACCCCGTGATGGACACAAAACGAGCAAGAGCACATAACTCATTATACGGCCATGATAACGCGCGGTATAAAGTTGTAGTTAGATACGGAATATTCGATGATTACCCCGCACGCCGCACGCCGCAAGCCGCGCCGCGCGCTTGACGCAGATTACAATTTTAAAAGGAAGTCGGTGTAGACTTTTTGTTTGTTGACTTCTTGGTGGAGTTGTTGTCGTGTAATGCTCTTTTAATTTGGTTACTGTAATAAATAGTTCTCTACGGCCATGGCTTGGCTTTTTATTGATCACACGTTTTTCTCGTAGATTAACGTTATAGTCTTGTTTTGTTTTCTTTGTTGGTGTGCCGTTACTTCATACTCCCTATTACTGACATTACAATGGTTAAAATAATTTAAGTACCTGGATGCAAGTGAAATCATATCCTACATTTTGACAGATTATGATTTTCGTCAGATGGCTATTATTTCAGTCACTTTCAGGCTGGCCACATTTGGTGACCGAAACCGAATAATGCAGACTACTGCTCTTCTCTCTGGTTTGCTGTCCCAAATTAGTTTGCCTTGCATGAAGTAAAATATTCATTTTTGCGCTGCTTAGGTAAATGTATCTTCCGAGAGCTTTTACTCACACTAGGCACTTACAGTAATATACAGACAAACGACAATCGTCAGCTTGTCATTTGTCTGTAAGGTCGCGTAAGTGCGGTAAACACGAGGGTGAGGCGGAGTGACCGAATGACTCGCTTCGACATGGTGGAGCGTAAGACAGAGCCAGCAAATTACGGCGCATTAGAGCAGCCGCAGGTGTCCGCGAGTTAGATACGCTTCTGTCACAGTACGTCCACTTATAGTAAGATGAACGTTACGTACCAAAATTGAGATTATGAAAAAGTAATAATCTGCATATTAGCATACAATTTTTTAAGTGAGATAGTTGAATAGAGCCTTCTAAATCTTTGGAAAACTGCCTTTTGGAATTTTAACACCGGATCAGCATGTCGCGTTCTGTACTAAGAATATGTCATCTCATCATCATCAGCCTATATTACTCCACTGCTGGACATAGGCCTCTCCTATTGCACGCCATTCAACTCGTTTTTCGGCAACTCTCATCCAGCTGCTACCAGCCATCCTGCGACAGAATTTCCGAAGATCGCCGCAGAAACGGCGCGAATTATCATTGCGACTAAGAATATATAATATAAGTTGAGAGCAGTGGTGGCCCAGTGGCCGCGACTTACGAGTCGTAGGTCGTAGGTTCGAACCCAGACAAGCGCTTTACTTTGTGTAAATTATTTCATCACCACTGCTCTCAAAACGGTGAAGGAAAACATCGTGAGGAAACCGGCATGTCCTAGAACCAAAAATTCGAAGACATGTGACATCTGCCAATCCGCACTGGGCCCGCGTGGTGGATTACGGCCCACTCCCTCTCACAGAGAGGAGGCCCGTGTCCCAGCAGTGGGAACGTTATAGGCTGATTATGGTAAGAATAATATACCCATCTATACTAATTAAAGCAGAATAGTTCGTTTGTTTGTTTGTACACGCTAATCTGCGTCTGTCTATTTTCGGCCAGTCTATCCATCGTTAAAAAGTAGTTTGGAGTCTCATTTCCTACAAAATGTATGCGAAAAGTTTTTTCGATTTCTGACTTTTTTAGTTCTCAAACTTCGTTTTTTGATAGGATCGATTAGCATCAAAAAAGTTATTGTGAAAACTGCGCATTTTCTTGCTGACTGTACACTTGTCTTTCCTAATCTGTGAATGCAGATCATAATATCTCAAAAAGTAAAGGAAAGTCTCCGAAGACCATTTTCTTGTAGCGACAAAGGGCCCTTGCTGCCCCATCTCAAAAATTCAAACTGTTGTATATATATACGCATAAGCGTCGACTAGACAACCATTTTTACTTCGGTTATACTTAAAGCTTAGGTACTTAATGCGATAGGTTCATGCAGCACAATGCTGAAAGACCCACCAAATTATGGCTCTAAAGAGCATTGAATTCCAGCCCCTTTTTTTTTTTCTTTTTTTTTTGTATCCGGGGTGGAAAATCCTCATGGATTTCCACCGCCCTGGGACGGGCGGCGGGGTCTGTCAGACTCTTACTGACTAAAAACCACTCCGGTGTTCCATCTCACACCTACACCGGGGGTCGCGGGAACGTACGAACCTTCCGCAAGAATTCCATCACCTAGTTTTACTTTAGAACATACGAATACCTACTAGAATCGTTCCAATTAATGCATTGGAATTGTGGACTGGTTTTGATGTGTGATTTCTGAAAAAGAAAAGATAAATTACAGATTTGCATACAGAGATATCTCTGTACGTGTAATTCTAAAGTATAAGGTGCAGGGAAGGACCTCACCTATTTATTATCCGGGATTTATTCGTTTATCGAGCTTGCTCTATGTGTTTAGGCCTCGTCCGTACATTGTACGAAATTATCCCCGTCCTATTGGTTGCACCCTTAAGGCAGAGATGTTAACTTACAAGTTGGTTGATTTAATAAGCTAAAGTTAGGAACTTAACTAACATTATGTTGGTGTGAATCTAGTTGTGTAGGTAACTAAATTAATCTGTCATATTATTCTTGCTTTAAAGATTACGTTACGGTATTAAAATTACAATTGGTAATATATTTCAGTAAAGGTAAGTACCTAAAGCTTAGGTACCTATGTACCATTTCCATAAACATTCTAATGAATTCAATGAATAGTAATTGAATTTATAATGAATAGATAATAATAACAAAATGAATAAATAAACTACCGTTAAAATGGTCATTATTTGTCAAGCAATGAGTAGAAAAAGTAGTAGCACTTCTAAATACAGTTACAATGCCCATAATTGGACAAACAAAGGAAAATAAACGCCGTAACACCAACGTTGCACTCCCAAAATCAGTTAAAATGGTCATAATTTGACATGTAACGGTAAATAAAGGTGTCGTAGCTGCTACCGACGGCTACCGGGAAGCAGGCGTAGATCGTAGGACAGTCGCATCAAACAGTTCTTAGGTAAATGACGCGTAGATAACCGATGCGTTACGAGTCGCCCACCGGTTACGCGCCCACTACGTAAAATGACCCATCCACTAGTACTTGGCACCTGTAGGGTTGGTCAATGTGATAAAACTCTACTATAATTATGTTTTATTTGAAATACTACTAAACATATGCAGTGTTCAGAAAAAAGTTTTTTGTACCTACCTACTTGTATTGTAAGTAATTGTATAATACCCGTATACAACTTCAGACTATTGTATTTTCGAGTTCTAAAAGAACTTAGTGTTTTCTGCAGGAAAACATTTTTGTAAATAAGTAGTTGTTACAACGAAGGTTTTTTTCTCTGCCTGAAAACTGACTAATGTAAATAATATATCTTACATAAAAAAAAACAGTTTCAGTTCTCAGGTCTTGGCAACCCTATCCATGTATGAAAGATACAATTATTTACAGTATAATTTATTTAAATTTTTTCCCATAAAAATATGGTAAGCCATGGAAATATAAGCGTTTGTTTCTAATGAATCAATTAATTATCTTTTGTTAGTTTAATTACTTTTATTTAAAGCTAAAGCTATTAGAAATAGCTTGAATTTAATGGTTTGGTGTTGGCATCTGCTGTGATGCCACTCATTTAAATATATTTTAAGTTAACTTGAAGAATAGTCCATGCCTTAATTGTACCTCAAATCAAATCTAATCAGAACTCAAATTTTACATTGACTGTTTAAACAAAGCTGTCGGTTTATTCCGTAGAAATATCATCAGGAAAACTTAGGTGATGTGACCTTGCAGTGAGCTGTCATTTTACTGGATGTTAGAGATTTCCACACTCATTTCAAGGTCACTTCACCTTAGTTTTCACGGTAAGATTTTTTCAGAATAGATTGGCTGGTAATTTAGTCGTGAATGAAGATTCAATTTTCGTTCAATCCTTTTCATCCAAGACGCATCCTCTAAAAGTCAAAAACAAAAGAACACACCGACACACCTAGACAAGTTAAAAAATAAACCAGTACGAACAATAAAGCACGTTCCCATTAAATGTCTGTTTAATCAGTCGAAGTCTGTTTAAATTAATAGTAAATAGTTCAATAAGTTGTGTCGATAAAACGAACAACGCTCCGTTATCGGTCTCCATAAAACCTGGCCACGGCACAATTTATCACACGTTTACACATTTAATTGTCTGTAAGTTCAACCTTATTCGTCAATAATGATAGTGGCGCAGGAATATTTATTGGTTTTCGTATAAAAAGGTTGTATGATATCCCGTTGGGGTAATCTATACCGGGTAAGTTATTGCTACAAGCTACATAATAGGCTGTTGAATAATGCGCCATTCATCATATTAATTTGATCATTAAAACTGTATATTTTAGCAGAGAAGTAGGAGTAACATACGTCTAATTGAATTAGGTACATATATGCAAGTGTCAAATTAGTCGTTTTTAAACATGAAAGGGTACTCAAACGTTTCAAAATTTCAGTCAGAAAACTCCGAGCCTTACATTACAAGCCGAGGCCTTAGTTTATAAGCTTTATATAAAAATACAACTAAGTAATTATCATCTAAACAAGTAGCTCTTTTAATTACCTAACTGAAATTCCGCAACTTCATTCAAGAGCTATTTATTATCTACGTCATGCATGAAAGTAAAAGTTCTGCAGCGCTACACGTGTGTTTGAACAAACATCAGACTTTCTTTAAATATGATTTCCTAGTAGTAAAAGGTTGTACAAAGGCGAAGGTCGCAAGATAAAGCTTAAGTATGTTTGATTTCATTATTCTTGGTGACGACTTGGCAGACTGACGGTAATGCCTCACAGCACGAACGCTCACAATGCTTCCACTAATACGCGAATTACTTCGTTCACCATTTTATTTGGTCTCATTACTACACTCCTGCGCAAGATTCGGCCATTTGTCATCCGTACGAATATTAACGTCACACTTTCACCCAATTTGCTGGTGGTTTTGTAACTTGACGTTTTGATTGCCCTGTCGCTGAAATTACTGTAATTCTTTTATTTACTATTATTAATATTGTGGTTGTAATGACAGAAAATTCGCCATTAAATGTAATTTGATTACGACAGGCACACGGTTAATGTATGAAAAATATTGTTTTGTTATTATATGCGATGTGAGCAGCTGGGTTTCCGTAATCTTGACACGTTGACTCTCTAACCCTTCGTTGTCTATAATCAACGTAATGGGCATTTGAAGAAGGTATTAAACAACTAATATCTAATGATTGCATACACCTTTCATTCAACATATATATAACTAAAACCTACCTCTGCATTTTGCTTTGCAAGCTGTAGGTACGCCTTTTACTGCTACAATTTCAAAGTGAGCGAGCGCGATTGCAAAGGTGAAATTATTGTTTAAATTTGATCAGAGCCAAACGTTGTACTTAGTGAAGTAGTAAATTGATAAAAGAGAGAAAAACTGTCTAGATTTAACATAATTCACACTTGTTATCTGGTCCCGGGCTGAGTGCACAAGGCGGTCGGGCTCGGCGCTCCGATACCACGCTATAGGCATGTACTCGCTGTAGTACGTATAGGCAGTCCGGTACGAGCACACTCGAGGGTAGATTGTGTTCTGCGGTAAAGCGATAATTCAGCTCAATCTATGTCGTGAGCGCTCGCGCTTTGTTTTATCCGCTAGCTTCTGTGCGCCTTTATTTAGAAAATTGATGAGAAATGGTTTCCATTACGATCTACCGCCTTATAAAAGATATTGCTACGCCGGATTCGCTGTACGTTTGTTCCGAGGGAAAGGAAATGAACGCAAATTTGTTTTCGTGATTGCTAGCTTTGGAACGAATATCGAATTGATATCGATATCATTTTCTTGCGCAATCGTATTTCTCATTAGATATTTATGTGTGACCCCGTGAGAGCCCTTCTCTTCCTTCACGATCGCCTTCGGTTATACAATAATGGATACAGTAATGTGCACATTCTGCTTATCGTTGATAGAATGTTGATAAAATCCTTTGTACGTGTGATTAAGAAATTAAAAGAAACGTTGTAATTAAATGTATAATTTTTGCATTTCAGTTTAAAGTATTCCTGCGGTGATTTGTCCAATTGTACAAATACTTATCTCTCGATCGAAATCATGTGTGAAGTCAATTAGGTCGTACATAAACATAAGTAAATAATAGTAACATTCCGCGGTAACTGGCCGGCACTAACTATGATGTGAGCTCTAAACAGCTCCGTTTGAACGTGCAGCCGCTTCCAATTTGCGTGTGTTCGCATCTCACCACGGACAATCGCTCGCAAATTGCCCGGCCACTGATTGCCCGTCGACGTTTATCAATATTGCGGCTACCATTTCCACCGCCCGCCACCGTCCCCGCTATCATGTCATAGATTGAGTAATTGTATGGGAAACATGCGACAGATGAAAAATTAGACGCACGTAACAGCTCTCTTGTCGCTTTTGTTATTGATAATTAAACTAATCATATCCACAAAGAACTGCCTATCATTAATTAAGTCGGTCTGTTTCACAAACGCTACTCACTAATAACCGTGACCTGTTATAATCAATAATTACAATATAACATAATGTAGACGCGGAACTAATGATGCTGTTCCTACTTTCATGTGACGATGTGCTCAGCAGGCCGCCACACCAGCGGACCAGCGGCACAAAGCCGGGGTCATCCCACACAATAGCGTTACGTTTATCGACGTGTCGAAATCAAGCATTCAAAGTCGATACCGAAAAAAATATCGATTTCCGTAAATAAGCGAGTGTGGCACATTTATAATAATGATGAATGGAAGCATCGGTTGTTGTTCGCGTCGATATTGCGTATCGAATCGTGCAACCGCTCGAACGCCACTCGGCTACTACATTCATTGAGTGCTAATTGAAAAGGAATATCATCACACCACATCCTGCTATAAATCTAATATAAATTGGGGCGTACTTGAGTTTCTATACATTTATGCCACATTTACAGTTATAAATCAATGTTCTATTCTTGGGTAGTCTACTAAATCTTTTGCAGTTTTGGAAGATTTATCTGAAGTCTTGAATGGGTAAAACTAATTTCTGTTCATTGTATTTATGGATGCTTTTATATTGCTTTGAGCTAATGTTTCTGGCATTCGATGTAGTGTTTCGCAATTCGTTTATTATCATAAACAAAGGTTGATATCTGAGTAATCGATTAGCGATCGATTGCGTGGCGTGGCGTGCAGCGCGGCACGACGCCCGCGCGCCAAATGTCGCGGCAAGTCGCTACCCTCCGTGACCGTGTCCAATCGACTTTTGAAAATGTGAACACTGTACTCATGTTTTGGTAATACATTGTGTGATGATGGGTCATTAATGGATCAACATTTGTAATGGATACTCATAAAAATATCGAATGAAAGCGAACGTAGATATATACCCACTCTGTCGTGACCTGAATAATTGCTATGCTATTGGATAATTAAAGCACTGTCACTTTAAAAACTATATTTATATTTAGTGAAAAAAATGACAAAGTAAACTGTTGAAAATTTTGAAACAAAAATTAAAGTTAAATTATTTATAAGTTAATAATAACGTACTTACATGATTTTAAAGTTTAAAAAAAAACATACGAGTAATGAAAAAACAAAACATTATTTTACATTCACTTGTCAATACTAAAAGTTCTTATCTTCGTTAAGTAATTCTTTTGCTATCACAATACTTGATTTATATAAGCTAGATATATAGGGATCAGAAGTATACAGCAGTATGTGCAAAGCATAGAAATGTAAACTTTCATATAGCTATGGTGCAGAACGTCTTCTATTGTGGAGAACGTCTTCTGAGTGTGATTTAACCTATACTTCTTATATAGTCTTTATTAACTACGAACTTCTTGAGCATCTTCAGATGATTGGCCTATTGGCAAAACTGTAAAATGTTCCATTATTTTGGCACAATGTATAAGAATTTTGTAGAGTGAAGATGGATTAGTACCAGTTATATTTACTCACATATAACTGTGCAGTCCCCAGCGTACCTATATTCACCAAACTTTAGTGCGTTTAAAGAAAATCACGATGTTGTCATCGTGATTTTCTTGAAACGCAGTAAAGTTTGGTTAAGTTTTGGTTTGCATACCTTGTGGTTTGCAGAATTATGTATAATCTCTTGATCAACATCTGTGATTTCTGCACAATAGGTCCGGTAGAACCTTTTTGCCGTATTTCCATTATTTGCTATTTCCGGAACCGTGACGAGGTTTATCAATGTGTAAACACTGTAAACCAAGCAATTCCCGGAAACGATTTTGGACGTACTTCTTTTTCCTTCTTTAATCTTTCTGTTCTCTGGAATTGATGCAGCCCACTTTTCAAAGCCTAGATTATAAGAAGTATGCAGAGTCATTTCCATACATCTTATCCATTCATTCTCAACTCTTGCAGTTACTTTTGTTAGATCGTTCATCTGTTTAGGAGTTGCTCCACAAACAGTGCATGAAGCACTCGGTGGTGTCTGCGTTAACACTTGAGCAACTTTCCCATCAATCATAGTCATAAACAGCTCATGTCTTACTTCTATAATATTACCTTCTATTGCTGCAAGCGTTGGAATTAATTCAATAATTTTAGCTTCGAGTTTTGGAAGCTGTGGTTTTTCTGGAGTTCTTTTGCAAATTCCAGAGAAATGGATCTGCAATATCTAACTGAAGAGCATATCAGATTTTGCCGTATAACTGCTTTGCTTTCTTCATCCAGAAGTGAAACTATAAACAAATTAGCGTCCGATATCTGTTCATTTACTTCAGGTAAAAATTGTTTATATTCACTTTGTCCCGAGGATTCTTCGCAACCCCATTTGCTATACCTATAGCTTCACTTTGGCAATTATATTCGTTACGGTTATGCTTGACGTAAGAGGATAGCAACCCTTCTTTGCTTCAGCCAAAGTTTGGTATGATGGAAATACAGAAAACAAATTCATTCTCAACAAGTCTCATTCTCAGGTAGGAATATTGAGCTTTGGATAAATCGGTTTCAACATAATTATATGTATACGTAATCAATCGTTCTTTGAAATTCATTGGAAGGTACACCATCTGTACTTTGTAAGAAATTTCGAAGAATTACTTTTTTCTCCTCCCATTCAGTATTTAAATCAGTTAACAATTAGCGAAGATAACAATTGATGAATATACATAAAAAATACATATAGACGAACTGGCGAACATAGAACCTTCTCCTATTTTGATGTCGGAAATAGTTATTGAATTTTTTTTTTGTTGACTTCTCAAAGAGTATCCTAGGAGGTTGTCAGCTGCTTAACCGGGATTTCCTGAGATATTAATAAATTGAGGCTCTCACGTCAGGGCTGTTCACGAAAACCATCTTCATTGAAGTACAGTCACGAGCATAAGTATGTATACACTTGGCTTTTTGAATGAAATTTTATATTATTAGGAACATAGTATTTTCGAACCTATAGGTTTATGTAAAGTGTCGTATTTCAACGTTGCATTCGTTATTTCGTGAAAAATCGCAATTGAAAGTTGCCAAGTGTTGACATATTAGTGCTCGTGACTGTACTTATAGAGAAGAATAGACCCTCTAAGAAGTGGGCTGTTCAATAGCTAGAAGTAAATTTAGCTAAAGAATAAAAACCGGGCATGAGCAAGTCGGACTCGCGCACCGAGGGTTCCGTAACATCATATGTTTTTAAATTTTCATCGGCGAGGCCTATATTCGTCAGAGAATTTTATCACTGTGTACTGTGGTATAGAATATTGCAGTTTTATGTCAGCGCCATCTCTTGACTGATAGTGGAACTTAATGTATCTTTTGTTGATGATTTCTGAAAAAGTGTGCTATTTAAAGACTTCGTTTTATTTTTCCTTTAATCTTTACATAAACTTCTATCACATACAATTATTTCAGATTTTTCTTTTTGAAAACTTCGGAGATAAGGGGGGGGGGGGGCGTCCTTTTTTTTACATTTTACATCAAAATTCGAAAACGATGCGGCCTAAAAAAAAGAAAAAATATTTGAGAATGTGCAAACTGTGCTCTTTCATAGGACCACTTCGAATTTTTCAGAACCCCTTTCAGACAGACAGACAGACAGACTCAGTCTCACCATAAGGGTTCCGTTTTTACCATTTTGGTACGGAACCCTAAAAAGGAAGTTATGTTATGTAGGTAAATGTTTCTTCGAATAGAGCACACATCATCGTCCCTTATAACCATTAAAAAAATAAACAGACATGCTTCGTTAAAGGTATTTAAAACACAACTGAACTCATTCTATTCCTACGTATCAATTATAAAAAGCTCGTAATTGTCAAACGAGAAAGTCGCAGCTCAACGGGCCGTGGAACAGCTGTTCCGTTCGGCGCAGGCGCAGGCGCACCGATCGCGGACAAAAGGACCCACAACAAATGCACTTCCAATTCGCATCGCCACTAATTACGTAATTATGGGGGAGGAGAGAAAAAAACAGAATGGCGAGCATTCCCTGCGCCCGCGCTCGACACATTAGCTCACGACATTTCTTCACCGTAATTTTTTTTTTCTGCAAATTGAAAGTCATGCATGAGTGTTTAAAATATGAGTTTGATGTCTAAAATGCTTAATTACGTCAATGTAATAATTGGTTCTCTTGTTGGATTGATGTTAGCGGCGAGTTCATTAGCTAGTTGTTTGTTAGATCGGACGTTGTCTAGAATACTGAGTGGTTTGGTTTATATAAAAAATGGGCGATTAAAATGTGCTTTTTGCTGCAGATGCATTGTTTTCTTGTTTTAGTTCTTTTTAGGGTTAGTGAGAATATTGTCTTTAGATGAGACTAAATAAAGATAAACCTAATTTGACGTTTCCATAGAAGTAAAGATGATAAGAGTCGACCTATAGTATAGCCAATTAGCTTTACAATTGACAGACTTTTCCACACAAATTCAAAGAAGCAATTCCAAAAAGTGTTCTGGAACTATTTTGAATTTTATCATAAACGTTATTACTTTTTACATTATTATGTTAGCAACAAAAGTTAATTGTTGTCGTTATCGTTCGATCGACGAATAGCTAATTAGTTGCACACACACAGACGCAAAGTCACCATATGTTTACAGCACACGTATGCAATTTCAATGGTCACTGGACACAAATGCACTGTTGTGTCGTAATATTATGCTTGTCCGTAATTTATTATATCATCTATCAGAATAAATTAAGTTTCGCGTTTTGTCATGTGTGGGAAGGTATTCTATTTTATGAGGTTTTTTTTTGTTACGCTAGGTAATCTAGCTAGATTTTTAATTTAGCGTTTGCATAATGGTTTGTGTTTACTATACAGTAATTGTATTAATTCAATCCTTTCTAATTGACTCGTTTTAAACGAGAGGACTGTATTCTTGGTTTTATTGTTTGTCTTGTAAAGTTGTGATGAGCTTGACACGATTGATTGAAGAGGTCATATTTAATTAAGTCTGACCTCTGGATTACTCAGGCTAATTCTTATGACATGAAAGTTTCCAAATCTTCTTCTCATCATCTTCATCTTTGTTCACTTTACGTTTGTGCAATTTTGCGTTACAGAGGACCAAAATAACCTCTTCGTATCCAAACGTTTTTCAGAATCTCAAAAGTTCAATCACAAATTCTGCGCTACAGAGGAGCAAAATAACCTCTTCGTATCCAAACATTTTTTAGAATCTCAAAAGTGCAATCACAAATTCCCAAAACACGGTGTCTATGATCAAGCTGATAAACACTACGTGATTCTCCCTAGCGCTGTGTGTCTCTGTGTGTGTGTATGTTTGACACACACAGGTGCGACCGTCACCTGACTCCGTCGGAACCGGCCACTTCCGCCGGACGCGGCAATTACCGACACACACCACACATACACGCACCCGATATGCCCACTTACACGTGTGTTAAGAAGCTGGCCTGCTAATTGTTTAGCGACTAATACTAGATGTACAGTCTACCTCACGTCTATGGTAACAATTAGACTTCAACATCGCCTTTATTTCTTAGCAATAAACAGGTTTCCATAGATACCACTAAAGTTACCACTTGACGTGTGGTTGACCATACTTGGTAGTGTTTTGTTTGTTTGCCTATAGTAAGGAGTTTTAATTAGTTACGCTGACCTTATTGATGATTTCCCTCAAAAAGGTCAGTGTGTGAACGTGGTCGAAGCAAAAGAGTGATGATGATTTTATCTATTGATGTGAAATAAATAATATTACGAGTCCTTTGTAACACTGGTACGAAATACAGCTCAATTTCGGAAGAGTCCTTTTAGTAGTCTAAACTAATATTATAAACGGAAAAGATTTGATTTTTTGTGTTTGTTTATAATGAATTATGGTTTACAAAAAGTACTTAACCGATTTAAAAAATTATTTCACCTATTGAAAGCTACATGATTAGCGAGTAACATGGGCTGTATTAGTATATTGTGGTGTCTTAAGACTTCCACGCAAACGAACTCGCGAGCAGAATCTAGTTACTAAAACTACTTTTCTAGCTATGTACGTATGAGACTTCCTTAGCCGGGTACAGATTGGGGAACGTTAAATGTAATCTAACACAAGTTGAAACCAATTCGCCCAGTTGTTGTGTTACATTTCGTGTTGCATTGCATAAATTAGGACGGTTTTGTGTTACATTTTCCACGTTACGTTTTAGTAGTACTTATGTATCCGGTATATTTAAAATTAAAAAATACCTATCAAATTGAGTGTTCTAATTCAAACAAATGCGGTTATGTATTGGTTATGAAAATAGATTTGAATGTTGTTGTCATTGGTGCAAATCATTGAAATATGTGGTTAAGACCTCATCTCATGCACGAGATTGTGGGTTCAATTCCGGGCAAGTAACTACCAATGTGACTTTTCAATTCATATCATGTACGTTCTGAGTTTATCTTAGATGTTACTGACATCAGTGAAGGAAAAACATCATCTGCCTAGCCTTTTCCCAACTATGTTGGAGTCAGCTTCCAGTCTGACCGGATTCAGCTGAATACCAGTATTTTATAAGGAGCGACTGCCTGTCTGACCTCCACAGCCCTTTTACTGGCTAATACGATACCCCTTGGTAAGACTGTTTGTCTGACTTTCGGGCTTGACTATCCGCAACGACTGTCAAATATCCATGAATGACAGCCGGGACCAACGGCTTAATGTGCTTTCCGAGGCACGGAGGGGTCTCGGTATGTAAAGATGGTCACCCATCTACAAACCAACCGCGGCAAGCATAGCTTAACCTGATCGATCGACCTGTGCGGCTGTTATTATTTAACCACGGACCCCTCTCAGTGAAGGAAAAACATCGCAAGGAAATCTGAACTTAAAGATAATATAGGTAAGTCGGGAATTGCCAACCCGTCTTGAGTAAGCGTGGTAATCAATGCTCGTGCCTTCTCTGTATGAGCTGAAGCCTTTGCCCTGCAGTGGGAAAATAATAGGCTGTATAATTTTAGCCTAATAAAAATAACATTTCTACAAAAGTTCTAATCACAGAAAATCAACAACGTAATTATGGCGATATGGTTACTGCAATCGCGATCTTGTCGTGTTTTAATTCGTCATTAATGCCAATGAATATAAATACAGCAACGGTAAAAACGGTAGCATAAATAATAACTTGCATTTCATAGAATACAAAAGTAATTTGCTTTGGATTAAAACCTTTTTGTAAAAGGCTTATTTCGCAGTGCTACTGTAAGTAACTCTTTTGGGGTGAAGTGGTCGATTGAACCGCTAGGGTGGATTGTAATTAGGATTTTCCCTTGGAATAATTTCTTAATTAATTTACCTAACAATGACTTTTTTTTAAAGGCAAAACTGGCTGAATTTTATTGGATTAAAGTAGCATTGATTGACTATACTTAGATTAACCAGGAGTTTTAGCGAAAAGTACTGTTAAAATGAGAATTTAAATTAAAATTAAATAATTAGGAACTTAAAACTGCTAGAGCATCAAATACGTACGAGTAGGTACATAAAACAATTTTGAACGTCAAACTTTTAAGTTTAAGGAAATAAAATTGTTATTAAAATATAGTTCCCTCTTTAACAAGTAAGTATTTATACTTAGGGTTTATCACATTTCATAAATCGAAACTGTTATAAAACAATGTACAAAAGTAATTAAATGATAAATATCATTTATCATATGATATTTAAGTACAACATTTCCTTTCAAATAATACGGACAAGAACTAACGAAGCTTAAAATCAAAGTTCATTATTCATAATTTCGTTGCGTTAAAGTGAAGTTAAAACTAAACCTGTTTGTATGATAATTAAACTTCCTTCTATGGGAAACTCATTGTTCTTGTTAATTTTTTAATCGATTCTTAACGTAACAATGAGTTCTTTAATGTGAACTTTTACGTTAACTTGACAGGTTATTTTACTTTTACAAACTTTAATATATACCTTTTATCCCGAAACATAGTGAGTATATTTTGTGCTTTTATGCTACAAATATTTTTGGATTGAATATGAGTGAATGTGACGGATGATAGAAACAATTAACAGTGGTTAGAGGCGACATGTAGGTATGCTAGAGTTCGTAATTCGTCGCCGCATAGCAATGAATTAATCGACTCAAAGATCAGGGGGCTAAAAAGGCCACTATGGAGAGTCATAAAAGGATAACATTATGAATCGTAATATGGCGAAGACAGTCCGTGTTTTTTTTTCGCTGCACTACGTAGGATAATCAAAGAGATTGGGATTGGATTTGGATCGGACTGATTGGTATTTTAGCAAAGACAAAAAATAAAAACTGAAAAATGCTTCACCAATGGGATTTGATACGATTAACTTAACAGTTACTTAACCTGCCATTATGATTCATAATGTTATCCTTTTATGATTCTGCCAAAGTGGCCTTTTTAGGCCCCCAGTTTGTTTTCAACTATTCCATGTTAACAGACGATGTTTAACTTACAAGGTTAGATTAAATAAATAAAAAACAACAATTTTATTATCAACTAGAATAAACAACCATTTTTATTTTTATTTAAACAACAAAAAACTACGAATAAAACATTTTCCTAATCATATTCTTGTATTCCACATTTAACAGACGTGAGTGGCAAATGAGCGGTTTAAAAACGGTGATAAAATCCCCAGGGGGCTACGGTCCGGCGAGAAAGGGGGTGGGTGGCCGTAGGGGGGAAAGGGGGCCGCGATAACATCGCGATTACGCGCTACAAAACGGACGATATCGCGCGCTCATTACCAACACAGGTTACCCGCATAATGGATATTTACCGACCATCTCGCTTTTATATCGCCGATATCGTAATACGCGCAATGATTTTAACTTTTAGAAGCGCCATGAGTGAGCTTGAGCTGAATGCGTTTGTACCTTTAAAGAGAAGTCATTCTAAATTATGTAGTGTCGGTTTTTCTGCTATAAATAGACCAAAAAACGTTTTAGATTCTACGCCGCCATAAAACAGTGTTTATTGTACTAATACGAGTTAAGCTTGTTATGAAGAGTCGTCGTTCGTCGTTTCAGCCGATAGACGTCCACTGCTGGACATAGGCCTCCCCCAATTTTGAGAGGGTTTGCCATAATCGCCACGCTTGGCAGGCGGGTTGGCGCTCGCAGTATGGTATGATGGTGGAATACATAGAGAACGCTGCTGCCCATTCTCCGGTACGAACCTTAGTCGCCTTTTACGACACCCACGGGAAGTAAGGGATGGTGCTATTCTTTAAGTCAGGCACTACACAGACCACGCGTCTGTGTGGTGCCGGACTTATGAAGAGTAGTTGCTTATAAATTCCGACTATACCTACGTACACTCAATGTTGAACTACCGAATCAATTACAACCTTTATTAAAACAATTTAATATCGTAACAATAAAATGACACGCGGCCGCCGCACACGGGCCTGGTTCGGACGCAGCTAACCGCGAAACGTCCATTTCATTTCCATAATTTCACAAAATGGCAGATTAAAATTCGAAAACAGCGCTGACAATCGCGACGCCGCCGACAGAACAATGCACCACGCCGTGTTTCCAGCGCATTATCCAATTTGCTTGTCAAAAACGTTGCGCGAGCGCATGACGTGACGCGATACCTAGCCAATCACAATAATAAAAGGCCATAAATGGTACGCATTCTGTATATAAATGTAACGAAACTAATTGGTCCTGTAATAACACGAGTTACTGACTTTAACTATAGTTCTGGTTGCATAAGGCTGTATAAACAGTTATATCTCAATCAAAACGTGCGTGGCACAAATAATACGCGGTGAATCAATCGATACAAAGAAATTAATTACAAAAAAGTGCATACAAAGCGTGCAGCGAGTTATCGCGACAGAACGCGTCGCGACTAAAATGAAACGACTAATTACCCAGTGGCCGCCCGATAGCATCTCGTATCGCGCACCGCCGCACCGCGCCCGCGTCGCCCGCGCCGGCCTCACCGCCATACGGCGGTTTTAAACACAACACTTTGTTAATCATTTTGATTGAAATGAAAGGAAACACAGACTGACAATTTAAAAAAAACAATATAAGCCCATAAAAGTAGATATGAACTTTAAATGGATAGGTAACTATCTAGTGTGCATGTATCCTGTGAATCAACTTAGAACAGTTACAGTTAGATATTAGTAATTTTTCGTAGGTATTATATTGAAGTAGTATGTGTAGCACCTATTTACATTATCTATTAAATGAATCACAAAGGTTCACAAAAATCAACAAATAAAATGTAAGATTTCAATGAAATTCTTGAACATTGTCAAAAAAAAACATATACGTACCTACCTAGATAATGAAACGAAAATTTTCTTGCGTCCTTACTACTGTTATTATAAACGATATAACGCGATACGCACAAATGTAATTATTAATAATAAATGAATATAACAGTGCTCGGTAATGCCTAATATTTTATTATTCATAGTGATTTTATTCGTGTTACAAACGCGCGGCCATACCGTTTACGGCGCGACTAAATGCTACGGTTAATTACTGCGCGATAGAATCACCGGGTGTAAAATAAAAATCGCTCCGCTTTGCTATTCAAATCGCAGTGTCTGTGCAATTACGTATCTTAATGGCAAGATATCATTAACTGGAGCGCTCCTGTTCCACTTACCACCACTATTGCGTGCAAATAAAATGTCTTTATAATCAATTAATGCTATAATATAATAGCGTCTATGCAGCACTTACCCGCCTCGGTGCGTAGGGCTGCACCGACTTTCCGAAATTCCGAAGAATGGATATTTTTCCTGTTGAGTTATCACAGCTGCTAGGACCCCGTGCGATTCGATTAATTAAGGCAGCGTTTTGTTGTGGATGGGTAGTAAATTTTGTTCAGCAATATCAAAATTGCATTATTTGCAACTTTTTATATACAATAATAAATACAAATATTATATTTATAAAACATATGATAGTAACTTCTGTCAGTGACTTCGTTCGCGTGAAACTTTAGTTCTTGTCATTTTTTTTTGAGTTTTGGCTAGTGTGGAGGTAAAATGAATATACCTAAGAGAACGCTGCTGCCCATTCTCTAGTAATGGATGGAAGCACAGAACCGGTCGAATTAGCGGTGCCTGGAGGAGACCTATGTCCAGGAGTCGACGTTTTTCAGCTGAAATGATGATGATGATATAAAATATATCTTATGACACTCGGCAATGCTGTAGCTTCCATTAGTGGTACTGGCAAACTGTGTTCCTTTTCGGAGAATACAGGTTTGATATTACCTATTGTCTTGATAA
The DNA here is from genome assembly GCA_916614155.1 of Mesoligia furuncula. Classification (NCBI taxonomy): domain Eukaryota; kingdom Metazoa; phylum Arthropoda; class Insecta; order Lepidoptera; family Noctuidae; genus Mesoligia; species Mesoligia furuncula. The sequence continues at coordinate 10,463,344 of OU744793.1, read as the reverse complement.
TAATTACCTAAGTCTTTCGCTATTAATTATTCAGTTCCACTCGTAGTTATTACCATTTGCGTACCTATAACACAACAATTCGTGCATCCACGCATTTTTTCTGTTCGACAGAGACAGGTGTTGCATTGGATTCCATTAATTCCAATGATTATTGTAGAGTGCTTGTAATTACAACTAGAACGAAGTGTTTGATGAAAAAACCAATCTAAAATAATACCTACTTATGACTGTTACGATGTTTTTGCTGAGTTACTTATCGATGACGTTTTGAATTATGGAAAAGCTTAAGGTGTGAATGTGTGAAGAAAAAAAAAATTTAAGCCTAAGTCGATTGCAAAACGGACGCGCATTCTGATTTCAGTCCATCTTTAACGCAATTAAAATTATGCCATGATTCTTATTTAGAAGGTAGTTTAAGTATTAATCAAGTTGTTTGTAAAAAAAAAGTAAAACGTACCTATCAGTAGTGCTGAAAAAGCTGGAGTATAAGAAAAAGCACATGTATTGACGAGATATTTAGTCCACGTTACTTTTACTGTTTTATTTTGTTATTTGTAGTACGTGTTTCACGAACTGTGTCCAAATAAACTTAGTCTTTCTTTCCATATTGTGAATAAGTAACATTTTGGAAATATGCACCGAAGTTGGTTTTGAAATATTACAGGGGCAATTCTCGTAATTTTAAGAACGTTCACAGTCTGATCTCAGTCTCAATCTGTCAAAAAACCTCTAATATCCCAACATTTTTGACAAGTTTTTGACATTGATTGTCGCTGAGATGAGATTTTAATTGCGGGAATTGGCCTCCTGAGGGTCTAAAAAGGCCACTTTGGAGAGTCATAAGGAATTATGAATCGTAATATGGTAAAGACAGTCCGAGTTTTTCTTTTTTTCGCTGCACTACGTAGGTATAATCGAAGAGATTGGGATTGGATTTGAATCGGATTGATTGGTATTTTAGCACAGACAAAAAAAAACTGAAAAATGTTTCACCAATAGGATTTGATACGATTATCTTAACGGTTAACTGTCCATTCTGTTATCCTTTTATGATTCTGCCAAAGTGGCCTTTTTAGGCCCCCAGATCTCAGTCGCAATCTGTCAAAAATATCTCTTCTTTACCTACATTTTTGACAAGTTTTTGACATTTGTTTGTCGCCGAGATGAGACTGCGACTAGATTTTGATTGTTTTAAATTACGAGAATTGGTCTTTTGATATGTATATAACCGTATATACCACGAGTCAAAATTACACACTGCATACAGGACTTAAGGCTTCGTTTAGTATTGTACTGTTACTAACTTTAGCTAACAAAAGATATTTAGCTACACATTTAGCTACATCCCTGTTATGCAGATCCTGTGTTAATTCACACACTGCATTGTAACAATGCATTAAGTGCATACAATATGAACCGCTCCACTATTTTAATGGCGCCCATTAGCTGCGTTTACGTTACCGGCCTGATTAATATGCTAATGTATTATAAGTACATTAATATTTTAATATCCCTATGCGGTGCCTGAAATGTAGTGGTGCCACTTTCACATAGCCTTGCTCTTTATATCACACCTTAGTTTTTAAAACGTGCGTAAATATACGGTTAGACTTTATAGTTTTGGCGGTAATCATGGCATGGTTATGAAGAGTAGTTAAAAGTGTAGATGCTAAGATTACGTTACCGAGTGTAGATCTTAGGTATGCCACACAGAAAGATTCATAAAAGTCAAGAGCTGTAGCAGGTATGAGAAGAAAATGTTTTGACAAAGATCCTAAATTTGGCAAAATGCTTAACAATGCATACTAAATTGAATTATAAATTTATTTACATACAATGTGGAGAGGACAATTAATGAAAACACTGTCACTACTAATGCATAAGAGTATTTTGGAGTTATTAAATAAATCCTATCTTTGAAATTCAATAAATATATTTTTTAAACAAACTGAATAAGTAGTAGTGATGGGTCGAATATGGGTTTTGCTGATAAGCGATGTCTTAAAGCAGTACTTATCTAATCCAATTAAATACTCCTATCTAAACGCTGATTGCAATAAATAACTTCTTCATAAAGTAAAAACAAAAAGTCAGACACCAAGACCACTGCAATTCTTCAGGCTCTATTAAATAGACATGATAACATAAGTGTTGCACCGTAAACAAACATCCGCATTCCGCAGGAAGCAAGTATATAAAGAATATATTTTCCCACTGTCAATAAACTAGGTGCTCATCTAGATATAGGTAACATGAGCGGCGCTTACACGAGCAATTTTTTCAGGAAGTTGCCAGCAACAGTTGCCCGGGGTACTAGAGCAATCTAGCATATCGCTTAAGATGGTGTGGGGTGGCAGTATTTCTAGCAACTTGCTATTATTATTATTATTTGGTTAGACACACTAGCAGCGAATTAGCTGATGCGTGTGTATCGCATAGCTTGTAGATATTTAATCTGTTCAGCCGATTCTTGAAGCAGTTCAGTGTAGGAGCCGTCACAACATTTTCCGGGAGCCTATTCCATGCTGCTACAACTGGGTTAGACAAGAATTGCTTCAAGGGCTTTTTTTTTAATGAATTATCCCATAGCTTGAGGGAATGCCCACGCAAATGTGTGTTCGCATTCAGTGTGTAGGCAGTTCGTAGTGTTCGGTAAGTATTTTATACAGTCACAAGCTAATATGTATGTATATACTTGGCTTTATTCAAAGACGATTTTCTCCTTTAGTTTTGAATGAAATTTTATGTTATTACGAACAAAGTATTTTCGAACCCATAGGTTTGCGTAAAGTGTCGTATTTCAACGTTGCATTCGTTATATCACGTAAAAATCGCAATTGAAAGTTGCCAAGTGTTGACATATTAGTGCTCGTGACTGAACGTCTCAATGAGCCTACCCCTTTGCCTGCGCTGTTCCAGTGTGATAAGGCCAAGGTTTTTGAGTCGTTGTTCGTAAAGTAGATTACGCATGGCGCGAACCATCTTGGTTGCCATTCTTTGTACATTATCAAGTAGAATGATGTCTTTTTTAAAATAAGGGTCCCAGATGACATTTGCGTACTCCAAGAGTGGTCTTATGTAAGTCTTGTACAACTTGACAAATGTTTTAGGCGTCAGGCACTTGAATGCCTTGCGGATGATGTATAGTTTTGAATTTGCTCTTTTGACCATACCGGATATGTGTGCTTCCCGTTTTAGGTCGTTGGACATAACAACGCCTAGGTCTTTCTGTGACTCAACAGCTGAAAGTTTGTGAAGTCCGAGACGGTAAGTTTTCCGCGGATTGTTTCTACCTATGTGCAAAACGGTACATTTGTCAACATTCAGCGTCAATAACCAGTCTTGAGTCCATTTGTATATAGCGTTTAGATCATTTTGGATATCTTGCCAGTGGTCATGAGGATTCCCAAATGTATATGTATCATCCGCAAATAACGAACATAGCAGGCGGAGCGCGTTTTTCAAGTCTGTGAGGTATAAAATAAATATCAGTGGACAGAGCACCGATCCTTGAGGGACACCGCTGAGCACTATACGAACCGTAGAAAGAACATCTCCAATATGCACACGGAATGTTCTTTTTGTAAGAAAATCACTTATCCAGGCTAATACACTGCCGCGTATGCCAAGGTGTTCAAGTTTGTGGATTAGACGTCGCAAGGGGACACGATCAAACGCTTTTTCATAATCCAAGTATATCACATCTGTGGGGAGCCCTTTATCATGATTCTTGGTCTATTCGTGTACGCATTTTAGAGATTCGTTGTGACTGATCGACTCGGGACAAATCCATGTTGCTCCTCCAGGATAACTTGCTCCTGCGATAGGAATTCTCTTATCTTATTTGCAATTATTTTTTCCATAGCTTTGCATAGTACGCGAGTCAGACTAATTGGTCTATAGTTTAGGGGTAAAAGTTTGTTTCCTTTCTTGTAAACAGGCACTACAGTGGCCACTTTCCAGTCAGCTGGCACAATTCCATCTTTCAGAGATCTGTTCATAATCTGAGCTAAATTGCTGGTCAGAGCCTGCGAGCAATTCTTAAGTAATATTGACGGTATGCTGTCTGGACCAGTGGCTGTATTATCGTCAAAATTTAATAATGCCTTTCGTACCATAGCTTCTGTAATGCTGAACTTCTCAACTGAGCTTGTTACTCTGGGCGCATTAATGATTGGTAAAGGTCCATCGGGCTCCTTAACAAAACCCAGTTCAAATTGATCCGCAAAGGATTCGGCGATTTGTTCCGGTTTCATAACGAGTTATTAGAACTGTTTTTGACAATATTTGGGATACAAATTTTAGAGTTGAGCTGTTTCCTGATATAACCATAAAACGCTTTATGACCTGTATTTATAACAGTCGACTCAAACATAGTTCTTCTATTTCGAGTTATATTTATGATATCATTGTTTACTCTTCTATATTTGTTATACGAGTCCTCACTAGGATTGATTCTGTAGGTAGTCCATAGCTGTTTTTTCTTCAGGATTAAGTCAAGGATTTCCTTGTTTAACCAGGGCTTATTGGTATGTCGCTTTTTATTTATAAACTTTTTTGGTACGTAGTCTTCTATTTATGAATGAATTTGATTTTTAAGAGATAGCCACATGTCATTAACAGAATTTTCATTAATAGTTGTACTTTTTGTCAGATATTTTGAGATTCCCTTAAAGTCTGCCTTACAAAAATCGTAATGCATTCAGTTAACCTCGTTATTATTATTAGAAGTAGTGCTATGTGCACAGCTTGATATTGTTGTGATGATATACAGCGTGCATAAGAAATGTCTGGTCATATTTAAGGGTGTGGTACAGACCATTGAACTGAACAACCTTCTCCATAGGACCGACATCGTAAACGCGAAAAAATGATCAGTTGTCCCATACAACAAAGCAATACCAACTCGATCTATATGTATGGGACAACTGATAAATTTTGCGCTTACGATCTTGGTTCTATAGAGAAAGTTTTTTAGTTTAATATGACCTATTTTTTTTTTTGTTATACACGCTGTATTTGACCAGTACTGGTCAGAAATGACCAATTTAGTTGCTCGTGTGAGTGCCCCTGTGTTTTCCATAAAAACTGTTGATGTAGAACACTTCGCTGCTCAAACATAACTTGTGTGTGTACACTCTATCGCTTTCCTGTCCCAATAAAAACGTTGCAGCCCTTTATCCAACATCGATCACAAATACAGTTACACCGAACTAATGCTGGCATTAGTCCACAGTAATCGCTGTCTGTTTGACTTCGCCATGTACCGATAAGAGCTTGACACGGCATTTTTAAACACTATAAAGAGACATTCGAATTCATAGAAATGTAATTTTTCTGGCATTAGCAATGTTTACCCAAGTGTTGTTAAAAGCGATTTATTTTGAAGTCTATTTGAAGAAAGACTGGCTTTTGCATACAGCCTGATCGACTTAATTAAGCATTTTTTTTGCCTACAAATGACAGTTGTGCCCTTGACTCAACAAAGCAGTTTATAATCGATCACCTCCAGCCCTTAAGTGTCAAAGTTAAAGTCTTTTTATAAAAAAAGTATGAACAAGTGAGTCATATAGTATTTTAATGTCCGTGTGTAGTCGGCTCGCTGGACAAAAAGCCTAAAATCGCTTGTAATCAGTAATTACGAGTGGTGGCAGCGACGGAAGCAGATAGAGATCTACAACGCAACGGCGCGGGCGCCGCCGGTGCGCTTGTTGCCCATTGATTTAGTGCTAAACACTCGTTAAATGCTTTATTTTAAGTAGGTATATGGAACAGTGTTTGCTAAAATGATTTTAGTTTTTGATTGAGCAGATTTTGTTTTATTTTCTGATAAAATCCGTAGATTATAAAATTTCAGGCTACATAAATGCTGTTTCAGTTTATTTACGTATTGTTGCAGAGTTGTATATCATCTAAAAAATCTGTTCAGTTGTGAAATTACGAATTCGTACATGCAATTGTTACAGAATAAGTGTAGCACGGTTAGGTTAGTACTTCCTCAAACCCAACAAGATAACTTCATGCATTAATTTAACACATGTAATACTTAGTGGTTACCGAGGATTACCTGAAATTGGCACTTCACAGACCCATTCCGATGTATCCGGGCCAATAAAGCCATTTTGAGAATTAATCTACAAATATAGCTCTCAGAATGAGAGGTACTCGTTCATTATCGCGCATTATAGTTAACGATCGCAATGCATCTTAAGTGAAACGTATTTTGTTTTGTTAAAACGGGTACTTACCGAAAGCGCAGGAAACATTAGTAGGTGAACAGCAATAAAATGTTAAATATTACGCGAATTGAGGAAGCATCAGCCATAACTCACTCAATTAAACAATCTTTTAACGGCAACTATGCAATGCGAGGAAGTCGTTTAAGTAAACTGACCATAGCGTCATGTTTCTTGTTCCTACTCATAACAGATTCGTATAGGTAGCTACCTTCTATAGATACAGTAAACTGACCATAGCGTCATGTTTCTTGTTCCTACTCATAACAGATTCGTATAGGTAGCTACCTTCTATAGATACAGTAAACTGACCATAGCGTCATGTTTCTTGTTCCTACTCATAACAGATTCGTATAGGTAGCTACCTTCTATAGATAGAGTAAACTGACCATAGCGTCATGTTTCTTGTTCCTACTCATAACAGATTCGTATAGGTAGCTACCTTCTATAGATACAGTAAACTGACCATAGCGTCATGTTTCTTGTTCCTACTCATAACAGATTCGTATAGGTAGCTACCTTCTATAGATACAGTAAACTGACCATAGCGTCATGTTTCTTGTTCCTACTCATAACAGATTCGTATAGGTAGCTACCTTCTATAGATACAGTAAACTGACCATAGCGTCATGTTTCTTGTTCCTACTCATAACAGATTCGTATAGGTAGCTACCTTCTATAGATAGAGTAAACTGACCATAGCGTCATGTTTCTTGTTCCTACTCACAACAGATTCGTATAGGTAGCTACCTTCTATAGATACAGTAAACTGACCATAGCGTCATGTTTCTTGTTCCTACTCATAACAGATTCGTATAGGTAGCTAGCTACCTTCTATAGATACAGTAAACTGACCATAGCGTCGTGTTTCTTGTTCCTACTCATAACAGATTCGTATAGGTAGCTACCTTCTATAGATACAGTAAACTGACCATAGCGTCATGTTTCTTGTTCCTACTCACAACAGATTCGTATAGGTAGCTACCTTCTATAGATACAGTAAACTGACCATAGCGTCATGTTTCTTGTTCCTACTCATAACAGATTCGTATAGGTAGCTACCTTCTATAGATACAGTAAACTGACCATAGCGTCGTGTTTCTTGTTTCTACTCATAACAGATTCGTATAGGTAGCTAGCTACCTTCTATAGGTAAAGGGATAAGTTAAATGCCAGTTAAATTATATATGTTTTATTACACGACATTCTGGTGCGGTCGACGTTTTCTATTTTCAAATTATGTGGTAATAAACATTAATTTCTGTAATTATTTTTGTTTTTTAGGGGTCGTAGTTATCAGCTTATTGCATTCACACAATATTTTAATTATAATTGAACTAGCGACTCGCCCCTGCTTTTACTACTATATGTAATATTATAATGTATTATACCTTCCAGAATAAATTATCTAAATGATGGTGAAGACCACAACAAAATACACAGAGGACTTTAGAAGATCTACGCGGTCACTCAGAAGTTTTTCTTAAAACCCAAACTATCATATGTGATACCCCCTCTTTTCAGCCCTCTGGAAAGAGGTGATTTATATTTTTAATGATTCGGGTCTAATCCCCTGAACTCCCCCCACCACCCCCCCTCCCCGATCCCCTGCTAGTTCGCCTTCTGTTTTAATCTCTGTCTTATCCACATTATCTAGGTTTAGGTACTCTTTTTGACAGGTAAGTACAGTCAAGAGAAAATAAAAGTTACCTTAGGTCCAGAATACTACCTCTGCCAGAAACCAAGAGGATACCTACGATCTCCTTTAATACCCTACTTATCGGAACAGAAAAAGGTGTTCTACTAAAGAGCCAACCCTACTTTTAGGTTGAACTATACTGATCAGTGATCATCAATTTTACACTGTGATTTCGTGTCTCTTGTAAGGTATTGATTTCAATCAGAAAATATTCATTTTACTATAACTGACAGCAAAAACTCTTCGTGTCTGTTGTGATTAAACATCGTTTAAACAACATAAATATTAATACGGCACGAGTGGGTATCGGCGTGGCGTGGCGTGATACCAGCCTAGTTTTTTATATAACGCGTTGTTCCTACGTAAATATGTGTAATAAATATACTTTGCATTTATACCGTGTTATTATATCAGCTCCAACTTTTTGCTGTAAACGATTATGTAAAAAAAGGTTTGAGTAAACAGTTGAACTTAGAAATTATAATTTTATGAGCGCCTTATATTGATGATAAGGTAAAGATTGTTACAAGTAGTCGACTGAATTAAAAATATAGCTGATAAGTTGCTCAGGCATTATGAATAGCTAATTGGATATTTCTTTACCCCTTTAGTACAGGTGGCTGAGATCCTATCGTTCCCAATAAGTTATGATGACCATCAAGGCATCAAGTAAAATATGTTTGTATTTCTAAAGTTACATGGTTGTTGATCGTGGTCACTGCGTTACCCCAACGCGCTGGAGCACGCAATGCTTTGTAGAGGCGATTCTAGAAAACGGTCGTTTTGCGATTAGATCTGTGCAGGAGGCAACACTGGGGTGTGCAGTGGTGGGGGGAGGGGTGCTGTTAATTGCTCCGTTTTGTGAACACGGTCGGTGGCGTGCCCCGTGGGCAATCAGCGGCCTCTGACTGATTGCTTTTTAAATAGGTTTTATGCCCGCTAAAAATGTTTCGAAGGAAATCAAAGAGAAGTTTTCATGAGGGCCGATTGTGTAAACGCGACCGAGGACAAGTTGTTTTATAAAACGCGAATCTGGCGTGACAGCCGTGACGTGGCCACGACGTGCCACGTACTCTATGACTTTATAATTGGTTCAATTCCTGAGGAGTCCGTCATGTTAAATGTCAAATTATTAAAAAACAAACTACCGCGGAAGAATGAAGTCGAACAACAAAAAAGTGTACCATGATAAGGATGTCCAAAGTCAGTGAAAAGTTGGCATTAGCCGCAAAAAACTAAGCAAGCACGCTAATAATTTGGCGTACACATAAACACTTTTATTCGCAGACATAAAGTTACATAGCGTGCAATAAGGACGTTGCACATAGCTTGGCACGTATATAGGCTCATATTCGTAACAGCCCTAATGGAGCAGTTGCAAATGGAGATAGCACACACAATTTAACACGGGCCTATTAACCGAGTCTGAGCCGATGGCGTGACAAAGCGGAGTTAGCTCCACGCCGCGTGGCTGCCCGCTAGGTGTTCGTTACAACTGGTAAAGTGCCACGGAGAATGTATTAAATTTGCTTTTATATAGTACTTCTAATTAATCCTTGCTTTAACCTCGTTTGCCTCTGTTTGCTTGACCAATACATTTGCATGTAATAGGTCGATTGGCAACTCAATTTTTTATGTTCTTAAACTTATCATTTGAAATGTGTATTCATGTATTCATATAACTGTTGGTGTCGTTGTATAAATGTAGAAGTGTCAAAGTTATTAATTATAGAATCTCGACTTCTTGATGTTGTATTGAAACCAATTGATAGAGTGCATTTTTCTTTAATTTCGTAAATAAAATAATATCTGGCAAATATAAACGTCATCGTAATACAAACCGTAAGCGAACATCTGTGTAAAAGGTTTGACAACAGAAAAACAATTGCTATTTTTAATTGACAACATTTTAATTACAAAACACCACAAAATCTATGGGACATAAAATGCCACATCTCGGATTGCTTAAGTACATCGCTGTGTTATTACTATTATAGCATTAGGTACTTTATTACATACATTTAATACTTTAAGTTGTGTATTTAATACTAACAATACATACATCGTATATGAATAGTTATATATTTATATTATAATATACAGTAGGTATGTTTGCACAATGTCGTCGACTGGTGTTCCGCGCCACTAAGTACTGTAAGTGAACTTCAGTGCTACATCATATTACACTCGTCGTAATTTCACTCATTATGAAATTCATTTGTTTGTGTCTGAAAATTGCCAATTTTTCTTTTGTTCACCGACTTCAAAAAAGGAGGAGGTTCTCAATTCGGATGTTTATTTTTTACATGTTCATGCCTAGGATTCTCTGCATGAAACATACACTTAACACTTTTGCTTGAAGAAATAATTTAATACATGCAGAATGGAATCACTAACGTAGCTAATCTAATCTGCAAGATGAACGGTGAAAACGCAGGTCATGTTTTTCGGAAAACTGAAGGGTTTGAGTAGAAGCAGATGAATCCTTGAGTGGAGATCGTGAATTGGCAATCATAGATCACGATCAATCACTGATATTGTTTATAAATCACTGGATAATATATTTCTTTATCACGAAGATGCAACACCGAAGTAAACCTTGTGGAACATTTCTTAAATATAAATTAATCGATAACGGAATGTTTGAATTCCAGCCTATTTATTCTCTATTGTAACTTACAAAGCTTTGTCTAATCACTAGTTTATCAATAAGTAGTTAACACGACATCAATTATATTTTACACGTTCTTAATATCAAATCTGGGCTTATAATATCACATATCTCGGACAGGCAATGTCCGTCTCAAGGAAAGAATATTCAAAATGTAATATTCGAACAAGAAACTCGTGCAAAAAAACTGTGCAGCGGACGACAACTGAGTCAAGAGAAACCAAATATGTATGTAAGTTTACCGGAAAATGGCTTCTTCCATAATATCCAAAGCACTTGTCTTTGTAGAGTTTATCACTTTGTTTTAGATTTCACTTTTGGTTTTTGTAATGTCAAAATCACTTTGGATGGAATTTTTCACTTGTTCTATGTAAGTAAGGGTTTGTTCACATTATACGTGTATGGGCTCATCGTCGTCCTCGTCATCAGAGCGCCTGTCTGCGGGGGTGTCGGGGGGTGACCGGTGCGGGGGCGCGGGGCTGCCAGGGTCGAGGTCAGGCGAGGGTGTTCGTCGCGCATGCGCGTAGTAGCCCAGCGCACCGAGCGCCGGCGCACCTAGTGAGCCCAGGTGTGCCGACGGCCCTGGTAGGCCCAGCCCGAGAGGTGGGACGCCCCCTAGCGGCGCACCGGGGTATAACCTGATGACAAGAACAACATAGTTGTAGGAAGAGTAACATAAGTAGCAGAAGTGCAAGTAGGCAATGTAATGTTTGGTTTTCAAAAAACACAAACCTTTACCACCTCTATTGCTACATAATTTTCAAGTATTTATTAGACAAAAATTAAATGATACAGACGCTTTTAGTGCAAACGCATGTGAAACTATTTCTAGACAAGCAAAACTCACCGATAAGGCAAGGGCTTCTGTAGCGTGTTTGCGCTGGCTGATGCAGCTGCTGCAGCGGTGGCAGCAGCTTGCCGGTAGTACAGGTCTGCCGCCGCGGGCGCAGGCTGTGCGGGGTACGCTGGTACCCCCGGCCAGTAGCCTCCGTACAGCCGCTGGAAAGCGGCGTAGTTGCCTGCCTCAGCAAGCAATTCTAGTCCTACCGCCGTTTGTCGCTTCCATTTTGTCCTGGTGAGAGAAAAGAGGTGGTGAATAAGGGTGGCGGTATTTAAGCGACAGGAACAGCATAATCAGCATAATCATGTTCCTACTGCTGGGACACTCTTCCTCTCGATGAGAGGGAGTGGGCCGTAATCCACCACGCCGGCCCAGTGCGCGTTGGTAGCTGTCACATGTCTTCGAAGTTTGTCTCTAGGACATGCCGGTTTCCTCACGATGTTTTCCTTCACCGTTTTGAGGGCAGTGGTGATGAAATAATTTACACAAAGTAAAGTGCCTCTTTAGGTTCGAACCTACGACCTACAACTCGTAAGTCGCGGTCATTTCTACTGGGCCACCACCGCTCTACATACAGGTACATTATTGACTTGTCCAAACTGTCATTATCAAAGAGAGCTAGAGTAGATAGCCCTCTGCAATTTTTACTCTGTAATCCACTGGACTTTCAATGACAAATATGACAAAGTTAATCCCAAGGATTTGTTATTGCCAGCCTTCACCCAAAAATGGACAGAGAAATCAATATATTGATGCTAAATAAATTGGATCGGCATTGATTCATTTCGGTTGTAAGTTGCCAAATGATAATTTTGAATTTACCTAGAATGTATTAGTTTAATTATATGTAGAGCATGCAATTCTTTCAAGAATAATTATGTACTTTCAATGAACACTCGTGAACCAGTGTCATATTATACCATCGCCTGGCCTATGAAGTTTTGATGCAAAACCGTCTCTACAACATTTTCAGGGGACATTTTTTTCTTCTTATTCCGTAGACAGTAGATAAAAAAATTACCGAAATGAAATCAGAGAACATAATAACAACTATTAAGAACTCAAATAAAAAATATAACTCAATCGCAAAAAGTACGATTGAAAAAGTTCACAGTCCATTTGAAATCGAAATAAATCGTTACGAGAATCCCACAAGTACAGAGAAACGATTTATGTCACATTACAAACTTAAATCGACTCTAAAATTCTGTGAACTGCCGTTTACGGACCCTACGGCGATAGATCACGCGCTGTGACCCCGATCGTCATCAAATTTGTCACAGTGCACTCGAGACTACAATGGAGATACCACAGTGGTAAAACTAATAAAAAAAATGTAAATAAAATAATAAATTTGACAAAACGTCTTGGGCACTGGTGGAGTCGCCGGAGCGTGGTCGAGTACTTTAATTTGATTTATTTGATTCGGTTGGAAAAGGGTAAACGCGTATACATTACGCTACAATACTCACGGTTATTACTTTAGTTTACAACTGCTCTGTCCCACAATGATATTTAGCAAAAAGTTTAATGGTTGCAACCATACTTGTAAAGAATGATGATCTCTATAGGACATTCGAAGTGAGACTTTCTTTACGAACATTAATAACATTTTGTTTTGCAATTGTGTGCACTGAATTGGTTAAATGACTCACGTAAAGCACTGAAAACTGCTGAAAATTTTATAAAAATACGTTCTTCTATCCTTTTATGTACAGAGAGATAAGTATGCAGGGTCATCGGATATAGTTGTAGCTTAGTAAGAAACCGATGGATGTTGTCGACTAACATTTAATTTGACGAATGAGCTGTTTGTTTTCTATTAATAAAATAAAATTTTACTTATACTTACTAAACTTCGACTATATCCGATGATCCTGCATACTTATCACTTTTGTTGACTGTACCTACGTCTATATAAAAATGTTTTCTGTATTTACCTAATGACTTTGTCAGTGTTTTTATTAAAAAATCCAATTATCAGTTTATTTACTTATTTGCTTTACATAATTACCCTTTCACTAATGCGAGGAAAGCAACTAAGCATTAAAAATAATAAAATAAAAATAGCTCTATTTCTGTTATTCGCATTTATTTTTCGCATGCATCAAATAAACAAACGCATCCCCATTTGAAAATTTAATATAATTTCGTTGTGGGTACTCGATTAGTTCCGAAGTGGTTGGTTATTGTCGTTGAGTGAGCTTTTTATTAATTCGTAGGGAGTCGCTCGTCGCATTATCATTGCTATTATTAGTCGCGTAGTGTGCGCCTATTGTTAGCCGCGTCCTCGCACAACCAGACGCTTCACTGGCCACCTCGTTAATTAATTTCTATAAATGGATCATTTAATTTTATTAAATGCAAATGAGGGGGAGTCCATGTTTTAATGCTCGTCATTCCTTAAATAATTTGAATTTTTTGTACCCACATTTATTATCATCTGTCTAGTTAATTCATAGCCTAATACATAAACCAGCCTCACAATAGAAGACTTTAGCTTCAAATATAACGTTAACACTTTAAGCCGTATTAAACTCAATTCTAATTTAAATACTACACTTTAATTATCAGTAGCTGACAAATGATCGATAGAAAGCTGTGCTCTCATTAATCATGATATTATGACGGCTCGCTCTTAGTGTACGTCACTCGAGAGCACTTATTTAATTGTCAAGTGCTGAATGAGGGGCAATCTGCTCAGTGACACTATTCTTTTTATTGCCGCCGCGGGCTACGAACAAAAAGCTCTCGGAGCGCACTTAAATTTGGACTGCCATCTCAAGTCGAGACCTCTCGACAGACAATACGCTCCTCTCTGTCTAACTCGAGGGCGCGAGGCGAGAGCGGCTCTCCTCCGTCCCTGTTCCGCCGTCCCCCGGTGGAGTCTGAGTACGCCCCGCCCAGTGGTTTAGTGATTTGATGCTGCGTGAACTGATTCAATTGTTGTTCGAGGAGACCCGTCCAAAAACGGGCCTTAACAGCTCTCGTTAAAGACGAAAATTGTCCGGTAAAACGATCCCGCTTACGACCTCTCCGGGGGGGAGGTTGTTTATCTCAGTTTGCGTTTTTCGGCGACGTGATGCGAATTCGGCTTGTATATCCGGCAAACAAAGAGCACTTTCATCGATCGGAACGAGTCGCGGCGCGCCGCCCGCTTACGCTCTTAAAGTCGGGCCCAATTTGAGCTTTATCGAACGTTATTTATGCGCTGCTTAGAAAGTTTCAGAAACATGTTTGTGTGAGCGCTCTTATGGGAATTGTTTGAAGTTTAAGCACCTTTATTGTTGTGAACATGACACATTCCTATCTGAAACAATTTTTGAGCCTCCGGCTGTACTGTGGCATTTATGACGGTTTTGGTAGGGTTTAAGGAAAACTACTTCAGTAATTTTGTTGGAGTAGCGCCACTTTTGCCCACTTATTTTAAATATATGGCTTTTTCGGCTTGGATTCAGTTGAGGAGAGTGAAGCCAATCAAGTATTATGTATTATGTATTTAAATATTAATTTGAGTACTGCATATTTTTTTTAATTCAATAACTTGCTTAAAAATATGAAGTAGGTAATACCGATGGCTATTTTGGGACTAAATTGCATTTTAATTTGAAATTAAACAGCACTTTGGTATTTTTATTACCATTATAATTTATTTTTACTTGCAATCATGTTTTTGCAGCTCTATACTGTATACCTACCTAAAGTTTTTTGCCCAAGCTAATGATGTCAGATATTATAAAACTGAATAAGAAACAAGGAATAAGTACAACGATGAAAATAAAGTTCATATTTTGATGTTCAGCTGTCAAAATAACTTTGTTTGAAATGTTTTTGTTTTTGGTACCTTATTGGTACCTGAGTACTTGTGGGAAGAACAAGAAATATAAAAAATGTGGGGTGAATTTTGTGATGCGAATGTGGAACAAATCATAAATTTCTAGTGTTTCAAACTTGAGACATTGTTTCAAGAGTGTTTCATTCTAAAAATTTTTTTTTCTCAATCACATCATTGGCACTAGCAAAAGACAGAATTATATGGAAAAGGGAGAGGCCTTTGCCCTACAGTGGGACAATGCAGGCTAGTTACATTAGAATTAATTATTATTAAAAAAAAAACGACGGGTTGCACTCCGGGAGTGCCGGCAGAAGTGAAAACTTGAATATTAACGTTGTTTACTGTAACTGTAACCGTAACCGTCTGTAATTTGATCCTGTATACTTGTTTTCAATTTTTGATATTTTGGAATCTTACGAATTTTAGATCAAGTCACGTGTCATCTTACGATCAGGGTCACGTGGGCAATCCACCCGGGTTTAAACCCGGTGCTTTGATAAACACCCAATTTTGTGGGTGTTTACGGGCGTGTATCGGGTGTTTATCAAAAGCACCGGGTTTAAACCCGGTGGATTGCCCATCTATAGCACGTGTCATCTTATGAATCTTACGATCAGGGTCACGTGTCCTGAAGCGTAACATTTAACGTGACGTTTAACATTTTTTAATCATTACAAAAAAAGTGTACAACGCCGCTAAAGAAGTTTCCACTTCAAAAAATAATAAATAAAAAACTACTACTCTATAAAAATCTTGGGGATTCTAAACAGAGAAATTGCCTACAAATAAAAAAATATTGACATTTCACATATCTACTTAGGTACCTACTGATAAGTATTTGCCAGTTCAAAAAAATTTAATAGTAGATTATGCACCGAGGGGCTAAAGTTGTGTCTTATGTCACGGGCGTCATATTGAATCTCGAGCGCAATGAGGGATTCGGGATTTAACTCCCGAGCGCAGTGAGGGAGTTAAGAGTTTAACTCACGAGCGAAGCGAGGGAGTTAATACAAGAATCCTGAATGCAGCGAGGGATTCAAGCTAGCCCAAGGCAAAGACACCTTTAGCCCAGAGGAGGATACTCTACTTTTTACACCTACTGTGAGAAAATAATAGCCATAGTACGAAAATTCGCGCCTTTATTGCGTCTACCAATAAGTAGCCAAGACACGATCATTTCGATTTTCAAAAAAAAAGTCTCTTCTACGGTTTTGTCGTGTGTGTCTATTGATATCACTCTCATGGAAGTGGCGTTTGTGTAAACTAAGCTTTATACAGGGCTGGTAGAATGGTTTTGGATGATTGGCTGTATGCATTTTGAATTTAGAACGTCATTGGAGACGCTCGTGAAAATAGAGTATTTTTGATAAAATGTGATAAATCGACTGTAGTATAGATAGGTTTTATTATTTATTTATTTATTCACAAAATCCACAGCAATCTTAGCGCAGTTTACTTAAAACAAATTAACTAATGTTACAGCCAATTACTATTACGGTGTAACGGCGCGGTACGGTATTTGTTATTATTAATGCCAGTTTTAATGTTATTCCATTCCTTTTAAAAAATGGTTCGTAGTTATCTAATTATTCTTACAATATTATGTCTTCGAAAACATGACAACGATATGAAGAAGCAGTCGTTATGATTTTGTAGGAAATCGAGAATACCATCCACGAGTAGTAAGGGTTTCGAGAATAGCTTTCCTCTTTCTGGCACCAAAGGGTGTTTGTTAGTACTATTTAGCTGAGCATGTGAGATTCCAAATTCAAATCACATTATTGACCAGCGGGTCATAATGAAATCCAGTACAACATTATTGACCGGCTGTGCCCCCGGCCACTAATGACTCACTTTAGGTTAAGGTTGCTTGACATATAATTTGACATTTTCGAGCAGGTGGTGTGAAAAACACTTTTTTCCACTGGCCACTGGCCCACTGGTGCTTGAGAGTGCTGGGCAATTGCCTCCTCTTTTTTCCCGTACTTCATACTATTTTCATCCGTCTGACCTGCAAATACATCTAGATTGCTACAAGTGTACACCAGAAACTTTTAAGTTTACAGAACATTAAACGTTGCAGAGTATGTACCTCCCTGCAAATGAGAATGTCTGCATATACGGACTTATTGATTGAATGGATTTGTATGTAATATAGACTTATCACGACTATAATTCTCTTCTTTTGATATATAAAAATCTCGTGTCACAGTGCTTGATATCGCACTCTTCCGAAACAGCTTCACCGATTTTTATGAAATTTTTTGTGTATATTAATTGTTGGGTCTGAAAATAGGTCGTAGGTTTTTTTTTGCAAAACTATTTTCGCGGGGTCAGCTAGTTTAACTACATAATTCTACTCTCCCGGCCCTCTTATTTGATTTTTTTTTAGTTTATGTTCTTTATTACGTCATTTTTACTGCAAATAAACGTATTTTCTTTCTTTCTTTTTTCTTTCTTTCCCTAGCTACGCCGCTACGACGCCGCTACGACGACGCTACGATGACGCTACGCTACGAATACCTAAATATTTATTCAAATTGTTTAGAATATAATGCGATGATACGATGAGCTAATAGTCTACATCAATTACAAGGCTGCTCATAGAACAACAGTATTAAGGACCTGCCCGATTTAATAAATAATAACTCCTTTACTCCGGATTCCAATGAAAATGCCATCCACGTTGTTCGAATAGGTAGATAAACGAATAAAATAACTTTGCGAATAACAGAGGTAGGAAGAGATTATATTATTATTTATCGACATTTATGAGCATCGGGTGAATATAAAGACCCATTGAAATTATACATTGCAAAGGTCATCTAAACGATTAACTATTTGATGCTATTACTCACTACCGTAGCGCGACTGACAAAAAATATGAACCACATTGAAATGAAGAAATAACAAATGTAGCAATTTGTCTGCTAAATCTTAACTACGTAATCTTATTTTAATGAACAAGTAGGTAGGTGTACAATAAAACATTTCCTGCAACTGGAACGTTCACTAATATCAGATTGCATCATGCGCCAGACTTAGAACTGCAAAATTGCTATAGAACGAATAATCCGTCTCGCAATCCGCTTATTAAAACCCGGCCAAAACTGAAATGGCATTTGCAGTATAATGATTAGTGGTTAAATGATAAGCCGGGCGACCGGAGCGTCCTTGCTTCGAATCCCGTGTCTCTGCCGTGTAATTTGGAAGGGTTCGCTATAACCGATTAGTCTGGTTCTCGGTAGCTACGTTGAGTCGCGGAACCCACGCATTATGTCATTAGAGATGTGTAAGCACACGTACGGAATTTTAATAAAGCTGCCGCTATTTAGGATGCTAGAATCAATCAATTGAATAATCTATTGCTTAAAAAGCACGTGCCGTTCCGATTGTTCGATGTAATTTACGGCTTGTCGATTTGTTAACGATTCTTTAGGTATGTATACTACGATTTGTAATCGATGAGGGAGACTTAAATGGTGCAATAATAGGAAATTGCTGCATAGTAAAGCTCAATGCTGCCCTTCGTGGGTATATTTACAGCAGTCTTCATATATTCATTTTACAGTCTACAGTTTTCATGGTATCTTACCATTAAGTTTTTGTATGAACTTAAATCAAATATATCCAAACTGTCTTATTAAATTGATCGTTAAGTTGCAAAAAATCTAGTTTTACAGCTTTGGTGTCCTTTTCATAGTACCAAAACCTCTTTCTTCTACCCATAGGGCAAATCATCTCTCCACACTACACAAAAGTATAAATTCGAACATTAATCAGTAGTCATGCGTATCCAGTGTTTCATGTGGTGTGACTCGAGGCTCCCACGTAGCCTGGGTGATCGGCAGCGTTTATACAAATGATACGAATTTACGAGAAACCCTAACGGTTTAGTCTCTAAAGAATATTCACTCTTACGCGTACGTTTCAGTTTCCATATGGGAAAATGATCGGTCATACCGTCAGTATTCACCATCTTTAAATAAAAATGTGATACATTAGTGAAAATCTAGTGAGTTTTAGACAATTTTTCTCATAAGTGAGCAGCTATCTAGTTAGGTGTTCTACCCAATTTTCCAGGAAAACCAATTTCGCGTCACTACATCTGTAGAATCTAACACAGAATTCAGGGCGCTTGTCCTAAAAGTTTAAACACGTTTATTCCATAATCTATCCAAGCATTGCAAGCTTTTCGATGTCTTAAATTGGTCGTTATGCTGAAAAAAAAGTCTTTAAGTATGTACACACTGAAATCTACTTCACTTTAAACATGACACGTCAATATCGCACTTCTAAATCAATAAAGTCGACAGCTACAACAATTCGCTCGAACATTACGACGCGACTTAATAACAGACATAGTCGTGCGACCGAACTAGTCGCAACACAGGTAGGTGTTGTTACGAGCATCATTACAGAATACGTCATTAGGTAATCGCGATGGATTACACGTTTCGACGACTAAACGCCGATAAACGACATTTTGTTCGCGGCCCCCGGCTTATTGTGAATTCACGATAGTTCCGACAAAATATTATAACTATTGATGAATCATGCTGTGAATCAGTCTATGGAGGTTTGATATCTAGGTTTGTTTGGTTCGATATTCAAACTTTATTTTAGAATGATGTCGTATTGCTTGCATGGAATTAGTATGTAAGTAGTAATGTAGTAGCTTGTTTCTGTAGATAGGTATGGAGGAAAATATTTGAGGGTTTTTGTCAAGTGAGAAATATTTAGCGATATGAATGGAGCCACATTTTCCTTGAATAATGCGGTCAAAAATAAATACATTGGATATACTTCTGATACTAAATTATCTAATGGAATAACTGTTTAAATAATAAAATATAACAGTATTTTGGGAATCTACAATCCCAGTGGGCAGCTATGCGGAAGAAATTCTCGACGCCATATTTTAGTTTTTTAATAGGTTAATTAGTTAAGTTCGGATATTTCATTGCACATTGGCAGTTTTAAATTCGGCATCACAGTTTTGTTCACCAAATAAGGAAGGTTTTTGAAAACAATTAAGTAAACACACACCCAGTGGCCGGTGGAGGCAGATAGTCGGCGGTGTTGTGATTAATAAGAGGTGTGGAGCGGCGCCGGCGCCGGGCCGCCGGTGACTTGCAGCCTTTGTGATGAGCGAGAACCGACGGTCACACGATGGTGCCAAGGAAAGGTTACAGTTACACTGTAACAGAAGTTTGTATTACTTTCAGAGGCTTTTCAGATACGAAAATAGTAGGTAGAAAACTATAATTCTGGATTAAAGTTTCTGCTAAGCTGTCACTCTCTACATATTTGTATTCGCTGCCTGCAACTTCAAGTCTAATGCTTTATTTTTTCAAGAACTCAATTTCAAAGGACCACTAACCTACACCTAACGTTTTTCATGGAAACTGAGCTTATAAAGTGCAGTGATACAACGAACAGACTTTAACCTGAAAAGCATTACATTGTGGTAAGTAATTCTCCTCGGTTCTTACACCTGTGGCGTGGGAATGCTACCAGCTGGGACACTTATGTTGCTAATGTTGCCATCATGCTCATATCGACGCAACAACACTACAAATTACTGATCTAATTGCAAAAAATGCAATGCAATTTAAAACGAAACAACCACTCGCTCTCTAATTACAAAATTGGCGAATGTGTGAAACAAATTATCTAATACCAATTAAAACTGATCGCAGCAAATAATCAAAATTATAATGTTTTTCATTTAAATAGTTTGTAGAAAATCACTACGCAAGTAGGCAAGAAGTTATGTAGGTGTGTAATTATTTATAATTAAGCAAAAAGCAAACGGCGTGTCTTGTAAATAGGTAATTAAAATTAATTGTTTCACTTTGGGTCGTTATTAAAAAGCTTTGTGTTTTTCCAAATTAGGAGTAACCATTGTTCAAAAATAATCCATATATTAGTATAATTTATTCTGTATCCGGGAACCAGAAAATCGGTGATTATTATTAGTAGGTAGTGGCACTATTCTATTTGGGCAGCCTCCACAAAAACTAAAGGAAAGTGACCGCACACAAAAGCCCATTACATCCTTCAATTAACTACGATTTCACACCCTTTCACGAACCGAAAAATCGAAGCCCAAACATTAGTTTAACCGAAATTATAGAAAATCAACAAAAAGTGCCACAAAAAGGTGCAGACGCGGCGGCGGGGGCGTGAACACACTGTGCGGCGCCTGCGCAACAATTGACACTATACTGTCATACTCGCAATCATAAAGCCAACGCGAGAATAACAAGTACCCAAGTAATCTACTCTGAAAAAAAATTAGATTACAGATTTTTAACATAAAAGTTTAACTAAATGTAGAGCTTTATGGACTATTCGCGAAAAAACCTGCACTCTATGCAGTACTTATTAAAAACTAACTAGTCAGTTTTTAATAAGTACAATCTTGATTAGAAAGATGGTAGTCAATCAATAGGAAATTAGTACATTTTGTTATTAGCTACCGTAGTTTTTTGTAAAGGACGCGTTGGAGGCGGCGATCAGGCGGACCCTAATTACAAACGTTTGTTTTTAAGATAGCCGCCGTACTATCGTGGACAAAACTCCTTTGTACTACGATATTTTTTCTTATAAAATATAATAGCACTTCAGAATCTTAATAATGTAAAGAATAGGCGATGAATTGTAGCTATATTATATTTCAGTTTAAGGTTAAATTATTTATATGGCTTTATTGCGAACTTGAAGCGAAACGAGTTTGTAAAAAAATATTTAATGGTTGTCGTTTTTAATTCGTCATTATTTATTTTTAACCTTTTGCTGTGAAACAATGTTGAATAAAAAAAAACAACGATTCGGCAAACAATAGCATGTACTTTTAAGAAGTAAATGTTTAATTCCTGTATAATTATATAAATGGAGATTGAGCCCAGTATCGGGCAGTAGCAGTCACATGTCGACGGTTCCGCTGACTCAGCATTGCTTTGTGAAGAACGCCGACTATCTCACGACCACTACTGGCGTTTGTCCCAAGTCACTAGCGTTAGGTGATATCAATATTAGTGTCTCTTACAATGTTTGGCATATAAAATTGAGTGGTCTAATGAAGTCTTATGAGCATTTTATTATCTAAGACGGAATGTCAAATATCATTGTACCGTTGATTTGTTGTGTTTTATGTAATCTGGATGATTTTATTAAAATATTGTAACGTTATGCTTATACAAACAAGACCTAAACAAACAACTAAGCATATGTATACCTAACGCTTTCAATCAAGAGCTAGCTTTTGGAACTCTACATATAGAAATGGTTCAAAAGATATATAAGATCGCGTCTTAGTAGACCATAAGATAATGTTTAATGATTTAAAATAATGTTGTCACATTATTTTTGTTGGAGCTGGCAACTATAGTCCGACTTTTAATTAGCTGCACCAAAATGACACTTCACTTCTTCACTTCTTAACTCAGTTCGGACTGAGTTTAGAGATATGCATGTCAAATAAGTTTACACTATACTGTACTAGAAAAACTAGATTTGGTTGATGGCCGGGGAAGAAACAAAAACACGCCAATTTCAGTCATTAAAGTAACACATAAGCTGTCATTTTACTGCAGCTAATAAAAAGTCCGACTATAGTAAAGAGGTGTGTATACCGCCCGTGACTTGGAACACTAGTGTTAAAACATTATACTTCTTTTAGGCTTCGCCGCAGTCGGGTAAAATAAATTGCCAGTTAATTGTTTTCTTCACTCTACCTCTATGTTACGTACGAGAAGTATTTCAATTTCACTCGGGTCATCATATAATAAGCCAGTTTAGTACAGCAGCCCAAGAGGTAGGGAACAAAAAGTTGCATTACTGGTCTTATTTTTTGCCTACTTAGTTTCCATTTTAGTGTGTAATCTGTTCCAAAAGTATCTGATGAAAGTGGAAATAAACCCTGTTCTGGGGGCCGATTCTACTAATTTGCAACGTTACACGTTCAATTGTGTTTCAACAACAGTTCGATGTCGATCGCCGTTCGATAGTTACCTATAAAGTCATTCTGCTATTTCGTATGCAAACTGGAAACTAAACTTAAACTGAATCGAAACTGAACGTAGCGGGAACGTAACAGCGGGTAACCTGTGTTACCAACATGCAAAATAGTATGTTTAAATAATACCACAGAAAAAAAATATTGAATCTAAAAATGTTACTAAATACACACATGTCACCGAAAGCGTTTTAAAATACAAAATGATATATAAACCATAATTATACTTTTGTTATGTATATTTTTTTGGTAGTGTATGTTTTTTTTTTGTGTTGTAACCTCATGGGCAAGTTCAATGAAATCCATATAAAACATCATATTTCTATGGAAGAAAACGAAAGCAATCTTAGATCGATGCGGTAGAAGTTGCACTTTACCAACTTATGTTCAGCTGTGAATTTTGACAGAGGAACCGCAGCGGTTCAGCTTTGATTCAATTCTAACAAGTGTCAAAATAGTAGAATGTGACTAAACCTAATTGTGGGTAAGTACTAACGTAGGTACTAAACGTCACGCTCATGTTCGATCTTGTTAGCAGAATAGATTTTGAAATCGTTTCGATCGACCGTTGGCTTAAACTAAAACGTAACCGAAGTTGAAATGTTGTTCATTAGTAGAATGTGAAAACGCATATCAGCTGTAGTTCCACGGCGATTTTTGAAGAATTTTGTAAGTAGAATCGGACCCCTAGATCGATGAGGTAAAATTTGCACTTTACTAACTTATACAGGCTGTAAGTGTAATCACCGTTATCCTCTTAAGGGGTCATTGTACTCATCATTATGAACAACTTTTACTATGGGGCCAAACCTGAAATCGCGAAATCATCGAATCAGCTGTTCCCTACATTTATGTTCGCATAACTCGTCAAAATGTAGGGAACAGCTGATTTTTTTTTTCGCGATTTCAGATTTGGCCCCATAGTAAAAGTTGTTCATAATGATGAGTACAATGACCCCTTAAGAGGATAACGGTGATTACACTTACAGCCTGTATTCAACCTATAAAGTAAATTTTGACAGATGAACCGCTGAAGTTCAGCTTTGATTCGATTCTAACAAATGTCAAAATCATAGTAGAATGTGCCTAAACGTCACGCTCGTGTTCGATTTTGTTAGCAGAATAGATTTTGAAATTGTTTCGATGGAACATTGGCTTATACTAAAACGTAGCTGCAGTGGAGTCGTTGCTCATTTGTAGAATGTGAAAACGCTTAAAAGCCTGAATTCAGTTGTGGTTCCATTGCGATTTTTGAAGAATTTTATTAGTAGAATCGGCCCCCAGGTTAAATGCTCACGCAATCACTCACTAAGGGCATTATAACACAAACTGTGCTTAGAAAATTACTACTTTATATCTCACCTCTTTTTCGACAATATCATTGTTTGAAAAATATTAATTGTAATTGATAAGTCATCGACGAAATATTTAGGTTATAAAATAAACCTCAATTTGCAAATGAAACACATCTTTAAGGTAAATAACAATAAAAAAATCCGGATTAATAGTATTCAAAATAATTAAATCCAAGCACTCAATTTGTAAGTAGCACTACAAATTGGCACCCACATTAACGTTTTCTGATCCATTTGTTTGTTTCCTTTTTTGTTTCATCTGATACTTTTAGAACAGACCATAAATAGTCCACGCAGGAATTTACTATACCCACTAACAAAAACAATAAGTAGCATTGGTAAAGAGCGTTTACTTTTGAACTATAACAATATTTTCGTATCATATAGCTTAGGTACCGAAGTACCTAGATATACCTACTTATGTTAGTAACCTAATCAAGTTCACTAGAAACCAGATTAGGTATATTCAACGAAATAACAACATGTATTTGATTATTTCCTTGTATAATTTATCGCATTATTGGCACTGCCAACGCACATACACAGTTTACCTAAGTACCTATTCGTTAAAATCGCCTGAAAAAGACGTGCATGTGTGTATAAAATGAACATTCACAACGACAAATCACACTCAGCCATGTTGTTCAAATACTATAGACCCGTATACCTTCATACCTACTTAAAGCAGTATATACTCCTAACGTCTTCATACATTTTTTCCACCATTAAGTAGACATTGGTTCCAAAAAAAATATTAAATTGTTTGGGAATCCCAAATTATTCTGAAAACCTGCGGTGCTATTCTGTAAAAATCTCACCGTAAAAACTTAGGTGAAGTGAGCGTGGAGTGAGCTGTTAATAGTGTCAATTCCTCGCAAAAACAA
Source organism: Mesoligia furuncula (assembly GCA_916614155.1). Lineage (NCBI taxonomy): Eukaryota > Metazoa > Arthropoda > Insecta > Lepidoptera > Noctuidae > Mesoligia > Mesoligia furuncula. The sequence goes on along the minus strand of OU744793.1, from coordinate 10,437,800 downwards.
ACTCACTTCACCTAAGTTTTCACGGTGAGATTTTTACAGAATTGACCGGCTGGCGCGACGAGTAGCAGCGTATCACCCTAGTTGCGTAACACACAATCAATCTCAATCGGAACCATTTTGAAGGATATTATTACTACTTAATCCATTGCTTCATATGTTCGAAAAAAAATTGTGTCCGCTCAACAAAGTATATAACGCAATGAATATTGTTGAACTGTCAAAATGAAAGCCATTGCTACTGATAGTGTGTTACACAATGACCCCGCTAGTAATAATCATTTTGTATCATATAAAAGCAAATTATCGTAAGTTTAAGTTACAGATATTCAGCATCTTTACAGTGTAATGTAAATCTTGCTAATGAGGAAGTGTGGATCGTAGTTATCCAAAATTCCTTAATCTGCTTTGGTGATTACTCGACGATGATGATTGATCGAGAATAAGTTAAGACTACAGAATTTAACTTGAAGACTTCTTGCATTTCTTATAATAATAATAATAAGCGGTACTTCTGGACACGGCCCGCATTGTTAGGAGGTTCCTCTCTCTGGAGCCCTGACCGCCGGTAGCTTGGACCCTGTTCTCGATACCGGTGGGCTACTATTTTTTATATTTTTTATACTAATATTTAGAAATATAATTTATATGTATTTAGCTTAATAAAGGAAATAATAATAAAAACGTTTATTTCTGATAGAATCCATAAAGCATAATAGTAATAAAATAATTCAATAAATAGCAGACACAATAGAAATGAAGATACTAGTAACCAGTCATTTATTTTTTGGATTAGTATTAAATCAATGGAGCTGGACTCCTTTCATAAATATTGGTTCTTGGCAGCTCTGGACAGAGAGAGGTGGAAAGAGAGTAGGGAGGCCTCTGCCCAGCGGTGGGACATTAACAGCTAATATAATAAAATTAAATCAAAAATTCCGAATATCACAGATTTTTTAAATTGCAGATTAGATACAAGGTTCAAAGGAGTATTCATTCAAGAAAAAAAATATAAAACATAAAAAATAAACTAAAAATAACTAAGTAAAGTTAAACTAACCTTCTATTTTGATACCAGGTCTTGACCTGCGTATCCGTAAGTCCTAGTTTCGCAGCCAGTTCCATTCGGTCCTGCACGCTGAGGTACTTCTGTCTCTCGAAGGACTTCTCCAGGGTCTGCAGCTGGTGGTCCGTGAAGGCTGTCCGCGCCTTTCTTTGTTTCTTCACCAGTCCTGACGAGTCTCCCCCACAACTCTTGCTTGATACGTCGTCGGAGTCATCTTTTACACCTGTTGGAGAGAATGTATAATTATAAATCGGTTCAAGAAACTTTTACGAAAGTCTCATTCAAAACACCCCTGAAGAACAAAATAAAAAAAACTGGTCAAGTGCGAGTCGGACTCGCACATGAAGGGCTCCGTACCACAAGGCAAAAACGCGCCGAAAAAAAACACGTTTGTTGTATGGGAGCCGCCCTTAAATATAAATTTATTTTATTCTGTTTTTAGTATTTGTTGTTATAAGTAGCGGCAACAGAAATACATCATGTGTGAAAATTTCAACTGTCTAGCTATCACGGTTTACGAGATACAGCCTGGTGACAGACAGATGGACGGACAGACAGCAAAGTCTTAGTAATAGGGTCCCGTTTTTACCCTTTGGCTACGAAACCCTAAAAACAACTTTTATTTGTTGAATTCAAAGTGTCTGCATATCTTCGCTGTCATGAGCTGCTTGTCATAAAATATTTTAACTTGTGTGATAAACTCTGACTTGTATTTTTTTTTTTAAGTAGTTACATAGAGGAAAGCTTCATACTAAATCTACTAACAATGCTGTTAAACATCCACCTTCATGAGCGCACCTTCATCAGCACTTTTGAGAAATGTATCTAAAATGACAATGAATCAAAAAATCAAAATTAATTTATTCAACTAGGCTGAGAATCAGCACTTTTTGAACGTCGAATTGTCAAAAATTACATAAGACATCCCCCAAAACGCCCTCCCTTTATGCCATGGCATATGACACAAATGTGCCTTTAAATTAACGTAACAAACACTGTTCATAATGATATTTTCTTCGATAATCATATTTAGTCCTCAAGCCCACTGCCTCAGTCATCGACCTCAATGAAACGTGTTTCTTATTAGAGAGTGCTTGTCCTCGGCACCAGTCACCACAGAAGCCTTCCCTCGCTGTAGGGCTTCTTGCGGTCACTGGGCCTCTGTGTCCTCGGTCGCTTCCTTCACGACACTTGCCTTCATTATACATACTACTTAGCTACTTACAAGTTCGGGCTTTGTCACACTGGGCTGTGGTTTCGGAAGACTTAAAAAAAAAAAAAATCAGTAGTCTTTCTACTGCAGCCTTTGCACCATTTCTTTAAAAAAACCGTTGGAATTTGGCTCAGACAAATATTAAATATACCTATTTAGAAACTTTGCACATCCTGTTGTTCTGATAACATTGCAATGTATAGTATACCGAAAGATGGTAAGAAAGTCTTTTTTTTATCTTCCAGACATCTTTGTTGTCAAGAGTGTGCTCTAATAAACCGATAGAAATTATTCCGTAAAATGTGTGATGTACAGACGCTAGCACTTCAAGCTTCCCGAAACTGTCAAATTTTCCCAATCAACCTTGAACCTTATGCTTTAGCGATAAAGTTGAAATTCTATTAAAGAAATTTGACAGATTGTAGTAGCTTGATGTGCTTGGCGTCTGTACATGAGAGCAAATAAATAAATAAATAATAGATATCATATAACATACACTACACACATGCCACAAATGTAGTGTGTGTTGAAACACATTTATCTTGCACTACAGTGTCCACATGTGTGACATTTACATACATCGCCACATGCGAGCTACACGACGTCACGCAAAATCCTACATTGCGCAAGCAGAGTTTACAGTCGGGCAGTAGCCAAGACAAGACACAACACCCGACTGGTCGGAGGATCCTCCCTTTTCTATGATGGATAAGTGAACTTTACACACTGTTCCTCATACCTCTAACCATGCTGCTACACAAGTGCAGCATATTATGTGTGTGTGTAGCGTATTTAGGCACATATCAAGATATGTGCCTAAATACGCTACGCTTCGCTACGCCTGCCGTGTGACAAACGTTCCAAGTAAGATCAAAACTTTTAAAAAGAAAATATTTGCTCATTTGTTTGTATTATTTGTTCTTAATCGCCTTCTAATAAAACTTATTACGTGCCGAAAAGTCCGAATAATTTAATATTAAATGCTTGTGTATTTGAACTTTTTATGGCTTATAAATTCGCAGTTCACGGTAAATATTTATAGGTGTTTCTTTTGCTTATTGTTATACGACCCATTAAACAAGTTAGTGTATTTAGGGCTTTATTGAGCGGCTTTCGCGTTTGATATAAAGTTTTACAGCAGTGCCCATAAAACAAGCTAAAGGTTGTTAATTGAATGGTAATCGAAAAACGAGAGACGCCACAAGAGCTGATGTAATCTTTATAATAAAATGAAATGCTGTTTGTTGTGAAGCGCATCACTCGTGGACGGCTGAACCGATTTGGCAATTTTTTGTATTAAAATGTTCGAAATAGTCCGAATTAGGTATTTTTTTGAAGAAGAACTGGAAAAGTTTCCTGGAAAATGTTAAAATTTGGGAAAAACTAAACGTTCTTTTATCTATGGGAATTTTGTATGAACTATTTGGACAGACTCTCAGGTCAGCCAGTTTCAAATAGATTCTAATTGGACAAGAGTGTACAATACCTGGCCTTAAAAATGACCCATCGAGATTTAGAAAGAGACTGTCACACACAGGTATGGGTGACAGAGACAACGCTCTACAAAGTCGAACTTTTTCTTAAGCTCGATGTGATATTTACGCCCCGGCACTACATTTTCTTGACCTAAAAATAAAAGAAAAGCTCCTTATCCGCAATCAGATAATATTCTTAAAGTCAACATAATATAATACGTGTTAAACACAGTAAGGAGACAAAGGATTAAGTGTATAATGCGCAAGGAATTAGCGCACTGGAGCGATGTTTGCGGTCGCGAGTTGCGGCCGTTGCGGCTTGCCACCCATGTACGCGTTCACCCGCAACCCGAGGCTTGGCGGCTGTAACACAAACCGCCACGTTTACGTTAACTACTCGATGATCTGATAATTGTTTGTGAGCAGTATGGTGTGGGTAAGACTTGGTAGATTTTTTGTAAATAAAATTATTGATTTCGTTATTGCATAGCACCCAAATGATTTGAACATTAGATGTTTCATTTATTACTTAGCTGTGCCCCACGGTTTCACTCGCGTAAATGTCGATCCCGTGGGAATATTGGGACAAAAAGTAGTGTCAGCTACCTCCATACAAAATTTAATCAAAATTGATCCAGCCGTTTGAGAGTGAAGAAGTAACAAACATATAAATACACACACACACACACTCACACACTCACAAACTTTCGCTTTTATAATATTAGTGTGATAATTGTTATTAATTTTTACATTGTATGTTTCCTTTTCTAACATAGGTACATGCCTTATCTATTCAGGTAATAAATATTTGTAAGCCATCTTTAAATGGCGGAATGTGTCTTTGCGCTGAATTTCTTACACCTAAGGTGCAAATCAATGATTTTAATTTGGATTTTTTATAATTTGATCTAAACTGGTTAAATACAGGTAAATAAAGATACAGATTTTTAAAATTAGTAAGTCCTACCATTGGACTTATAATATTTTTTGGCTAAAAGGCTATTGCAGTTTATTAAACTATGCAAACAAGTCTATTTTTTCCATCAAGCGAACAAAGGAGTACGTCGTACGTCATTAGCAATGTACTTAAATTAAAATCATTTTATAGCAAACTGTTCTACAATCAATTTGCAGATCAAAAACAACTTTGTTTTCAATTACATGCGGTTAAAATGTTTACACATAAACGTTTTCCGTAATAAACAACCTTGGATATAAATTGCTCGTTGGAGGTTCGAGCTGATTTTTTACCAGCGACCCTTTAGCCGTTTGTAATATTGAGTATAATTATGTACAGGCAGGCCATTAAGGTACACCGCTGTTAATTTATTATAATGAGGTCCAACTGCCGACTGCAGTTACTCGACCGTGAAAATTATTATCATTAGTGCACAGTAATGTACAACACAATGCACACATTAAGCTACTGCCCTTATCAGGACTACTCCTAAAGCTTTATAAATACACTTCACTTGAAATAGCTGATATAGGTATTCTGTATCATTTTCCTTCATATTGTTGTGCATTCATTCGCGGATCGTTTCCGGAGATATAAAAATGCTATTAGGTAACATTCAGAACTAAATGAGAACCTCATTTAACTGCGACTCTCGAGTGAGACTCCAATCGATTAGTTCTCATCGATTTCATAGCGGCTAAAAGCGCTTTGAATAATATTCAGTTCACAATCTACATGAACACGGATTTCAATCGACTAATTGAGAAATCGGTATGATGATGTGACGCAAATGCTAAATGGTTCAGTTGGCATCGGAGCACGGACACACGATCCGAGAGCCGGGCGGCCGGGCGGCCGTGGCGCAACACTCGCTGTTGACGATTATACCGAGATCATTGAAAACTGTATCGAATATTATTCGTTGCGAGTGGCGACCCACGTTCTTACCTACGACTTCATTGAATTAATCTATCAACTGGGAATTCCATATATTATACCATTTGGTATAACAATGTAAATAATATAGGCTGATAATTTTAACAATGCCATGATTACCTAAATGTTCCTATTTTGACGTCAGATCGATGTATAATACGACTTGTTTATCACGTAGGCACGTTATTGGAGTACCCCACCACACGACACCCCACAGTTTAACTTCTACAGAAGCAATTTCCACATGGTGCCTGTCCCCTCGGCCGACAAACAGTCCAAGTCATTCCGTGAGCCTTAAATATCATAGGTATTATTAACTCTACTTTATTTAATAACAACTTTGAATCCGCTAAAACAAACCCGTTCAATAACTGACTATAATTGTGTTTTTTGTCGTCGACAAAATAATCACTGGTTCGACCTCTGTTAAATGTAAATATGAAACAATATGCGTACGAGCGGCTCACTAATGGCTTTATAATTGAAATTATGACTTATGCTGCCCCTGCACGTCGGCACTCACTAGGTTAGGTGACGACCACTGCAGGATTTGTGAACAAGTAGGTCGTTGAAGAAGTAAGTGACACAGCAATGGACGCAAAATGTATATCAGCGTGTGTCGCGTTGGGCCAATGTATAGACCTGGCACTAAACGGCCTCGTCTCTCTGTCTGTCTCCGCAATAACTCTTAGAGGACAATCCAGTACGCACGAGTATCTAACTACACAAGTTTAGGCGCTAATTGAATATTAAGTTACTTAAGTGAGCGCGGTTGATTTCAAACTAGTTTTAATTATTCGATAATTATAGCGATAGCTCGATTAACAAATCTGACAGTGAAGGCCGTTGTATTAGTACTTGTCAAACGGTACGACTTGCTAAAAGCTTTGTTCAGTGGCCTTTTATACTAACATATGCAGTATTCAATCGCTAATTTTTGCTTTTAAATATGCATATGAGTATGTAAATCAAACACTAATTATTATAAAACGCAGTTTTATCATTCATTTTATTTGATTATAAAATGTTATCTCTAAATCTAATAATGATTATCCTAATTAAACTTTTAGAATCGACTGAAGACAAAAACTGTACTATTTTAATTAGGTTTACATCGTTCACAATGCTATGCAATGGTTATTACTTATATCTAGTGAGTGTAATTAAGTAATTAAAACTATTAAGGCAGGTGTGTCCAGAGACATTGAATTTCAATGACAACCTAGATTAATGAGAATGACAGCTGGTGATAATATCGTCTGAATTTATGCAAGGCTGGGTACCACGAAGTGACTGAACTATTTGTAGATTCTAACAACATAATACAATAAATTGTGACGTGACGAGATATGAAGATAAAGAAAAGAAGACATTTTGGATTGGTTAGGCATAGAGCAACTTCGATAAGGTACGATAAAATGATACCCTAAATGGAAGTATTAAACTGGTGCTGGCGCCTATAATGTCGTTATTGTTCAGAGTGGGCGTAAACTGTAAAGAGCATTCTGTGGTTCTGCCTATTCCTTCTCAGATAACAAGTGTAACACTTAATAAACAATGACAAGGTAACGATAAAGCAATAAATTACGAACATTATTCAAATTAACTGACTGATGAACATGGAATATTGTCTTATTATCGTTACCATCGTCATCAGACGTATCCAGAAGGAGAAAATTGCCAAGAGCTGAATAGGCACATCGATCACAATACAATGATGACTTAACCTAGAAAGAAGAACGCAGATTTATAGGCTTGTCAGCCGTTTAATTAACTGTAATCCCCTGTAGGAAATTCATTTAACAATAGATTGTTTTAATCACTATATAGGTACTCCCACTCTTAACTACGTAGTTAATATAATTGTTCGATTAGTGGGAATTATTCTCTATTCATGGGTCTGTGGGGAAGTTAATCAAACATGAATTACGGTTACCATAGCTGAAATAAAGTTAAACCTTTTTATAATAAAAATAATAACTGCTTAGATAACCTCCCGTTCTTAACGACGACACTCTTAAAACAAAGGAAATAATTAATCAAATTACAAAAGAGACGGATTGCAAAATATTTATTTTGGGTAGTATTACATAAAGTTAGAACGTCAGTTGCATTGCAGTGTAATAGATATCTAATCTAATGGCAATTAAAATCTAAACCGGTAGCGAGCAACTAAATAATAGTCTATATGCCGTTTATACAATTTGCCTAATTACTGTAACGCTTGCTTTCCAGAGCGGCGATGCAAGAATAATGTAGCGGACACAATATGTGACGAGCGACAGCGACTATGCAACTTCACATTTTACCTTACGACTTATATTCAGATTTTCCCTTCGGTATTTTGCTGTCATACAGCTTTATCAGTTTTTAAATATCCATTTTTGGTACTTTTATTAATATTTCCAGAAGACTTTATCTTTGTGAATTTAACTTTCTTCATCGAATCAAATTCAGGACCAACGAAAACGGAACAGTACTTTTACACTAAACGATTATGCTACTAAAAACACGATTTTAAGGTGATTTTCTCGCTAACTCTCATGCAGCGTGCCCTAACTCTTAATGAATTGATGCACAATGGGCGCGCGGGCGCAGGCGGCGTGTGAGCGGCGCGGATGCAGCACAATGCACCGAGCATGCGCGTTATGTCACGACTGTGGCATAACACGTGCAATCATAGCCAAGCAATAGGCAACCCATGCTCAATATCACTCAGCATTCAGCAGAATTTTATTTTTTATGGGGTCTTTATGGCTTTGAACTCTGCCTGGTCAAGGAAAGCGTTTAATCAGCCTGAACCAGCAGTGATCTCTTATAACTGTCTGAAATCACCTCATACTTCACTTACTTAGGGAGTCAGGTTATCGGATACCTTTGGAAGATTACCTTCGGGTATCTATCTCAATGTATTTTGAAGGTTCTACCTTTACCATAAGACGCCACACTAAACTTCTCGAATAACTTGCAGTGTTTTTCCCTGTCAACAAACACAGTTGAATAATTGTCTACTAGTTTGAGTGCTTCTTAGAACTCTTCAATCAATCTGCCTAGGCTTTTCCCAACAATGCTGGTGTCGGCTTCCAGTCTAACCGGATGCAGCTGAATACCAGTATTTTACAAGGAGTGACTGCCTATCTGACTTCCACAACCTCTGCCTCTTAGAACTATTAACTACTTAAAAATGTTGTTTCTGTGTAAGCCATTTAGTGGAGCCAGTATGAATCGCTTGCGCGTTCTAGTATACCTAGGTGACTTTCAGAGTCTCACTATTCAGACTACTTCCAGAGTCACGTTACGTCACGTCACGTCTACGTCTACTTTCAGAGTCTGACTATTTCTTTTCTTTCTAATTGTTATTGACGGAAAAACTATGTGCTTAGATTACGGGTGATAGACATGGATGATATTAAAATAGACCGAATAAATAGGGTTAAAGCAAGAATAAAATATGGTAACAACATAATACAATGGTAGTTTTTACTATACTAAAAAACCAACGCTGGGACCCTATACTAAGACCCTAGACTTAGAATATTGCTAAGACGCTATATAAGACAGATCTCGTATAGGGTCTTAGCATTATGCTAAGTGATGGCCGTTTTGCATGGATGTGACGCATGTTTTCCCCCAACTTGCTATTTTTTTTTGTGTTTGTGTTCTTTTTTTGCGTCATGTACCACAAATAAACGCATTTTCTTTCTTTCTTATTATTTTTCCACTGCCGGGTCACAAGCCTCCTCTCTTTGAACCCGTTCAAAGAGAGGAGGAGGCGTCATGTACCACAAATCCTCCTCTCTTTGAACGGGTTCAAAGAGAGGAGGATTTGTGGTACATGACGCATAAAAATCATATCATAATAATGGGTCATAATCTAACACGCGGGCCCAGTGCGGGTTGATGGAGATCACATATCTTCGAATTTTTGTTTAAAACTATACTTAAGTACTTACCAATAAACTTTAAAGATTTAAAACGGGTATGAAGTTAAAGGCTGATAGAGAAAAATGAAGTAGAATGACCCTTAGATAAAGACGATATTATACCAACAATGATGATATTACTAGAAAAACGCGGTAGGAACGCTAACTACGAACAAACTTACAGTTAACTATAAGGTACGTTAATTTAATCGTTCACGTAAGTCAATACATGCTGTTTAACAATGCGGTGATTTTGCGCTAGCACCAATTACGTGCAATTGTGATTAATGTAATTGTTCGCTTACTACATGCATTTTAATATATTTTCCCTGGTAAAGAAAGATATTAAGACTTGCTGGTCTACCGGAATCCGGAACAGTCACAAAATATTTGCAGAAATTAAACGTTAATTTTAGTTGTTCGACTAGAAAAAATAATTGAATTCAATAGTGTGAAAAAAAAAGGATTTTGTTTCACTGACATGATCAGCCATGTTCCCACTGTAGGGACACAGGCCTCCTCTCTTCGAGAGGGAGTGGGCTGCAATTTTCCACGTGGGCCCAGTGTGGGTTGGTAGATGGTAGATCACATGTGCTCGAATTTTTAGTTCTAGGACATACTGGGTTTTCCTCACTAGATTTACCTTCACCGTTTTAAGAGCAGTGACGATGAAATTGTTTACACAAAGTAAATCGCCTGCCTGGGTTCGAACACACAACCTGTAAGACGGGGCTGTTGCCACTGGGCCACTGCTCATTGATACAGTACGTTAGGCATAGCCAGATTTTTTTATTAGGCCATTGTTCATGCAATTTCGTTATAATAAAGGATTAAATAAGATTTAAAACAAAACAAGGCACTAAAACGTAAAAAATAGTCCCTACGCGTGATCCAACTAAACCTCAAAAAAGGGACGTAATACTTCATCATAAAAACATCGATATCAAATGTATCGAATACAAAATAACGACGTATCAAAGCGATATCGTTTCGCGACATATTCGGGCCTGTCGTTGTGAAATCGAATGAAAAATTATGCATTTTCCGATAGCTTTTCTAGCTACCGTTCAAGTGGACTCTGAGAGGCTATTACACGGTGTGTTCACACAAGTTACGTGTGCATAGGCCACGTTAATATCTACGTAAGTACCAGTGAGATAAGGTTCGATAAGCAATCGTAAATACCTACTTGTAAACTTACGTCGTTCGTGCTCTAAATCTTTTGTTTCCAGTAATCACAGATGCTTTGATGTTGTGATCTCTGATTATAATTCATCGTTGGTTTGTAGATTATTGTTGCGTGTAACAGCTAAATACCGATATTTGGTACTAAGAATCTGTGGAGTTCTAGGATTTGCACCTGGGATTTGTAAGTTTCTTCTCCCGGAAACTCAAGCGAGGCCGAGGGTAGCGCTATTAGTAGGAAATAGCTAAAATACTTAGTTATTACTAACAACGCCCCGCGCGGTTTCATCCGCGTAACTTTCGATCCCGTGGGAATATCGGGATAAAAAGCTTCCTATGTGTTAATCCAGGAAATGGTCTATCTATGTCCCAATTTTTATCTAAATCTGTTCAACGGTTTACGCATGATTGAGTAACAAACATCCAAACATCTTCACAAACTTTCACATTTATGATATTAGTAGGAAGGATTCTAGAAAAGTTCTTTGTAATACGATTTCTAGAATTGTAAATATTGATATAATTTACTAATGCTCTTTCAGTAAACGGTACTTATATTTAAGTCATAGACGGATAGGACGCCGCGCCGTAACAGTCGAATTTAGATAGGAATTTTGGATATAAAAATAATAGTTTACAAATCATCATACACCTAACTTAGTGATTACGTATGCTAGCTAAGTAATCTAATCCATTAAAAAACATGACGTTGTAAAATATTATGTCTAGTTTTAAAATTCACATACAAAATCGGAGTGGGCATACCTACTGTTGTAAATTATAGCGGAATCTTGAGATCTAGAAAAATAAATATTAGTCAACGTCAGTTTAAGATTATCTCGGCATAATTTCTATTACTTAACACTTCGGTGAGCTTGTTCGTCTCCTAGTAGTCTACACTTTTGCAGCTAAGTAGATGTGCGAAATACAAGTTCTTAATTACTTTCATGAATACTTTGTTTAATCTAAACAAATGTTTAAAAATTAATGTCTAAAGGTACACACGTATTAAAAACAGATTCAGTTTCTCATTAAACATATCAAAGCATATGGTTGACAGTTGTAACATTACTACAACTAAACAAACTTTAAATAATCCCCTCTGGAAAAAAAGCTAATCACAAAGTCTTGAGACGAACCTTTATATTTTAAATCGAACCCAATTTCACAGCTCGCATCGCCTGTCAAATGTGACACAAAGCCAATCGCAGCCGTATTATGAGGGAACTCAAACTGACCCTATTTATATCAATGATAATCTATTTATTGTCACAATAAAAACTTTTGATGTTATCAACTCGCAGTGATGAAAGAATCGTCACCTTCCTCTCGTCCTTATCGCGATGCCAAAAGTCACGTTATACCCCAATCTTTAAGTTACTTGAGACTTTATTGTTCAGTCAATAAGAATCGTATTAGCTTGGTTATAATTTCATGGAAGGTATGCTAAGCAGCTTAGTGATGCGATGGTGCGGACTCGAGGTGAGGCTTGCTTGACGTTTCGAGTGAGTGACGAGTCGATCCAGTGGCATCGGTTGTGCACTACAAGTACAGACAACGACAAATAGCTATTCACAATTAATTAAATTGTAGTACTGTAATCGTGACTAAGGAAACTGGGTGGGAAATAAACACCTGTTAAACATAAAACACCTTGCTATTTGATATGCGCTAAAATGTATTTCACAACGAGTAATAGCACAAAATAAACCTTTGCGAGATATTTTGCAGTGTTCAGTTCACGTGATCAGTGATAATAAATAAGTTTTGCAATGAAAACTAATCGCTTTGCTTGCTCGGTTCAGATAAGATACTCATTTAGTAATGTCAAGGAAAACACGATATTTGTGCAGCAAAATTCGAATATGCAACGTATGTTTATTTCATTGCAGTTTTTTTTTCTCGATTCTTAGAAACCGAACATTCAATTTGATCGTGCGAATGAGTACCCTGTCATTACTCATAGATTAATTACTTAGTTAAATCGTCTTGGCTTGTATGGTCACTAATTGCTGTAAACGTTGTTTTTTTCACATTCTCGGTAAGTGGGTTTTTTCAAATTACGATGCCAGAGGTTTTGTATTTACAGTTGCATGAAACGTTTAATTGCTTCCAACGGATGTTAAATACAGTAATTGGGAGGTAAATTCGTAAGATAACGTATACGTAAGGAAATATATAATAAGCATGGGGTCTCTTTACGTGGCGTACGTAGGTACAAAATAACTTGATGGACAAACGAAAATAAATGTACACAAAATTTAGTTGTACTTGACTGTACTGAGCTCATACAGATCTGTTGGATTTCGGTGAGCTATTTTAAAATTTAAAAAGCGAACGTAGCTTGACATTTGACAAAAGCTGATTATGACGTCAGTTTTTTTCTTTTTCCCCCGTGTGACACCGAGAGTCCTTTGAGCCAGGATTAATTTGGTCCGTTTTATAAGGGCTTACTTATCTCGAAGCCGAGTGTTAGGAACGGGTTGTATTTATCGCAACCCATTATACATTTTATTATTTAATTTATTTAACGCTTCGGGTTTAGCCGCTTGACTATTAAATCGTCGATGGGATAATGTGATCTAAACTCAAACATTACTTAGTCTTAAATGTGTTGTTTTCTTCATTTATTTATATTGAACTTTCTAACAGATCGTTTGTGATTAAAGGTTGTTTCGAAGATTGGGATGTTACTGGTCAATAAATAAGAGTTTTATTTTATAGCTTTATTGAAAAATAGGATAGGATTAATTCTAATTTATAGCAATTTAAAAGATTTTATTTTATTATTATTAGATTAATGACATTGTTAATAATTTAAATTAGAAATTAAGACAATAGAGGCAACCTCTAGCTATAATAGTAAAAATAACTCAAAAAAAAAGTTAAACTCAGTAAATAGTATCAACCTAGTGCATCAAAATATTCAAGGATTTATGAACAAAGATTTAGAAGTAGAATTATTTATGAATTTTAATAGTATTGACATTCTTTGTATAACAGAACATTGGCTGAAAAGCCACCAGTTCTTGTTCAATTTTAATAATCACCAGGTTGGTAGTTCGTTTAGCAGAATAAATGCTATACACGGTGGCTCATTAATTTTAGTAAGTAACCAGCTCAAATTTAAAGATCGTAAAGATATTGTGAGCCTATCTGTTGAGCGTACAGTTGAAATTGCCTGTATAGAATTGGAGCACTCTATTGTATTAAGCGTGTATAGACCCCCTTCAGGATTGTATGACTGCTTTGAAAAAGTAATGGATGAAGTGTTACACAGGATTTGTAACTCAAACAAGTCCGTTATCATTTGTGGTGATTTTAATGTCAATTTATTAGAAAACTCAGGTTCTTGTAGTAAAATTTTAAGTCTGTTTCAGTCCTACAATCTTCTAAACCTATTTTTGGAGCCAACAAGAATAACCCCTACTAGTGCCACATGCCTAGATAATATTTATACAGACATTATACCAAGCCACAAAGAAATTATAACTTTACTAGATTCTGATCATTGCGGGCAAAGGATAACTATTCAAAACCTAAACAAAAAAGTGGCTAAAAAGGATATCACTGTTAACCCCAAAACTGCAAGTCGCTTGGAGGCTTTTAAAGGTAAACTCATTAATAAGCTACCAGTTTTATCTAATCATGCTGATCCTAATCAACTTTATGATAATTTTTTTAATGTATACTGTAAACAATTTGATTCCACCTTTATTCCCAAGACTATCTCAGTTAATAGCAATGCATCGTTCAGTGATTGGGCTACCATTGGTATTCATAAAAGTAGATCACGGCTTTATGAATTGTACAATGAAAAGACTTATATTAACACTGATGAATTTAATTTGTATGTTAGAAATTATTCAAAATTATTTAAAAAAGTTTGTTATATGGCCAAGTCACGCTATTTGGGTTCAAAGATTAAAAACAGCAGTAATGTAATTAAAACGACTTGGAATATTATTAATAGTGAAACGGGAAGATCTAGTAACCGAAATACTGACTACAGCCTGTCTATTAATGACAACATAATAAAATCAGACTCACAAGTCGCCGAGGCATTTGAAAATTTCTTTTCAGATATTCCCGTTTCAACTACTAAATCACTAAACTCATCACCTTCTGTTGCTGAGTCTTTGCTTAAGGACAATGTTAATGGTTGCGATTCGGAATTTAATTTTGAATATATTACCTGTAGAGATATAATTAAAACCTTTCATACTTTAAATGTAAAAAAGACTGCAGATCTGTGGGGTAATTCTGTAGAAGTAGCTAAGTCTATTATTGACATTGTGGCACCTACTCTAGCTCTTATCTTTAATAGTTGTATTGACAATGGGGAGTTTCCTGACCTTATGAAAAATAGTAAAATAATACCTTTGTTTAAATCAGGTAGTACATCAGACCCCACAAATTATAGACCTATTTCTGTACTACCTACCTTTAGTAAAATTTTTGAGAAATTAATTTTAGACCAAATGCAAAGATTTTTTAATAAACATAAATTATTACATAGCAAACAGTTCGGTTTTACAAGGGGTCGTTCAACTACTGATGCCGGTGTTGAACTTTTAGGACATATTTATAATGCATGGGAAGATAAATGCGATGCCTTGGGCATCTTTTGTGATTTGTCCAAGGCATTCGATTGCGTTCTTCACGAAACGTTAATCAGGAAACTCCGCCACTACGGGATCCGAAACACTGCTCTGGATCTTCTTACTTCATACTTGAGTAAAAGGATTCAGAGCGTTGACGTTAATGGAAAAAGATCACCCGGATCTATAGTAACAATGGGAGTCCCACAGGGCTCAATTCTTGGTCCTTTCTTGTTTCTTATTTATATTAATGACTTGCCGTACCTCATAAAGGATAATCATGATATAGTGTTGTTTGCAGATGACACTTCTCTTTTGTTTAAACTTAAACGTCAGCAGTTGGTTACTGACGATGTAAATAGCGCGATCTCGAAAGTAGTCCACTGGTTCAATGTTAATAATTTGCTTTTAAACGAGAAAAAAACCAAATGCATTAAGTTTACGCTACCCCACGTTAGGCAGGTGAAAACTAATGTGTTGATAAAGGGCGAGGAATTGAATCCTGAAGACAACACAGTATTCTTGGGCATAACTTTGGATGCTAAGCTTCAGTGGGGTCCACATATAGATAAATTGTCAAAAAAGCTAAGTTCCGCAGCATATGCTGTTAGAAAAATTCGTAATTTAACTGATATAGAGACTGCCCGTTTAGTGTCATAGTGTAATGTCGTACGGTATTCTATTGTGGGGAAATGCCGCCGATATTCAGACTATCTTTGTTTTACAGAAGCGAGCTGTTCGATCAATTTATAAATTAAGTCCGAGACACTCTCTCAGAGACAAATTTAAAGAGATTAATGTAATGACTGTGCCTTCTCAGTATATTTATGAAAATCTTTTATATGCCCATAAAAACATAAAATTGTTTAAAAAATACAGTGATATCCATAATATAAATACTAGAAATAAACACAAATTTGTTGTACCTACAACAAGGCTCAAAAAAATAGGTGGCTCGTTCAGATGTCAATGTATACGCTTTTATAATAAGCTACCAAGCCACGTTCAAGATCTAAGCCTCAATAAAGCGAGGAGCTTTTAAATAAACTTGAGCGTTTGCAAAATATCTGTATTCGTTTTGTTTTTAACCTTAAAAAGTATGATCATGTCTCCAACTTTCGCAAGATCCTCAAGTGGCTCCCCATTCGACTTCGCAGGAACTCTCGGATATTGTGCTTGCTATTCAATCTCCTTCACAATCCTAAAACACCATCCTATCTGCGGGAGCGCTTTTCCTACGCCCGTCCTTCAGATGCGCCTTGCAGGTCGCATCTTAAAAACCTTCTTAAGTCCCCTCCCCATTCCACCGACTTTTACTCCTACTCCTTCACAGTGCACGCAGTGCGGCTGTGGAATTCACTACCGCCTGAAATTAGGGACTGCCAAACTGTTGCACTTTTTAAAAGAAAAGTTAAGGAACACTATCTTTCCACTTTATCATAGTTGTGTATGTATTTATTATTTTGATTGCATTTTATTTTTTTAAATTTTAGTGATATTTATTCTGGAAGTATGTATGTTTATTTGTATGTATGTAAGTAAGTATATTCTTATAATACTATTGTTCAGTTTTATTAAGTGAATTGTTTTTAGATTTTATGTGTTATTTTTTTGTCTCCTTTACTCTTTCGCACGCTGTCTACATCTCTCTATTTATTGTCCTATCGCAGGTATGCTGGAAGAGATTTCTTATGAAATAAGCATCACCTTTGTACCTATTTTTCTGTTCTGTTTTTTTTCTTGTCTGTTTATATATGTGTGTACATAAATGGTTAAATAAATAAATAAATAAATAACTAAATTCAAATCATTCATTAAACGTAAGTTGTGCCAGAAAGCCTTTTATACCGTTAAAGATTATATTGAGGACAAAAAGGCTTGGGATTGAGCTGCTTCAAATTTCTGCATTTTGAATGACTTTTTTTTTTTTTTTTATATACACATTGACATTAATGATTTTTTTTTTATAAACAATGACATTTACTTACTTTGTAAAGTATTATATATATAAATTTTTTTTTTTTACATTGTGATTTGTGAATGTGAAGACGATGTGGGTCATTTTATTAATTTTTTATGTTTTATTTTTCTCTCTGTTCTATTACTTGTTTTTTTTTTTCTCTCATGGTCTGGCAGTTTGAGTAATTTATGTGGCCTACCCAAATGTCCTTTCTTTGGTATTGTTCGTCGAATCGTTGAGCTCCTTAAGTCTTGAGTTGAGCTGCACGATTTCTGACAAATGCGTGCACTGACTGGACAGGTCCTCTCAATCTGTGTGGTTCTTTCCTCAAAAGACCATCTCAGACATCGATCTACATGGTCTTCATATAACCTGACCAAGATTATGTCTGGACTTTAAAAGAGACTGTGACCTCTGAGTTTGTTTCGGCCTTTCTTCTCAGAGTAGTCAGATAGGAAACGCCGACCTCATCTAGTTTAAAAAAAAACATGATTGACGTGTAAAAGTGTTTGTACAAACCTACTTACAAAAATAAAATCATTTATCATTTATCATTTATGCAAATAACGTGTGTTGTAAATATAAAATCTTGATAACACGCATTTGTCTTAGTGTATTAATTAGTTTGAAGCCGAGCCGTATTAAACATTAATGAGGAATTATAATGAAGCTGGGATTACACGGTTGGGGTTTTAAATTAATAAATTATAATAATCATATGCAGTGCCCTTAATACGACGCCTTAAGTGCCCACTAGTTTATTGAATGTAACTTTCCAATGTTATACTTAACAGCTTTGTGATTGAAACGTTTTAATAAAGCTGTGCTTTTATAATACTTGTTACAGCCTCATTCCGTTGTGTATAATGGCAACACAAATTATTTTTTTATTCGATCTCTTTTCAAACTCATGTTGTAGTAGTATTTTCGATACTGAACAAGCTGTGAGCCTAATAGAATTTCCCATTGGAATAAAACGACAAACTTCCATACAAACTATTCATCAATTTTCAAAAATGTTTATGGAACTCTAGTGCTAGAGCTAGACCCAGCGATTTAGGCTGTGCGTTGTCTGTCAGTAAATTAATAAATGAATTTAAGACAACGCAAATATATAACATTTCATCGTGTAGGACTGTAGGAAGTACAAAACTATAATTTTATTATTGTTTAAAGATTTGTAACCTAGGAAAAGCCTGATCTAAAGTACACGATTTAATGTGTGTGTGAAGATTCTTCCAATGGAAATAGTACTCATAAAGTTTCAAGTATTTACTTGAAGTAATAGGCACTAATGTACTAATGCGTATTATCAATTAGTTGTGCTAACTCAAGCCCTAATGATAATTATCTTTGAACAAATTATGAGAATTATAAGCTTAGGTTTGGTTCCGCGTTACACGCCGCCATTTTTTCGCATGTCATTATTATTTGAAAAAAATATAATTAATTATACGGTAATAACTCTTAAGAACACTTAATTAAATAATGTTTGCTAATAAGCCTTCGTTTAGTCGTAAAAACTTTGAATAGTTTAAGTTCTAATTAGGAATACACACATAAACCGTATCTAATATTTGCTAAGTTTAGGTACACTTAGCGTTCGGTAATTGTTTTTTTTTTCTATACCTATTATATTGAAAATAAAAATTTTGTTTTTCTTCTCCTCCAAACCTGACTTTGGTCTAAACTGTGTGAACTGGTCTATTTGAAGCTTCGCCATTTTTGTTGTTATTTATTTAATGTTTAATTTTTGCTTATTTCATTTAGCTACATTTTTTATTCGTTCTGGGTTCACATTATGAGAATGTCTTTTGTTTAGTAAAATATAATCGCTGACCTTACCTAACTTCCGCATTCCGTGGTAGCCGTTTCAACCCGACTGACTTATTACTTTTTTCAGCTTGTTAGATCTTTAAGTGATAAGGGTTCAAAAGTTGGTTGATTATGACATCACAACATGCGTATAAGCAGGTGCTAAATACAAATATTAAAAGAAATTCAGATATCTTCGCATTAAAAACGGATTTCTCAAAATCTTTCATATTCAAAGTTCAATCAAAACAATAAAAATGAGAGTCACACAGCATTTGTGCCGGTCTGTCGCCCGGCTCACCCGACTCGCATCGGAAGAGGTCGGTTGTGACAAAAGCCTCCGGATCGAGTTGCATCCCCACCCCTCCCAACCCCGCACCCGACACCCCCCTGTCATATGCACCTGCGTGACGTTTGACCCTAACAAGGTCGAAAAATAACATCGTAAAGACATTATGTCGATCGGATTAAGTTTGTTTTAATAAAATAACGATTTGTAAAAGTGACTTTAATTAAGAACTTAAGATAACAATTACATGTTGCTTTTTTAAAAATGAGAAGACCGTGTCGGTAGATTAAAAGGTAAACATTCTGTGTAAAATTAGCAAGATTACGAATTAAGGCAGTAAGCAATAGCTACACTATTTAAGTAATGTCAAATGAACTAAAATAAAGCTATTCCTCGCGTAACTTTATTGCAAATTGAGATGTCAGCTGTCGGCTACAAGTCTATGAAAATGTTACATACGTTTTTGGTTTAACCTAATTAGTAGAAGATACATTATAGATATGTGGGTAGGACAAAATAAGGCGTCCAATCCAATTAATTCAAATTAGGAGTTCTACAAAACTGTTAAGTGTGGATTATAATTTGTAATATTTGGGCATTTTTTATGCCGTGATTGCAAGACTGTCTCCTGAGATGCAATAATATCATAATCACGATTCTCTTTCCCTTTACCGATTTATTTGCACTGGGGTCGGCGCAACCTGTCTTTTTCTTCCATACTTCTCTATTATAGGCCGACCGCTTAACGTAGACGTTGCCTGAGGTAGCAGCGCGGTGCGGGAGGGGTGTGATGACGTAATGCGAGAGCTCAGTGATTCGTCAACTTGTGACAACTATCATCCCTCCCGCACCGCGCAGCTACCTCAGGCAACGTCTCAGTTAAGCGGTCGGCCTATATAGTCGTCACGTCGGTAGTCACCCCGTTTCTAGCCATATCATGATTCAAATATTCCATCAATCGTTTCTATGGTTATCTCTACTCTTATAGCCATCCATAAAACAAATATACCTACATTCAAACATAAACTCACACCTTCCCATGGGGTAAGCAGAAACTACAGAATGCCACCTGCTACGACCCTTACATACTCCTTTTGGTTCGTTTACGTTCATACATGTGGTCAAAACAAATACAACGTTATTTTTAGTATATGCGAAACCTGAATATAGTTTGTTCAAAATTAGTAACTGAATAGATTCCAATAATTTTTTTTTTTCCCCATGTTATATTTTGTCCCAAAAATATTTAAAAAAGGTTAAAAGTTGGACACCGTGCGACACAAGTAAGTTATCCAATCTCCGCGCCGAACGGTTAGGTACCTAGGTATTATTATCAATGAGCGCAAGACGGCGCGGCACGGGTGAGCATGTTTTTGGACGGACAAACAGGTAACTTAACAAGCTTATAACTTTGTGATTTTTCATGATACAGTTTTGAAATTTTGTACATAGATTCTTTACATAAAAATACTAGACACGTGTTTCGGGTTTCGCATATAGGTACTAAAAATAATGTTGTATATTCATAAAATAATGAACAACGATTTGATGAGAGGCATGCAAGATCTCATACAACATCTGCACGGGCAATTTACATCAACAAATACAAATAATCGGATAGCTTTTGCCGAAACAAAAGAAGAGAGAGATTAGCTAGTTATTATTGAGATGATTTATGGCCGATTCTTCTAATTTACGGCCCGGTATTGGTTAAAATGAAGACTCTTATAACTTTACTAATAATCAAGCAAAGACCTCACACCATAGCTTTGCATAGTAGACTCTCCCATATGGAAGTAGTTATCACAGGTAATATGTGCCTATACGAATCTATTTTATTATTTATATGCCCAGTTGCGCAAAAATTTCTACCATTGGTACGCAAAACGCTTCGTTTTTGTTTATACGAACCGAGCATTAATTCAAAATATAATTTGCGATATCGTAAGGCCCCGGCTGTCATTTGTAAATCTTTAACAGTTTTTACGGGAAGTCAGAAGCCCGAAAATCTGATATATCGTGTTACCCAGTTACTGGGTTGTAGAGATCAGATAGGCTATCGCTCCATGCAAAATACTGATATGCTGTAAACGGTTAGACTTGAAACCGACACAAACATAGTTAGAACAAGGCTCAAACTCAAAGCATTTATTTCAATTAAACCTTGTACAGGCACTTTTGAATTGTCAAAATGAAATAGTCTGTCAGTTCGTCCGAAAGTTGAAGCTAGTTGCCCATTCCAAAACGTAGATCTCTATGAAGAAGAACGGGCAAGAAACTCCATGGGCACTCTTTTAAATCAAGCTAGGCAGATGATGACTTACTTACTAAAATACAAACTCATACAGGAGCAGAACCAAACCGAGAGTCTTAACATTTTGGATATAGACTCCTACACGGTTTTAGTTTCAGATTTAAACTTCAGATATAAACTTGATTAAAACACAGATTTGGAATAGTTTGTGGAAGAATGGAAGACGATATTGTCAGAATGTTTGCTATTTTGTGCGAAGATTATAATTATGTACTAGTAGTACCTACCTACGGAATATGTTTGTTTTTTACCTTTCTTTTTTAATATATTTATATCTTTTTACTCTTTTTTATTTATTTTGTTTAAATAGTGTAGGTAATTTGGCTTAGGCCGTTCTATTTAAAATAAATAAGTAAAGTACATTGTCGGATCAGTAGGGTAGGGTCCTACTGCCAGCGACACATTCTAATCACATTGTTAGATTTGCAGGATGTATCAGTTATCAGAACTCACAGGTTTTTAATCTATATTAATACTCCTCCAGACCGACTTTCGGCCATGGCGACCAATCTCAGCGGAGGCTAGTCTTCGACGCAAGAGATATTATAGTGCACAAGTGTGTGCGCAGGCACAGGTGCACTCTCTCTTCCCTCATTCTCATAGTCCGCTGGGACGGCAATCCGACACGACAGGAGAGAGATCAGGCGCAGGACCAACGGCTTAACGTGTTTTCTGAATCACGGGGTTATCACACCACTAACATCCATACTCCGGGCTGTTACTAAGGAATCCCTAATGGAAAAACCCACTAACACTTGCCTGACCTAGGAATCGAACCCAGGACCCCGCGCTTGCAACCACGGCCCCCAATAAGGCGGTTAAGTTAATTTTAATCTATACATTAGTAGTGTAGTATTAGTGTATTTGTAGGTACCGACAAGCTACTACAATCTGTCAAATTTCCTCAATAGATTTTCAACTTTATCGCTACAACATAAGGTTCAAGGTTGATTGGGAAAATTTGACAGTTTCGGGTAGCTTGATGTGCTGGCGTCTGTACAATACATCTCCAACTCTACTAATAATAAAGCTGAAGAGTTCGATTGTATTTTTGTTAATTTGTACGCGCGAATCTCTGAAACTACCAGGATTTGGAAAAATCTCTTTGTATTTGGTAGCCCAATTTTCGAGGAAGGTTTTAGGTTATTTTTCACCACGCTACAATCCTTACATTATTATAGCGAGCAAAAAGAAAAAAGTAAGATAGAATGCTAAGTGAAAACGAGGTAATAGCGGTGGGCGATGCGATGCGATGCGGTGGGTCGGGGGCCGAAATTTCTGGCGGACGAAATCGAAGACAGAAGCTATTTAACTTCTAGAAGTTAAATCTAGATATATCTAGAAGTTAAATCATAGAAATCTCCATGTTTTGATATACTTCTGCTTTGCAAAGCAGGTGTCGAAATTCAAAGCTGCACAGAAGGCTATGAGTCGTTTTTTTTTATTGCTATCTTAATGTAGGTAAGGTAGGGTAATTTAGGAAATGGAATGTTCTACTGACTATTACAAAGTAGCCTAAAGCTAAAAACCACTTACCCAAGTGTGATCCCTACTCGTGTACCTACTGGTTCTGTACTAAGAATTCATTTAAATTCTTTCCCGGATTCCCATGGATTACCTAGCTGTAACCTAGGGAGTCTTCAAGACACTAGTGAATAAGTCACTTCAAAGCGAACACACCATCTTTAAACTAATAATAAAAAAACAAACTTTATAATTTATTTATTTAGTCTACCTGTGCCAGAAACACAAAATAATCTTCAAATAATATCCATACTAATATTATAAATTCGAAAAAAGTAACATACAGACAGACAGACAGACAGACACACTGACAGATAGATCTGTCAGAGTGTCTGTCTGTCTGTATGTATGTTACTTTTTCACGCCTAAACCACTGAAGGGATTCCGATAAAATTTGGCAGCGAGGTAGATTGCATCCCGGGGAAGGACATAGGATAGTTTTTACCGACATACCTCACGAGCGAAGCACGGGCGGAAGCTAGTAAATAATAAATTCAAGACTTTTTAACCAAGTTCAAAAAAAGGAGATGTTCAATTCAGTTTTATTTTTTTAGTAACAGAACTAAACACCTTTTAGGATTTATGGCCCAAAATATTTTTTTATTTAAATTTAAGTGAACAACTATGGAATCATAAAACTCATCATCATAAAACATATCATAAAACTGATAAACATACAAACGCCATTCCATCACTGGCAGCACATTTAACACGTAAACACATTACATAAGTTAACGTGTTTATCACAATCGTTTCGAAGTAAAGTCTCCTAATAGACACCCTGAGTCGTCGCGTGACTGTACGCGCCACTTTATCGCGGTTCCCAGCAATCGAAGTAGATCAAATTATAATACCATGCTTACCGTGTTGCTGGTTTCATAATGAGCACTATACACAGTGTAAGTATTACACCCTGCAGGAAAACGTTTAAAATCCGTCTCCGGGAAAGATAACGTGTAATGAGTGCATTGTCGCGTTGATGTCTTTTCTTAAATCTTAAGTAAGTGCTACGACGTAGCGCTCCTGTGGGCGACTTGGGTTTTTTCGTAGCAACCCCTGAGATCACACCCTGAGATCATTTTTTGTTAATGTTTTACTTGTTTTTGATGTGTTTTGTTTTCTTTTGTTTTTTAAATTAAAGATATGTATACATCTAATTATATTTACCTGTTGTTTTCTTTCCTAACTTATTTTTATATTTGTGAATAAATTCATCATTTTTCATTCTACTTTTTACAAGTTGGATTTATGATAGCTAGTGGGCTGTCATAATTCATAAAACCTTATCACTGAATAATTCTTATGTAAATAGATATGTAAGTAGTCACCGACCTGCTAGCTAATTCTTATGAGGTTTGAAATTACAACTCAATATTTTTATACTACTTTTATCTATTTTGACATATCTCTGTAAGCACCTGCTATTACTATTATTATACTATTACTTAGTTAAATTAGATTTAATTCATCCATAGTAGCAGATATAATTTGAACAACAATGAACCACTACCGTTCTACGCTATTATTTTGATTGTACTATCATGATCTACAATTAAACAAACAAACCTAATTTAACTGTGACTGTGAGAGACATTTATATCGTTATGTATGTATTTTTTTAGGTAGATATACAGAACATATTTTTTTTTATTATGAGAGTTCCGTGCCGTATGTTTTTTTGTTAAGGAACCTTGTATAGGATACTATTATGGTATTTCTTCATTCAAATTAAAACGTGTTAAACCTGCCAGATTCTTAGCTTTTTAATTGCAAAGTTATTTCACTAACATAACAGCTGACATAGGTGATCACTGTATCTATACTGTTCAAAATCTTAAAGAGTAACTCACCTGGCTAATCAGTGACTTTAACTGCACATACACTCTCTTACTTATAAGGATTTAAAAGACGTTTAGTTAAACGTCAAGAAGCATAAGATCAACAAACCTGGTGAATCAGTAGCCGACCTATCGGAGTCGGAATCCCGGTGCGCGCTGAGGTCGCGAGGGGGCGCGTCCAGGATGTCCGTGATCATGAACCGTGTGCGCGGCGCGCGCTCGCGCTCGTCCCGCTGCACCGTCATCGCCAGCGCTCCGCCGGCGGGGCCCGCGCCGCCGCCGCTCGCCGCCCCTAGCGCATCCAGCGCGGGCCACCCCCGCCCCACGCACAGCTCGATCGCCCCCAGCTCGCCAGTCACCGTACCATCACAGTCCAAATAATTCCAAAACAATGATATCTAACTATAGCAACACTTTATCAACAGTGTTTCCGAACTCGCATCGCCGGCACAACAACTTTTAGTCCTTCTCCCTACTGAAAGTCACGTGCTCCCAAAATTCCAATCGAGATAAGTTTGTTTTTCACTTTTCCTTCCGAGTGTTCGCAACGTCAATTTTAATTTATTAAAAGTGAAACTCCAGATAATTGTTATCAGACACAGCAACAAAGTTTACACACTGATAGTTCTCACGAAATAAAGTTTACTGCGAATCGGCGAGCGCAGAACTGTTACAAAATGTTCCGTGTATCGCGCGTTACGGATCGCGTGTGATGCGCGGGCGCGGCGCGGCAGTGTGTAGGTCGCGCGGCGGGCTCGGCTCGACTGGCGCGGTGGGCAGGAGGCGGGCCGCCAATGGCGCGGCGGGAGGGCGCGCCACCAGCCAACCGCCGCGCGCCGCCGCGGGGCGTGCCCCGGCCATGTTGCCGCACCAACTTAATGCTCTTTTTACCAACTCGCCGCCGGGAGAAAGCTCCGCGCGGATTTAAGCTTTTATACGTGGATAAAACGCTTTTATAGGAAAATAAAGCGTTCTCGCAGCGGGATATCGCACTTTATGACGGCGTTTTACTGAAAGTTGGCGACACTATACTCTAGTAATTGGTTCACGCTCGCCAAATTGAGGCTAGCGTGTCAGCCACCGCAGCTTTGTGCCCGAACATGAATAACTTATATTTATGATACAGACTAGTTAGTTATTTATCTCTTGTTTTAAAAACACATTTAGATATAAAATATTTTTGCATCAAAGAAATGTCAATTTCAGCATTTGTTAAGTGTAAAATGTCCATAATGTAGCTATCGTGAGTATGGTGTAGGTGACTACACGTGTTCAACAATGATTTGGGCATGAAGATCAAGTCATAGTTCCTAATAAACATATTCCTAATTTTTTTACCTACAAGTAGTTAGTATGAGTAGATACCTACTTAGGGAGCAAAGCTATTTGTCGGCTAGTCCCATAGGGGTGGTCCTAGCTTACCTAGACGTCTTTAATACGTTTTATGCTAAGAGCAATTTGATATAGGTATAATAAGTGCCTACCTATCTCCAAAATTACCCACCGAAAAAAACCATTCTGAATAAGATCTTGAGATCTTAAGACCTTTGACAAAGAGGTCGGTAAATGCTTAGCATACCAACCTACCTATGTTTTCCCCATTTTACAACATGAAAGACAGAAAATAATTTCTGTCCCATTTTCTGGATCGTTACTTCAAGAACCTTCCTAAAATAACAATTTACCTAAAATTATTATCTTATGTTTGTAGGCCCATAAGACAGCAGTTCTCGCATAAGACAGAGACGTTTGGACAGAAAAAGGGGAGGCTTTGCCCAGCAGTAGACATATTTATGCTAGCAAAACAAAAATGAGGAATTAAGTAGGTACTTAATTCCTCATTTTTGTTTTAAACTAAACTAGCAGGTAGGTAAATACATGTGTACGGCAAAATAGTCATAATTCTGTCATTATTAACATTGTTTAAATTCTTAACCCATGTAGGTAGGTAGGTACAGTCAACAAAAGAGATAAGTATGCAGGATCGTCGGATACCTACAGTTGAAATTTAGTAAGAAACCGATAGATGTTTTCAACTGAAATTTAATTTGATAAGTGAGCTGTTTGTTTTCTATTAATAAAATATAATTTTATTCAAAAACATCCATTGGTTTCTTACTAAACTCCGACTATATCCGACGATTGTGTATACTTATCTCTTTTGTTGATTGTACATGGGTTAAGAATTTAAACCAAGAATTTAAATCAATAATGACAGAATTATGACTATTTTGCCCAACACAATGTATTTACCTACCTGCTACACTAAACTATTTTAATAAACGTTCAGTTTTAAAAGTCTATTAAAAATATATTAGATTTATTAACACCTATTTATTTTTATTAATAAACAATACATATCTGCATTTAAATATTTGTAACGATCGAATGCTCTCGTTTTCCTGTGTTGTGGTCACATTTTACATAATATAGGAAGGTTCTTTTTTAGGTACATTTATTTAGTCGTTAAATAACTTTAACTTTATACACATTTTTAAAACACAGGTATTTTCCACCTAAGTTACCTATTTGTACTTATTTTAAAATATTTCCACTTTAAATAAAAATAGTAGATAGGTAGTGCAATGGAATACCTAAGTGTCCAAAATATGGCAATACTTCGCATAATTTTACTTTTATGATTCAAACTAATTCATTTGTAAATTCCTAAGTAAGTCATAGCAATCGGAATACGTATCTACCGTACCCCGGTTTATATTTAGATTACATTATTATTTATTATATTATTATTCTTATTAGGAATATTCCTGTCTGGTCTGAATAAAATCCTGTTAGCTCGATATATAATATTGTCAGCTTGCTACTATTAACAATGTGTAACTTTTTCATATGACGCGCATACATTGTAAGAAAAATATTTGCGCATCTACTACACTACATCATCTGCCTAGCCTTTTCCCAACTATGTTGGGTTCGGCTTCCAGTCTAACCGGATGCAGCTGAGTACCAGTTTTTTACATGGAGCGACTGCCAATCTGACCTCCATAACCCAGTTACTGGGCAATAAGAAACCCCTTGGTTAGACTGGTTGTCAGACTTTTGGGCTTCTGACGACCCGTAACGACTGTCAAAGATCCACGAATGACAGCCGGGACCAATGCACAGAGGGGTCTTGGTATATAAAGATGGTCACCCATCCACGGCCCAACCGCGGCAAGCGTAGCTTAACCTGATCTATCGACCCGTGCAGCTGTTATTACTTAGCCACAAGATCTCGTTGCGCATCTACTACCTACTTACTAGTTTATTTACGAGTACCTACCGTTCTTCTTAAGTTCGTGTATCAAGTATTGATTAAGTTGTATTTCTCATGATAAGTGAATTGTATTCTTTTTGAGAAATAAATGTCTTAAACCGTAAACCATATCTTCCACTAAAGTTAAGTAGGTAGATACTGTATTGTATTGCGCAGTTTTTGCTTATCCATAACTGGCGAAAAAATAACTTTAACACTGTTTTTGGAACAATAAATTGTGGGTCTTTTATTTCATTGCTAGTAAATCTTAAATACAATATACAATCTAACACTAAAATAAATATATTTTGTACAAGTAAGTATATAAAGGAAAAAAAGGGAAGAGCTCATTGGTCATCAACAATAAATTATATTATTATTGTGTTAGGACAATATTAGAAGGCTGTATCTCTTTTTGTTTTGTACAAATAATTTAACTGTTCTACTTTAAGATTGTACACTTATAATACGAAAATGCTGCATTTACTTTAATACCTATACTTAATTGTTTATTACATTTACTTCTTAATTTTTTGATGCTTCTTTTATTTTCTGTATATAAATAAATTGTCTTAGATATCTGTTACATCTGGTTCGTCGATACGTTCTCAATAATTATAACATTTATTATCCATTTTAGGGTTTCATCCTTAACTTAGTCTTCAGAAACAAGATATCGAACCAATAGCACTATACTCCAATAGTTAACAAGAAAACTCCGGTTAAGAAACCTCAAAAACAGGGTGAGTCGGTCGGTACAACAACTATCCGGATCATTCGTAGAGACACTCAAAGTCTATCCGAATTCTTTTTCTAATTGGAATTCTTCGAATTTAGAATACCAATTGGCTGTATTAATTCCCACTAAGTATTTATGATGCCGTTATCAAATGTGACGGCAATGGCTTATGAGTTATGAATGTATAGCAATTGTGTGAAAAAGTAATCAATTGTGTTGGACATTTGATTTACCTACTTGTGCTTCCAAAAAACTATTTACAAAAGAAATGCTACACCAAAGTGAAAAACTTGTTTCATTTTAGATACTTAGTTATTGCCATCGATGGATGGACTGTGTGAATGATTATATGGTTAGATAGGGGTGACTACCGAGATGACGACTAATAGAGAAGTAGGTATGAAATAAATTTGGATAAAGGCAGGGGAATGATGATTGTCAAATTGCCAACGAAACATTATTCCGTACTTTGTAGTCAGATTTATAGGTAGTTCTTTTTTCTTTTTTTTGTTGGTCATGTTTTTAATTTTTACTTTTTACTTATGTAATCCCCATTGTAAAAATCCTTTCTTAGTGCTCACTTTCGTTGTATATAGAACACTTGTGCATAAAATATTGTATCTCAATTTTGGGTAGGTAATCTGTGCCAATTGCAATATTTTAATGTGCAATGTTCTTGTGTTGTCGCATTATCCACAAACAAAACAACTGAAGTACTTAGACCAAAATTGTTTTCATTCAAATTAGCACACGAGAAATTTTCCTAGAGCGTCTATGGTCCATGTAACTATTACGTTTTACCTGTTTGATATGGGGAGCCCGGGAGAGTTGAGTACTTGTTTTACTTAAACTTGAATAAAATTGTAACTAGGTACATGTTGACAGCTTACGAACGTGTACAAATATCTGGTAGATACTTAGTAGTTACCATTTCCTAATGACCAAGTTACCAATAATTAAATTAAGCAGAAATGGTTTAGAAAGTTGACTTGTGGTCCAATTCTCCCCCCTAAAGCATGGGAGATTTGACAATAGGTGTAGGGATGTCTCCCTAAAAGAAAAAAGTTAAAAAATAAATAGGACATAAGCTAAAACCATACCTAGTTATTTGTAAAGGGCATATAGTCAAAACTTAGTAAATCTAGAATATTTTGTCAACAACAATTTTTTTTTTAATTGAAAAGTGGAACTGTACTGTATCATAATTAATCTCTATTTTTTGCAACAAAACAATTGACATACCTACCTAATTTTACTTATGTCCGGAAAAATGTAAGTAACTCTTGAAAGCCAAAAAAACAATGAATGAAGATGTCTGACAATCAACTCCAAATATTTAAGCACATTCAAAACAACGTTCATTTTTTTCGGTTGACCCCTGGTCATCATAAATAGGGTGGATTGGAGGACTAAAATATACTAATAATACTTTTTTTTTACACAAGCACGAATAATCGAATATATAAAATTGTTTCTTAATAGTTGTCGCAGTTATGTGAAAACACCAAGAAACAAGTTTTCTCACTTACAACTACCAAAAATGTTATTATTCCGCTCACTCTCAAACCGGCGTAATGGCAGACAATATTATATCGCGTATGACACAAAATTAGCAAGCATGCTGTCCCTTGCCAGAGAACCCGATGACGCGGATTTTAAAATGATTTAGGCGATGTGGAGCATCTCTACTACCTGAGCAAGTCCGGTTGTCAGGGTACTTGTCCAATTAACACAAGATTGAAACATTGAAACGCTTTACAAAAGCTTCAACCATTGTACCAATAGTTGCTATGACTTCAGGCTTTCGCTAAACTCCTGCAATGGACACCTATTCAGAGACTTGTAACCCTGAAAACTAATCTTTTGTAGTGTTTAAAAAGGTACAGGGTTCTTGTTGACTTTTTCAAAAACTTATGCTGGAAACATAGAACATTATGTAAACCTACTTACCTTATTATTATTATTATTTGGTAAAACACACTAGCAGTTTTTAGCTGATGCTTGTGTTTCAAATAGGTTTTAAATATTTAATCTGTCCAGTCGGTTCTTGAAGCAGTTCAGTATGAGAGCCATCATAACATCTTGCACTATCTCATTCCTATATTTAGGAGAGCTTATTCTTATAAGTAGACCAGCACCCTAATTGCGTAACACACTATCAATCTCAATGTAAATCATTTTGAAGGATATTGCTTATCCATTGCTTTATATATTTGAAAAATGTGTCTGCTCAACCATGTAAATAACGCATTGAATATTATTACACTGTCAAAATGAAAGCCATTGCTACTTTTAGTAGATATGTTACGCAATTACCCCTTAGATCTGTATAAGCAATAAAATAATAAGTAGCGCGTAGCTGATGTAGAGGCTTTATTTGTAGCCCTATATTTAGTAAGACAGGCTGGTCATAATTGTATCGATGTTCCATTCGAAGATTCAAACAAGTGTCAAATAATAAAATATGTTTTTTTTGGTTGAATAGATAGGATGGATATATTTGCCTTGAAGCTGTAAAGTTCTCTTTTAACAATATAATAGTTCCAAGTCTACGGTCTTTTAATTACATACTAGGAACTGTGGAGGTCCAGCTTAGACCTTCACAGTACGGCCAAAACCAAACCATCTTCCAAGAGTGGTGACTATGATAATTTGCTACTGTGAATGACACCAACATGAAGCTTAAAATGCATTTTTGTCTTCTGCGTTTCAGCAAGCCGTACCTACCTTTATCATCAGCCTATGAAAGACTACTCACCAATTGCATGCACACCATTTTAAATCGATCCTTCTCTACTTTCATTCAGCTGCAAAAACAGAATGCTTTTTTAGTTTAATTTAACGAAAACACAAACAAAACGAACAATAATATTTCATAGAAGAAATTGTTCTCGTTAAATCCAATGAAATATAGTCAATGTTCACTTTCCAGCTGTGTATTATGGTCTAAAGTTCACGTGTCCCTGGAAGCAATGGGAACAGAACAAAGACTTATTGGGTTAAACAACAATAATTGTCTACATTTTTATGGTGTTTAAAACGATAGCCAACG
Organism: Mesoligia furuncula; assembly: GCA_916614155.1. NCBI lineage: Eukaryota > Metazoa > Arthropoda > Insecta > Lepidoptera > Noctuidae > Mesoligia > Mesoligia furuncula. Next base: position 10,405,659 of record OU744793.1, on the reverse strand, counting down.
GCCAATGTTTTATTTACACCGCGTTATTCTCGGTACAATGCGAGTGAGTGTATATATAAACAACGTTTGGCATTTCATAAAGGCTAGGCTCGATGCTTGCACTGACTGCACATATGCTCACTCAAATCTGTGTAGTTCTTTCCTCAAAAGACCATTTCAGACACTGATCTAGTTACATGGCCTTCACATGTGACCAAGATTCTGTCTGGACTTTAAAAGAGACTTTGACCCCTGAGTTTGTTACGCCATTTCTTCTCAGGGGTAGTCAGATAGGAAATGTCGACTCCATCTAGCTTTAATTTTTTATGACGTGTAAAAGTGATTCCGGTATCCTATTTACAGAATAAACAATTTCGTTTCATACTAGCAGCGCCCCACGGATTTACGCGCATAAGTGTCTAAAAACTATCCTATGTCCCGGGATGCAATCTATCTCTCTGCCAAATTTTATCGAAATCCGGATATCATAGAGATAGATTGCATCCCGGGGAAGGACATAAGATAGTTTTTATCGACATACCTCGCGGGCGAAGCCGCGGGCGGAAGCTAGTTTATAATATTAGTATGGATGCTGTTTTAGGAAATGAGGCACCAACTTTATGTTAGAAATGGAAAGGCATTTATGTTAGAAATAACTTCGATGGCCCAATTAAGGTCTTCTTGCTAAAATTGCAAAATTTGCATTGGAATTTCTTCCGGACATCCTTATTTCCCTAAATACATTTGCCACATTTGGAATCATGTACGTATGTGGGCGGGTGGTATTTATACATATACCTAATGTGCATGAAATATAATGATATTTTCGTTTTCCCTAATTTGTTTGTCGGAATATGGAACACATTCTTATTTGAACCTTTATTTAATACTAACTTCTCCCATAGTTTTCTTCTCTGTATTTTTGCTTACTATTTCTTGTACAGACGCCAGCACATCAAGCTGCGGCGGCGACCTCTCGCGCCGGCCCTGGTGCAAGCCATGGAGAGTGGAAGTGGGAGGCAGTCACTTCCTTCTGCGAAGCAGTCATGCTAGCGAAGGAGGCGGTGGGACGGGTCCCAGCCGCCGCGGGAGACGCTCCGGGCGTCGGTCGGGAGCCGCGTGACGACTCCCGGCCACCGTAGGCGCGGGCCTGCGGGCGGAGAGTAATGGGTAGCTCACCGTCCGAGCAGGACCAGGCCCGTGCCGGACGGCGCGTACGTGTTCCACGCGCGCCTCAAAGAGATGTCAGCATCGAGGAGGGGCCCCCTTAGGGCCGAAGCCTGCCGGGTCAGCGGGATTGTCCGAAAGGGTTACCGCTGGCCCGGAACATAAAGGGCTAAGGAAGGAACACGGGTGAGTTTTAGTCAGTAAGAGTCTGACACTCTCTTCCGCTCCACCCAGAGCGGGAGGAGTCATTTGAAGATTTCCCATCCGCAAAAAAAAAAGCACATCAAGCTACCCGCAACTGTCAAATTTTCCCAATCAACTATGAACCATAAACTTTGGCGATAAAGTTAAAATCTATAAAGAAATTTGACAGATTGTACTAGCTTGATGTGCTGAGTCTGTAGGTACTATTTTAATTTGGAATTAGCTCAAAGTAAAGTTACCTTAATTTTTTACCAAGCCTACGTAAAAAAAATATGACGACGGGGTGGTTCGGGGAGAACAAGAAGTTTCACGCGGCGAAGTCGCGGGCAGATGCTAGTATTTTATGAAACTAATAGTCTTATCACAATAAAAAAAACCGGCCAAGTGCGTGTCGGACCACACACAATGAAGGTTTCCGTAGTTGGAATGAATTTACCTCAAGAACAAAGAACAATGCTCAAAAATTTATGGCACCGTCCCCACCCTTGTAGCACTTTAAAACCTAAGTTAATCGAAGGACCATAGCCACCTATTTTATTGTATGACAGCGAATCTGAAATGTCCATCCGAAAAAAGTTATACCTATCGACATGCAGAAACCGGAACCAGTCACAATTATGCTGCCGTTTAATGCTCTCTTTTTCGACATGATGATACCTAAAAACACCTACTACAATAATATTATAGATTTTGGTAAGATTTCGTAATTCAAAACACGTTCACGGTCCAAAGAAGCTAGAGGTGAGCAGGATAGAATGATAATTAATTATAATAAAAGCCTGCACAAGTCTAAAAACTTATTGAAGCCATTCCTTTTGGTGTGTTCAGACGGGTATAATTATAATAGACATTCTAATATAAGTACATAAATATACACTGGGTAATACAATACCCTTGGTAAGACTGGTTGTCTGACTTTCGGGCTTCCGACAACCTCCAACGACTGTCAAAGATCCACGATTGACAGCCGGGACCAACGGTTTAACGTGATTTCCGAGCCACGGAGAGGTCTTAGTATGTAAAGATGGTCACCCATCCACGGAGAAGCCGCGGCAAGCTTAGCTTAACCTGATAGATCGACCTGTACAGCTGTTATTACTTAGCCAGCAACATATCTGCAATTATTTTGTGCTATATTTTTAATAACAAAGAACATTAAAAGGCAACATAATTGTGACTGGTTCCGGTTTCTGCATGTCGATATAACTTTTTCGGATGGACATTTCAGATTCGCTGTCATACAATAAAATGATAAGATGGTTATGGCCCTTCGATTAACATAGGTTTTAAAGTGGTACAAGGGTAGGGACGTTTTGAGCATTGTTCTTTAACATTGTTGTTGAAAATCATGTTCTACCATACATTGCAACTGCAACTTTAAGTTGGTCGACTATTACTCGTAATCAGATCAAATTAAGCTACGCTTGCCGCGGTTTATCTGTGGATGGGTGACCATCTTTACATACCGATACCCCTCCGTGCCTCGAAAAACACGTTAAGCCGTTGGTCCCGGCTGTCATTCGTGGATCTTTGGCAGTCGTTACGGGTAGCCCGAAAGTCTGACAACCAGTCTTACCAAGGGGTATCGTATTACCCAGTAACTGGGTTATGGAGATCAGATAGGCAGACGCTCCATGTAAAATACTGGTATTCAGCTGCATCCGGTTAGACTGGAAGCCTACCCCAACATAGTTGGGAAAAGGCTAGGCAGATGATGATCCAAAAGCAACCATTTAGCTAGCAGGAGGGGGGACACACACTTGGGGTATCCTTTAGCATCGGCTGCTTCATAGAGCTAATAGTCATTTACTTGATGCAAAACTTTCAAAGTTCGACATCTTTTCCTGTAGAGCTTTGTAAAAACGCATTTTCAAATTCGTGTTTTCCGAAGGGGGGGCACAAGTGTAGAGCAGCTATTAACCCACCTTTCGCTAGTTATGTAAAAATAAGTGTGTTACGTAAATTATTATTTTTATTGTTAAGTCCCATGTAAAACTGCGAGCTTTTTACTTACCATCAATTGGGCTAGATCACTCAGGGCTGCCATTGAAAAAATACTTAGGGAAACGAATAAATAATATAATACACTATACTAATCACACTAATATTATAAAGGCGAAAGTTTGTGAGTGTGTGTGGTATGTTTGTTTATGTATGTTTGTTATATGTTTGTTACTTCTTCACGCTCAAACCGCTGGAACAATTTTGATAAAATTTTGTATGGAGGTAGCTGACACCCTGGATTAACATAAAGGACTTTTTATCCCGATATTCCCACGGGATCGACAATTACGCGGGTGAAAACGCGGGGCGCAGCTAGTAGATTATAAATTCGAAAGTAACTCTGTCTGTCTGTCTGTATGTTACCTTTTCACGCCTAAGCCACTGAACTGATTTCGATAAAATTTGGCAGAGAGATATGCATTCCGTGGAAGGGCATAGTATAGTTTTTATCCCGATATTCCCACGGGATAGACTCTTATTTGGGTGAAACCGCGGAGCGCTGCTAGTATAATATAATAATAAATCATTTATTTCAAGCGACGCAGGCCCATAGAATACCTTAACCTAAACATACATATGTTTATTAAAAAAAAAATTAAAAAAAAACATAAACTATGACCTATGTACGAAATGATGAATAACGTCGGCGTCCGCTGCGGCGCTGCGTGGTGTCGCGTCACCTTCGGTACGCCACATTTTTCTGCCAAAACTCTGCCTTCATGAAGGTTTTAGTTAAGTATAAGAATTTCCCCTAAGTATTTTTATAACTTTTGGGTTTAAACCCAGAATCTTTGTATATTGTATTTCTACCATGAGTTTACCAGGATAGTCAATTAGGTCACCAAACCACACTTTACATAGCAGTCCACTGCTCGATGTAGACCTCTCCTCCTCTCATCTCGATTTTCAGCAACTCTCATCTAGATGCTACTGCGAAGATCGTTGCTCCATCTAGGGTGAAGGCTTCTTACCGGCTTGCCGAGTCACCAAATCTAAACAAACATTTTTCATTCAAGGAGTTTATAGTAATAGTAGCTTAATGTAGAAAAACATGAAATAAACATGTTACAAAGTTTTCTTTATCGGGTCATTTGAATAACAGCAGTCATAACTTATGTTCATGCTAAAAAATAACTCCACCCATGAAACACTTACACAACTAACAAATAGTTTACTCTTAGATAACAACACGGAAACTAATATGTTATTTCCACATTTGCAGACGAAATAACGAATACGCTAATATAAATTTTAATGCTTATATCGTGCAATTCGTGCATGCTCAGTGCAACTCGTAAAGAGCACTAATGGCCGAAGGAAAAAACGGCAAAGTGCTGCAATTACTGTTAGGTCACAGTAGAGCGACTCAGGCGCAGCCAGCGATTATATACACAATTAAAACTACACACACGAATACAATATCTTTAATAATACGTATAGTTGTGTCATCTATACGATGGTGAGGTGAATCAGTATCTATTTTTCTGGGGTAAGAAGAAACAGGGGAAAGAAGACGTTAGAGGAATGGGCAAAACAATTACCTACCTATTTAGACTTAGGTACAGCCTTCGTTGGTTAAGCCGATCAACAACTGTGGCTGTGTTCCGACACTAAATAAATTCGATTTTCAGAATATCAGATAGGAGAAAGAAATATTGAAATTCGCATAGATAGCCTTGAGACAAATAAAAAAATATTATATTGTTTGTCCATTATTTCAGTTAAACAATAAACTGTTGCCAATTTACAAGACTTATTTCTATTTATAAAAGCTAACAAAATGAGGCACTTATTATGTACTCTTTGGAAGCAGCAGTGATGGTGTTTTACATTCAATTATGTGTAAATGTATATCCAATAAATTTATGCTGCGCCTAGGTAGGTTAGCATTCATAGGACCAAACTTAGCGCCCTCCGTCTACTGTTTAACTAGTGCACAAAAAAGCTAAACATTATCATATAAATGCGCTATTTAACACATTGGAACCTAGATATTTTTACGTTAATGGCTACTAGATCATCCACATCGCCTGAGGAAAGTATCTATATAGGTACATTTTCATCACATCATAGCTTACGTCGATGAAAATTTATAACGCAAGTGTTCACGACAAGCCGTTAATGAAGCGATCGATAATATTCCTCATACTTGACGCTTCCATTACTAGCTACAATGCTTGGGTCAAGAGAACCATTAAATGAGTTATATGGAGTAAAAAAACTACTTCCAGCGAATTCCATCTGTATACTGCATTTAGAATTTTCATTTCACGCTCGCGTAAACCTTTAATCGCATGTAAGGCTATTTAATAGTACAAATGCTCTAAGCGTTTATTGAAAGTAACACGGGTGTGTGCACACACTCACACAGGGACGGCATCTACGTGAAAATGTTAGGTATGTGCTACATAAGATGTTTGCGATGAAAACGAGTGTTGTTTGTTCAAGTTTAAGGTTGCTGTGTTGTCAACACGGGGTGAATGGTCAACATGATGTTGTACAAAATGTGGAAAAATGTCAGACGTCAAATGTATTACTCTACTGATTTCAAGAAATAGTTTGATTTTTATGAGGTTTATCTCATGGTCGCAACATCTCACTTTGGGAATTTAGTTAACTAAATAGAATCTAGAGTTGTGTCTCTTCATCAAAATATAGCATCGACACATAGCCTGGCCTCGCCCAACCTCGCAGCTACACCACAGCGAGCGCTGCTAGGCGAGTGTGCGTTGGCACTTGGCAGTAATTTCACGCTTCCCGCCGCCAGCCACCACCTGAAAAACTCTAATCACACCACTTTTATGGCTCCTACTCGCAATTTATATTACAAATATGATAATTTTAAATGATAATAAATTTATTAGCCGCTCGTACTCTGCAAACTAGAGCGTTTATCGAGCGTTTCCGTTCTCGGTATCGAGTCGCGTTACAGTTGTTTTTTTTTGCTATCGATTTCCAAGGAATTGTTGCTTTTAATTATAATTATTGTAACGTTTCTGCATTTTTCCGGTGCGGTTGGTCTTTCAAGTCCCTTTGTTAATGAAGTCTTCCAAAAATATAGCAAGGTTAGGTAGGTACCTACGTCATCGGATGTGGCTCCGGAAATGTTATCAAATGTGTAGCCAATCAGTCACGGTTTCTTGATATTATGGCAATTTCTACTTCATTCATGAGTTATGTAGGAAATTATTATTCTAGTAGTTTATTAATGTTTTATTTTGTAGACCGTGTGGCGACTTTTTTTGTTGTGGAGACGCGACTCAGTGTAGCTTCTTGTGTTATAATGTGATACAAAATAATAACAACAAAATATGTAAAAATATTTCATTGTTTAGTTAAATACGTATGCTTTTCAATTCCTATATTTTTTATTGTTTTGTTTTATTGTATTTTATAAATGTATTTTTTAATCTTTTAAAGCATGTAAATCTCTTATTAGCACGTTATTGTTTTTCTTTTTAATATATTTATAATTTAATTATGTATTCAGAGCATGTATACTCGATAATGTATAAGCTGTGATTACCTGTAATTGAGTGTGCATTACAGGATATATTATATATTATACAAGTTTTATAATGGTAAAGATAATTGTAATGTATCTCGTTGGTAATCCTTAAATAAATAAATAAATTGTCTTTTTGGCTGGGGTCACAATAGGTGAAAATCACCTTTTAGTGACCTTAGCTAGAACTCAGTAGAGCTACCTACTTTTATTTTATCTATTAGATAATTCTAATACCAATTTAGGTGTAGGTAAACGTCTATCCAAAATAATTCTAGAACTCAATTTCGACCTAGTCTAAAAAATACTGATGGGTTTGAGAGCTCTTGGATGGTGGTCGGTTAAATTAAAACTAGGTATTCATCCTGCCCTAAATTTTGCTTATGTCACCTAGATCAGCGTCAAAGACAAGAAAAGTGCAATTTATCTGTCATTATAATCCAAGAATCTTGGAGATTATTATCATTTCACATGCGAGTTATAATCATCGTGGGCGCAGCTAACAAAATCAATAATTGTACAGAGATCTAATGTATTCCCACGTAATTGTTGTGATCGAATGACATAATTGTGTCGCGACTTGCGCCGGCGCCGCGCACCCCGTTCTCCCCCCGCTGAGTACCGTCAGCATCAGCATACTCACACATATCTGTATATTGTTTTGTTTTTTTAATATTCCGCATTCTAAATCTAGACTTCAATCTCCGAATCCATGAAAATCTGCAAAATCCTTAGTAAATTGATATTTTTAACCGGAATTCGAAATAGGTTACCTACTACTTACCGTAGAGTTTAAAGTAAGCTCTTTAGGTAAAACAAAGTTTTGTCTAATAAGCGAGTGTCTCAGTTGGTTTGATGGGAAATGCCGTAACATATCACTAAAGCTTAATTACATCCTAAGTAGACAACATTAGGTTAGAGCACAGAGCAACAATATTTTTTGGGTAAGTATACAAAAAAATACCAAATTAGTATAAAACTATTTTGTCCATTTAAAATTATTTCTGCCAAAAGATCAGCAGTATGACATGCGTTAATTAAATATTATAATTAATTAACAAGGCGAGCACAAATAAAATACCTAACAGCTAACACGCTGACCGTACTCTAATTGCAATAATTACTCATTATCAGGAAGCTTGGCAGAGTTTTTACTTGAGCAAGCTTAACAAATACTTATTTAATTGCTCGTCTTTGTTCCACCAACATTATTAGGTTGGTGACGTAACACGGTTATACAGTATACTAACATCACACAATTTTGATCGTTGTGCAAGCTATCTTGAGACGAGTAAAAAGTTAACGCTACATAGCGCATGCGAGACAGTTCGCGTGCTCGGGTACCTTTAATCAGATATTCTTTGTTGTGTCTAGAAATGATTCGCTGACAATATCGCCGTCTTGTAAATGCACTAACTTAGTTATAAAGGCACTGTTAGGTAACCGCGGCACTAATTTCTTTTTACGCGCCTATTGACTATTTCCCTGACAGTTTAATAGGCTGTGTGTAACCCACAGTAATGATTAGGTACTGTTCACTTGCAAATGTAAAACTGTTTGATACTTGCTCATATTATTTTTTGTTGTGCGTTCAAGAATTCATGTCGACCCCGTTTTTTGATCTTTCCTATTACCTACTGTTGCGGTCAGTTAAGTTGAATTGCTAATAAAATTATATCCTTCAAAAGGACATGTGGTGTAAGTAACTGCGCAACTGCTCGTGTACTTAGGACAACAAGGCAATCGTAATTAGAAATAATTTCAATTGTAAAAGACATGCTGTTTATGGTTACGTGGTCTATTTTTATACCTTTAATTGCAAACGTCGGTATTTCCATTATAATATCTTCTCCGTCTTGTTACTGTTGGCACTAATTTATGGTTTTTCATAGACAGTCGTATCTATATAGCTACCTAGTACCTATCGATTGGTAACTTAATTAAATTTGTTTTATTTTATTTGAAGACGTGACCTTTAGCTTAGTCATTTATTCAATTAACAGAGTCATGGTATCTATTATTGTCACATTTCATGAAATAGAAAAAATGACAGAAATATATGGTCCGTTAAAATTTCAATTATACAAAATATTAGCACTCTTGAGATAGGCCGCTTATTTATATTTATTTAGTACTTCAAGCACAGAAATGAACAGAGGCCGAGTTAATGCCATAGGCATTTTCTACCAGTCAACATTTGGGTGATGCAGAGACAAACAGAGGTAGGTGCAATTACGTAAATATGAGGAATAAATTATAAATATATTATATATCTAATTAAATATAAGCAAATACATAAATACACGAATTTACTAAACAAATAAGACAAACAATGGGAAAACATTAACGTTGTGATTGTGATGATACTGGCAGCTTCTTACAAATGCTTGCTTGTTCCGCTTGAATTTACTATCATCATGACATCATAAGATACGATTTTTTTCTATAATTATTATTGGACCTGAAGTAATGGGGGCCTAAAAAGGCCACTTTGGAGAATAATAAAAGGATAACATTATGAATCGTAATATGGCGAAGACAGTCCATGTTTTTCTTTTTTCGCTGCACTGCGTAGGTATAATCAAAGAGATTGGGATTGGATTTGAATCGGATGTATTTTAGCACCGACAAAAAAAAAATAACTGAAAAATGCTTCACCAATAGGATTTGATACGATTTACTTAACGGTTAACTGTCCATTATGATATCCTTTGATGATTCTGCCAATGTGGCCTTTGTAGGCCCCCTGTACTGTACTATTCAGTCTTGCTGACGTTGGTGCATGTTTGCCTAGATTCGACTCGAGACTTGAACTGACTCAGGTTAGTTTTTGGGAAATTCAGAATCTGGCTATATTGTAGGTACGCAATATGTTGCCTTAACACTTTTATCAAAACTAATAAAAAATAGACGTTGAACTTTGACGTTACAGTTGGTGTAGTTGTTAAGCGATTGACTGCTGCAATGCGTGTCGCGGGTTCGATTCCCACACGGAAAAATAAATTGTATGATCTTCAAGTAGTTGTTCCGGGTCTGGCTGTTTGTGTATGTGAGTTTAAATGTTTGTAAACGAACCTACAATACAGCAGAAATTCCTAGTGTGGGGCAATGTTTTATATAAAAAAAACTACGGGTAACTGCTCTAAAAATAGAGGTGGGCAGGACACTTGGCTAGACGTAGTGATAGCAGGTGGAGCAGAGCCCTAACGAAATGGTTGCCGAGCGACGGTAATAGAAGCGTTGTCAGACCAACAGCCAGATTGGCGCCAAGATCGCGGGGAAGACCTGGATGAGACTCGCACGGACCAGGGTAGCATGGCACTAATGGGAGTAGGCCTATACTCAGCAATGGGTGGAACAAGGCTGCCAAAGATGATGATGGTGAATATACAGAGTGGCAGGACATTGACGCGCAAACTGTAACCATGAATTCGGCACATGAGTCTAGAGCAGAAATATACAGGGTGGCAGGACATTGACGTGCAAACTGTAACCATGAATTCGGCACATGAGTCTAGAGCAGAAATATACAGGGTGGCAGGACATTGACGTGCAAACTGTAACCATGAATTCGGCACATGAGTCTAGAGCAGAAATATACAGGGTGGCAGGACATTGACGTGCAAACTGTAACCATGAATTCGGCACATGAGTCTAGAGCAGAAATATACAGGGTGGCAGGACATTGACGTGCAAAATCATCATCTGCCTAGCCTTTTCCCAACTATGTTGGGGTCGGCTTCCAGTCTAACCAGATGCAGCTGAATACCAGTATTTTATATGGAGCGACTGTCTATCTGACCTCCACAACCCATTTACTGGGTAATACGATACCCCTTGGTAAGACTGGTTGTCAGATTTTCGGGCTTCTTATTACCCGTAACGACTGTCACAGATCCACGAATGACAGCCAGGACCAACGGCTTAACGTGCTTTCCGAGACGTGCAAAATGTAACCATGAATTCAGCACATGATTTTAGAGCAGAAATATACAGGGTGGCAGGACGTTGACGTGCAAACTGTAACCATGTATTCAGCAAGTGATTCTAGAGCAGAAATATACAGGGTGGCAGGACATTGACGTGCAAACTGTAACCATGAATTCAGCAAGTGATTCTAGAGCAGAAATATACAGGGTGGCAGGACATTGACGTGCAAACTGTAACCATGAATTCAGCAAGTGATTCTAGAGCAGAAACATACAGGGTGGCAGGACGTTGACGTGCAAACTGTAACCATGTATTCAGCAAGTGATTCTAGAGCAGAAATATACAGGGTGGCAGGACATTGACGTGCAAACTGTAACCATGAATTCAGCACATGATTCTAGAGCAGAAATATACAGGGTGGCAGGACGTTGACGTGCAAACTGTAACCATGTATTCAGCAAGTGATTCTAGAGCAGAAATATACAGGGTGGCAGGACATTGACGTGCAAACTGTAACCATGTATTCAGCAAGTGATTCTAGAGCAGAAATATACAGGGTGGCAGGACATTGACGTGCAAACTGTAACCATGTATTCAGCAAGTGATTCTAGAGCAGAAATATACAGGGTGGCAGGACATTGACGTGCAAACTGTAACCATGTATTCAGCAAGTGATTCTAGAGCAGAAATATACAGGGTGGCAGGACATTGACGTGCAAACTGTAACCATGTATTCAGCAAGTGATTCTAGAGCAGAAATATACAGGGTGGCAGGACATTGACGTGCAAACTGTAACCATGTATTCAGCAAGTGATTCTAGAGCAGAAATATACAGGGTGGCAGGACATTCACGTGCAAACTGTAACCATGAATTCAGAACGTGATCCTAGAGCAGAAATATACAGGGTGGCAGGACATTGAAGCGCAAACTGTAACCATGAATTCAGGACATGATTCTAGAGCAGAAATATACAGGGTGGCAGGACATTGACGTGCAAACTGTAACCATGAATTCAGAACGTGATCCTAGAGCAGAAATATACAGGGTGGCAGGACATTGACGTGCAAACTGTAACCATGAATTCAGAACGTGATCCTAGAGCAGAAATATACAGGGTGGCAGGACATCGACGTGCAAAATGTAACCATGTATTCAGCAAGTGATTCTAGAGCAGAAATATACAGGGTGGCAGGACATTGACGTGCAAACTGTAACCATTATTCAGCACATGAGTCTAGAGCAGAAATATACAGGGTGGCAGGACATTGACGTGCAAACTGTAACCATGTATTCAGCACATGAGTCTAGAGCAGAAATATACAGGGTGGTAGGACATTGAAGCGCAAACTGTAACCATGAATTCAGGACATGATTCTAGAGCAGAAATATACAGGGTGGCAGGACATTGACGTGCAAACTGTAAACATGAATTCAGAACGTGATCCTAGAGCAGAAATATACAGGGTGGCAGGACATTGACATGCAAACTGTAACCATGAATTCAGCACATGACTCTAGAGCAGAAATATTCCATCGGTTATCAAAAGAAATCTGTTGTTTCACAGAAAAGTGCAATACCTACGCAGTCAAAATGTATGGAACAGCATTTTTAGGGTCCCGTACCTCAAAAGGAAAAAACGGAACCCTTATAGGATCACTTTGTTGTCCGTCTGTCTGTCTGTCAAGACCCTTTATCTCGGGAACGGGTGAAGCTATCGAGTTGAAATTAAAACAATATACTCAAGTCTACGGTCTCTTGAAGCTGTGAAAAAATGAAACTTCTATGTTGACGTAAAAATAGATAAGGCTGTTTATGCCGCACAAAAAAGTATATTTCGACACTCTCAAGGGAATTTTTGACAAGAAGTAATGTCGTATAGCACAAGTAAAGGAATAAATCCTAAAACATTTGTAGTTACATTACAAAAACAATTTTTTTTTCCGTGATAAACTTTTTTACATACCTACAAAATACGGGACCCTCGGTGCGCGAGTCTGACTTGCACTTGACCATTTTTTTTTTAATAGTCAACCAAAAATTTCAACGCTCAATCGTGTACTGAATCTATGGTAACAGGGTCGATGACCTTGCCCCACTGTATTGTAAACTAATATAAGATTATACGTATTACGTACTTATAGTATTATTGAAAAATACATTACCTACATGTTCAGATACTTATCAGTTACATATAATCATTAAATAAAGTCCTCCAGACCGTATATTCGGCCACGGGGGCCAATCTCAACGGTGATTAGACTTCGGCGCGGGAAATATTACAGTACACAAGAGTACGCGCAGACACAGGTGCACTCCCTCTTCCCTCACTCTCATAGTCCGATGGGACGGCAATCCGACACGACCGGAAAAAGACATAATCATTACACGTGTACTAAATAACTGGTTGAAATTCGGAGTTAAACTAGTTAACCATATTATTGACTAGAAATAACAAACTTTGTACTATACTTACTAAAGTTAGTCATTTGGGCTTTTTCTGAGCACTTTTTTGTAATTTTTGTTTGCCTTCTCTCAGGAGACAGGCTACAAAACTTCACAAAATTATAGATACAAAAAAAAGTACACTAGTAAATTATGTAAAACTATTATACCTAAAGAATCCATTCAATTGAATTAAACCGAAAGCCACAAATTCAGTCGCCCCATCCTCAGACCCCCCATTGCACTGTCCACCGTATTGTTACGTCACTTTTGGCAATAGGCAATACTTCAGAGGCCCGTAACCCACAAACATACATCAAACCTAAATATAGTCATTAAAAACAATTCATCGCATGATAAAACGAATAGCGGTACCGTAATGTACAGTCGCTCACATAATGTGTACCTAGTTATGTAAGAGATCCCCATGAACGTTAGTTCCGAACCTTGTGTTGGGCAATGTACTCCTCAGAGCGTAAAAGTGTAATGGCATGTGTGCATGACTATTAATTCTGTACCTACTTTTGTGTACTTACATGTGTAGATCGCGAAAATCCTAGATTACTTTATTATTTTACAGGTTTTCTTTCTCTACCTTATTTTTTTTTTTGATGATGGCTGTATTGTTTTATATTTCACTAACTGCGCGCCGCGGTTTCACCCGCGTAAATGTCGATCCCGTAGGAATATCGGAATTAAAAGTAGCCTATATGTTAATCCAGAGTGTCAGCTACCTCCATACAAAATTTTATCAGAATTGGTCCAGCCGTTTGTGCGTGAAGAAGTAACGACTCCCGGCCACCGTAGGCGCGGGCCGGCGGGCGGAGAGTAATGGGTAGCTCACCGTCCGATTAGGACCAGGCCCGTGCCGGACGGCGCGTACGTGTTCCACGCGCGCCTCAAAGAGATGTCAGCATCGAGGAGGGGTCCCTTAGGGCCGAAGCCTGCCCGGCCAGTGGGATTGTCCGAAAGGGTTACCGTTGGCCCGGAACATAAAGGGCTAAGGAAGGAACACGGGTGGGTTTTATTCAGTAAGAGTCTGACACTCCCTTCCGCTCCACCCAGAGCGGGAGGAGTCATTTGATGATTTCCCATCCAAAACACATGTATATGTGTGTGTGTGTGTCATACATATATGTGAGACACATATACTCACAAACTTTCAAATATTATTGTGATTATTTTAGCATGAATTGGACACTAATTTTACCTGTTTATAATCTATAACTGACGTACCTAATACACAAATAATTTACCACATTGTAATATAACTACAGTATATGATAGGTAATTACATACTGACATAGCCGATATTTCAAATAACAGCTCTGCTGTATTTAAAACCTAAAACCCTCAATTTAAAATAAAATGTAAAACAACAAGCATTCTACACGAGTAAGCTAAAATTATTAGGTAAAAAACATCAATTTTCCTTATATGAATAGGAAACCAGCGCAAAAAGTCAAAACACCGCAACAGGGGGCTTAAAAAGGCCACTTTGGCAGAATCATAAAAGGATAACAGAATGGACAGTTAACTGTTAAGTTAATCGCATTGGTGAAAAATTTTTTTATTTTTTTTGTCCGTGCTAAAATACAAATCAATCCAATCCAAATCCAATCCCGATCTCTTTGATTGTACCTACGTAGTGCAGCGAAAAAAAAGAAAAACTGTCTTCGCCATCTTATAATTTCTTTTATGACTCTCCAAAGTGGCCTTTTTAGGCCCCCTGTTTCAAAACACCACAACATTTCCCTTTCCTGAAAGTGGATTGAAAAGCACTAAGTCAACACACACTTGAAAGAATAACATTTCAAACTTTATTTTTATGTAAAACTTATCTCATTTTTCAACAAAGCCGAGAGCTCACGCTCTATACTTAAGAACACAGTTACCAATTACACTAATTAATCCAATACGTGCAACTGCCTAAATTCTACTTTCCACAGCGATGTTATCTAACAGACTATGTTTTATGGCTGAAAATTAATTAAACAGATTCTTAAATTGAAAGTAAAATGAGCCCACATATGAAATCAAACAGTCACATGCATGGGCATAAAATTGGTGTTTAGAAGCACAGCGCGGCAGGAAGCGGCTCAGACACGTAGAGCGCGCAACTAAATAATGAACAAAAGTCATTATAAGTGGCGAGATGGTCGCGATAACGCGGCAGTTAGAGTAAACGCGCTTTTTTACGTTAATTAAACTTACTTCTGTAAACGATGATGGTCTCATTATCTGCATTAAGCACCGCTCGCCGTTCGCAGTGCTTTTTACGCAACGGTGCGCGTGCGCCGGGCGCCCGAGCTCGTCGCCGACGACGCCGCAGGTTGCCATGTTCAAAAGTCATTTGGACTATTACAGTTCTTCGTACAATTTAAAAACAGAATTCCCATTACAAGACAAAGAACGGAAAAATGTGACCGTTTTATAAAAACTTTTTAAACATGATATCTAAGTATTGTTAAAGCAAAAAAGTTTCGTTTACATGCGACTGTTTTCGACAATTATCCCCCAAATAACGTCTCGTCTCGTAAGCGATACGTGCTTGGGAGCGCAGCGGCGCGGGCGCTGGCCGCAGGGTCGCCCATAATAGCCGGTGACGGCAAAGGACACATGACAAAAACTCTCCTCATTATCCGCTCTATGACAATTCGCCTCCATTTATAATGCTATTAATAAAATAATGGCTGGCAACCACAATAAGAATTTAATTCAGCATCAAACAAACATTAAATGTCATTTTATCGGTAAAACCACGTTTGTAATAACCGTTTTGTTATTTTTTTTAATGACAATATTTATTTCTGCATTAGAGTGTCATGTCGTACATCCGCATCGCGTTCCTGGCGTCGATTTATGTTCTATTGTTAAAAAGTATTCATTGCATAATTGTATTTATTGTGATTACCGCCAGTTAGTTACTTCCCCTCTTAAATAACCGCTTGTTGGTAACTAGGTTTTACCGTAGAGCCGCTCAAGTGACCAGGTAGACATAGCATGATTGATTTATTTGGGTAGTTTATGTGTTAGTGTTACGAGACACGTAAAGAGTGCGTAATGGATTTCAGAAAAAAATGAAACGTTTTTTTGTCCATTATTTATGTTTTATTATACCTCAGGGGCCGTCTCCACCAGCGAGAGAATCGCGGCGATAGTCTCGCCGTGCCATCAAATTTTCGCCGCGATTCTGTCGCTCGTGGAGACAGCCCCTTAGAGTCGTCGTCGTTTCAGCCGATAGACGTCCACTGCTGGACATAGGCCTCCCCCAATTTTGGGGGGGGTTTGCCATAATCGCCACGCTTGGCAGGCGGGTTGGCGATCGCAGTATGGTATGATGGTGGAATAAATAGAGAACGCTGCTGCCCATACTCCGGTAAGACCCTTAGTCGCCTTTTACGACACCCACGGGAAGTAAGGGGTGGTGCAATTCTTTAAGTCCGGCACCACACAGACAGCCCCTTAGAGTAGGTTTTCATAAAACAGTTTCAGTCAACATCAAATATTTTCATATTGCCAGAATTTATTTCATTCCGGGCTGATTTTTCCAACGCTAGATAATTTTATTTGAACATTTGAACTTTTGACAGTTGTTCTATACAAAAACTGTAATTTTTGTGTCAGAAGTCAATTTTCTTCCACAAATAAAAATTATCTGTCGATTGAAAAATCAGCCCTTATATATCACTAGCCCTTAATCCTTTTTCAAGCTTATTTATGCATGGTCAAACAAAATGTTGTTGGGCGAGAAGTGTGACTATGCAACTATTTTTAAAGTATCGTCATATTATCGTAGTTATTATATTGTATAATGATACTAACTCGCACCGGTATTATTACATTTAGGTCCGTAATAAACCATGACTGCCCATGGCCTAGCTGTGAGGTAACACTTTTTGCATTAATGACTTTGTCCGCATCACATACAATCGAAGGCTGGTAGTAATAGGCTAAGCATGTTACTTATTCAAAATAATATAAATAAGTAGAATTACTATTATTTCATAGGTATACAGACTGCTCGACTGGTAAAGAATATTAAACTACAAAACAACCGACCTCCAAAAAAACCTAAGTGAAAAATGACTTTAATTTCGGAAGTCGGTGTTGTTGGTTTCTCAATTTCGTTTTTTGACACCGACCTCCGAAATTAAAGTAATTTTTCACTTAGAGTGTTTTTTGGAAGTCGGTTTTTTTTTTGTAAAAAAGTTTTTTTTTTCAACTTTTTAGTTGTACCCCCACACAAATTCATATAACACTACTTGCTATGTAAATATCAGTGATAGAAAGTTATTAAAACATCATCAATATAAACTAAGTGGACAAAATTCGTATTATTGAAGCTAACTCAAAAATTATACTTACCCAAGCAAAGTTAATAAAATGTATATGGGACCATCCCTGAAATCTCATAGAATGTTGCATATTGACTTATAAATGACGGAGTTCTGAGGTAACAAACACAAAAAAATCAACCGAATTGAGAACTTTTTTGCAGTCAGAAAGAAACTCACACTTTACGATACTGAATATTGACTGAAGCTGAAAACTGTAAGAAAGAGTAAAAGGTTTTTTGTATTTTGAACACCAAGCTCAGTATTTAATAAGGACACGTTAACTACATTCTAGGTATGATGCCAAATCACTCCACATAGCATTGATAAAAAAAAAATAACTCAAAGCATTTATTTCAATTAAACCATTTACAGGCACTTTTGAATTGTCAAAAAGTCGGTCAGTCAGAAAATATGAAGCTAGTTGCCCATTCCAAAGCGTAAGGTATCTATGGAGAAGAACGGGCAAAAAAACTCCATGGACACTCTTTTAAATTATATTTTTACAAAAATATTAGTTACATTAATAATGTTGAATTTATAATTAAATGTACGAACGATGTAAACAAAAGACGTATGCGTTAAAACCGTTCAGAGCACAGCTAACAAAACACCAATCCAAAAATAAAATAATTAAAAATAGGCCGCTTAGTGATGACCAGCCCCAACTTACGGCGCCCGTTCATCACAAACATGACACATAGATCAGCATCATTCAGCTCAACCATTTTGAAGGGTTAGCTCCCTTCAAAATGGTATATAATTATATTATATTTATATCATATTTAGTCAAAGAAGGTATTTTATTTAATTCCATAACTGACTATATACCTACAATTTATAACGCAACTAACTATTTAGTCTAGGTACTAAATTAAATGACTATACAAATAAATTAAAAAGTCAAAGAATAAACAATTTTCTTTCAATCTCATACCAACTTTTCTTTTTTTTTTCTGAATTTTCCTCTGCGTTACAAATACCTATTATAAAACGCATTAAAAACTTGCCACAAGACTAAATCCAACAAATGCACTTAAAAACAATTCCAATGACGCATCTCACAATCAAAACCAGTCACAAGCGAAATTTTCCGTTTACATTCAAATTCGTCGTATATTGAGCGGTTGTCGTCGGGCGAAGGCCAGATAGAGATGAGGGGTAAACATGGAATCAGGCTGCTTATTACCCAGCGCGTTAGTATGCATGGGTTGGGAGCCCAGCGCCCTGCTGCATTACGTCGCTCCGTACATAAACGATGCCTCCATTTACACCTAACTAGATTCAGCCACCCGGCACCCTTGAATGCAGACCGACTCAATTTAGATTTTATTACGTGACGTCACGATTCTGTTTTGTTAGTTAGTTTTGTTTTTATTATCGGATATTATACAGATATTTTTAGTGAAGCCTACCTAGTTACAATTTTCAGAAAGTTTTCGTGGCTTCTCCTAATCTGATGCACGATTATTCTGTCATTGTTCTTGACATGTCTTATTTTCGTTGGCAAATAGGATGAGACACCCAAGAAGTAAATTGATTAAAGTCATTTATTAGCATTTTTAAATGCAGGAGCGAACTTAATGGTCTAAGTCGGACCCCACACGACCATGTCGACAAGCAATGAAAATAATTAAATGCTCGACTGAGAGGTCTGAAAGCTCGTTTTTCGTTGTTTTCCGATAAGGGAACCCATTACATATGTTTGAAACACATTAATGGCCTAATGATACATCATAACTGACAGTAATATCCAATTTAACTGCAATAGAACTGACATTATTACTAAAAATCGTGTCTGTAAACACAGTAATTCCGATCAAAAAATTTCGAAACGAGCCATTTCATTTTGACGTTCAAAAAAACATTAGAAAAAGGTTGACATTCCGTCATTTTCTCAGGGACATTTCTTCAAATTAAACTATTATTAGTTGGCGATCACGTCGTAGGATGCTTTTAATATTGAATTAGGGGAACCTGTGGTTACAGCGCCCTTAATCGAGCCTTCGGACGCCGATGTTCGTGTATTAACGTTATATCCACAGTCGTGTAATGGCGTAAGTAATAATAAAGCCCAAATGACACAAAATATTGTCAAATTATAGGCTCTGAAAGCATGGGTAACCACTTACAATGTCTGCCGTTGATCCCTGTGTAGCGTCAACATATGAGGCTACGTCCTTGCAAGGATTATTATTTGGAGTTACTAAGTATGATTGAATGTTGTTATGTTAACAAAGGTTTTGTTCAGCTAATGATTTTTTATCAAGAATCAATTGCACACAATGCAATGTTCATTGCAGAAAAATATTTAATGCTCAAAATGTCGCTTTTCCTAATTTTTTTTCTATTCCTATCTGAGTGTAGGTATACTTTAGCAGTCGAATCATGTGTAATTTTTTTTAAATTAATCTTTGTAGCCCGTCTATCTTAGGTATTTAACAAACAGTTAATTCAGTAACAACAATATGCAAAATCATTCCTCATCAACTTATTTAATTGGGGATTAAGTATTTTTTCTGCGATCGCTACACCACTACACTTAATTATGGCTATATCAATAGTTTTCCTTTTTGGGTGCACGAAGGAGATACAGAAATGGCTGTGTCATATTATTTTAGTGGATGACGCCGATCGCATAACTAACAGCTGCAACGAGTCGCTGCTGATTGTAGTGTTTAGTCTCGATACGAATCGATTTCATACGATTTGTATCGAATGATCCCATCGTAAGCTAATAGGAGCGATTCTGGTATATTTTTCGGCTCTCCGACCGATGATTTAGTTCGTACGTGATGTGCTTACACGGAAAATAAATCGTTTGAATCGCATTATATTCATTCGTATTATTAAATGTTCGTTTCTGTGAGAATTTTTGAGTTCGCCTACGCGTCGGAATGTACCGTGGATTAATAAAAAGTGAGTAGCGAAACCATTGAACGAATAAATTGCTGCAGCTTTAGATGTTCTGTTATGATGGATTTGACTATTAAAACATTAATAACTGGAGGTTTATGATCGCATTCATCTATTACGATCTATGGTTCGCTATTCTTTGAAAGCAGAATTAATATTTCGTTAACATATCATTAGACATTGTGAATATCATTCAAACTTTCGAATAATGTTTTATTGATATTGATTTTCAGTGTCTTAAAAAAAATATTTAATGTTATTAGTGCCATAAAATTGAAGTAGTCATTGATTAATAGATCGTCGAAGGTAATCGAAGGATTGATTGAAGAATTAATGCTTTCACATAAATAAAGAAGCACCATTCTCCAATTAAACAAACATAAAATTCTTGAACAAAATTAATCGTCAGAGACTTATCTTTAGTGTGAGTAAAAGTGGTACCGTAAACTGATGCATGTCGATGTCTCTCGGGGCCGATTTAAATCCGATTTGTTTACTCATTCGATGTAACATCGAGAAGTATTATCGCACTCGAACTTGGACCTAATGTTAATTGGTTAATTAGTATGTTTATGAGTCTTAAAACAAATTAATTTGAAGTGAGCGCGGCCATCTAATCTGCTTGGCGCCTCTTACGCACGTTCCTGTTCAAACTTAGCTACAGTTTTTTTAGATTATTGTGTAAAAAGTTGCCTCTATAAGATGAATAGATTGAATAGTTATTTCATTTGGTGTAACGTTATGATTTCGATATGGTTGGCGGGTACGTTATACTTAACTATTCTGAAAAAAGTTGAAAAGAAAGATAATTTGCTTGTCATGTCCCAAAATTGCGGGATTCCTTATATAGATGCTTGAAAGGCAAAATTGACTAAGCAACATCTGGCTAATTTTAGCTTAGCTTTAGCGCTTAGTCAATACCTTTCAAACGAGATAGAGTGGAATAAATCGACTAACGACCTACGATTTCAAAGGTTCTCGAAAACTGATAAATACAATTAAACATGTCAATAATTATGCAATTTTATTAAAAGTTATTGAAGTCTCCTAGTCGGACACAACTCCATCCGTCCGGTCCGGCCGAGGTGTCACAAGTCGGGATACAGATAACAAATACAACCTTATTCAACACTATCGAACACTTTCTACTTCAATATTGAACCTTATCTTCCAATTTGTAAGAATGAAGGTGTGCCTCTGTGAATGTAAAAGTAAGTTTGTCAAGTTAAAGGTACTTAATGATACCTGCTCGGGCTCCGATGACATCACACGCAGTATTGTAAGTGGAGAGATAAGAATAATTCAATAGGTACCAAGGATTTCGATGACACAACGTTTGAGTGGTGGACTTCATTGATTTAATCGAGGTGTACAACGTTTACTTGTCCTTTTAAAAGGTGTTTCTCAATGTGGCTGTCGTTGTTTTGAGTGGACACTGGATACCGATGCTAAATACGTAGTAAAAATGAAATTGTGTTACCTAAATTTAGATTAACTAAAACTAGCAAGTCATTTCTTGTAAACAGCATCCGTTTTTATAACAAGTTGCCAAAACCGGTTACAGAACTTAGCGATGGAAAGTTCAAAACCCTCATCAAACGTGTCCTTATCAAAAAAGCATATTATAAGATTAAAGACTACGTTGAAGACAAGCTAGTCTGGCAATAATTCCTTCTGCACATGTGGCTTCCCTGGCTTCTCATTAACGGCATAACTATGTAAATGTCTATTAACTGCTCTCAAATTACGATGTTTAATTTTATTTAATTATTATTAATTTTTTTTACATACTTTTTGACATAATTTCTTTATTATTTGACATTATATACTTTTTGACATAATTTCTTTATTAATTGACATTATATACAGACTCTTGAAATTTTTCACCTCTTTATTAGTGGTTTTAATGAGAATCATAACACTTGGTTTTAGTAGGTTTTTATTATTATTTTTCTTTTTTTATTATCTATCCTTTTGATAGATTCTTATTTTGTAAATGTGAGGACTTTGTAGGCCTTATAGACTTTAGATCTGTAGACCATTTTCTATTTTATCAAGTACTTGGTACTTGTTGACAGGCCTGCGCTGTCCTCCCATACCTACTGTAATCTGGAAACATTGTAAAAGCCAATTATTTTTAAAAAGAGTAACCATGGAGTTTCTTGCCGGTTCTTCTCCATAGGAAACGACCAATTGGAACCGTGCACCTAGCTTCTGACGTTTCATAAGTGCCCATGTAGGTTTATGTGAAATAAAACATTTTGATTTTGATTTTGAAATGGAAGTAAGCTGACTTTAGAAAACAATATTCGTAAAAAAAAAAAAGGTTTATTCGGGTCTGATCCCCTGAACCCTCTCCACCCTGGATGCCCCGCTAGTTCGTCTTCTGTTTTTATCTCTGTCTTATTCACGTTATTTAGAGTCTTTTTACCCTTATAAGTACATAGGAAGATAAGATAAGTACATAGGAAGATAACATAAGTACATAGGAAGATAACATAAGCTTTATAGCATGAGTATAAGCAGCCTATAATGTTCCCACTGCTGGGACACAGGCTCCTCTCTGTGAGAGGGAGTGGGCCGTAATCCACCACGCGGGCCCACTGCGGGTTGGTAGATGTCACATGCCGGTTTTCTCACGATGTTTTCCTTCACCATTTTGGTTTTCACATCCTTCAACAGTGGTGATGAAAAAATTTACACAAAGTAAAGCGCCTGTCAGGGTCCGAACCTACGACCTACAACTCGTAAGTCGCGGCCGTTTCCACTGCTCACCACTGCGAAGGAAGGTAACTCGTGCTGCCAATAGGTGCAATGTACCCCAGGTCTGTACCTATAAGGAACAGCGCTTAACAGATTCCACCCCATCACCCTTCACTACGCTAAAGGTCTTTGATTCCTGAAAAATAACAAAATGTTAAAAACAATTCAATGCAGCCACACACATCTTTTAATACCACAACAGAACTCTACCACAGTATAAATATGTGACTCTACTATCTCCATAATATTAGTCATTCCATTAAATCCAGAAAAAACTAATTTACCTCGAAATTCTGCGGCCAAGTGTCAAAGTTACATCGAAGCGATCCCGTGCAAATAACACCGACCCTACCGATTGATCGTCAGCAAAACAAAGCTAATGTCGTGTGTGTTCGGCAGGGCTAATCAAACAGGGACATTGTCCTATACCAATAGTAAACGTCAATATAATCGACACAGGCGCCCTCAGGGATGCGGATCCGTACTGCTGTAGAGCAATCGAGAATCGAATTTAGATTAATATTTGCTGGTACTTGTTAGCGTAGGGACTTCATCGGCAGAATAATCAGGCTGTCTATCTAGAAATAGATTTACCTAATCTATTTCTAGATATATATCTATTGCTATATTAATAAAGATCTATATAGAAGGTAAATTAGTGAAGCATATTCACGTTCGAATTCCTTTTAAGGTGTCAGAAATGACGATTTACGGTTATAAATAACATTTAACCGCGAAAATGCGTTTGTAAACAACAAAAAGTTAAACAAAAGCCCGGTTTAAGTTAAGTTAAGTTTTTTTTTAAGTTAAGTTTAAGTTCCACTTTCGAAAGGTTTTACATGCCATTAGAATACGGCCAAAGAACAGAAGGCAAATGCCCGTAATTAAAAATCATCTCATCTCAGCGACCATACTATCAAAAACTTGTCAAAAAATGTATGGAAATTAGAATCATTTTTGACAGATTGAAACGGAGATGACTGTGAACGTTCTTAAAATTACGAGAATTGCCCCTCAGATCTTAATCATGCTTTTTTTTTGCGGTTGGGAAATCATCAAATGACTCCTCCCGCTCTGGGTGGAGCGGAAGGGAGTGTCAGACTCTTACTGACTAAAACCCACCCGTGTTCCTTCCTTAGCCCTTTATGTTCCGGGCCAGCGGTAACCCTTTCGGACAATCCCGCTGACCCGGCAGGCTTCGGCCCTAAGGGGCCCCTCCTCGATGCTGACATCTCTTTGAGGCGTACACGGAACACGTACGCGCCGTCCGGCACGGGCTTGGTCCTGATCGGACGGTGAGCTACCCATTACTCTCCGCCCGCAGACCCGCGCCTACGGTGGCGCGGCTCCCGACGCCTGGGGCGTCCCACGCGGCGGCTGAGACGGGAGGCTCTCTCCCTGAACCGTCCCGCCACCTCCTTCACTAGCATGACTGCTTTGCAGAAGGAGGTGACTGCCTCCCACTCCCTCTCGCCCCGGACCACGGCTTGCACCAGGGCCGGACGCGAGAGGTCGCCGTCGCTGCCGATCGCCTCTACGAGGACACCGCGGTGCTCCGCCCAAGCGGGGCAGACCTCCACCGTGTGCTCCACCGTGTCCTCTGGGCGATCCTGGCGATGGTGGCATCTTAATCATGCTGTTGTAAGCCCTATCCAATCCAGTCAGAAACATGAAATAAACCAAGATGCTAGATGCAGCATAACATCAGGATGAATAATAAAAAAGTACAGACACTTACGCATGCTCATGAGTAACAGCAATTAGTTATGTTTATAACCCATGATCCACAGAACTAAAGGAAAATCCCGCAGTGCACATTCCTAGCTTTAGATTAGATATAAATGGGTATAATAACAACGTTAAGCAGAAGACAATAAGTACCTAACTAGATGTAATACCTTACACGTAATTACGAATCAAAAATGATTTCGATATGGAAAATTACTTCTTAGTTTCTACTAGTTGTGGTTGACTTCGTTCCTAATAACAAATAATATGTAGATACTAAGGCCAATGCAATCATGAGAAATCATTACAGACAACATTAGATTGCTTGCAATTTATAAAATGTGGTTACATAGGTAATTATCCATGTCAGAGTATCTATTTATCTATGTAAGTACATCGCAAATTACCTATATGTTAGTAAATCATCTGACAGATGCAAGGCCGCAGCATCAGTTCCCACAAACACCGTAGTAATCTAAAAAACTAAAATCGAATAAGGTTTGGAGCCAAAATAACGTACCTACCTGCCATTCACATAAAACTGAAAACATAAACAAATTATCGAAAAGACAAAAACACCGTCGTAATTTGACTTCCCCACATTTCATTCCACAAATTAGTCGAAACATAAAAACCCATGAATGAACTCTAAACAATCCCCAAATGGTCATTTAGTGCCGGAAATGACCCGTTTGGCAAATAAATCAAAATTGCACTAGGAACTTAAACGCAGCGATTAGGCGGCGCTTGCAAAGGACCCGGTGACGCTGCGCATGCGGCGCGCTGCGGCCCTGTTTATTCCCCCCACCGCTCTAATTGTGCCTAATTTGAGACACCGCTCGAGATAGAGAGGCTGTAGGCTGCTACAGGCTCACGTCGCCTGAGGCAATTCTCATTGATACAACTTATTCCATTTAAAAAAATATTCAAAGAAATTTAGAATTGAATACAAGAAATCCACACTAAAATGTTAAATCAGCAATCAAATCCATAAAAGACAGATTTTCACGCGGATCTTTCAAACTTTATAAAATAAACTAGCCTCTGCCCGCGACTACGTCCGCGTGAAATTTCATCCTCCCCCCATTCATCCTCTTAGGGGTGGAATTTCGAAAAACCCTTTCTTAGTGGATACCTACTCTTCACAAAGAACACACTCTCCGAATTTCATGTCTCTAGGACCAGCGGTTTAGGCAGCGCTGATATATCAGTCAGTTAGGATTTTGAATTTTATATATAGATGGAAAGCTTTCTGTCGTAAAGTAAATACCTACACAAGAAGATACAAGACACATACTACGGAATAACTCATAAAATCTGTTGGCCAGGGAAACAAAAGGGATTTTACTATCCGGGATCGTTAAAATTTATGTTATTTCCTAATTAATGATGGGCTAAGTCTGAGGATGTCAGTGAACCTAGCTGTCCGTCAGATGGTCACGCTGGTCACAACAGGTCAGTCGGCTGCCCTGGCCGGCGAGATCACAACTTTCAAATATTTGTCACACGCCACAACCCATTCATAAAATGCTAATGCGATTAGTTCCGCATTGTTTTTGCTAAATTTATTGCCCGGAGCGGCAAACCCACCAACCTGTTTAGCTTGTGCCATTAATTTTATAATTAACACCTGACAAATACATTTAATATGAACACATTATGCTAATGAATATACGTCTTGGAACGCGACAACTAACAACATTACCCTATAGTTTTTATGACATTCTCATACATTTATTACCTAACTACGTTCGAGGCGAGGTGTTAATGGATATCATTTGGCTCACACGAATAAATGACAACGAACGGACATCGGGACTCTCAGTATCTCTAAGTGAAATGAAAACGGATATCCAAAATTGGTACAATAAAACGCTTAGGCCCAATAGGTTTATCGCGTCCACTTCCTACAGCCGCTCTAATAACCAAAACAAACAACAGCGACGAACACAAAGGGAGGCAAATAAGTCCAAAAAGTGCTAATGTAAAAAAGTGTGCCCGTTTTTATAAGGCAACGAGTAAGTGTGAGGTCGGAGCGAGGAATGTTGGCGCCTGTCTGAGTACGTATACCTGTCCGTTTATCAATGGACCACGGACAATAAGGTGAAAAAAAATGTGAAAGAGTATCAAAAAAGCGCTTCATCAAACCGATGCGTCCGGCAAGGGTTGTCGCTCGCTATCAACGGTTATCCGTCCGTTACTGTCACTTTATAATGCGCCCACGATCATAAACGACATCTTTGTTTAAATTACGACATATTGTTGTCATGTGTTTAATCATTAGTCAGAATGGTATTCGTACCTTATACAATAGTAAAGTTAGGTGCACATGTCAAAATCAGAGTAAGCTATAGGTAAATCTCCAGCCTACGCCATTCTCATGTAAATATCAATACAATTTCTATATGAAAACAGAATAGAATTCTGCATTCCTTGCGCGACGTCAACAATAAGTTTTCGACATTGTCGCGTGTAGGCTCGCCAGAACTCGCCACCCCGACGTGGGGCGACATAAATATCCCGAGTAAAGCCTAACACAACTCAAGATGAACACGACAAAACTGATAAGGCCCCGCCACGCTCGCCCGAGACATCCCAATTTAGTGCCGGCCCTAAGATAACGCTATTATACAGCTTTTAACTATACGAACGATACGCTAAATGTGTTAAAATCAACTTATTGTGTGTATTTTTAAGGTAAAAGAATGTGTAAGTGGATTGTCACCTGCGCGGATGTGGTGCGTGGGCTAAACGAAACGGGGAACTAATAGATTCTTATTGAGTTTTATTTGTGAATCTTTAAATGGCTCTTTGCATCTTTAAACGTTAAGAAATGGTCCTTTTATTTTTGCATATACGATACGAATTAAAACCAATACTACTATGTACCAATACCTTTCCACACTTTCCTGTAAGTTACTTATTTTTGAACGTAGAGAGCTACAAAACAATAGATTAAACCAAAGCTTTCACACAAATATCACTTTGTTTCTACAAAGCGATATTTTTGTGAAAGCTTCGGTTCGGGTTTTTTAGTTTTTCAGTATTTTATTAAGAACAATATAATAAAAAGCAAACAAAATGAAAATTAAAAAGTGTTTATTCACAGAAATAATTTTTTACAAGATATATTTACCTCCACCAAACTGCAAAGCAGTTTGTTGGCAGACGTAGCTCCTTTTTTTTGTACATATTATAATTTTTTTTTTAATGACACTTTTTCACATACAAGTTAACAAAACTACCTATTCCTTCATTTCAATCATGTTAGTAGAACATAGTGAAAGGTCCTATCTATCCATTTTTATACTTCGTTTTCCTCAATGAAAGTCTTCAACTTCTACGAAACGGAAATCAAATAGGTAATTAGGCACTTTAATACATAAATCGGTATAATATCATAAACGAAAACAGTTGTTGATTCACGACTGTTTATTCCTAGAACATGACTTAATACGAGTAAGGAGATTTAGAAGATTACCTACAAGGAAAATTAATTTTCATCAATCACATTTCATGAGCTTTTCTTAATTGCATTTTTTTAAGGTTGTATTGTGCAGCATCCTCCTGTGCAGAGTGGCATCATTTTTAGGGTTCCGTACCTCGAAAGGGAAAACGGAACCCTTATAGGATCACTTTGTCGTCCGTCCGTCCGTCCGTCCGTCTGTCTGTCTGTCACGACCCTTTTTCTCAGGAACGCATGGAGGTATCAAGCTGGAATTTATATCAAATACTCAGGTTTACTGTCCCTTATAGCTGTAAAATAATCAAACTTCTAAGCCAACGCAAACAAAAGATACAGCTGTTTATGCCGCAAATTTCCGTAAATTTTCGACACTCGCAAGGGAATGAAAACCTACAGGGTACTTCCCGTGAACTCAGAATCTTGAAATTTGGTACGAAGCAACGTCTTATAGCACAGATAAAGGAAAATTTGCGAATGCCGTAAATTTTTAGTTACATCATATAATAAAAATATTTTTAATAATTTTAAACTTACTACCCCTTTCCGTAGAACGCGTAGAGGTATTAAATTGAAATTCATATCAAATACTCAGGTCTATAATACCTTTAAGCTGTAACAAAATCAAACTTCTATGTCAACGCAATCAAAAGAAACAGCAATTTAAGCCGCATATTTTCAAACTCGCAACTACTCGCAAGGGAATCAAAACCTAAAGGGTATTCCAGTCGACCTAGAATCTTGAAAGGCATGTAGCAATGTTTTATAGCATATAAAAGAAAAATTCCGAAAACCTTAAATTTTTAGTTACATCACTTTTTTTTTAAATAATTATAAACTTTATTTACCCTTTTCCTCATGAACGCGTAAAGATATCAAGTTGAAACTCATATCAAATACTAGTATTTTTGTACCAGATTTCTAAATAGTGAATAAAAACTTTGTAAATAAATAACTTTGATAAAAAAAACTTGCCATCATTCATCAGCAGACTTTTGCAAGGCTGCTGCAAGCCTAGTGTAGGTATTTCAGTTATATTATAAAATAAATGATATGTGTTATTATAAAATAAAGGATTACTGAAACGATAAAGAGACCTTTGTCTTTAATTTATGCTCCTCCAGCTTTCCATAATATAATGTTAAGGATTTCATTTTGCAATAAAAATACCATAACTATGACTCGATTGTCGTAATGGGTGAACTATTACTTATATACCTACAGGTTTGTACGGAACCCTCGGTGCGCGAGTCCGACTCGCACTTGGCCGGTTTTTTTTAATCTTGTTTTCCATAGTGTTTATCTCAAATGTGTTTTAATTTTGTTTTTTTTTTTAATTTCTATTATATTGTACCTAGGTAACTAACAATAGCAAAGACCAGGGGCTTTCGGTTAATTTTACTAAATAAGTATTTATTTTTTGCACATATTATATCCGCGAAAACTTTCACCCTTCGACGCTAATAGGAAGTCAATTTGTCGCTTTTATAATATTCTAATGT
Source organism: Mesoligia furuncula (assembly GCA_916614155.1). Lineage (NCBI taxonomy): Eukaryota > Metazoa > Arthropoda > Insecta > Lepidoptera > Noctuidae > Mesoligia > Mesoligia furuncula. Next base: position 10,375,716 of record OU744793.1, on the reverse strand, counting down.
TTGCCTGTCAAACCTTTTAAAAATATACAACTTGACTGTGAAAGCAGCATAATATTATTGCGAATAAGTCTCGTAACCATTTCATTTATGCGTGTAGGTAGATAGAAAGTTAAATATTTCGAATAACTTTGTCAGCAATCTGTCACCGATACGATAATAGAGCCTGATTGACTGTGAGGAACAAGTTACTAATTTATTCAATGAATTACTTAATTAACGACATTGGCAGACATGCCCGTGCCAAACCAGAACTCTTAACTCAACTCTTGTATCTACTTAATTAATGTTTGAATAATATTCTTAACCATTGAGCATGACAGAATATATACTTCCTAAGCACAGGCTGTCTTATAAGTTCATAATTTTATAACACAGCTGTTTGTAAATAGATTTCCAAGAAATATTTGTGATAAAAACTGGATTTAATATGAATAAAATTGGATACTAAATAACACTAATGCAAATGTAAATTATGATACCTTTAAGTTTAACAGAATGCTTAATTCAATTTAGATATCTGCACTCTTATGGATATCTAAGCCAGCTGATATAAATTTTATATTTATGAAGCGAGAAATTACTTGAACATAGTTTAATATATTTCAATATAATCGTAATGCTGACGGCAACACTTAAAACGTCGTAATATTTCACGGGAGGCGCGGAGCCGGGGCGCGCGCCGTGTGCGTCCGCCGAAGCTCGAATTTCCGTTTAACTAATTGAGCGAAAACGACACAACGAACGCCATTCAGCGTGGAACTAATGAATGGCCCTCGAAAAAGCCAATTTGTAGTTTTTTTAATACTTCAATTTGTGCCGTAAACCCCAAAAAAGGCTCGACCAAAACCACAATCGAATTAGTGTCCCTTGTTCCGGAGATTAGAGGACTGTCCACCTCTTATCTCGGTCGTTCGTTATTTTATTGGCTTGTATAGAGTAAGTCGATAAACACGACGCATAATGGCCCATAATGAATCGTCCTCGCCAGCGGTTTGACTAATCATAAAGGTTTTATAGGTGTCGTTTCTGAATACTCGCTTTATGACGCAGTGCTGGCTCTCGCTCTCCACCCCGACGCGATAGCACATTTGTTGAATAAACAGACTATAAAACTATCTCTAAAGGATTTTTCAGTCAAAATTGGTAAAAGTATGGACCAGTTTAGGATATTTTATTATTTAGTACATAATATCTAGTAATTGGGGACAAAGGCGGATAATTAAGAACAGAGTTCAAAGGAAGGTATGAGAAAGAGTTTAATTTGTGGAAGTAAACCTTTCAAAAGACAGTTGTACGTATTTCCGACTAAAGCAGTAACCATTTTGTGTATAACATTATCATAACTTGTATTTAAACTCAGCTTACAAAATCATTAAATTCTGAATGTGTTACATAAATTAACGATGTGTAATTAAAAATTATTGCTGTGAGCTATTATCTTTGCATAAATAATTGCCCATAATAAGATACATTAAACATCAAAGACTCAAAAAACTTCCAGAAGACATGAATTACTGCATCTACGATTCGAGAAATTGATAAAGATAATGTTTAAAATACGAAATTAGATACGCTCTAAATACCGTTTATTGCCACAAATTGCTCTTGTAACCGTTTTCCGTACAGCCACTATAACAACTGTCTAACAAAAAGATTTGTTGCCGAAATGATCGTAGGAACACTCGACAATAGGTGACACAGATCGCTAACGGCCACCGTGCCACAACACTGGCCACATATAACGAGACACATTAGTATCATATTAATGAATATAAAATAATGTACAAACCGCGTAAAAGAGCTATTCATAAGTCGAATTAAAAGTGAATTAAAATGTCTGAAATGTCAAATTGCGAGGACACAAGGCTTATTAGTGACGAATGTTGTTCGCCTCCTATCAGAACGTAGCGTAATTTGAAATTAATATTGAATTATCGTCACGTGTCTATGACTTTCTAGACAAGAGCGTTAGCTACATGTGCAAGAATGCACTGCTTGATGTGATCTCTCAAACTATTAGCGTCCATATCTCGACAGCTATTGAATTCAATCTTTATAAACCTTTAAAAAACTCAAGATCATGCAATTTACGATATTTCCATAGAAACAATTAGTAATGCACCTAAATTCGGTTTAAAGATATTTACACTCATAAAGAACACAAATAGATCACTTAAAATATGAGATTATAAATAGATACTTATACTATTACTATTACATCATGACTCCGTGAGTCGACAGACAGCGATAACAAAATATATATAGGGTTTTAGAGAAATTGAGTACACATGGCTAATTACTAAATTTTAGATACATAAGTTTTAAATTTTTTTTAAAGATATTTGTACTTTTTACATTAATCATATCACCTGACAGTTTATTATATAGCACTGCTCCTTCATATGAAATGTTTTTGCAATTGCAATTCAATATATTTAACTAAAAATATACCAGTTTCCATCAAATCCTATTCACACCTTGAGATCCGGTGTGACACGCAGTCACGCTATTGTAACAACGATTCTCGTGAAATAGATGCGGCTCGCTCGCTTTGCCACTAATGACTTCCTGTATTTTTTCATATGCCAATTATTTCCCGTGGGTGAGCAAGCCGAAGACAACAATGTTTTTTTACCAATTTTTGTGTCTCAAGTCAAGTCCATTTCGATTTGATTTACTGGTTGTATATAGGAGGTAGTGTGGAGCCGTATAACTCCATGATTAGATGTTATGTTAACAGTTGCAGTAAAGAATTGCGGGGACTCTTCGGCAATTTTCTATCGTAATTGAAATTAAAGTGTTATAGAATAGATCTTTTTTATAGGTACTAAAGACAGTACTATTTCTACATCCTATTTATTATAATAATATAATAAAATCTCTAGGTGTAATGAAATATTTTATATTTAGATACCCAAGTGTCAGTTCACTATCTTTATGAATTGAAATGTCGATCTGCTCATGTGGCCTGATATCTAAACAATTGAGAGGGGAACGATCGCCTAATACTATATCGATTTAAAACACGGTAAATGAATTATAATAAAATCGCGGCGGTCGTCATCGGAACAAATGTGTTGTACATGTCACCGCCCACGCTCACACTATGTCGCGCTCGCCACACTTTTTATATCCACATTTTTAAACGGTTAAATTATTATTTAGAAGTTATAACGCCTCTGCCCCATTTTTTAACTTAATACCTAAGTAGTAAGAGATTTTATGGGATTTGTGTTATTCTTTCGGTTTAATGAACAGCACAAGAGATGTGAGCTTGAATCGTTGTTTTAAAGACGAAGGTATACGACCACTTTTTTTTGACAAAGATACATAACAAATTTCGAACATGACAGTTATGAAAATATATTTATTTTTTATTGTAACACATGTTGCATACAATGAAAACAGGCGTGACTCGGAACATTAAGGGCCCGAAGCTACGGAAGATGACATTAAAAAAATTCAAAGCAATTTACTTACAATGACAAATAATTATACAAATTATGTATAGGTATGATTACGGCTTGTTTGTGAAATTATTTGCGATGCGTAGTGCCGAAGTGCGCACGTTTCGCTTAAGTATTTAAGGGTGGGTTTAACCGCAAACAATTATGTGTTATGGGGGAGCAATAAAATGACATGCGGTCGAGTGAAGTCGCTCTTGTTAAAACACTGGCAATGTTCCGCCATTTGGTGGCAGTTAGCTTTAATTGGGGTCCGATAATGTTAAATTAGACCAGGTGGTTTTGGTAGTATTGACGTTCAATAGCAATTTTCCTTGTAGATTGATAAAATGACACTCATACCTATTCTTATTATGACTCCTCAGTTATTGCCCTACTACTGTGCAGGTCTCTCCAGTATTCTTCAAAGCCGTTCTCTCTCTCTTCATAGTTATGAAGGCGTTTCAAAGGTTACCTGAAAATGTATGTTTTATTCGAACATATTTTTAATTTTTTTTTTAGTTTCTGTTCTTCCTTGTTCGTAGCCGCGTAGTCATTTTGCTACGAATAAACCACAATAGGTAAATAGGTAATACGGGCTGGTGTCCGCAACTTCACGTCAATGCGCGTAGTTTGCGTACGGGTGGGAAAATCTATTATGCGATCTATCCCAGCTCCTCAAGGAAGGCCAGCAACGCCTTGATGTTACTGACCGTCTCACGGAGGGTACCTGGGTCACCAAAGTACTTTGCCCTGTACGTGGCGACCACCGGGCAGTTTAGAAGCACATGTGCCGCTGTCTTGTCATCCTCCATACAGGCCCCGCACAGCGGACTGTCTGTTACTCCTATGACAAAGAGTATTTATTAAATGATTCATGGCCGTTAGACGGAGAACCTGGTTCGTGAGACGGCCATCAATTGTAGGAAGTGCTTCCTTAGCCTACCTGCTGGTCGATTCTGTAAAAATCGCACAGTGAAAACTTAGGTGATGTGAGTTTGTTTTTGCTAGGAATTGACACTATTGACAGCTCACTCCACGCTCTCTTCACCTAAGTTTTCACGGTGAGATGGTTACAGAATCGCACTACTGCACTCACCTTGGTCCGTCCAGTTTTTCATGTTGGTCTCTGGTGCGTTTCCTTACCAGAGTGCGTAAATACCCGAAGGGAAGTGGCGTGATGGGCTCAGGACTCGCTGGTGCCTTGCTCGACCCCCTTCTGGCGAGTTCGTTGGCTGCATCGTTACCTAGCGAATCACGAAGTACTTATTTTTTTTATTTTTAGCTGGTTTGATTCCCGGTTTAAGTAAGCTTGTCGAGAAATCTGTGAATGCAGTTTTGTTTTTTTTTTAAATTAAGGAATAATCTATCTTAAGAATTTAAAGTGGTTTTCCTTCAGGGCCCATTGATTTTTTCCACCCTGTATTACATTTGTTAGTAGTTTCATACTGTTATGGTGAATTATTTTGTCCGAGTCATTCATTAATCAGCAACTGCGCTCAAATGAAGCCATTCAGACAACTCTACGACTCTCTTTAAAACTCTCAGGTTTGAATTTCAGCTGCCCTTATCAAAAATCTAAAGCCAAAGCTTAGCTTCTTCGCTTTAAGCAAAACAATTGACACGAGCACATAGCGATTATGTACGATATTCACATAATGGCTGCGCGTACACATGGCGCGTTTATTGCGCACCCACGACTAGGGTTTCCATCCGTCCGGATTTATCCGGACAGTTCCGGTTTTTTAGCCCCCCGTCCGGGCTTTGTCTTACCTTGTCATTTGACCTTCAATTTGGAATGTTTTTTTTATAAAAGTTTTATAATGATTACTGAAAGAAGGGAGATAAAAATTTAAATGTCCGGGCTTATTCGAAAATGTCCGGTTATTTGCCAGGACTTTTTAAAATTCGAAATGGGAACCCTAACCTCGACGCAAGCGCGGACGACGCGCGCACGTCTTCGCAATGAAGAGAGCCGGCCCAATCGCCGATACGTGACCGCTGTGCCTACGATCCAGGATAATGCTAGGCCCGAGTATGGTTGTCAGGCACATTGGACCTGACCTATAAACAACGTTTTGTAAAGGCATTTTCAACGATTTTTGTTAGTGTTTCATGCACCCAAACCAACCCAAATAAAAATTCTCGTTTATATACTTATTTTCTTTTTACTTCTTTTAGTTTTGGATTGTTGTCAGTTATTACAGAATCATTACCGTCTTACCAACTGTTTTGTCGAAACCCAAACATACCGATCAAGTAAATACCTACCTACATTTAATAAATGGCAAATATAAAAAGCATTTGGCAAATTAAAAAAAAATTGGTTAATTAAAAAGGGATATAAAATATATTTTTCCTGTTATTTTTGCTAACGACACGCGAAGAACTGTGTTTTAATTTTTCTTGGTTGGTCTATGAATATGTAGTCTTTCTACTCACTAGTTTAGTAGTGGAGAGGACTACCGAATCCAATAACTTTTCTACGTTCACAGTTACCTTCAATACGTTCAATTTCTATTTTTAGGGTTCCGTACCCAAAGGGTAAAAACGGGACCCTATTACTAAGACTTCGCTGTCTGTCCGTCTGTCTGTCACCAGGCTGTATCTCAAGAACCGCGATAGCTAGACAGTTGAAAATTTCACAAATTATGTATTTCTGTTGCCGCTATAACAACAAATACTAAAAACAAAATAAAATGAATATTTAAGGGGGGCTCCCATACAACAAACCTGTTTTTTTCGGCGTTTTCGCCTTGTGGTACGGAACCCTTCGTGTGCGAGTCCGACTCGCACTTGGCCAATTTTTTTTAAACCAACAGACTCATTATAATTTTACCCAAAATCATAATAAACTTTTATGACAATTAGCACGACAATACAGAACAGAGTAAAAGGTAGGGCTACTTTATTACAAAATAAAATAAAATTAAGTACGTGAATTTCTTTATCCACAAAACAATGCATTTCTGAAAGTGCCTTTTTCTTGTCAAATAAACACACACACACACTCACAAACTTTCGCCTTTATAATATTAATCGCCTTTATTATCTTCATGTTCACCTTTAATTTACAGAATCTGCTAAAATTTACATATTTCCAGTTTAACTGAAATCTAGAGTTTCATCAATAATCATATAGGACTGCGGGCAACCCTAGACTCAAGACAGAGATATTATAAAATATGCTAGTGCGACGAATTAATACGTGTAAATGTCGCCTTAATATCACAAAATTGTAAACTCAAAGCCGCTCAGTAATGTTAAAACATGTTTCAGCTGTATTCACTTAACGTGTCCAGAACGATTTACTTATGCCATGTATAACTGAGAAACCAAGTTTTTATTTAAATAATAATACCTCACTCAACACAGCCTATCGCAGTCCACTGCTAGACATAGGCTTCTCCCAGGCTGTGCCACAACACCCTGTCCTCCGCTTTCCGCATCCAATCTGTCCCAGCCAGCTTCTTAAGGCCGTCGGTCCATCTAGCTGGGGGCGTCCCACACTACGCTTACCGATACGCGGTCTCCACTCTAGAACTCATCAGCTCCACCAGCCATCGGTCCTCCGACAAACATGGCTAACCCACTGATACTTCAGTTTGCTTACTCTTTTAGCTATGTCGGTAACTCCGGTTCTTTTCCAGTTAACCTGATTCCTGATTTTATCCTTCAAATTCCAAGCCTACCCACATACTAACCCACATGAAATATTTATTTGTTGAGAATCAGACTAGCTCAAGGAATACAGCAATGGCGTGATTTAAAAAATCGAATTAACGAGGTATAAAAAAAATAGGTATAAAGGTGGTAACACGGAATAGACAAAACAGAGTAGCAATAGTTGTAAACTCAAAGCCGCTCAGTAATGTTAAGACGTCCCATATCCACAAAACAATGCATTTCAGATAGTGCCTCTTTCTTGTCAATACTTTATGTTTACCTTTATTTTAAAGAACCTGTTAAAATTTTCATTTTTCCAGTATAACTGAAATGTCGCCTTAATATCATAAAATTGTAAACTCAATGTCGCTCAGTAATGTTAAGACATGTTTCAGCTATATTCACTTAATGTGTCCAGAACGATGTAACTGAGAATCCAAATGTTTGCAATAATACCCACATAAGAAGTTTAGGTAATCATCAGAATCCTTCACTTATGCCAGTCTGAGCATCACCCCAGCAGTGGGAACATTAGGCTGATTATGCTATGCTATGCTTTGCAATCTGAGCTAAAGCAAAACAGCACATGTGGTCGTGGTCCCTAAAAATTTCGTCAACAAGGTTATAGGTAGCAAGGATCACTGACAGGTTAAGTGTTCAAAAACCTTTAATGAGTGACTAGGTATGGAAGAAGAGTCGATGATGACCACTGTTAAGTGTACCTATGTCTCTATCACACTAATATTATAAAGTCTGACAACCAGTCTTACCAAGGGGTATCATATTACCCAGTAGCTGGGTTGTGGAGGTCAGATAGGCAGTCGCTCCATGTAAAATACTGGTATTCAGCTGCATCCGGTTAGACTGGAAGCCGACCCCAACATAGTTGGGAAAAGGCTAGGCAGATGATGATGACACTAATATTATAAAGGCGAAAGTTTGTGACTGTGTGTGTGTTTGTGTTGTTTATATGTTTGTTACCTACTTCTTCACGCTCAAACGGCTGAACGAATTTTGATAAAATTTCGTATGGAGGTAGCTGACACCCAGGATTAACATATAGGCTACTTTTTATCCCGATATTCCCACGGGACTGACATTAACGCGGGTGAAACTGCGGGGCGCAGCCAGTTATTAATAGTCCTAAATTTTTGCCAAGTCCCTACCCAGTTATTATCTAAATTTAACTCGATTGATGATGCTGATTCTTATTCAAATTTAACTCGAATTATAATGATTTGCTGTTGCTGATTGCTGAGTGCTTCTGTGATGTTGCTTCAATTCAACTTTGATTGATAGATAAATCGTTTATTTGATACACACGAAATAAATAGCACTAAACACCAAAACACATGATAAGAAATTACATGAATATTATCAAAATACCAACAGGGCCAATATATTTTGAAGACACTATTGACATTGGCACACTTTGAATTAAATAACGAACACCGCACTTTAACAAACACCTAAGTACACCAACTTTGTGTTATTAAACAGTCGCACGAGTCGATCGATCTGGTTAAGCTACTCTTGCCGTGGTCGGTCCGTGGATGGGTGACTATCTTTACGTACCGAGAGCCGTTGTTGTCGGCTGTCATTCTTGGATATTTGGCAGTCGTTACGGGTCGTCAGAAGCCCGAAAGCTTGACAACCAATCTTACCAAGGGTTATCGTAACACCCAGTAACTGGGTTGTGCAGGTCAGATAGTCAGTCGCTCCATGTAAAATACTGGTATTCAGCTGCATCCGGTTAGACTGGAAGCCAACCCCAACATAGTTGGGAAAAGGCTAGGCAGATGATGATCCAAAAGCAACCATTTAGCTAGCAGGAGCCCCCGCACACTTGATTCTAACAAAAATTAGCACTTTAAAGCTTAATATTTCACAAACGAATCCCTGAAACAAAGTGGTGTTGCAAGTCAAGGTTGCAGCAAATAGGTGTCCAGCTCAGCATGTGTCAGGCAAATATATCTGGAGCTGAGATTCTGTTGGATCCCTGCAGCAACACACGAACAGAACTTTGAGCATACTCATTGCATTTATGTGACCTCAATTTAGGTGTTGCAAGTCAAGGTTGCAGCAAATAGGTGTCCAGCTTAGCATGTGTCAGGGAAATATACCTGGCGCTGAGATTCTGTTGGATCCCTGCAGCGACACACGAACACAACGTTGAGCATACTCATTGCATTTAATTATGTGACGTCAATTTATGGAGTTTCACACTCAGGGTAAACCACCGGCTTATTTGGATGAAAACCGTTACCGTCGGTATAATATTGTGTTTTTCGACATAGGCACTTAATTAGTATGTTTGGGTTTCGCCTCTTTTACTTTCCATAAAAGCAATGTGGAGACAAAAATAGGAAAATCAATTTAAATACTGGCAATACTGGTGGGCCTGTACTGGTGGAGGTGGTGAAGGAAGTTTTTTTGACTACAAATAAATTTTAACGCCAAATAAAAATAATGAAATTTAAACAAACTAAATAGTACTTCTTCTTAGCGCGTCGATAGCAATCTAATTGAACTTGGCCCAGAACTCGGCTACTTGTTTGGCGCCATCACCAGTGCTGATGGACAGACTTTTGAGTTTGGCCGATCGTTCTTTTTTTTTTCAATGCGAATATTTAGTTGAATTTTTGTATACAGACTAAGAACGTCATTAAATATTATCATCATCATTCATCATTTCCGCCGAAAGACGTCCACTGCTGGACATAAGCCTTCCCCAACCAACGCCACCTTTCTGGGTTCTGTGCTTCCCGCATCCAGCGGATTTATACTGATCATTCATTAGATATACAGCATTAAAAAAATGCGAAACTTAAATTATCATCGTCTCCACATTGTACAGACCAGCATATCAAGCTACTACAATCTGTCAAATTTCTTTAATATATTTTTAACTTTATCGCTAAAGCATAAGGTTCAAAGTTGATTGGGAAAATTTGACAGTTTCGGTTAGCTTGATGTGGCGTCTATACATAAAGTGAAAGAGAGAACAAAATTTCTATATACCTACATACAGTGTTTTCTAGGGCAAGGATAAATCCAAATCCTTTAAAAAAAATACATTTAATACTTTATCAGATTTCGAAACGACTCTACCACTTCGCTAACTTCAGGTCCTGTTTGCCAATTAAAGAATACTACTGAACTTAGTTAATCTTACCGGTGATAATCACTTTCTAGTTTCTACCTACTTCATTTCCCACAATGTAAGGAACATTGTGGGAAATGAAGTATCATTAAAACATGATCTAAAGTATCAAGTAGGTATTAACGCCACATTTAGTTTAGCTAATAATACCTACTTAATCCCGTTACTACTGAAGAGGAAATATTTGATAAATAAATGAAATATTCATACTCATTTGGTTGTAATAATCTCCTGACTATAGGAGTCAGGCGATTATTACAACCAAATGTGTATGAATATTTAAGTATATAACAGTGTAGGTAGTGTAGATACCGAAAACATTGGTGGGCAAGTAAAATTTTAAAACATTAACAACAAAATTTCCCCAAAGTTTATAAAGGTAAATGTTAAAAAAACACATTCATATATAAGTATGTCAATTTTATTCAATGTTAGTTCAAGTACAGATATTATGTTTGCAACGTAGGTAAAGACATGTGTACATGTAGGCCCCGTTTTAATTTCCGTAATGGTTATCGTCGGTGGTCCATTCAATCGTTAACGATTAGACGATACGTACAATAATAACCTGTTTCGCTTTCCAATCGATATTTTAATAACCACTATGAGCTTTATGTATGCGTACAACGATTAAGATATACTTCGAAAGCTTAACATCTGAAAAATAAAGGAGGAAAGTAGAATAACAATCAACGTCCGCTGTTGTATAATTAGCTTATCTCGTGTAGATCGGCTAACAACGCGCGGTCGTGCGCGCGCGCATTGGTGAGTGCCGCGCCAATAGCCGCGCAGCGATCGCCCATCGTTAGACCATCGATTCTTTTTGGTTATTACAATAATTCCGACACGATTGCATCTAATTGCGCTGGTTTCCGACGATCGTGGACCGAAGACAAGGAATTACGGATTATCTACGTAGGTACGTACCTACATGAAGGCTCTTTGAAATTATAGTAGGTAAGATACGGAATGTTATTGGGAAATCGGAGCTTGTTGAGGGAAGCGTATCGCGTCGATAATCTTAACGCTGCCTTATTAGATATCATTTTGCGGTACGTGTTTCCCTCGCCATCGTTTGCAGCCAACAAATGCCTGTAACCCGATGGCGCGAAGTGCTCTTACAGCATGTTACATAGTAATAACAGCGCTGAAATTGGTTCAGGCTATTTCCTTCGCGTTAATTCGATGCTCGCTTGTTTAATGGTAACGGAATCTGGATTTTGAAATTAATAATGGTAGAATGCAGATTTTGGTTTATCTTTCCCAGAATTCAGGTAGAATCGCTCTTTCAGCTCCCAAGGTTTTCGAGAATAACTATAACACCAGACATTATTATTATAAAAACGTCAAGTTTTATTTTTCCCATGGATTCGATTTTTTCCAGTATAGTATAGGGGGAGTCCGGGAGTGCTGGACCCGTTTTAAATAAACTTGAATAAAATTGTAACTAAGGCATCAAAATTGACAGTTCAAGAATCTACAAAGCTCTGGTAGATAGGTAACATTTTCTCATGCTAAAGTATTAATACAATAAATTGACCAGAAAATGTAAAAAAAATCGATATGGTGTTCAAATCTTCCCAATTCATACGGGAGTTGAATGTCTGACAACCAGTCTTACCAAGGGGTATCGTATTACCCAGTAACTGGGTTGTGGAGGTCAGATAGGCACTCCCTCCATGTAAAATACTGGTATTCAGCTGAGTCCCGTTAGACTGGAAGCCGACCCTAATATTGTTTGGAAAAGGCTAGGCAGATGATGACATGCGAGAGTTGACCATAATAACATAACAGTTCCCGACTACTAAGATCTACTCTCCCATGCATTGGGCAGATTTGAACCACTAATAATATTTTTTTTCGGCTTAACCATACGTATATAGATTTTCCCTAAAGGGAAAAAAAATTGTCACTCATGTCTTCCTCATTCACTATGGATTAAATCTCCTTAACCTAACGTTATTCACTACCTCGCGTTCTTGAAACAACATCAATAAGTCAAAATAATATTAGAAAACATTAGGTTTCATAATAGTTACCGGAGTAGGTAAAGTAAAAACATTAAAAAAAAAAATTCACTTTCAACTACTAAAATCTTGTTTTTCCGCTCACTCTCAAAGCGGCGTAATGGCAACCAATATGGCATCGCGCATGAGACACAATGAAAGAGCATGCTGTCACTTGCCAGGTGCCTGCCAGCGGACCCGATGCCACGATTTTTTAAATTATTTACGCGATTTTTAAAATAATTTTTAAAATGTTAAAAATCGCTTTCTTCTGCAGTCTGCCTGAGCAAGTCTCGAGATTTTCTCCTTACAAATTCCATGATTTGTCCTTCAATAATGATGTTTTTGTCAATAGTGGTAAATAGTCTATACGTACATCGTTATGAAGTTATGTACCGACATAGGTAGGAAAAGAAATGGGTATAGATATTACTTAGATAAATAAATGAAGTCAAGCTGCATATTTGTGCTCTATATGTAAACTTGTAGCGCCGATGAATTAATGATGTGCTGTTAAACCAAACAAATAGAAAAAGTACTGTTTTTCTATCGGGTTAGTCCTATACTTATTGCCTAATCAATTATATCTTTGCTTCACAATTCCTTCGAAATATATTTTTCATTCTTGATTGCTCTAAAATTTGGTTTGGTGAGCTGATCGGTAACTATTTCAACCAATTTCAATATATTTTAATACTAGCCAACTACTTTCCCAGCCAATTCGGCCGTATAGATTTCGAAGTTTCCTATACAAAGTTTCATCCCTGTTTCGATTTTTAGGGTAGGGTAATAAAAGACATTCATGTTTTTTTACCGTAACCCTAAGTACCTACAAATTTTCTTTGATTTATTTTTGAAAGTTATATTGAAATAGGTAAGTAGAGGTACTGTTACGTATACTGTTGTATATCATACCAACTTATCTTCTATTTTACCCTCTTAGCGGAAGAATTCCCAATTTAATAACTTGTTTTACTGTTTTTAATAAAAAAAAAAACAGATATAAATTTTCATTGGTTTTACTTACTAAAAATTGCGCAATTTCATACAATCTTTCATCCACTATTTAACCCCCTTAGCGGAAGAATTACCTCACAAAAGGACCTAGGTACTGAACTTGCATGTTCATGTTTTAGGCTCTGCATTGATGAATCAGACAACAAGATACTCACTAAAATATGTATTAAATAAGCCACCAATATATATTTTTTTTAGCCTATACTGTCCCACTGCTGGGCAAAGATTTCCCCCAAGTCCAATTTTAATTTTTATTTGTCAATTTTTATTAATGTTGTAATTTTTCCAGAATTTTCTAATCAGAATTGCGTTAACTTCTCAACAAGCGGGGAGATATTAGCATGCCAGTCGAGCTCAGACTTAATAGCACTAAGACGGCAAAGCTTCGACATTACCCGGCGTCAAAGGAACCTAACTGTCAACTAACTGCTAATTAACTACGTCTACACTGGCGGCATCAACTTCCCACAGACTGCACAAAGTGCACACACACATCTCTACATCGCAAATTATCAACACCCGAAGCCATCCGAAAACTTAATCTACTTTAGAATACAACATACAAAAAACAGATAGTTAATACTCTCTAACGTTCAGACAATCTGAACAATAACTTTTTAACATCAGCATCAATTTAGCAACGGAAGCTCAAAAACTACGGCTCGCAAAGGTTTTAGTAATGTTTTTACCGGCGTTTTATAGCCTCATCGCTAGATAGAATGGAACCGTCGTACATAATCAAACCACATGCGGGGCAGTAATTGCCTCTATATTCAAAGACCCCCGCTCACATCACGCCGTATAATGACAAAAATAGTCCAAAAAATACCTCCGCATATGAGATATTTTTTTCAGAGTTCGCGCTCTCGCACGGAGCTTAAATTACGAAATAAAAGATTAAGTTAAAAGATCAATAAACTTAATAAATGATCTCAATAATTGTTGTATTACGGACACAATGGAGCGGCGTCGTGAAACGTCATTAAGGCGCGAACATCATTAATTTTATTCGCGGCTTTCTGACGTAAAGGCAATGGCGTCTGTCAGATTTGAAAAGCCGCGCAGCCGCCACCTGTTGGTAGCGCGGTGAATTAGACATTAAACCCCGCGGCGCGCGTTCCACTTGATACTGCCACTGGAATGACTCGCCACTATATTGAAGGACCATTCAATCGTAGAAAACACGCGTTTATAATAAAAAGAAAATAAAATTATTCATTTAGACTGCTCTTTGTTAAGCTATATAACGGCACCATAAAATTCTTCTGCAATAATTTTCTATGCAGACGCAATAAGAAGTAAGTAAAAATGTAAGTATCTAAGTATGTGTTATTTGATCAATCTATCAAAACAGTCTTCTTAATTAGTTAAAGCTTTGTTTCTATTAACCATTCGTTATAGTTAACTTTTGTAATTCATTGTATTTATTCGAGGCGTCAATGTGGAACCCAAAAAGATGGCGGCCAAAAAAGTTGGAGCCGCCTCTTGAGATTAGATTTCTTTTTGGTAGCTAATTGCGTTTTATCAAATTAAAGCTATTCTGCCCGCGGCCGAACCGAAAATGATTGATAATGTTTGACGAACACCGGTCCCACTAGTTTTACAGAATAAACTGTTTTGATTCATATTAATGTTGGCCATTTGTCTCGTAGATCATCCCCGGGCAAAGATATTATGATTTGTCGTTTTATAAATGATGAAAATAAAATTTTGGTATTCAGAAGTTCAGAACGCCTGTAGCCCGCAGCAAAAAACATAAAATACGTGTTTTACGCCTACAAACACAGATCTACTTGACTGTACGATAGAGTTTTACAAGCGCTGAAAACTCGATTTGTATAATGTAACATAGGTTATATTTTTATAAAATTTATGGGTACATAGTATATGAAAGGCAGTGCACTGATTGGTGGAAAGACTGTTAAATGTTATTTTATGTAAATCTTCAAATGTTGTTGGAGAAGTTGACCGGTAGCCAGATAAAGCCTCAGGCTATATATAATGTATGTACCAAAGTCTTGTAGCTACCGGTCTAGATATTACATTAGGGTATCGTATTTTTTAACTCAGCTCTTCTTTTTATTATACCTCTTACATTTTAATGTTGAGAAACAGGTTGTCGTAATTGCTACAGTTTTTGTGTTAATACTTTATTATAAAATCTTCGTTTTATTGTTACATGGGATGAGAGGTGTTTTGGCAGCATTACTGCTAGAGACAAGAATATAGACTATGTATTATAGCTATGTAGGTACTTATGTTTATGGGAAATTAATTGTAAAATGAATCAATGTGGTTTAGCTTAGTAAGGCGTTTCGGTCGCTGGGTTTCGTCCGATCCGGCCGAAACAGGAATTCTGTTAAGCTTGATTAGGTACCTACTTACAGACACACCTTACTTTTTAGTTTGTACCACCTTTCTAAAAAAACATATCCTTTAAAACCCGTCTGCTAATTGAATGTTAGGTTGCTGATTCTGATTTCTGCGTAGCACTATAATCGCAACAGTTTGCACCCGTTCCTCCAGCCTCACAGCTCGGGCTGCGATGGCGCGGGCAGCCGGCGGTCAGAGGGCAGCGCAGCCTCGTCTGGCATCATTTCAATCATTAAGAAGTTCGGCGGCAGACACAAAGCGGTGATTGATGCGCCGTTTACCAGCCGCGGTGGCACCGACCGGTAAAAAACGACGCTTAATTAACTCGTTTGGCACCGCCGCTCATTAGAATTATTAATCAAACCGAGGCGGGGCGATAGCGCGAGTATGATGTATTGAGCTTTGATTACATTAACGCATTGGGCCGACAGTAATTAAAACCTCGCCGGGATGTCCGCGGCTGCTGATGAACAAAGGAGCAGTGGTTTAGGCAACGTCAATTATAACAGTTTTAATGGAACCAGAAGAAAAATGATTTCGCTAATGCAGGTGCCTCCGCCTACGATTACTTAGATTATCACCTGCGTAGATAATATGCATATGAAATTGTGAAATATTGTATTTAATATTGGTATAATTTATTTATTTATTTAAACTTTTCGCACAAAAAGGTACAAAGGCGGACTTAATGCCTTAGGCATTCTCTACCAGTCAACCAAGGGTGGTGAAGAGATTGGATGGCAGGTGCTTTGGTTGAGAGGAACAATGATAACATTAAAAAAAAACTATTAACACAAATACATAAATTGATTATATACACATACATACTATTTACTATAATATATACTTATAATATATATATATATACATACAAATTCAAGGGAGAGAGGTGTTGAGATGACTCTACTCTATTTGTTTTGAAAATAACTCTGCAATTTCCGCTTAAATGCATACCGACTGGTGGCCGTCCTGATATCAAGAGGAAGTGCATTCCAAAGAAGAATGGACTGAATATGAAAGGAAGAATGAACAAAGTCAGAAGTATGAGAAGGACAGAGTAGGAGAAGATTGTTAGAAGAACGCAGATTCTTAGCGTGAGAAGAACATAGATATTGGAAGTGAGACACGAGATAAGAAGGAGGAGTGGGAGAGTTGAGAAGGGAGAAAAGCGTCGTCAAAGCGCGCAAACTTCTTCTTTGACGAATGGACATCCATTTGAGCTCAGACCTATATTTCGATACATGCTCATATTTCCTGAGGTTGAATATGAACCGTATACCATTGTTGAGTAATCTGTGAACTAAGCAGGTGGACCACGACCGAATCCCGGTAAAGCAGGATTAGGGGGTGGTCTATAACCAGCAATGGGTGAATCGGGGCTGAAATCATGATGATGATAGGTAAAACCAGGTTTTAACACAGGTTTAAACATTTTGTAAGTTATTCAGGGACATTCTCTCTGTTGACTGTTAAAGTCTGACAACCAACCTTACCAAGAGATATCAACAAACCAGTAACTGGGTTGTGGATGTCAGATGTGCAGTTGCTTCGCGTAAAACCTATATTCAGCTGCATCCGGTTAGACTGGAAGCCGAACCCAACATATTGGGAAAAGCCAGGCAGCTGATGATTCTCTTTCTGTTAACTTGTGAGAATTAGCCATGACCATTATAATAATACTTATGGTGAGATGAACCGACAACATTAGATTTATGTAACGGTACATAACAGAAGTTTTTATCATCGTTACTGCCATCGTATCAGGAACTGCATATGATAACTTAACCATCTTCAAACAAGCCATAAACATTGCTAAAAGAAGATACTTATAATTAAGTAACTGTGAAAATAAGTTATCAGTTACCAATAAACTTCTGTAATAAACGCACATGTTTTGTACGTAGCCTATCTCATGCGAATCTATCTCAATCTATAAATAATAATAAAAACATTGAATGTGAGACATAATTCTACTGCTCGTTAACTTCATAAAGATATAAATCGTTGAAGAAAACCTTTTCCTATTTGTACATAATTGCTCTTGGCTTCTTTTGCGATATTAGAAGTATTAACAAGCAATTATTTGATTGTATCTGCGCTAAATTTATTGTTGCCCACGGGCCGTGAGAGGCATTTAAAAGGCAAATAGAAAACGCCATAAAAGTTAAAAAAGCTTCATAAGTAAGTATTTTACTTTTCATTTATTTTATGGCTTTGTCATTAATTTTATTTCAGAAACCTGCCAGCCAATTGGTATTTAATTAGATTACGTTACAGAGCAAGTTGTAGAAATGTCTATAATGCGTTTAGATATAGTTTAATTAATGTTCAAAGATAATCATTAATTGTCTTAGTTTTGCATTTGTTGATTGTTTTCGTAATCATCGTACTCGTTGTTAAACATAATTCAATCTACACATAAAACAACAAAATCTAACGTTTGGATGGATGTATTTCGTTTCTCATCACGTCATGACTGCCGAAAAGATTAGAATTGAGTTAATTGAGTTAGTGATGAATCTGAAACCCCGGAGGAATACATCATGACGAAGAGGCCTTGACAAAAGTTTAAAAACATTGTCAATAAATGTTGGAGGAGTTAAGTGCGTAGGTACCCTTCTCGAAGTCCCAAACTTTAGTAAAAGGGGAAACCAATTAATTAAGCCATCCGTACTTACACAAAAAAACGAAACGTAACCACTCTCCATTTTGAAAACTCAAAGCCTTTCCCATTATTGTTTTATAAAAAAAACAACATTATCGCGCAAGCTTTCTTCAGTTCTACAAGTATATTCATACGTCGTGTTGTGCTGATCCCCTGGTGGCCCAGCGGTGGGCGTGATGTCCCGGCGAGGCGCGATCTAATCTCGGAAGATAACCGAGCCACATAAACTAGCGGCTACGCTGCGCTGACGCACCTAACTGAATGTACGTATGAGTGGGTACTGGAACATTTAATACTGCTTTTTATATTCTGGATAGAATATTGTGTGTTTTGATTATACTTGTAAGCTGTGGCGTTATTTCCAAAAGGAGCGCTTTTATAGTAACCTCTATGAGAAAGAAAAAATGCATTCCAGCGATCACTCAAATACGACCTCATCCAATGTATCTTCGCCTTCTATTGCACGAGAACATAAAGAAAATTACTTAGGTATCTATTACTACATATTTCATTAGGTTTGTATTTTAGTCTTTGTTATCCTGAATTTTGAGTGTATTTTAGATCAATTTTGTCATGAGTCTAATAAAAATTCAAGACAAGCATTAATTATTACCTTTCACTTAGAAGTACCAAAGGGCTGTTTTCATAACAAATTGTTATAAAAAATAACAAAAATAAATTGGTGGTTGCTATTAAATAAATTGGTCATTTTGCGTACTAGCTTCTGCCCGCGTTTTCATCCGCGTGAAATTCTTGTTCTAAGATAAAATATCCTATGACACTCTGCAATACTGAAGCTTCCCATTAGTGAAAGGATTTTTGGAATTGGATCAATAGTGCCGTTTATATGCCTCCCTGCATACAAACTCACCAATTTTTATTTTTAATATTAGTATAGATATAATAAAACAATCATCCAAAGCCCATAACATTAACACGAAGCATCGCCATTGTGTTACCATCTAATTTGAATTCAGTAATTTTTAGAAAGTTCCAGTCTATGTGTGTCAATAAATTGGTTGATTGATGACACAGTTATTAGCCACGTTTTATAAATTAGACACGCGTATGTATGTAGGTAAATGAGTGTAGCACCTAATAATAGATTTAATGAGCGCACTCGACGTCCAGCGATGATTTATTGTCCAATATAAATTGGCAATGGAGTAACGAAACGCTCATGTAATTGGTTATGCGTGCCTTGTTGAGTGTTACTAGCCAGGCTCTATTTCCCAGAGGTATAGTTGACTTGGAGAACGCAACTTGCTACTGTGAACATATCAATCATTACATCTTTCGCATGAAGTCTTCTTTCCTCCTTCAACTTTGCTTACAGAACTGAGCCATATTAATCTAAATCTTTCAATTATTAATTTCTAAGACTGCGTACCGTAGTACATTTTAAATACTAATAATTTAATTAATTCCTTAGTTCAATCATTTGTTTACTATGAAATATATGTACATTATGCTAATACAAAATTATACAATTTTATGTACAAGTATGTAGGAAAGGGGAGGAGCATAAGAAAGAGGGCATAAAAAAATCGTCCGCATCGCTAACAATAGAAAAAATCATTCGATAGAGCACGTGGTAATTAATTTCGATGACTTAGGTACCTTACTCAATTCGTATGTCCGTAGAGAAGCAAAACACGCACCAAGGCGGTTTTTCGTCTGCGCTGCGGTAGCGTACCGGTTACGCGGGTCTGCGCGATGCCTACGCATGCTACGACGCCTACGCGTGCCTACGTTGCGTCTGCGCTGCGGAAACGTAGCGGCTACGTGGGCCTGTGCGATACTTACACATGCTACGACGTCTATGCGTGCCTACGTTGCGTTTGCGCTGCGGAAGCGTAGCGGCTACGCGGGCCTGCGCTATGCCTACGCATGCTACGACGCCTACACGTGCCTACGCTGTGCCTGCGCTACGCAAGCGAAGCGGCTATGTGAACTTATGCGCCGCCTTCGCATGCCTACGCTGCGTCTTTGCTACGCTATATAGCGCAGTAACTACGCGGACACACACGTGCCTACGCCGCGCTGCGCATCCCCAGGCGCTGCGTCTACGCGATCGCGACGTCATGTGACGCCTGCCCGACACCTATGCGGTACCTACGTTACATCCGACTAACACATCCGACTGACAAAGCCATAGTACACTTTGTGTTACTTTGGTAGTTTCATATAATCTAGCTATTGCTATTTGCAACCTTTTACTGGATTTCCCTAGATTTTGATCTTCTAATATCAGCGTGCTGACTGTGCTGGAATCCGTAATAATAAACTTGCTACATGATCTTATTTTTTTTTCCTTTTTAGGGTTCCGTAGTCAACTAGGAACCCTTATAGTTTCGCCATGTCTGTCTGTCCGTCCGTGTGTCTGTCTGTCCGTCCTCGCTTAATCTCTGTGACCGTTAGCACTAGAAAGCTGTAATTTTGTAGGAGTACGTATATCAGTTACACCAACAAAGTGGTAAAATAAAATTTTGGAATTTTTTTTTTTTTTTATGGTAGCTCCCCTACATGTGAAGTGGGGATGAATATTTTTTTCATCATCTACCCCATCGTGTGGGGTATCGTTGAATAGGTCTTCTAAAATGGCTTAGGGGTTGCTAAAATTATTTTTCGATTTAATGCTCCATTTACAAAATATTAAAGTTTAAAGTGCAAATTTTTGTTCCAGTAGTCCCCCCCTCTAAAAGCTAAACTACTAGCTTGAAAAATCTGGAAAAATTCTTGATGAAAGTGCATTTCATGAACTTTAAAGGAAAAGTATAGCGGTTAAGATAACTTTATTAGTTTAGCAGTAATAGTCGTTGAACTTGGGTGTTGGATAATTTTGTACCAAATACAAAATCCTTAGCATTAATCCTTTAAAGTGACTAAGATGAAGTAGTGCTTGTTTATAATGGGTAAAGACTTGCATTGAAAACCAAAATATGTTTTTTTTTTTACCTATTCAGAATAAAGAACAGCAGAATCGTACTACATTGTGATAACGGGCTACTACGGAACCCTACACTGTGCGTGGCCCGACACGCACTTGGCCGGTTTTTTTATTGTATGTACAGTCAACATCATCTGCCTAGCCTTTTCCCAACTATGTTGGGGTCGGCTTCCAGTCTAACCGGTTGCAGCTGAATACCAATATTTTACATGGAGCGACTGCCTATCTGACCTCCACAACCCAGTAACTGGGTAATACGATACCCCTAGGTAAGACTGGTTGTCAGACTTTCGGGCTTCTGACTACCCGTAACGACTGTCAAAGATCCACGAATGACAGCCGGGACCAACGGCTTAACGTGCTTTCCGAGGCACGGAGGGGTCACGGTATGTAAAGATGGTCACCCATCCACAGACCAACCGCGGCAAGCGTAGCTTAACCTGATCGATCGATCTGTGCGGCTGTTATTATTTAGCCACGGACCCCTTTATGTACAGTCAACAAAAGAGATAAATATGTAGGATCGTCGGATATGGTCGAAGTTTAGTAAGAAACTATTGGACGTTGTCGACTGAAATTTAATTTGATAAATGAGCTGTTTATTAATAAAATTAAATTTTATTCGAGAACATACTTACCTCCTTTTTTGACTGTACACACAAAACAACATTGAGAAAAATACATAAACATAGAAGAGAACAAAGATGAAGATATTCTTTTCTAACACCCACTCCATGAATTCTGCACCCCAATTGCGTAACACATACTTTCTTTCACAATCCGAAGTTATACAAGCATCGCCGCATGAAATGTATTGTTTTAGTTTTTACCTTAACAAGCATTTTTGCTTATTCGCCGATTAAGAGCGGGCCATATGACAGGCTAAAATCTGATTTCACCCGCGCCTCATTGCATACCCCTCTCATGAAACACGATGAAAACACAACACAATCCCTTCCCGCCAGCAGAAACTTTTCGCCCGGTGAAAACAGAAGACGAACTAACAGGGGATCGAGGAGGTGGGAGGGGGGGTGGAGGGGGTTCAAGGGATCATACCGGACATATATTTGTGTTTGAATTTAAATGTTCTGTAGTAAGTATACGCACAATAATCAGATAAAACGGCTCTATTCAATGTACATAAATTTGATCGCTGTGCAAGTAAGCAATTATTATTCAATATTATTGTATGTCCGTCAATCTGTTCCGATGCTGGTAACAGATTCACGGACATACAAGTAATACAACCTATGAATTTCCAATTCCGGATTGAAGGAGAGTAAACCGAGTTGAATGAACTAAATTCAAGGTACGGCGTTCATTTGTAATTTTATTCGAAATCGAAAATTTATAATTTTCGATTCCGAATAAAATTACAAATGACAATTTTTAGATATTTTCTTGTACCTATTTGTGCTGTGAGACCTTGCTTCTTGCCAAATTTCATGATTCTGGCTCATGAAAATTATTAAAACCCATATGGTACACCCATAGGGTTTTAATTTATTTGCGAGTGTCAAAATTTGCGACATGAATGCCAATTTATGCCAGCTGCTAAGTCAACGTCTTAGAGGCCTGATATTTATACAGCTCCAAGGAATCATAGACCTAAGTATTTGATATCAATTTCAACTTGACACCCCCACGCATTCCTGAGAAATAGGGTCAGACAGATAGACAACGAAGTGCTCCTATACGGGTTTCGATTTTTATACTACACTAACTGAACTTCGTACCGCCTCAGTTTTTTTTTTCTTATTTTTCCCATGTTTTAATAATTATTCTGCTATTCGGGCCGAAGACAATTCCAACAAACAAAAGATCATAAAAATCAATCATCGTTCTTGGGTTATAAATGGTGTTTATAACCCGATTTGTTTTATATTATATAGATAGATTATGAATCATGATCAAAACAAACCCAATAAATTTGTTTTTTTAACGATATGAAGACTAATATAATGGTATCCCTTACCATAAACTTTGTTAATTTGAGTTGATGAATTTAAGCCTTTTTAAAATGACGACGTCATAAAAGTCATATTACGAACGAACTCTATCCAAAATCTTAGAATATTTGTTACACCGCAGTGATCTGCTGATCACCCTATTTCTCGTAATGGTTTTTCAATTACAATATTTAAACGGAATAATATGATAATTGGCCATTCTCTTTATTTTTAATGAAATTCTTCAGGGTACGTAAAAACATCTGTTTATTTTGCATATACTTACTTTACGCTAAGCTTGAATTCAGAATTTTAGAATGTCATTTGTCTTAGTCATGTTTTGGAACTAGAAACACAATATTGACGTGAAAGAGTTTAAATTCCAAAGTAACCAATTTTTATTTAGGACCTAGTATATGTTGGGCGTCACGACATCTTCGTGGAAATGAGTGTTAACCGAGTAAAAAATTATAATGGTATATCGTGGATTTTGCTTTGCAGGATCGTGCAAAGTCACTAAATTTGCAGCAGTGATACCCAAGTAAAAAATAATATCGTTATGGTGGATTTTGCACTTTATTGTGCAAAGTCAAATGTCATGAAAACCTTTCCTGCGCGAAGTGCGAGTAGGAAAAAAATCCCACCGAAAACATTTGTGAAAAAGAGGCCAAGTTTGGTACAAAAAAAGTAAAGGATAGTCGGCTTCGCCGATTAAAAAATGGGGATCTATGTACAGAAAGTCGAAAGTTTATTAGGTTCCTCTTTTTATCAAGTTACAATATAAACTTTCTTTCAACTTAGCACCCATTTAGACCTCAATTCTTTTATCGGCGAAGCCAACAATCCCAAACATTGTGATCCGTCACAACCTTTATTCATCCCCACCAAAAAAAGAAAGCTAGTTATGAGAACACTCTCCGTATGAAATATTTCATGTGCACACACACCGTTTCGTACTTTTGTCTACAATAAACCCATTAATTACCTGTTTTAGCTTTCTGGTTTATTTCTTTTTTATTCCAATAAGAATATAAGTACCAATAACCTTCCCGTATGTTAAAATTCGAAATTGATCGTCTAAGGTCCACCTTACACGTAGTTTTGAGTAGACGAATTTGGATTCTGAGTTAATCGCATTAAGATCTAAAATCTCGAGCAGGAACTTTCAAATGAACGTGAAATTGGCTAGTTGGCTATGTTGTAAATTATATCCGCAAGAAAATTGACCGAAATGCAGAACAATGGCGCTAGTTGTACTATACCAATCAAAAATATGTCAAATAAAATGAATGTCACTTTGAGTTTTTAAATATCAACATCGAATTATTTTAATATTTTTATTTTATAGTTTTGACTCGGTATTTATTCAGTTTGTCAATATTTAACATTTGTAATAATCGTTTTGGAAGTGGTTTTAGTTATTTTTCCATGTTTTATATTTCACAGTTTCTTTCCTACAAAGTGATAAAATACGAAAATATTGTTTACGTAATTAAATTATATCCAGCGCAGCCGAAAATTTGAGCGCAGTCCTCTCGTCTCAACAGAGCGACGGCGACTGATTTGTGAAACAAACGTATGTCTCAACCTCGTGTCACGCGAGACGGAAGACAGCGTATCTCGCGGATTAAAAATGTAGTAAGCGCCAAATGCTTTTTATGCGATTATCTTTTAAAATAGACAATATTTTAAAAAATCGCTTGGGTCATCCCTAGGTTATAATGAGTGTTATTATTTATCTAATTTGTGGTTCCGTAATATGCACCAAAATAGAATGCAAACCAAAATAGTTGAAAATTAGAGGTAACTTTGTGATAGTTTTCTATCGAGAAAATTTTATCGTACTATGTTTTCGTCTGGGTCGTCCCTTACATTTATAATGAAGTTTCCTGCCATATACTTTTTTTGCAATTTGAACATGGTTTACTACTGTTTAAATCTAATCTAAGATTGAAGATTTGCCTTTGGACCTGCATATTCGCTGAATAAACTATCGCGCCCACCACAAGTACTACTTTATCTATTATATGTATTTTAATGTTTACCCTAAATAAATCGATCAATCAGTAACGGACACAAAACAGTGATTTTATTTCCTGTATACATCCCGTGTGATTCGTATCCATCGATAGTCTCTACATACTACATTTCCGTGTACGGACAAACTGCCCGTACAGAAGTATTTCGAAGGAAATTCCTAATCCATTGCTTCATATGTTTGAAAAAGTAATCTGCTCGAAAACTAAATAACGCAATGAATATTGTCGAATCGTGTGTTACGCAAATACCCCGGTGGTAAAAGTAAACATAAAACAATAATTCATATGACTTTCTTGAAATCAAAAGAAACGACAGATGTCACACTTCGTGCAGGGCAACAAAGGACGGTAATCAAATGTTCGATTCAAGAAGCGCGTGCGCACTTAACCACAACCCCATGCGAATCCCCACTATATTCATGGGAAAATATACGTCTTATTATCCTTAATATAACGTTCAATTTCGATTGTGGTGGCAATGGTAACAATTCGCAAGCAGTTGATGGGTAAACGCAAAACAAAGGACACGCGCTTGTCTTTGTCTTTAACCACACGGGAGGTTTCGAAAAGCTTGTGGTCCAACGGTAACACAACACTTATGATGCTTTAAGCATTTCGCAATGCAATAATCATTATTTAAACAGCATGAAATATTCCATGTCTGCGTCATTTTAAATGAATGGCAGAAGATTAATTTACTATCAAAAGAAAATCTAAGATATTCAACAGTTGAATGTTGCATTTAGGAACTGATATTGATAGCTGCCGAAAACCATATTTATCTATATTGTTCATACTATATTCCTAACGATTTAAGATTCATAAACAAAATTATACCTTCAATGGATTCGCGCAGTGATTGATTGATTGCAGTGATTCTAAAATATTGCAAAATATTTCCACAAGTCTAACTGTTAATCCTCTCAAAATAACAGGATATATGGGCCAATCCCCTGCGCCACTAAATCTTTTTCCTGCTAAAAGTGACGAGGATTGATTAGTATTATCACATTACGAGGAATTGTCTCGTCTCGCTGAGGACGCAGACGGGAAGTGGCTGTTTATTCTGTTTACCGTGCGGTCATCGCGACATCGACGCTCGCGGCGTAAGGATCGGTGGATGAGTCTTTTCTTATTCTAGTTTTAATAAAACTTGGATGAGAAAACTTTAGAATCTCCAATTCTCGGAACGGATTTACCTTAACAGACCCTCCACCATGTACAGTCACGAGCACTAATATGTCAACACTTGGCAACTTTCAATTGCGATTTCTTCACGAAATAACGAATGCAAAGTTGAAATACGACACATTACATAAACCTATAGGATCGAAAATACTATGTTCGTAATAACATACATTTCCATTCAAAAATAAAGAAGAAAATCGCTTTTGAATAAAGCCATACTGTAGACATACTTATGCTCATGACTGTAAGTATTAATGCGTCAATATGGCTGGATTCGAAATCTTAGAAGCAGAGACTGTGACTCTGTGTTTTCATATGTCGACGACTAAGAAACTACTTCTCAGTTATTCGCCGACCCGAGTGACTTAGTTTTGGGGAAGCCTAGATCCAGCACCGGTAGACCGACGACCTTGTGAAGGCCGCAGCCCGCAGGAACCCGTTGGATGCACAGGACCGGTCGAAGTGGAGGTGCTTGGGGGAGGCCTATGTCCAGCAGTGGACGTCTTTCGGCTGAAATGATGATGATGATGATGAGATCCAGCACACAGCAGTGGACGACTTTCAGCTAAACGATGATACTGATGATGACTTTCGCGGAAAGCTAATTTCAGACAAAATCCTTGTATGAAATCATCAACTCGCACAGAACAAGCGTCTTTCGGTAAGCAGAAGAAAAGGCCTTTGTCCCTTTATTAAACATTCTTGGATAACAAACAACGTTCGCCGTGTCCGATGTTCGGAGCTGCACAACGTGAGTTAATCCCGGCATCGTTAGTCGCAATCAAGTCATTCAGTTCATTACCGCAGTTGCCCGTGCGCCGCCCAGCTCCCGACATGTCGCCGACTATCACGTTCATTGTCACAGGTATTTGGTTTTAAAACTCCTTTTTATTTTTATCAAGTGTTCCTTGACCATTTTATCGATTTTGTCTTGTTTTTCGAGAAATTACGTTTACTCAAGGCCCCTAACGTCTAACACTGAATCTTTGTGATGTTTGAGTCTGTAACCCTGAATGTAATAGCACATTCAAGGTTTACCTGTGGTTTTACACTACTGGATCCAGACTAGACACTAATTAGGAGATTTGAAGAAATGTCTAAACGTTACAAGCCATTATATTTGTGTTTGATTGTGGGATTACTTATGCATTCTTACTGTAGGCATATGGATGAAATAGAATGAAAAAACAACTGCACAAATCGCAATCAAGGCAATTTTATTTTGGTTTTTGTGATTCACCATCTGTACCTGCTTATTTCAACATCGATACTACAATATTTAGTATTCCAGTGCTAGTGCTGAACGCGGCAGTAGACGCCGTAGCACATCACTCGCACGACAAAAGCGAAAGACACGACAAGCCTGAGAAGCACCCATCATGCCAGGAGTTCACTCAGGGCCTCTCGTTCAACGACAGCCAAGCTATCGGCTCCTGGCACCTGCTGCACTATAGGACAGAGAAGACCAACGGAGCAGGGGATTCACACTGCGTTCAGTTCAGCGCTGTTAACGATCAGGTATGAATAGTTAGATAATTTAATTTTATTATCAGCCATGTAGCAATTGACAACCAGGAACGAACATTGATAACCAGGCTTGCATATTGCCGTGTTAGCTATTTCTTTATCCAGTATTATTTCGGGCATCCTCCAAATTTTTTTTTTTGTGACTTTTAGATTAACCTGTTTACTTCCTAGGTAGCATAAGTAGTTTATAACCCTTTATCTTTATAAGGTAATTCTATGGTAAGTTCTCCGTTACTTTGTTGACTGCCTGTTACGACAAAGGTCAACCAATTATAGGTCTTCACGAGAACCTTGCGTAGTATCGTTTATCTAATAACTGCGTAGTTCACTCAGTCCCGACGACGGCTAATTTTTACAATTATGTTTGGTTTCTCGATACAGACTAAAGGTCATAGCCCACTTACACGACTCTGCTCCCACCCGGCAAAAAGAATATAATTGAAATATGGGCTTTAAATATTGCTCTTTAGATATATTTTACATTGGCATCATAAATTAGCAGATACCTCGCTGTCATCGAGCTTACTGCCGTCAGACTGCTCGGTAGTTGACGCCACGCTGGCCGCACGTTGTAGACGAGCAGTGAGCGCGCGGACACCGCGCCGACCGACGCGGTGTCCGCGCGCTCACTGCTAGCAGTCGCCACGCCGCGCCGTCGCCGCTCAGTCGGTCAGTATCCTATCTACCAAGCAATCCGCACGCTCGATCTCTTTCCCAGTGTTTTCGCAGGTATTGAACATCCATTATGCACAAAGAAAAACTTATAGAAGAAGTGCGAAGATATCCCTATCTGTATGATGCTTGTCTAGCTGTCGCCGTGTGGACTGCTGGGTGCCTGCTAGCTGTCGCCGCGTGGACTGCTGGGTGCCTGCTAGCTGTCGCCGCGTGGTCTGCTGGGTGCCTGCTAGCTGTCGCCGCGTGGACTGCGAGCAGTCGTCTTAGTTTAGGGCGGTGTTGGGTCGGAGCGGTGTTGGAGCAGAGTCGTTTAAGTGTGCTATGACCTTAACCCTGCAAAAACTTAAGTATGACGAAATTTATCTTGGTTTACCTGTGTGAATGATCATATGGTTAGAAAGGGGGTAACTACCGAGATGACGACTAATAGAGCAGCATGGAAGAAAAGTACATGTTGCGCCGACCCAAAATAGTAATAATAAATAAAAAAATTATTCAATTAGAAAGTAAAGTAAAAATGGATAAAAAAATGGAAAATAAATTGGAATTGATTATGGTGATATCGTGGTATACCTGATCTCCCCATCTACTAGGCCATTGAGATTTGAGAGTCCAATGATATTGTCATCAAAAATCTTGACAGTCGGATTGGTACCTATTAGGTGTAATTCATAATTTTGTATTTGAATTGACAGGAAAGAAAGGACCTGAAGGAGTTGCTTGGCAAATTCGTAGAGAACCTAAAATGGGAGAACCTGGTTCTGAAAATGCAGATCCCGTGTGCAAGTCTGAAGAGCAACAAGACACGTGACTACTACCTGGAGAAACTTGAGGGTGATGGATCCTACAGGACTTTGCAGATGCCTCCATCTACAGGTACGAAATGACACAATAGAATTCAATGACATTATGTTATGAAAAGTTTATATTTGGTCCCATTCAGACAGAAGAAGAAAAAGAAGGTGATAGTTTTTACCTACTGCAGCAGTTACTTATAAGTCGATCTACCTATATTTATAGTAAAGAAAGGTTATTTGGTGAGGGTGGCAATTTGGTGATAGACTCTTAAAAGTCTTCCAAAACATTACCTATGCACGCAATGTCGCGTAATGATGTCACTACGTCTTGTCCACCTTTGTGGTCAACTGGTTGCATCATTCTGCGTTACTGTGTGCATAGGTAACGTTTTGGAAGACTTTTAAGAGTCTATCACCAAACTGCCTCCCTCACCAAATAACCTTTCTTTACCCAAGAGTTGTATATTATAATCATTTGCAGGTTTCAATTCCTATAAAAGAATACAACTTCGTTGATTTTGAGCAGGTGATTGGGTAATCATTATGATGACTACACCTGTCTTTATTGTATTCAGTATTGAAGGGCATGGGGAACGCAACTAACTAAAAAAGTATAGTAACTAATTAATAAAACATTAATTATGTCGTAGCTAAACTAGACCTGGCAGAGTTCCACCGCTACCCGATGAGGCTGAAGGTCATCGAAAGACAGTACCTCGGCATGATGGACTGTCATGAGAAGTTCGTCTTCATCCTGGGGAAGCAGCCTCCGGAAGGCAAGGAAATTGACGAGAAACTCAAGAAGATGATCGAGGTCTACTGGCCAGAGGAACTGTAACCTAATTAGTTCATGTTTTATTTAAGAAGGAACATAATTATTTAGTTTTTTTATACTACCTATATCCTAATAGTAAATAAAATCCCCTCTTTTATTCTCGAAAAATAAGTAATAAGTTTGGTTGGTTAATTTAATGCACAAATTGGCGTATGATTTGGTAAAACTTGACTATTCAATTAAAAAATAACAGCATAAACAAAATAAGTTTAACTTATTTCGCACCACTAGGCCTGTGTTTTACCTTACATACATCCGTGTCTGGATTTTACTGTTAAAGGGCTTTGCACCAGTAAATCACGTGTAAGGCATATTTCCAAAAAATCTACCAACATTTAACCACCAACCTACTTTGCGTGATATTACAAATCTGTGTTCAATACAACTGCATGACACACGATATACAAACAATAATAAGTATAATTGCTGTACTATTTCCGGCAGGTTTAGGAAATTAGTATCGAAATAATCACAAAACCAACGGACCCATTACTTTGGAAGTCACCCCACTGCGCAACCCCTGCGTTCTAAAGCACCACTCAAATTAAGTGTGGCTCGATCAACAGTCATTTTCGGTTACAATTAACCACACATTTGAGTGAAAAGTCAACCACCCACTCCAATTGATTTATTGTGTCCTACGAGTTCCGCCATTTTGTGGCGGATGTGTCTTGCAACTAATTGTTATTCACTGGAAGCGGTATTTTGTGATCCTTAAATTTATTAGGATATTTTTGCTAATAATTATGATGCTTTGGTATAGGTACAGACATGAAAAGAAAGTCGAAGTTTATAAAATCAACATAGAGTTTTCGCTGAGAAAAACTATACCATTCCATCTGTTCGTTTAAAACTACGAATACAAAGGTATTGCAATCAACTATCTATTTGGCAATCGTGGTGGTTATGGTAGTGGGTACTTACCTATCTGGTATTTGAGGACGGTGCATTGAAGATCTATTTAAAGGCTTTTAGGTTTAGTGGTAGAAGTCACGTTCAATTTTGATGATGGAAAGAAATACCTAAAATGTCTAAATTAGATAATTGAAGACCTAAATATGGAGAACAATAAATAGGTAGATCATAATGAATAATTTTGGGAAAATGTTGTAACTAGGTAGAAGTTTACAAAAAGTAATTAAGTACTTACTTAGTTGAAAAACCTGTCCTGCAAACTTCTTTTTCATCATTAATATTACTTCCGGTTCGAAGTACGCTTACGAAAGGCACAAAAGTACGCCAGTCATTTCCATACGAACGTGCACGATGTCGCATGTCGTGTGCCGCGAAGGGTGCAACGCTGTTCATTTGTCTAAACGCAGTAGCGTTTTAAAGGGCCCTACGCGGGGGCTGGGAAAGTGTTGCACTTTACAAAAAGTTAAATCGCTCCTCGAACGTACGAGTGGCGCTG
The DNA here is from genome assembly GCA_916614155.1 of Mesoligia furuncula. Lineage (NCBI taxonomy): Eukaryota > Metazoa > Arthropoda > Insecta > Lepidoptera > Noctuidae > Mesoligia > Mesoligia furuncula. Next base: position 10,344,012 of record OU744793.1, on the reverse strand, counting down.
CCTGTTTCGGTAACCGTCGAACTTTTATTTAATGACGAGTACTTGACTCCACTTCACTATTAAATGACGTTGAATACAAAGCCATGTAGGTACGTTAGACTCTATTAGGCACCCACACATTGCTCTAAAGTTATATATGGTATCACAACTATTATTTTATACACGAACTTCTAACGTTACTGTGTAGGAGTTAATTCGTACGAAGCAAAACCATCAAATACAATGTAATCACTTTGTAAGTTTTTAAATTACCTACACTCTCCTCGAGTTATTATGTCGAATTCGACATCAATCCTTGGTCACGTCGCGGTCGTATTATTAAAAGTTCAAATAGTAATAACCGCTAAATAAAGCTGATAGGAATCAAAAGAGAAGAAATAACATTATAGAATGTAATTTCAGGCTTGGGGACTCTATCGATGGCAAACTTTTTCAATTACTGTGGCAGGGCATAATTATCGTAACAGCGAAATAATAATTGCAATTACATGTCAGTCTACTGTTAGAGTAAGTATCCCCTACTACAGCCAAATGAGAAATTAATGTGAATTTTAATTCGAAACAAATAAGTATAAAATTGATGCAATTTTTAGAAAAACTCGTGTTGTAGTTTCTGGTAGGCAGATTAAGCCATAGAAATGTAAAAAAAAAACATCTTTCATATATCTATGGATTAAGCAAAAGCAATAGAGCTCATGCCATTAGCAAATTCGCAAAAATGTAATGTTAGTACCTACTTATGTGTATGTTGGAATGGATTGCTCATAAATAGTATAAACGTTCCAATTGTCCGTCATTCGCGCTATAAATCAATGTGTGCAACACACGAGCAGCGCGGCGGGGCCTGTGGCGTGATTGAGCCGCCGTTTACCGCGCTACACACCTGTAATTACTACATATACTACCTCGCATGTTAATTGTTGGGAAAATTCGGAACGAACGTAATGAGCGAGGGTGACTTTCTGACTTGTGGGAACTCGCCTATTGCCAATTAAATTAGACAACTGTTTAATTATATCTCTACCGATTCTTACTGCCGCTAATTTGAGGCCCATGTCATGTAACTGTCACCCGCACTAGGTAGGAGCCAACTAATTAAGGATAGTTATCTACGAATTATTAGACGTTTTTACAATGTGGGGGGAGTGATTTAATAAGTTGGTAATGTTACAGAAAAGAGCTGATTTTCTTTAATTGGAGGCCGTTAAACGTGGTATTACGTAAGATTTAAAATTTTTAGTTGCTTTATTTTTCTTCGTTCTTTTTAAAAATTGGTCAAATGATTTAGTTTGTAATGTTAGTTTTCCAACGTTTTTAGGGCGTCCAGCAAACAATCTGCCAGACCAAGTCGGTCATGCATTGAAATAGGGGGGTTATTCTTCACACTGGAAAGAATATTAGGAAAGTAAGTAAGAAGGTATTTGGGTAATTCTTCAGGGACAAAATTTTCGGCTTAGTAGACATTGGACTTATTCGCGATCTCTATGGGTATATTTCTGTAACCAACTAACAAAACGACATGTAATTTTTTTTTTTGTACAGTTTAGCTTTCTATCTCTTACTGGGACAAATGTTTTTTTTTTTAAATAATTGCTGTTCATGTACAAAATAAAAATATTTGAAGTTTGTTCTTCTGATTCATATAACGCATCCGTTTGCCCTTTTCTGGAACAAAATCGTCGATGTCGCATTTTCACTTTGATAGGTACATCAATATAAATTATAATTATATCGAAAGGAAATGAATTGTCCTCGGATCTTACAAAAAAAATGTGTATTAGTTATAACTACGTTAGTCTGTTTATAAATAAGTAAATAAGAAGTGTCCGGCGTGTAATAGGTACTGATTAATCTGACGTAAGCTGCGCTTGACCGTACTTGGTCGGGTAATAATAATGAGACTATGATGAGAGTCTGGCGAGCGCGGGAGCCGGGGGGAAGCCAGACGTGCAACGGACGACCTAGAAGGTGGACGTGCAGCTGGTTAGCTTAGATCCCGGTGTTGCGAAGGAACATACCTGATTCATCTGTTTAGTTCAGGTGGCATTCTGATTACAAGGCCTACTTCATAACATTTATTTTATTGTTTTAAAACTTCAATCTGTGTTTCGTGTGATGCTTTTGGGTTATTGATTCGTGTAGAAAAATGAAAATAATGAAGTCTTTATGCTGAGTTATCCGTGATTGTAGGCAAAATCCTGATTCAGCTGTTCCTGATTCGTATGGTCAAAACCCCATATGAATAATAAACTAAATTAGTTTTTCCCTCTCCAGCACGAACGGAGCGCTTTTGTTGCGTAATTCTCCCTGTCCAATTTTTTACCGTGTAGGTACAAGATAAGATAAAGATATTTTATTTTGCAAATATGAGTACTTACAGTACATGGTGTTTTAAGGGAATAGGTTCACAAGTCAGTAGTTTTAGTCTTATTTATTATTATTTACTTAGCTATAACCTTTTGAATAATTAAAAAATGACAGGAGTATAAACTTGTTCTAAATGACACACTTTTGATATGTCTTTAGTCTTAATTAAGAATTAATAATTATTGTTTAGTATTTACAATCATAACTAACGGTGTAGGTACCTATTTATTACTTTTTATTTCTGTTTCTGATTCATCTGCAACAAATTCTGATTCATCTGGGCACAAAATCAATATCTTGAAAACTACTTTATAAAAACGAGTCCCTCGTTCAAATCTTATATGTTATTTGGAATACCTATTTTCATATGAACATGTGTTACAAAGCTGAAAGTGAAATTAAATTTTGGCCATAAGGATCAGTCAAAGAATCAAATGTCGAAGAACTACCCATTTATCGGATCGGTTTGAGTACCTACCTAGTTTTAGTTTTTTTTTTTTTTTTATTTGCCGTAGAAAACACAACAACAAGGTCTAAGTAATGTTAGTTCACAAACTAGACTGTAAATTTCGAAAACGCAATGAAGTGCTACGTAAGATCCCCATGGCACACCGCACAGTATAATAAAGTAAACAGTATTACGTCTCGGCAGTGTCCTTAAAATAATTACCTACGGCCGCTCGTTAGATAAATAAAAATAAACATGCACTAGGGTTGCCCACTGACTGTTTCTCTTAGGTTGTAACTGTACTTTACAAGTAGGGACGACAAATTTAATTATGGGAGAGCATTCTTTTTAAAACCTTGCCATTTTTTGAACCTAATATTTCTTGTACCTACATTGAAATGTTTATCATAAGTTGGGTAGCTTCTAGTGTCACGTTTGTTTGTGATACCATCTCGGCATATCTGCACATCTGAAAAAACTGGAAAATGAGAGACACCTACTAAGTACCTGTCAAGGAAGTTAAGATTACTACGCTTCCATAAATATAGAAAAAGCTCCATATCTACTTATAATATAAAAATGAATCGCTGAATGTGTTGCTACGCGCAAATCTCGAACACAGCTGAATCGATTTCGCTAATTCTTTTTTTGAATATTCCTTGGTACGAGGATGGTTCTTGCGCAGAGAAAAATTTAATATATCTATGAGAGTAGGGTAGAAGTAGGGTAGGAGTAAGGGGTAGAACACCACGCAAAGGAAGTATCGCCAGGCAGCTAGAAATAAATAAATAAAAACCAAAAATACCTAATGATATTTTTATAGGTTTCCGCATCCTACCTAATGTAATTGCGGAGCACGTGCGATTTTACACCGAGATTTCGAAGTGTGTCGTTTTGTATGAAGACTTAATACTGCTAACTTTATTATACTGTGCCCACGGCATGTCACAATAGTACAATGCACACGCGTTTCATGCGACATTTTTCAACACACTTGCGAGGAAAAAAACAGACTTGTATCGTTAAAATGATTAACTTTTGTTTTTCCGCCCGCCATGCTAGCCAGCACTACGATGCGCGCGCAGGTGTAAATAAAAGCACAGGACAAAACCGCTAAACAGCCTGTAGAAAAAAAAATATAAACAAAATAATGTTAAGACTGATCGTAGTGTTATCGTATGTCAAATTGTAGTTTAGTTAGTATGGAATTAGAAAGTACTATTGGCATAGAGAAATATACATTAGTTCAGTGAGAATCCGCAATAATAGAACGCCAGTCAGGGTCATTTTCGTTTGGTTTCGGAAGGGACCGGTGAATGCGCAGTGGTATAGGTCTACCAGAATACCATGGCAAAAAAAAAAACAAAAATACTTTGTGGTGTTCATACATTTCACAACATTGGCAATGTCAAATGTATGAAAACCACAAAAGCGGACTGCAGATTATCGAAAGGAAAAAGCACGCGTTTTTATTATGGACTTAAAAGCGGTTCAATAAGAGCCACTTTATGAGCAACTGTGTTGAAAAGTAAGTTTTTATGAATGGTAGATATACCTATATACTTACCTAACTATGTTTTAAGTTCAGATCTGGACTTGCCCTAGGTAGGTAAGTACAGCCGGAGACCCGAGATAACTATCAACCATATAATAGATAGGTAACTACATAGGCAAGTCAAAAAAATACGTTCTGCAGTAGGTATACTTAAAATATTATGACGAAAATAAACTTGTAAAACACAGTTCGTTAGGGTAACGTTTAGTAGCGTTATGCAAAGCTCCGTCGGTACAGCACCGTTTAGCACTCGTAGTAAATTCCTCGGATTTGCATAGCTAATCGGCTGGTTAGCTACACGCACGCCTACGATAAGGGAAATATGCTGTTCAATGATTTATATTCGGCACTTCGTAGGTATTAAGTAGCTACATTTATTAGACATAACAAGGTAATTTGTAGCTTTCGTGGTAATTAATGCGGGTTTAACATGGTAAGGTACCTGAATGTTACGGCTTTCTTTAGGAGTTTTCATTCATTAGGTATGTTCTAATTTTGGACTATCCGGAACTAACAACTGATAATGTCCTTCAATAACGACAAAAGAAATCCACTCAAATTCAAATCCATTATAACGCCTATAACAAGACTTTTCAATATTACACCGTAGATCTGATGATAGGCACGGCAATCAAGACCAAACGACTGACTACGACAATTTTCTCTCTAATTTTCGTTAGTAATAGCATATGAATTACAATCCTTCGGGTAACAAACCGAGACTAAGTGTAGCCGAATGTTCCCGCTGGCCCCGTCTCCGGGGCCATTACCGAGACGATGCCGATACAATTACCAGCCACTGAATAATTTGATAGGGAAAATGATTGATACAACAATCACACGTAATCAGAATCGTGTCGGTGCGATTAGGCCCCCGCGGCCCGCGACAGAGGGCGCCGCGCCGCCACAAACCCGACAATTGCTCACCGACGATTAAATCAAGTCCCCGTTCCTAATGGCTTTCTCTCTTCATTAAATTGTAATAATGGACACTGTTTTTGTCTTTGCGGTGGATATTGGGCGGGGCCAGCTTAATGCAGCTAATGATCTCTACCTACCAACCTCCTGATGTTATTGAGAACAAAGCTGCCTACCGTTATGTTCAAAAATATTTTATTGCCTAATACCTAATTGCCTAACCTTCGAAACCTAAATACTTCTTGACGTGGAAAAACAACTTTGATGTGTATCTGAGTCACATTAGCACCTAAATCATGATTTTCATCACCGCTGAGTTTTATAAAGCCACCTAATTTATGCTGAAGAACTAGCTTGTTTTCGGAAACGTTTTCACGTAGTTAAACGTGCTACCCGACATGCGATTCGACAATTAGCGAGAACACCCAGGGGTGGGAACAACAAAAATAAATTTAGTCTACAAAAAATTAAGCGTCCACTCACGTATGCCAAGCAAGACGCTCGCTAAGCTTTTTCCGGGGATCGAAATACGCCCCGTCAGGGAATACTCAAACTGAAGAGTAACGCTATTTTACACGTAGGCATGTGTTAGATTTAGCTTAGGTAGAGATTAACCTACCTTCATTTATTAGGTCCTACAGATTAACTTACCTACCTACTTTTTTGCATGCTGTAAATTTCACACAACATTGTTATTTAAATTTTTTTCGTGATTTCAGAGTTGGTCCCACAGTGAAAGTTGTTCAGTTCGATGGTCTAGAAGCACCTCTTAAAGTTTGCCGGGTTAATTTTTTAAAACCTTATAGATAATTTTAGGTAGGTATTATGTGCGTGCAGGTTTGTAGGCACTTAAAACAAAATCTTATTGTAATTTATACTTTTTATAGGTACCAAAGTAGGTACTATTGATTTGATTTTGAAAGGGGATTGAAGATTTTTTTATGGAGCCTGGCATACCTACCGTCGTCGCGCATTTTGTTTTTTTTTTTCAAATTGGCGGCCACGCATGAAACCTATACCTATATCGATAGCTGACATCAATGCAAACAGAAAGATTGAACCAAACCTGCGGTGCTATTCTTTAAAAATCTCACCGTGAAAATTTAGGTGAAGTGAGTGTGGAGTGAGCTGTCAATAGTGTCAATTCCTAGTAAAAACAAACTCATTTCACCTAAGTTGTCACGGTGAGATTTTTGTTCCGCCGGTTGTACCCGTAAAGCATCACGTTTCCGCGATAGGTACCTACCTATTAAGAGGAAATGCGGTCGGAGAGACTTTTGAAAAAGCCTAAGTAAAAAGTCATAACTCGAGGTTTGGCTCTTGCCTATTTCCTCCTCCGATATTGAACCAGTTTTATTTAAAAGATATTTCATAAACTGAATGAAGGATATATATAAGGTCCCATTAAAATAGGTGGACAAACTTTTACGAATCATTCAGACCACCAAAATAAGGACGATGGTAAAAAAATATAAAAGAAAAACGCATAGATACTCACAAGAAAAATAAAATCTGCTAACGAAAATACACTAATGTGGGCGCAATTTATTATTTTAGGTCAAAATAAAATCACTTTAATCGGTGTTTTTTTTTTGCTTGAATATGTTTAGTTAGACGTATTGAGCGCTGTGTTAAAATTTGTCCATCTATTTTAATGGGACCCTGTATATACCTACTGTATGTCTCTATGTTTTTCTTTTTTCATTAATAGTTGTCAAATATGTACCTAAACTAGGCCTCGTTCTCTTCTTAGTCTGTGCCTCGTTGACAGCGGAAATTTAGAGCATTTTTGAGGGTTCCTAGTGCTTATAAAAATAATTTATAATCAAAAAGGAAAACATAGGACATACAAGTAGTTTATATATTATTCTGGAAAAAAATCATTGCTTTATGGTCATTAACCAGAAAGAAAACAGTCGAGAGCGTTTCTATGGAGTCATGAAGAAAAGACCACCCGCATTTCCTCCTATCGTTCAAAGTTGATTACGTGACATCCATATTTTTAGGGTTCCGTAGCCAAATGGCAAAAACGGAACCCTTATAGATTCGTCATGTCTGTCTGTCTGTCAGTCTATCTGTCTGTCTGTCTGTCCGTCCGTCTATCTGTCTGTCCGTCCGTATGTCACAGCCACTTTTCTCCGAAACTATAAGAACTATACTGTTGAAACTTGGTAAGTCGATGTATTCTGTGAACCGCATTAAGATTTTCACACAAAAATAGAAAAAAAACAATAAATTTTAGGGTTCCCCATACTTTACCATTCATTCAATCAACTTAAAAATAAAAAAAAACATTGAATTTCATAAACATAAACCTTATGCATAAACCCGGATGTTACGGAACCCTCGGTGCGCGAGTCCGACTCGCTCTTGCCCGGTTTTTTTGAACTTGCGTAGGTAACTTGTTGCTAAGATGTTTAAAATAATCACTCTGAATGTTTAAAAAAAACTGGCCAAGTGAGAGTCGGACTCGCACACGAAGGGTTCCGTACCACAAAGCAAAAACGCTGAAAAAAACATGTTTCTTGTATGGAAGCCCCCCTAAAATATTTATTTTATTTTAAATTTATTATTAAAGTAAAAATACAACTGAGTATTTTGTGAATATTTCAAGTGCCTACCTGTTGCCATTTTTGATATCGAACAAAAAAGGGCAAAAAAAATCGCGTTTGTTGTATGGGGCTCCCATACAACAAACGCGATTTTTTTGCCCTTAAATATTTATTTTATTTTGTTTTTAGTAGGTATTTGATGTTATAGCGGCAACAGAAATACATGATTTGTGAAAATTTTAACTGTCTAGCTATCGCGGTTCTTGAGATACAGCCTGGTGACAGACAGACGGACGGACAGACGGACAGACAGCGAAGTCTTAGTAATAGGGTTCCGTTTTTATCCTTTGGGTACGGAACCCTAAAAATAATCTAAGAAAGCATTTTTTTTTTTCCGTGATCAACTATGAACGTTAATAACTGGGAAACGTGACAATTTATTCCTAATAGGTACCTACCTATGTTTTCTGTTTGTATCATAGAATTATGTACCTACTTCTTTCTTATATCTATGGTTTTCATTGATGTCAGCTATCGATCTAGGTTTCATGAGTAGTCGCAATTTTGATAAAAAAATAAAATGGCGCGACAAAAGCTATGCCACGGACCTTCAAAGCGATCTTAGGATATTCATCTTAAAGTTTCGTTGGTTTAGATTTAGACTCTAGTGGTCGCAAGAGCGCCAGCTGAGCAGGACAGGAAGCAGACCCGGATTTCCGCCTACACCTGCAAGACCTATATAGGCGCCCAGCCAGCCGTACCTACTAGTGCATTTTATATGCAAAATTTCCAAAATGGCTTCGAGATCCCAAAAATCAAGTAGGTACCTGGGGGCCCTGACTTTATAAGTCCGGAACTGACAGGAAGTTTTGATTCGATACCCTTGGCTCTTAACATTATCTTATGGGTTTAAAAAAAGTTCTGTAGCAGCCTGGATTCGTGAATTTGTGACCGATTAAGGGTCGGTACACATCTGACGGAAAATGCGTCGCGTATTATCGGTCGCGTAACGCCAGAACAGACAATTATGTGATGAAACATTCAACCTTTCACACTCAACCGATGATGCGTTAGTGCGTCGAGCGAATAAATAGACGCAATCGCAGTTACGCCCGACGTATTTTCCGTCAGATGTGAACCGTCCCTAATGAATGATATATAATATTTCGCTCCCTATTACCTACCTACGTAGGATTTACGTATAATTTAATTGGCGAAATGTACTAAGTGTACCTAATAAGCATTTCTATAAACTTATACTCGTCTTACAAAGCATAATTATGTTTTTAAACGTGCCTGAACTTTCCAAATAACCTAGTGGTTGAGTAGATAGTAGAACTTCTGGTCAAAGAGTTCGTTCCAGGAAGTGCTGATGTTCCATTTTGAAGAGTCGCATTGCTGCCGACGATTAAATCACTCCATTAATTAAGGGGACCACATGACCGCGGTCACTATCGAACTGCATAAAAAAGAAAGAGAAGCGCCATGACACAACACTAGTAATTTATTGCAAAATATGAAGCAATCAGGTATTTACAGAAAATATATTGTTTGGACTAAAAAATTAAAACACTAGTGCCAGTAGGTATGTTGCTTGTAAAGAATGTCCCAAAATTAACGCAAGATTTGAATTAAATAGAAAACAGTTTTTAGTTCTTTTGATTGTAATTTTTTTATTGAATCATAAGTACATAGGATAGGGTTTTATAGGGAATAACACATCGGGCAAATGGCCTCCATGGCTTTGCATGCACATACGCACTCATTTGTCGAAATTTTCCATGACCATTTTGCATAAATGTGGCTGAATTTCGTTGATGCAGCGTTGAATGACATAGACCTGTGATTTCAAATAACCCCATAAAAATAAATTTAATGGTGTTAAATTACACGATCTAGGGGGCCGATTCTGATCACCAAAACGAGAGAGTACACGACCTGGAAATATCTCATGCAGTAATTGAATTGTTTCACGGGCTGTAGGTATGGCATATGGCACCGTCTTGTTGAAACCACATAATAGCCACATCAGTATCATCCAATTTCGGCAGAAAGAACTTTGTTATCATGTCGCCATATCGAGCACCAGTAACAGTCGAACTGCGGCCGCCAAGCTTTCATTATTTTTGAAATATTGTTCAATAATGAAGACACGTTACACATCGTGTAACGCTCCATATTTACTAACCCTAAACTGTCAGCTGTCGAATTGTTTTTTTTAGGGTTGCCAAAACTTTACTGCACAAATGGCGACAAATTCAAATCTTGCGTTAATTTTGGGACACCCTTTAGAATAATCTGATAAAAAATCAGAGTTATTGTATGTATATAGTACGGTTTTTATAATAAAAAGAAAATTTTTAGAGGTATCTTCATGATTTTTTTTCTATCGTATCAAATTAAGTACCTAGTTGTAGGTATTATGTTTTCAACACACTATCCAGCTAGCATATATCCTGAAGAACATCATATATTTTTCTGATTTTGTTTACTGTAGTCGACCATATACTTTTAGGCATTATAAAACTTGCTATTTTAGGTTTAGGTCCTGTAGTCCCCTTAATTAAATGTATGAATTAATCATCTTCGTCAACTATTAGAACTTCCGTTCGTCCAAAGAAGTGCTTCAAATCGTTGAGTCAGCTGCTTGAATATTGACTATTGTACAGGCGCCAGCACATCAACCTACTACAATCTGTCAAATTTCTTTAACAGATTTTCAACTTTATCGCTAAAGCATAAGGTTCAAAGTTGATTGGAAAAATTTGACAGTTTCGGTTCAGTTTCAGTGTACAACAATACATACCTAGGTATTGGCAATTTGCGGCATCAAGGAAATTTCTATGATGGAGATTCCCTTTAGGTAAGTACTTATACTTCATATTATTTTGACTATAATTTATAATAGAATGTATTTCAACAGCTATACTTACATTTTCGTGTCTGTCCGTGTTCGCGGTGTCCGCGTTGTTTTTCTAAACTAGATAGGTAGGTACCTACCGTACCGTAGGTACCTACGCAAAGGATTTTGATGCGGTTTCCACCATCATCGTTTAGAATATATAAGCTTTATGTGTTTATTACATTAATATAACTTAAATAATAGGTCTTTTCAACACACTTGCTCGTAAAGTGGCTCTTACTGAACCGCTTTTAGGTCCATAATGCAGTGTATTAAAAACGCGTGCTTTTTTTTTACTTTAATCCACAAGTGCTTTATTTCCACAGATACTTATTACTATTATTATACTTATTATTATTATTTTACTTATTTACTAGTCGGAGATGCGCGCTTTTTTAATCTCATCAATTCACTTTTTTTTTAAATAGTCTGTATTGTCCTTGGTCCCAAAATTAACTAATATTTGTTTACCCGGACAATATAACCGTATAGTTTCCGTTAGAATGGACCCGAACACACGAACCTCCGCCGGCTCGGTACTGGGTCCCATCATTGGACCCAGGAATTACGACATACGACACCCTACATTGATTTTGTAAATATTTGTTATGCTACCCATCCAATCTTATGAATGTGCGTTAACTAAGAGAGTTGGATAAAAAAACTCTTAAGTTAACGCCATTAAATATTTCATACATATTTAGCGCGCAAGCATATTAATTTACCTTTATTAAATTCAAGTCTTTAAATGCGATAATCACCATTTTGTTGACAGTGGTAGTCGAGGCTAAAAAACATAAAAATTGGGGATTTCGAACATCCAAACTCCACCACAGGGGCAGTGAATAATACAAAATTTAATTGTTTGACGAATTCATCCATTGTTCAAGTTAAATAAGTAGCGGTAATGAAGTTTTTTGATATTTAATGTCGAGTTTCGCGCCAATCTGTTATACATTTAACTTTTCACAAATATCACGCACACACATGTAGGTAAGATTTAAAATGTGACAAAATATTATAGATAATATATTATAAACAACACGAAAATGCCCAAATGTTAACGTAATATTGAAGCACAGGTCCAATAACACGTATTAATCATTACCGCTACTCAATTTGTGTTCAAAATCGCCGTCCATTATTGTTTTTTTTTTATAGTAATAATGTGCGAAAGCGATTATGCTAAACGATTTTTTTTTTAATTCTCTACTACTTTTAAATCGATACTCGGAAACTGAAATAAAATTATTTTAAGCATTAAGTAAATACGATAAGCATTGTTTATAATAATGATTTATGCTCTTGTAATGTTATTTTTAGTTTTTTGGACACTATATTGAAACTGAATCAATAGGTAACTGAGGACCTTTGACCAAAGTCATTAATTATTGAATTTCGCGCCGAAGTGTTTCTATATTTGAATTTATCTTCGGAATGCGCTCGCCGTGCAAAATTATTTTTATTTATTGTACTTACTACATATTTATTTTTGATATTTTCTAATAGTTTGCTACAGAATGCCCGGTATATATTTTTTAGGTAGGCTTTAGCAAAAGTGCGGGAATGATGGTCAGGTTTGTATCTTGATCAAAATATGATTTGCGACTCTAACAGGTACCTACATCTTTACAGAATTATAATCATTCGAAACATTAATACATCTTTTTCTTAGGGAAAAAATCTAACTAGAAAGATTCTATTCTAATAACTATAATTCTGTAAATACATATACAGAGCGTTAGGTTAAACGAGGGACATACTTTAAGGGGAGTTAGTACTCATGAAAATGAGCAACTTTTACTATGGGGCCGAACCTGAAATCGCAAAAAAAAATCAGCTGTTCAGTACATTTCGACGAGCTATGCGAACATAAATGTAGGAAACGGCTGATTTTTTTTCGCGATTTCAGGGTTCCATCCCATATTAAAAGTTGTTAATTTTCATGAGTACTAACTCCCCTCAAAGTATGTCCCTCGTTTAACCTAACGCTCTGTATATTATAGTCGCGAATCATATTTGATCAAGATGCAACCTGATACTGACCTGCAAATTACAAAAAACGTAAGAAAATTTTAATTGTCCGTGGTCCCTACCCGAAACCAAACGGAAAAGACCCTGACTGGCGTTCTATCATTGCGGATTCTCACTGAACGAATGTAGGTATATTTCTCTATGCCAATAGTACTTTCTAATTCCATACGAACTAAACTACAATTGTTTTTTTTTACAATTGTTTTTACATGCTCTGTGGTCAGTGCTTTTATTTACACTTGCGCGCGCATTGCTAGTGCTGGCTATGCGGAAAGACAACCAGAGCGCCATTTTCCATACAAGTTAATATTTAACAATACAAGTCTGTTTTTTCCTCGCAAGTGTGTTGAAAAACGTCGTATGAAACGCGTGTGCATCGATCATTAGACTCTCGGCTTTCTTATCGCACTCGCCTGCGGCTCGCGCGAATAATACCGCCTCGAGCATAATGATCAACATAGCACACATGTATCATAATGTACTATTACCTATGAAATTGCCGTTCTGCAGTACTGGCCATTTCAAATCAAAATAATTTTTGTTTGGCTAAGAATTCTAATTTCAAATTAATTTTATTTTAAAAACATGGAATTTTTTTTACAAAAGTAGTCATTTGTTTATTGATTAGTGTGTGTTAAATTTTCATCGTATTTCAATCCTTTTCGTCATCATGGATACGTTAAAAATTCGAGTAATTATGGAATATGAGTACCGTCGTGGCAGCAACGCGGCACAAGCGGCACGCAACATCAACGACGTTTACGGAGCTAACACTACAAACCAACGCACCACCTGTTATTAGTTTGCTCGCTTCCGTTCTGGAAATTTCGACCTGAAAAATGAACCTCGCGGTCGTCCGAAGACTTTGGTCGACAATGACGAATTAAAGGCGATTGTGGAAGCTGATGATACACAATCTACGGCTGAATTAGCAGCAGCTTTCGACGTTAGCGTCAAAACAATATTGGTCCATTGGCGTCAAATTGGCAAGGTAAAGGTATTGGTTGGCTTGACAAATGGGTGCCCCACGACTCAATGATCGCCAGCGCGAAGTACGCGTCGAGACGTGCCTTGCACTGCTCAACAGACACACAAATGAAGGAATTTTGAACCGCATTGTTACCTGCCATGAAAAATGGATTCTGTTTGATAACCGCAAGCGCTCTGCAAGTTGGTTGGATCCTGGTTCAGCACCTAAACAATGCCCTAAACGAAAACTTACCCCTAGAAAAGTGATGGTCACTGTTTGGTGGTCTAGCGCCGGTGTGATTCATCACAGCTTCTTACCAAACGGGGTGAGCATTACTGCAGATGTGTACTGTGAAGAACTGAACACAATAATGGAGAAGCTGGCACATCTCCAACCAGCATTGGTCAATCGCTCGTCTCCGCTGCTCCTGCACGACAACGCGCGACCTCATACTGCACAGCAGACGGTCTCCAAGTTGCAAGAACTGGGGTTGGAAGCTCTCCGTCATCCGCCCTACTCACCAGACCTTGCGCCTACAGACTACTACTTTTTCCAGAATTTGGATAACTTCTTGGCGGGAAAAAAATTCAATACCCGAGAGACAGTACAAAATGCCTTTGAAAAATTTGTTGCCAGTCCAGCTGATTTCTTTAAGAAGGGCGGCATCAATAAACTGCCACTGCGTTGGCAAAGATGCATTGATTGCATGGGTGATTTGTAAAATATACATGAAAAAAATTCGTTTAAATTTTTTCATAAAAAACGGCAATTTCATAGGTAAAGACCTAATATAATAAATAAATCTTGTTGTTTTGTCAAGTCGTAAAAACCGTGCGAAACAAGGGCGGGTTGCTACTGCGTAAAAAAATATAGTCTACTTCAAGTTCCGGAGCGGGAATGCTGGAACTTTGAGAAAGATTCTAAAGATATGTGTGACGTACTTAAGCAGGTAAGTCCCGCTCACCCTGGATGGAGAGGCTTGTAACTAGGCAGGGCCGTTTTTACCTAGTGTGCAGGGTGTGCGTTGCACACGGGTGCAGCGGTCCTAGGGGGCGCCGAGCGCCGCTCGCTACGGAGCCCCACTCAGCGTGCGCATTGGCAGCACCATCAGGGATTTTAATTATGATAACACAAAAAATTTGTCGCTAATTAGTCGAAATTTTTCGCCAAATATCAGAATTTGTCCCTTACTGGTTCAAAAGATATAAGGGTTTATAGGAGGCCGATCTGGAGACTCTCCCCAGCAGGGCCACATTTATATCTCAAAAACTAGGACACCTAGCGAAGATCTCTTTTCTCCCATAATTAGTCGCCAAGTAGTTGCAATTTGTCGCCAAGTTACAGATTCAGTCGGTGTGTAATTAAAAAGATATTAAAGAATTCAATTTCCCCATACAGTGGTACAAGCAAGTACAAAATACTTTATGTAGTTTCTAGACAGTATCTATGACGTCTTATGGATGAATGTTTGTTTCGAATTAAATAAATATAAATTTATTCTATAATTTCAACCCACCAAAGGAAAGCTCATTACCATAAACAAATCTAAAATACAAACACAACACACATCAAACGAACTTTTTGGAAATTAATTTTTATAAAATAAAATTGTATTACAATTGACAATACGTTTTCAACGATTAAGTATTTTAAACATTTTACTAATGGTACGATATTTTTTTATTATTCTAACGTTAATTAGAGCTTAACATTGTAAACTGGTAAAACAGTTGCATGCGACTGTACATCTTGACACCAAATAGACCAAGAGCAAGATTGAATGTTTTCAGAGAATTTAAGCAACTCTGACCTAGTAATTTAAAACATAAAAACATATATTTAATTGAGAATTTATCTCTCTCGGACATTTCTAAGGACTTTAGACCGATAAAACTAGAAGTATATCACTACACATATTAATAGAAATATTTTTTCTTGGAAATTTTTCGTGAACTCTTCGATCTAGCTCTTGGGCTATACCTTACTAATTGAACACATTATATCTCCTAAACTAAGACCCGATTAAATGTGACTTGGCGACAAATTGCGACTAATTATGGGAGTAAACACCATCTTCGCTGGGTGCCCTAGTTTTTGAGATATAAATGTGGCCCTGCTGGGGAGACTCTCCAGGTCGGCCACCTTAAACCCTTGTATCTTTTGAACCAGTGACCGAAAAATTCTGATATTTGGCGACAAATTTCGACTAAATGGCGACAAAATATGGGAGAAAACAGATCTTCGCTAGGTGACCTAGTTTTTGAGATATAAATGTGGCCCTGCTGGGGAGACTCTCCAGATCGGCCACCTATAAACCCTTATATCTTTTGAACCAGTAAGCGACAAATTCTGATATTTGGCGACAAATTTCGACTAATTAGCGACTAATTTTTTGTGTTATCATAATTAAAATCCCTGATGGTGCTGCCAGAGTCAGTGACACGCGGCCGGCCAACGCGCACGCCGAGTGGGGCTTCGTAGCGTGCGGCGCACTTGTACTCTATACCCATTCCATTTTGACCGCGCGCTTACTAGAGGGGGCGCTTGGGTAATGTTCACGGGCGCTACATGGGCTAGAGACCCCTCTGTAACTAGGTATTCTAACTGAACAACAAATCTTTGAAACCAAAGTTATTAAAGCTCGTGCCGACACGACAGAGCGACTACAGCCGATCGAATCCGTAAAAATCTCTTCGTGAAAACGTAGGTAATAGTACATTATGATACATGTGTGCTATGTTGATCATTATGCTCGAGGCGGTATTATTCGCGCGAGCCGCAGGCGAGTGCGATAAGAAAGCCGAGAGTCTAATGATCAATGCACACGCGTTTCATACGACGTTTTTCAACACACTTGCGAGGAAAAAAACAGACTTGTATTGTTAAATATTAACTTGTATGGAAAATGGCGCGCTGAGCAATGCGCGCGCAAGTGTAAATAAAAGCACTGACCACAGAGCATGTAGGCACTGACAACAGACCGCTAAATAAATAAAAAAATAAACACAAAACAATTGTAGTTTAGTTAGTATGGAATTAGAAAGTACTATTGGCATAGAGAAATGAAAAATATACATTAGTTCAGTGAGAATCGCAATAATAGAACGCCAGTCAGGGTCTTTTCCGTTCGGTTTCGGAAGGGAACCACGGACAATTTTTTAAATTTAAGGTGGATAATTAATTTTTTTTTACGTTTTTTTGTAATTTGCAGGTCAGTGTCAGGTTGTATCTTGATCAAATATGATTCGCGACTATAATATACATATATGTATTTACAGAATTATAGTCATTAGAATAGAATCTTTAAGTTAGATTTTTCCCTAAGAACTTTTCCATAAGAAAGATGTATTAATCTTTCGAATGATTATAATTCTGTAAAGACGTACCTGTTATAGTCGCAAATCATATTTTGATCAAGATACAACCTGACACTGATCTGAACATTGCAAAAGAAAATTTGAATTTCGCGGTCTACCACTGCGCATTCACCTTAAATAAAATTGTCCGTAGTCCCTGCGCATTATTAGTTCATTTTGGGACCAAGGACAATACAGACTATTTAAAAAAAAAGTGAATTGATGAGATTAAAAAGCGCGAATCTCCGACTAGTAAATAGTTATCTGTGGAAATAAAGCTCTAGTGGATTAAAGTAAAGAAAAAGCACGCGTTTTTAATACACTGCATTATGGACCTAAAAGCGGTTCAATAAGAGCCACTTTACGAGCAAGTGTGTTGAAAAGTGAGTTATAGTTTCACCCTAGGGATTGATAATTTTGACAGCTCACTTCATCTAAGTTTTCACAGTGAGGTTGTTACAGAATAGCTCGGCAGGAGTCGCTCTTTCTTTTCAAGAAATGGTGCAATCAATTATGATTGTGTCGTGAATGGCTCACCCATTCCCACCAGCCTGTTTGCAACTTCTCTACTTTTGTAAGCGTGTAAAGCGATGCGTTGATTTTATTCTCAACAATATTGGTATGGCCAATCAATACCATTCGATATTACAACGGATATAAAAACAGTAGACAAGCAGCCATGCTTTGACTTTACGTGCCCCAATATTATTTTATCTTATTTGTAGAAATTTATTATTTATTTTATTCAGTTGCCCATAGACAGTTGTCATCAAAACTATTTTCACTATAACCACAACTGATGTTCTGCAAAAATATTTGCAATAATAAATTCGGTAATGATGTGATAATAATATATCAACTTTTACAATCCAATACATTTTAGCCAATATATTTACATTTATTGCTACCACTGAAACTATTCGGGACATTAACCCTTTCAAAAACTTCCAAACTTCGATAGTGGGGCCCCACAATGATGAATAGTATTGTGCTTTATGAGAGAAAATAAACAAGATATATGTTTTTATTTACACATTTATTACAGTTGCATACAACAGTACACAAGTATAAACAGGTCTATAATAATATTTATACATTTATATACATGTAATAACCTGGCGCGGTACCAAGAGGCTAAAGGAATGTATGACAACTAAAATATTTTCTTAGAAAACAAAGCTACACAAATTGGGTTTCGATTAAAATAAAGTAAAAGATAAAGCTTGACTAGTCTTAAGGCACGTACAGACATGAAAATATATCGGATAAGTCAGTTTATAAATGCTCTGTCTGTACATAGAAATCTCTTTGAACTCGATGCATAATCGCCTCATTGCTCACGTGCCAGGTTTTAATACTAAATGCCACAATAACACGATAACATGTGAAACAGTTCATTTCTACTTGAAGGCGCAACCATTTTATTGAGTAGCCTCTTTTATCACAAACATGCCAATATCCTACTTATAATATCAGTCGAAATCCGACAGCTTGCTTGCTTCACACTTAGTTCCAGCACAAGGACATTCAAAATGTGTTTTAACATCCAATCCAAATACTAGAATTTCATTATTTGTAAAATTGAATATAAATCATCATGTGTCATTACTACTCATTACTTTACATACGTACTTCTAGAAGACCGCGTGCTAGTGCTGTAAAAATACAATCTTGAAATCTAGGTAAAGACACAATCTAATAGCTTTTCTTGGTTAACATGAGACTAACACAATTTTCATAGTTATAATTTGAACAATTTAGACACAAAGGCACGCTGGTAGCCCAAAGCGCGACATCGATATTTAGTATTTCAGTAACTTAGTACATTAGTTCATAAAAGTTCCTCACCTTACCTACAACAATTACATTACGCATTCAGCAAGCGCTCGTTTATTTAAGGGCTCGTATTAGGACGATAAACAAATTCAACTACCTTGTAATAAATGTAAATATACGAATTTCATCGACTCAAAGTCATTAGACAATGCTAAGCATTAAATAATTGAAAGCAATATAGGTACACAGTAGGGAACATATTTACATTGACGCTTAGTATCACAAGATGGCGGCGAAGATCAGGCGTGTTCAAAATGGCCGTCCGTTCTGCGGCCGCTCAGGCAGCTTCGGCGGCATGTTCGGCACCGGGCGGCTATCGACATACAAAGTTTATATTAAAATCTGCTTCACCAACAAAACGATACAATGCTCACATTATTTACAGTGATATCTAAATACGCAGGAAATGTATAATGATAGTTAAGACAAATAAATGTGTGGACCTTGCCACGGGGAAATTAGAATGACAATGAACAAGTTTTGTTAGTACGCAGTCACATTCATAAGCATAAAGCAAAATGGGAAACGAAATGTACGCACAACGTTATGCACCGTCATATGGGGTTTTATGAAAAATTATAAAATGTTTAATGCTTTCCGAATACAGAAGTATGTTCATGTCACCATGCTACTGTTTCAAATAAACTATTAAAAGAGCAACGCATTATACTACGTCCTTAATATGTAGTACACAGGCGTTTCGCGTATTATTGGCATGCAACAATACTTAGAACCGATACATAACGCAAGCACAATCCTACGTAACGGTTCAGCAAGTAGGTAAATATTTCAATAAGAACAAAATTTGTATACGTCATGCAACTTTTGTGACTAAAAAAAACTGGGAAGTCAAGATACTCCAGTACCTGCCTCCCGACAGTTTCTTTAGTACCTAGTAGTTTATTCAACAGAAGTATATAAAAAGAAGTAGTAAATTAATGTTTCCGATACATTTAAGGCACTCTTCAAGAGAGGGCCTCCCCTCTGTCGGTGTCCCAGCAGTAATCATTATATTCTGATTATGTGATATGGAGTACATCAGTTTTTTACTAGCTTTTAAATGCACCGTGTATATTGACAGGTTCACTGTCCACAAAGTAGACACAATGTTTGAACAATCAACATGAATCATATGTGATTCATGGGACAGGGAATGGGTACAACAAGTAATATAGTCGAATACTGAAATAAGAAAGCAAAAAAATTCTTATTGAAATATTTCTAACATTATTCAAACTCGGCTTACCTAATATTACATCCTGCAGATATTAATATCCAAAACTGTTAGTTACATAGTGAAGCCAATGGGCATTATGTTTGCCAAAACTACTGGAATAAATCAAACGTCTTTAGTACACATATAGCATTTAATTATTCTATTTATACAGCATAAGATTAACAATATTCATAAACTATATCAAATCCAACAATCACTGCCTATACCTTTTTCGATGGTACTAACGCTATTAACAAGATAGAGAGAGCAAAACGTTTAATGATCGATTACTTTTGTATAGTTTCAGCTAATATTGATAGAGCAATGAGTATAGCTATAGCGTTTAACACTTCATTACGTGTAGGAACTCGGTTAGCCGACGCCGGCGCATCGCTCGCGCCGCACGATGATCCTCTTGTCTCACCGCGCCTCCGCTCACATGCCAGTTACACATAGTCAGTGGTACCACTCTATCATAATATGTTTTACAACGGCACTAACATGATGCATAGTGTCGATTCTTTGCGAATTACTGTTACTCGCAATCGTAACGATGAAAAGTGGATGCAAGATGATTCAAGATTAAAATATCGATAAGCTTTATTTAATATTTTTAATAACGAATTCATATTGTATCACCATCAATAAAATGTTCTAATAATTGACCAAAGGTATTGCTAACAGCAACAATATACGAGACAACTGCTTTGGTCTTATCCAATATAAGTACAATTAATTTTACATACAAACTTTACTCGATATATCATTACGAGTTCATAAGTAACTTGTTACCAGTGTCACTAGATACCAGATTATACTGACATAGTTGTAAATATACAACAACAAGCTGGGTATAATTTAGAGTAAATGCATAAATGTTAAATACGCATCGTCGCTACTGGAGACGGAAAGAGATTAGACGAGCGAGTCAAAGTTCTAAACTACTGTAACACCTAGACACTGACGTGAGTACATGTTGCAACGACTGTTACTACGCAGCTAGTTCTACGCGACAATGGTGCGGCAACATCAACAAACTGTAATCTTGACTTTACATAGTGTACAAACAACTCTAGCACATTACAAAACAATATGATATGCTCGTGGACTCCCTACCGAACTCCGGGAGCCCGTAATGCCCTCCGCGAAACAATTCAACTACGTACTCCCAATATACACCTATATTAAGCCACTGAATGTAACATTTACAATTAATCGTAACATAAATTTAATTACATCATTAAGTAAGTATAATTAAAGTAATACGCAACCCGCGGCGCCTCCGCGCTCCAGTATACGTATGCATCATTGCACATGATCATGAAGCGCTGTGAAACAATACCTCGTCTACAGTTAATACTGAACAATTTAGTCGTTTTATAATTTTGACGCTATACATTATTAAGTTTTTGTTGTATATCTTTGGGTAACAACCCTAATTAAATAATTATAACCTAAATTCCATTACGTAAAGTAAGAGATATACGAAGAGTGTAGATAAGTCTGCAAATGTTCAATGTGATCATTGGCCGGGTCTTACCGGTTACATTATATTGAAAACCTTGCAAACGCATCTGCTCGTATTGAAATATAACCATTGGAATGTACTCGGAATAACTATGCCACGAAATTGGTAACAATATATGATTTCTCATTATGGGTATTTTATATACAACGTTTTATAGCATGTGTGATCTCCGTGATTTCTTTGATATTGTGATGTTTGAGCAAAACCTGAATATAGAAGTCAGTTTTGAGCAACTAATTGCACTGAATCGAATATAAGTAATGGAGTTTCTAACATAACACATTTAAATATATAAAATGATATAACCCTACGGTAACGTTGGTTATGTATCACAAGCAGAGTTTATGTGCAGCGAACAGTGTTACACAGGCACACTGGCTTACATTTACGTCTGGACGAAAAGCAATGTAACACAACACTGCGTTCTATACACGTACAAGAGGTTTAGTTCACACTAAACGTTCAAGCTGTTAAACAATGTGCTCTGAAAATGCTTGGATAAAGTTAACTTGTAAAACATCATAAGCGACAGAAAATCTCATAACCTCTAAAACATCGCTTAAAGATTCGAGAATAACGCTTAAGGAGTAACATCTAACATACAATTCGAAATATATTATAGAATTTTATTTAAGCGATGTTTTAAATTGAATACATTTTTAATGCGTGTTCAATCATGTACAGAAGTTTTTTATATCAAGAAGAGAAATGGTTACTAACACAGACCTTATTTGTAACAAACGTAGTCACTTCGAATAATTTCATGGTTCAATGATTAACCTAAGTCTAAATAAATGTATCTAACTAAAAAAGCTTCTACTGGTTCACACATTTTCAAACATGTTTTAATTTTCTAATATGAAAATAGTGTGATACCGCATGTCATGTCATGTTGGGCAGTGGGGATAACAACATTGATATGTCCGTGGGGCTGTATACGTGTACTAGGAATGTCAATACTGATATGTGTCAGTGTATCGGAGACTGGCTAGTCGAAGTGACGACGTTCCCAACAAATGCGTGGCGTACATACAGTCGTTACGGACAACATTTTCGTGTTTACTTGAATCTGGCGAAGGCGGAGCTGAGTTCGTTGATCGCGGCGTTGGTGACGGCCTGGCCGACGGCCTGGTTGACTTGCTGGCGCATGTGCGGCGGCATCTGGTTGTACACGGCGCCCGCCGCAGGCAGCGCTCCACCCGGCCTCCTATTTGGTTTATTGTGAACATTTCCTTTTCAAACATGACAAAACATACACAAGCAAAATGAGGGGGCAGGGATTTTAGATGAGTGTTAGTAAGTAGTCTCACAAATATCAATGAAATACTTTTTCCGACGGATGGCAACATACAACGGTTGCCTTTTAGTTACCGAATTTAGTTATTTTTATAATAGAACACGAGCTACTTCAATATAGACACAGACAAGATAGTTACATACAGGAAGGAAGTATGTGCGTATAGCTGTCACAGCTTCTCTGTAAGACATTTCGGAGTAATGTAACCGCCATAATAAAAAAGTGTGTGTAAATAGTCTTGTGTTAAAAGTGGTGAAATAATACTGACACACAACTCTTACAGGGTAACTGTGAATTTAATAATTAACACAGATCACTAATTAACTACACATCACAATCACTTTATCAAGAGTAAATCCATCTCTACAATATTTATTTAATGCATTGAAATCGTAATAATTGGAATTTAGTTTCTAAACATTTATTATTCATTCGCATTTCATCTGAATAAATTAAAGCAGGATCACACAGTAGGCTAAGATTTAATTGTAAAGTGTACTAATTGTCGAGTAGCAACTTGACTGCCATGAAGCATATTTGTGAAGACAATAAAAGAAACGATTTAGTTACATGACCACGATAACGATGTTATTAAAATCATGAAGATCACACAAATTAGGGCACAAAACATGCGGAGCTTCGATATTGTTAACACATTGCAAAACTGAAACTTAACATATCACGAATATAACACCTTTTTGTTAATTACACCAAAAACCAAGAAGTAAATCATTGTTAGCCTCTCTTTTTAGCTGATTCTCGTCACACAAATATTGAAAGTAACTGGTCTTGCATAGACATTTATTAACGTAATAATATCATCGATTTTGTATATATGTGGTATATGTATCGGTCTGTGGGCAGCCTGTACTGTTCGATGAGTACACAACCAGTTTCATCAAAAATATAACATTCGGAAAGTTATGGAATAAAAATATATCTAAATAAAATGTCCAACGTATATAAAATAGGTTTTGTCTTACGAAAGGCTGCCGGCAGAGGATTCATAAGCAGATAAATTTGTATTCTACCAAAAGGTAATAATAAATTCCACTATTATTAATAATTTTATGGAAGCAACATTTTTTTCATACGTATCATAAGTATTGATCATTTACACGACTAATAATAATAATATTGTATATAACATATGTATAATTTATTTATAAATTTGTCGATATTTGCTAACTTACTACAATCTCGTCATAGATCCATGGGATGTTAGAAGAAGAAAGGAATCGTGCTGATAAGAGATGAACTTGTCTCGCAATGTTCGTCGATTACAACAATGTTTACGCGGGCTGGTATATTGATGTGAATATGTAATAAGTTAACAAGTTCGTAGTTAGTGCCTTACGTCGATACGTAACTTATGTTAGTAAGTTAGTGCGCGCGCCGGGCCGATTAACGCCGCCTGCGAACACATATACACACTGCCTCACTCTGCATACTTAATTTATCTATATTAGTACTACTACACCTCAGAAAGTTAAAAACATCCCGAAATTTAACAATCCATGTTCCCAAACCATTAGTTTCTCTATGGATTTATTTAATAACGTGCATATGTAATGCATAGTCAAACGTACGTTAATAGATACTAGTATAAAAAGCACAATACGTGTTTACTGCAAATTATGGCTGTTACATCACCCACACAAATGCCTCCTATTGTACTAAAGCAAAGCTCACACACCAAAAGTGCCGCCGCAATAACAATTAATATAATTTATGCAATATAGCATAATGATACAAGGTTGGAGAACAATCATCACGTCCATCGTGTGTACTTTAAAACTTCAAACAACGAATTCAACCTACTTTTCCCCCCCGAACATTATTATTATTATATTTTATTGTACCGACCTCTAACATCGGCTAAGGGTAGCCTCCGAAAAGTAAACTAGAATGAAGTGCGTTCTGATTTTGAATGGGGTGACTGATATCGATTTTGGAGACTATTCCAGTTAAATGACAAAAGACAAGTAACTTATACCTTTCGGAGGCTACGCTCTATGTACTTTCCAGAAAAAGGATTTCCTGATAACAGTAGGGTCGTACTCACGTGGGAACTAGCGGCGCGGGCAGGCCGGGCTGCTGCGGCGCGGGGCGGCCGCTCGGGGGCGGGGGCGCGCCGCCGCCGGGGCGCGACGGCAGCGGGGGCGCGGGCCGCCCGGCGCCGCCCGGCGGCGGGGGCGCGCCGCGGCTGCCCATCGAGCCTGAGAAGTCACCCCCTTCTTAACTCGGCGTGTTCGCCTTTCAGTGCATTCATAAATCAATTGGTGAAATGCCGACAACGAATTGCCGACACTGTGGTTCCCATTCGGATTCTGCATGCAGCTGAAGGCGGCTCTCAATTAATTACCATAAAAGGTCAAGACTCGAGCTTTCGACAGTACGACTCGAGTCTCCCTAAGCCAGGAAACTTAGAGCGTTGAGCGTCAAACGGAGATCCGAATGAGATCTTAACAGACACACGTACTATCTACTTAAGAGCCACGTCAAATATTGCAAAACGAGGAATTTCAACAGCTTTATCAGCAGCAGCTTCATCAGTTCTTATACCAACGCGAGTTTTCGTAGAAAGCCCTGGGATCAGCACTAACCTTGTTGCGCAGGCGCCGCACGGCGCGGGCCGCCGGGCGAGGGCGGCGACAGGCGCGGGTTGCCATCGAGGCGTTCCAGGCGGCTTTCGAGCCAGTCGTTCTTGACGGGCGGCGGCACAGGCGTGCTCACGGTCGCCATGGACACGTCGCCGATGATATGCAATGCTTCCTTGCATGCGTGGTACATGCGCAGCATTTCTTCGCGTTTTAGGGCTTCCTCGGGAGACTCTTCCATCATTTGTGACTGCAAAGATAAAGAACAAGTATAGATAAACAATGCCATAGATGAAACCAAATGGAGGTCTTAAAATTGGGACTGTAACATTCAATCCTTACCTGATCGCCGGAAGCGTAGAGATGTGCAAGCAGCTCCCCATTGATAAAGTCTTTGGCATTATTGATGATCATCATCATGATGGTCTTGGGCACGAGATCCCGCGTCGTCTTAGTCACGATACGCATGTATGAGTCCACCAGGTTCCTGATGGTCTCCACCTGTCGCTCCAGCTGAGGGTCCATGCTACTTGTGCCTGAGCTGTCCGAACTCTGAAAACAGAATTTTCTTCATACAATAATATCTTTAATTGTATGTTTATTAGATGTCTTGAGTTCCCGACGCCGCAGTGGAGAGTACCACTTAGTTATTTATACATTTTAGGCCAATAACGATTATTTGTAAAAACTTATATACTAAAGAATAGCACACGTCTCTTTGGAGCCAATTAAAAACGACAAAAAAAGTTCACAAATCCCAATTTCCGTCGAACCATTTCACATATGTTTTACCTTACAAGCAGTCCTATGACGTGTAAGTTCTAACCTTTATTGTAATAAACAATACTACATAAAACATTTTCTAAAAATTATTATAAATGCTCTAACGTTCAATCTATGTAGCTTACAAAAACAATAACTTTCTACAACCAAAAATATATAGAGTAAAATCTGTTATAATAGTACCATCGAAGTCGCGATTATTATACAATGTGTTGATTTGCATCCTAGTCAAATTCAAGGACGTAATTATGCTAATGATTCTCGACCCAAATCAACAATAAAATGGGTAGGTATTTGTTTTATTTTTTTTCTTATTTACGGAAATCCGTAAGTGTGAACCAGCCGTATTTAAACGCGGCCCGTCTGTTACTAGCCCTATAACCGCGCTTTCATTTACACACACATTAAAATGCGCATGAGAATCTATCATTCGATAAATTCGTAGGTAATCAATCCCATCCCCCAATCACGAGGCGGCAAAGCGGCTACTTAGTCTCCCGCGCACCCTAAGCCACGCCCCCGCGGCCCCGGAACTAACAGTGTAATTGAAATCGCCGCAGCGTTCGTGCGCTTTGCGAATTCCGCTTCTCGGTACATCGTTGAGACGTAGGTACAAAGTGTTCAATTCAAATGTCGTGCTGGTGGAGATGGTCAGGTGGGTATGCCATCAGTGGAGACAGCCTACGTGGAGTCATCCGGATGTTTCCCGATCGGGAACCCCCGACACAGAGCGTTATGCTGGCTGCTATGCACCACACCAGTGTTGCGCATACTGAAGCGTGAACTGCAACACCCGTTCCACTACCCCAAGGCACAAGACATTCACCCAGGTGATAATGCCGTGCGGATTACATTTTGTCGTTTTCGACACTTTAAAAACGAATGTGTTAGTGTTGTTAAGCTGAAGGAAAACCAGTACGTGGCAACTTTACCTCCGGTAACATAGGTAGGTAATTTATTTATTTGTACATTTTGTAAATACGTTGTTAGCTTAATCAATTTCATTAGTGTAAATAAGTTATTTCAAATTTTTAACTACCTACGCCAATAATACCTAAGAGTCGAAAGTATACCACGTACTTACACTTAACTAGAACGTCTTTCCATTTCCATCAAACGTAGAAAACATTTTTAGACTTAGTAAATCGATACACCAACAAAGGTAGAATTATTGCCGGTCCTAAGCCCGTTAAGTAGGAAGGAAAGTTTCAAATCAACCAATTTAATCCACAAATAAAAACAAAATAACTACGAAAACTTTAGCTTGAAGGACATTATTAATCATCTGAAAACAGGTCAGTGAACTTTTCTTTGGCGCACTAGTATTACTGTCATTAGTAAGATTTCCGTATTCCAATGATGCTCAAAAATTAGTTAATTATCAAGCGAAATTTATGACAATAATGTAGGTGATTTTCGAAATAAAATTAGGTAAAATTATTGCTACCGGTCATTGCACTGCGGCGCGAGACGGCCGGAGCTACCATTTCGGGGAATTACATGGCAGCTGTATGCATTGTCGCTGTGTGCATAGTCGGGTGATTCTGTTTTATTTGTATTGAATTAAGGGTTTAATTCTGAAATACTGTTAAATTTCTACAACAAAAAAAAAACAGCGCTTACTAGTTATTGCCCCCTACCGTACTTCAAATGATTATTTATGTCTTTTATGACAACCTCCTGAAATTTGACGAGGATGCAAATCAACAGCATGTAGAAATAGGTCAAAAAGCAAGGCCGAGCGAATCACATGAGACGAGATACAGTACGGCTTTATTTATTTAGGTTAGCCAACAATTGTTTACACGATACAATTAAAATAAATTCCTTACTGGCTAAAACAACATGCACTTTGCCAATCTATCCGAAGATGTTATAGGACCAAACCTCTTACGATTTTCAAATAGCGTGCAGTGAAAGTGCGTTAAAACCAAGCAAACATGGCGTTATGATTTCCGAGCACTAGGTTGAAACTCTTAGCAAGAAATTTGTTTGGCCTAAATGCAGCTTTAAATTATGAATTGTTTTCCTGCTTGAAGAGCTGAATTTAGCAACGAGCATTATTATTATCATTACAAAAAGCCTGTGTTATCCCACTGCAAAGGCCTCTCTGCTCTCTTTCCACTTCTGCTGTTTAAAGCTGATACGAACCAGCGGTGCTTTTCTGTAAAAATCTCACCGTGAAAACTTAGGTGAAGTGAGCGTGGAGTGAGCTGGCAATAGTTTAAATTCCTAGCAAATACAAACTCACTTCACCTAAGTTTTCACGGCGAGATTTTTACAGAATCGACCGGCAGTTCTTGTTAAAGGAGTCCAGCTCATCCTGCCATCACCATCACCTGCCGCGAATTCGGTTGCCATCGTGAGTATATTAATATATTTTCTTATAAATAGTGTTCTGTTCACCAAACTGTCACTACGAAGTATTGATTTGGAACAAAAATAACAATACTATTATCTTGTTGTTAACGTGTCAATCAAATCAAATTACAAGATTTATAATGTATTCAACGATATAAAGCTTAATATGGCTTGTATACCTATCCATCTTAAGGTGCCACTAGTCGATATTTTTTCCATACAAATTTTGGGAGAGTATTACTCCACTTGACATTGTGCACTGTTTGACATTGTGCATTGCATCCAAAGACAAACATAATATCGTTTTGACTTATTATTAATTTTATCTGTACGGAAACAGAATAGTAAAATAAATAGCCATTAAAAAGTTATGAGCCAACGAAGATTTGTTTTTCTTGCTATCTTTTAACGTAACTTTGGGCGAAATAACTAATAAAAGAACTGTAAAATCTTCAAAACCAAGTCCGTACCGTCCGGAACGGTGTTTATGTGCGTGAGAACTAGACGT
Source organism: Mesoligia furuncula (assembly GCA_916614155.1). Taxonomy (NCBI): domain Eukaryota; kingdom Metazoa; phylum Arthropoda; class Insecta; order Lepidoptera; family Noctuidae; genus Mesoligia; species Mesoligia furuncula. The sequence goes on along the minus strand of OU744793.1, from coordinate 10,314,781 downwards.
TGTGCGTGTAGACTAGCTTCTAAATGCTCATCACTGATACTAGCTCTGTCAGACAGCGTGCTTTGTTGCCATGACCACCAGTGAGTTCGAGCTCGCGACTAGTTTACTCACAATAGTCAAAAAAGCAATGTTTGCATAGATAGATGATCAACAGCACATTTTGTTACGGCATGCTTCACCAATGACGGCTACTTGTTGTATTAGTATTGTAGGTTTAAAACCACCAAGACTTATCTAAAAACTATATTAATGGTTAGGCTAAGCGCGCACTGCGATACAATTTTTTGTGTTCATGCGAAATAACAGCGCAAACGCTATTATTTCAAGTGATTATTTACCGCATTGCGGGAACTCGCGTTTATTGGTATTGTTCACAGATTGGCAATTATTTTCCGTAACTATTACATTCCGTGGAGCGCGCTTAGCCTTAAGGTAAAACAGCAGACAATTTTATTTTTTGTATGATGCAAGATTACACTGCCATACTCACCAACCACGCAATGCACAATTAACCGATTGAATGCCGTCATTACAGAAACAATTAAAAAGCCATCGTGTCGCGCGTGGATCCACATTCGAAAGGTTAAACAATGAAGTCAGTGCTACAAATAAAATTCAAAACCAAATAACCAAAACCATGTTACTGGACGTTCATGACGCTCCCATATGATATGCTTTACAATATGATGCACAGAGCTATCATTTGTAAATTATTAATTGCACATGCAATAATAATGTTTATAATACAAATTGATAACTACCGCCCTAATATATCGCACATCACCTTTGTAACAAGTCAAAAATCCAGCAAACAAGCTTTAAAATACGAGTCACTTACTCTTGATTTATTTCCACCCAACCCCATGGAAGGCAGAAATAACTAAAAAATAAAAACATAAACATGCTAAAAGAAAATTGAATTAAGACTTCCACAATATTTGAAAATTAAAATAACGAAAAACACCGCTCAGAATCTTGCAGAATATGCTAAAAAAAAACGGAACACGACATTCAGATGTTATTCCTACTATTAAAAAGATATTAATTTGTGGCATTTTTGTGGTAGTTATTATTAAGTTATTATAAACAGTTGTTAGCAGTGGGTGGCGCATACATAAAGAAGTGCATGTGACTCAAATTAAAATGACAAAACAGCACTCTACACGTCTCATGCTACGTCGGCTAGAATGTATTTCAAGAAAATTAATTACAAGTTAAAAAATTGTTTAATAAAGATATTGTTAATTTAAAAAATTATTCTTGAAATCCACATCGGACGCAGTGTTAAATGTGCGACCATCGTGTTCTGTGTGATCTGTGTACTTGTGTAAATGTTTCATAAGCCTGTATAAACAAACCTCGTTTCCTTCATTCTGAATAGCATGGCAAAACAACAGATTTTATAACATAAAACTGACATATAATAGGTATATTTAAATATATAATTCACAATTATATTAAATAACATTATTATAAAGCCATATAGTAAGAAAATATGGTCAAAAAAGTAAACATAAGTTATGTCCACAATAGTTTGAATGTGGGGAAATAAAGAAGAAGGGGTAAGAAAGTTCAGAATAATAAGACAGGCAGTATAAATAATAAATGATAAGCATGAACTATGTTTACCTCGTCTCCGTTGGAGGCTTCGGACGTTTTTTCTGGGTAGACTCCCGCGCGCAGGAAAGATGCCTTCCAAGAGTCGACGTCGTCTTGTGTCTCACACGACAACTCTAGTTGTTTGTAGTCCTGTGAAAATATAATCAATCTGGTTTTCATTTGTTTTATGCAGTAAATGTGCCTACGGTGCTATTCTGTAAAAATCTCACCGTGAAAACTTAGGTGATGTGAGCGTGGTGAGCTGTCAATAGTGTCAATCTTTAGCAAAAACAAACTTACTTCACCTAAGTTTTCACGGTGGGATTTTTACAGAATCGACCGGCTGATCTTAGACAGAATTTGAACTGTGAACTCAAATATGACCCATATTTGAGTAACCAGAAAATTGAGAGAGCTTTAGCAAAAGCAGCATTGAGACAAATCTCAGAAATGTGAATAAAACCGCCTAATTTGAAATTACTGTGTTCTTTTTTCCTTTATACCTTGTACACGTTCCTGCCCTCAGGGTTGAAAAGCGCGAACATGTGCCGCCGCGACATGAACCCTTGCTCCAGATCCCTCAGCTTCAGTCCATCGAGGGGCAGCATGTATTTCTTCTCTCTTTCTTCCTCGTCTTTGAACCAGGAAATGCTCTCAGCAGTCAACACGAACCAGTAGTCTTTGGAGCCTCCTGGACAGGTAATGGTTATTCTTAGCTATTTGTTGTCAATAACTTTTGGGCATAAGTTCAATCAATAACAGTACATATCAGTGCCGAGCATGTTGATTGAGATGTTTTTGTCATTTATGTTGATATTCTTTCTCGTTTGTTTTGTCATTTTGAAAGGTCAAACTTAATCGTAAGACAACCATAGACAATATAAATTGTACACTTATACACTACGCCAGCGCAGCTTTGAATGCTGATCCGCCGGAATAAATACATTGTAGCAACTCACCTTTCATGATTCCCAAGTTATGAATACACATGTATCCTTTCCTGATGACTTGATTTCCTAGTGCGCGGTGTCCTGACTTCGTAGAATTCTCAGATTGATTTTGAGCACTGTAACAAAACCAGATAAGTCCTTGACATTCTGTTCTATAAGTCTAACATTTGTACATTTTCTATTTTACAACTTCCACTGCGAAAGAGTAATGAGCAGGTAATAGCTATGCGGAACGGAGTAAATAGTCTTTGCATTTCACCAAAAAAGAGTGTTTTTGAAAACTGGATTTTGTCTTCTATTGCCAGCGGGTTCCGCGGAGTGAGCTAGGTGGGAAATGAGATGGGTCAGATGGGCGAGCTTGTTTGATTCCATTATCAATGGGCATTGCGGTGTGCGCTAGTGCCAGGCGGCTCGTTGCGGCACCAAGATGCGTTTGTGGTTTTCTTTAAAAGTAATGATGTCAGACGATTATAATGAAGATGATTTTATAAACACAATAAATAAATTCTTGCTACTCTACAGGTATAATAAGATAAAGAAACGTAACAAACCTAGATGGTTGATGAGCAGCCATATTAGAGAGAGACCTGTTAAAAGGCGATATACTACGATTTACAAGATGAATATTTCCAAAATTATTTCAGAGTCAATAGAGAACAGATTGAAGGATTGCTGTCACTTATAATGTCGGGCGACGGTGGGGAGGGGCGGGGTGCATGCAGAGTCCGTTCAAAATTAGTTCTCGAAACCATGACACAACGGACTTCTTTTTACTCGCTCAGGCAGTATGCTCACACGCTTACGAGTCCGTTGGACATCCGCTAGGCCCTCGTATCCACAGGCGATTCTTTATCTCGCACTGGATTTTCAACGCGCTACTTAAAAGTTGAAAATCTAGTGTGTTTTTTTTGACGCACTGGAATGTAATCTGAGATTCTCAAAACCGAGTTAAAAATCCAGTAAGCGATAAAAAAAAACGTCGCGTAACTGGCCGAACTCTACGACCACTTTTGTGACTCTTTTTTATCGTTCAGTCCACTCCGCTCACTCTTTTACAGTGGAAGCATTTCTATAAAGTTTACTGTTGCGAGCCCAACGAAGTCCGTACGGAGCCCGCTCCTCTCGCAGTGGAAGGATTCATAATTTTGCTTAAAAAAAATCGTACTTCTTTCTTTCTTATATTGACTTGAAAATAGAGGAAATACGTTACTTTGCAAATCCGATGAAGTCCTCGTGGTTGGTGTTCATGTAGGCAAGCTCGCAGTCAATCAGCAGCACCAGCTGATCCTTGCACATTTGTTCGCGAGAACGAACGTAAGACATGATAATGCGCTCCGTCTCTTCACGCAACCGCGGGTATCGAGACATCTGGAAAGAGAGAGTTTAATGAGTAAAAGTTATGATTGATATTTTATAGGTCATTATTGTAGTTCTAGAGGCCAAAGAAACTTCAGACTGACTGATGATGAATGTAACTCAAAGTTTCCTTCGAATCTCGAACGACACTAACTTTGTCGATCTTAAGTCTTTTGTCGCTACAATACCACTTTCAAATGACGTGTTACTTAAAATTTTGTTGCATTTGCGATTTCGAACATAAGACAGATAACTTTAGACCATCTTCCTCATTTGCAAGATCAAGTACCTATTGTTGAATATCAAAGAAAGTACAACAGATTACAAGCAAAACGTATAATTACCCTTTCAGTGCAGATACGAACGACATTGGACAGCTCAGACACGACAAGGTCGACGCACTTGAGGCTGGGTTCCTTCAGCCGAGCGATCTGTTTCTTTACGATAGCCTCGAACGCCATGTCCGGAGTGAACAAACCCACCTGCGGGACAGAACGGTATTTCATTATAAAACGTATTGTTAAGATAACTTCGAGACTATATTCCCCGAAGGGATAGAGAAAAGTGTATTAAAATGCATCAAATTTTCGCCAGTTGTTTTGAATAAAAGGCGGCAAGCCTATTGCCACTGACTGGGTACACGTCAGTGTCAATAGGTACACATCCAAAGTCCAGGCTGCTAATTGGCAGGCTGCCCAATACCACGATCCGGGAATCGATCCCAGCACCCCACGTTCAGTAATTTTGCTTGCGAAAACTAAATCAAGAAGGCGTATATCATACATTTTTGTATAAAGCGTTGTATATTATGGTGCGCATGCTTACCCTAATACCGTGAATATTTCTAATAGCGAATGCGATCTCCCTACGCAGCTCTTTCTCATCAAACTCCATTTTTACAATTTCGAAGGGGAATCGTTCGTGGAACAACCGATTGATTTTCGCACCGCCTGATAGTTCGTTTGTATTGATCTGTGCCGAGCCAGAACCTTCGATTGTGCGTTCAAAGTCTGTTTGCAAAGTCTGGATCATTCTGTAAAATAAGAGTAAGTTTTATAGTCGAGTACGAGATTCAGATGACTTTTTTATGTTTTTAAACATCACTGAACTATACAAATGCTGAGACAGATAAATATATCTCAGGTTTTCACCCGTCGATGTTACGTGTAGCTACTATAAAACGTGAAACGGATAACGCTTTCAGCCATTTGTCACCTACGTCCAGTAAACGGACTTACTAACCCAAACAGTATTTTAATTTTGAATTGTTCAATTGAACATATAAGTTTATACTCACTGCAACATAGCCTTAGTCTTGATAGAGGGATCGTCGGGCCTAAAGTGTTTGTACTGGTCGACATCTTTCTCGAGCGTAAGCAATTGTTTCTGGAGTTTATCTCGAAGGCCGGGCAGCGTATCTCGGATGTGGTTGGTCAGCTGTTGGTTCAGTACACGTTGTAGGTATGGGGTGCCGAGCCGGTCAGCCAAGTGTCGGTATGAGGGGTGGCTGTAACAAAAGTAGAATGCATTATAATTAAGCGGGTAAGTACTTCAATTTGCACAAATAATGTTGTTGTTAACATTGACATGTGTATGTCGGCTCTGTATATCTAAGTATATTGTATCGTTACATTATTATCATTATCAATAAATGTAAATATAAACAACATTGAAAATAATACTTTACGACCTTATTTTTCCTGTTTCTTGTGTTCCTTCTAAAATAATTATTTTAGAATTAATTATTTTTCTTGTAGTCAGAAGCCCGAAAGTCTGACAACCAGTCTTACCAAGGGGTATCGTATTACCCAGTAACTGGGTTGTGGAGGTCAGATAGGCAGTCGCTCCATGTAAAATACTGGTATTCAGCTGCATCCGGTTAGACTGGAAGCCGACCCCAACATAGTTGGAAAAAGGCTAGGCGGATGATGATGATATTTTTCTTGTTGAATTAGTTATTATAATATATATTTACTTTTACTCAATTATTCAAGACTAGCTGTTACCCGCGACTTCTTCCGCGTGGAATTTAACAAAAAGTTATTGTTCAGTACGCAGAGTTTACGATAATTTATTAATTCTGTATTCCGCGTAAAGAAATACCCGTGCTAATTTTAATGTAATTCTTCTATTTTATGAATCGACATTTATTTTTGTACATGTTTCTCCATTTAGTTCTTTTTTTTCATTTTTGCATTTTTAGTTTAATTATTATTTATTTTTAGTTTTTCGTATTAGATTTATAGAAAAATTTCTTTGTATTCAATATTTGGTGTACGATTTTCTTGGGCTAAAACAACAACACTACTGGCATTCCTCGCACGTGAACATGCCACGTATATAGTTGCCCATGGGTAAAGCAACCCTTAGTTAAATCTATGCTTTGAACAACCCTTAGTTAAAGCTTTGCTTAACGTTTGCCCTTGTGACTTTTTGAGTGTCATAGCAAAACTAACATTAATAGGGAATTGCAATCTTTTGAATTCAAATGGAAATTTCGACGGTTCGAATGATTATAGGAATCCGTGGTATGAATACTATCTCACCGTTTCCGCATCCGGATATTATACGACCTTCTATTAACGTTTCTTTGCAACGACACTACTCGCAACCTAGTACCATTATAAAGTTTCGGTGGGTTTAAATTACGCAGTAGTATGATGGGCACGCCAATCTTAAGTTCTAGTTTGTGAGGGGCTAGACCAGGCACAATTATACTGTTTAAAAATTCTGTTGGGTATAATTATCCACTTCATCCGGATTGCAAACTGTATTGATGGAAAGGTATGTTTGTGATTCACCAGATAGCTTATCTAAAATGCGCTGATTAAGCGCAATAACCTTGTCGTTCCTAAGTGCTAAAATTGATCTTTCACACAACCACGAATCTTCTTTAATATTGAGATTGTGAATATCATCATAAATACTATGTATTAAAATTTCAGTGTCCGCCACAACCTGACAAAGAACGGTAGGTAGTTCTATATCATGAGAACTATTCACTTCTGGACACTTTCCTTCTCCAACATCAGGAATTTTGTTAAATTCTGAATCGGCTGAATGTACTCTCACTACAAACAGACACTCCAATTTATTTGTATAGATAATATTATATAGAATTTCATTTCATTGGTTTTCATTTTCGTCGGTGCTCCATGGACCAATTGGTCTATGGGGAAAATTACATGTTTCCATCGTCCAATAACCAACTGGACTATGGAGAATTGAGAAATGATCCGCTGCCAAGTTTAATAGTATAGTAAAGCCTTGTCCATACTATTTAAATAAAATATCATAAACAATTATTTTTGCAACCGCTTCATAATCATTTATTGAATAATTATGACATAAAAATTCATTTGTGCAAAGATTACAAAAAAAAAGAATGCTTGTGAAATTGGTGCACATATAAGTTTTCTGATCGGAGTCAAGAGTGGTCCCATTTAGTAATAAAAAAAAAAAAACAAAAAAAAATTGGCCATTTCAAAGTTTACATACTTTCCTATCTTTTCATTGAAGATTCTATTAAACTATACTTAATTAGCTATCATTATATTGTACCTATTTATTTATTTATAATATTTTTTAATTCAGTTTGAGGTAAACATAAAAATATAACAAAAGCTTCTTTTCTTTGAACCAAAAGCATAGGAAACTGGTGTGAACTCAGGGTTATAAAATGTAATAATGGAACATAGTTTTGGTTTACGTCCAGTGTTCTCCATAGTCCAGTTGGTAATTGGACGATGGAAACATGTAATTTTCCCCATGGAGCACCGACGTTCATTTTTTTTTCGTGGGACCCAATTTTTTTTTCTAAAATAATAGGAGCCTAAGTTACTCCTTATTACATCAGCTATCTGCCAGTGAAAGTCCCGTCAAAATCGGTCCAGCCGTTTCAAAGATTAGTCGGAACAAACAGACAGACAGACAGACAAAAATTGTAAAAAATGTTATATTGGTATATGTACCGTGTATAAATCCATAGGCATTTAGTAAAAATCGGTTATTTTAATATTACAAACAGACAGTCCAATTTTATTTATTTGTATAGATTATTATGAACAAAAAATTTCAATATTAAGTAAACTTCAATAACCTTATAAAATAAGTCCCTATCATCTCACAAATTGCAAATGCAATCGACGACGTACGGAAGTAGATCAGCCCGATAGTAGAGAGCAACCTATATGTCTATCAGAATATATGTTGCAACATCTCGTACAAGTAGCACTTCGCGTGGCTGGTGACGTTGCGTTGTTTCGATAGGTCTTTTCTATACGGTGATAAATTGAGGAGGACATGAGTCATTGAGTACTAGTCCTTAATAGTACTGACTCAGTTTATTGTCTCGAAATCATTCAAGTCTAACCTTTTCAATCGTCTGCTAGTCGATTGTATGCTACTCGTTTCCGAATTAATAAACATTTTTCATTACTCCTAACTGGAAACGGCTCCAACTAAGCTGGTTATACTATACTTGTAGATGTATGCTTTATAGAAGTAAATTATAAGCAATCGAACAACTGGCTGGATTCGAAATCATAGCGGATCACTCGCCAGTGTCAGTCAACTATCTAGTCGTTGAACTATGACCGCTTCTACAAGTAACAGCAAGATTTCTACAACTGTAACAATTAAACTAGCCAGTAGGTGTTTTCGTAGTTTACATACCTTAGGAAGAACTTCCTCTCAGCAGCCAAGGCCGCGGTAATGTCCTTTCGTCCATCGATGTCCTTCTGCGACCGGTTGACGACGCCGATGTATCCACGTCGTAGGGGCAGCAGTTTGTTCTCGAGCACATCGCGCGCGTCCGTGCCTTCGTCCATCAAGTCTAGCTTCGTGATTACACCGATTGTACGGAGACCTGTAGTAAGACCGACATGTTTATAGCGTAAATATTTGCGTTCTTCAAATGCTTAGACTGTGGGAGAACAGTTACAATGCTTGCCACACAAAAAGGCTGTTTTAAAGTTGAATGACTTGTGACAAAAAATTGTCATAAGATTTTTTGGACTAAAACAAAAAACTGCAAAGTGGTTAGTCTGCCATTGCAAATTAGTTTGGTATCGCTGACCTTATTTCAGCCATTTCACGTAATATGTTCATATTCGGGGAAAAGTGAACCTTTGAATTGAAATTCTGCCTAAATCATTGAAAATTACAATAGGCTCGCCCCCCGTTACATGAAACTTAAACATAACTGCCGAAATGCGGGTGTACTATAGGTTCACCTCTGCCCAAACCTTCGGAATACAGGCGTGATGTTATATGTTATCAAAAATTGGACAGGACGACGTCTTTCGGGTCAGCTAGTACATAATAGACGGAAGTCGTCGCCACCTAAATTCAGTCATAACTGTAACCATTTAGTTTTGTTTTTTTTTTCCTAACCAGTCCGAGTCCGAGTCATACTCAGTAAAAGACCATTTCAGTTACTAGCCTTGTGGGTCGACTTCCTTTGCGAGTTTCAAGGCATCGCTGTTCGCCAAGTCGGTGTTAGCGGGCGTGACGGCGAGGATGAGGCAGGATTCACGCTTGATGAATTGGAAGATCATTGATTTGATCTGTTGCTCGATGTCTATCGGCTGGTCGCCGATAGGCACCTTCGTCAGACCCGGCAAATCAATCAAGGTCAAGTTGAGCACTGAAAAGTAAGAACATTGGCTACAATTTCTAACACAACTAGGAAAATTAGTAAGTTTACGTACATATACAATTCGTTTAAAATTTAATTTAAAAAGTATTATTCAACATTCATATCGGTCATTGACGGTCGTTCATATTTCCAAACAATTCAGCTTAAAATTGTTTTTCATGCCATGATTTATGGCTAACCACAATGACGTGTCCCTACAATAAAATACCATTAAGCTAAAATTTAACGTTACTGTCAGAAAGCATGACATTATAACAACTTAACCGTAAATGCTAATTTGACCTATAAACCTGCGGTGCGTGCCAAAATATTTCTTGTTGTCGAATCTTGAACAACTAGTGCGTAAGTTGCATACGTTAGGTAGCACGGAATGTTTGTAGTTGAAGAATAACACAAGGTCATTGTTATCGGTTGATAAATTAACAATACCTACTGTTTAACAACAAAATCAATGTTTTCAATAATTGTGTACATTAATATTTTTTTACAGTTAATTGCCATTGACAAAATATGTTTTTATGAGATGTAAATAATATTTTTTAAAGTAAATGGATATCAGCATAAACACGAAGTGTGATATTTCATAACACATTTAGAATGTTTGTCGTACAATAGGAGAAAATAATATTTCATACGCTCAGTAACGATCAGTAAAATAGATAAAAATATTACATGATAACGATAGATAACGTAAGATTTACATCATTTGGTGGTTTCAAGCAAACTTCGCATAAATAGTAAGTATCACTTACATTTTTAGTTCACTACGTTTTCATCTGTGCAAAGATTTGTCACAACGACCTTCACAAGCATAGATGATTAGGTATAGGCCGACCACTTAACTGAAACGTTGCCTGAGGTAGCAGCGCGGTGCGGGAGGGGTGTGTGACGTGATGAGAGAGCTCAGTGATTCTTCAACTTGTGACAACTATCACCCCTCCCGCACCGCGCAGCTACCTCAGGCAACGTCTCAGTTAAGCGGTCGGCCTATAGCTAGTTCTTTTTTTTTTCAGGAGCCGCTATATTCGTACGTTATAAGTAGGTTATAATATTGTATAGACCTGAAACGCCGATAAGTGGATTAGTTGTACATATTCTGAGCATTCCAAGCATTTGAGATAATGCTCGCCAAACAATAAGCGTAGTTAATGCTTTATTTGTGAGTTAATAGAGTAACCTAGGTAGGTGTGTAATTATGTTATGATAACGTCATAAGAATGACGACTTATGTTGCTATTGATGTCACTCTTGTCCCTTGCACGCCAGTGTGTCCGGAAAACTAAGGAATCTCTACTATCACGTGCTTCGTTAATTTATCTTTACACAGCAACGACTAATTTTATGAATCCTAGACGAACAGAAAAATACTTAAGTATATAACTTTTAAAAAACTTCCATAAAGTGTAGGTAAGTAAGTATGTACGTAAGAATGGTAAACTACGTAAACTAACCATCCTATAAACATTTGTTATGTAGGTCATTATCAAACTACTCATAGAATATCAAATAAGCAGTGTTATAATCAAGATTGCATAATTAAGATGATTACACTACACTACACACGCATCCGTGTCAGTACAACGTAGTACAAACTACTAGCAATAATCGTTTTCTCTCCATATAAGCTGTGGAAGAAATATCGATTCTACTGACACATATTTTTCATGAGCTACAATACAACAGAATTCCTTGGAATGCAATATGCATAGATAATAAGGAATGAACGTTCAATTATTCCTCAGCAAATGGGCACAAAAACCTATATTTATAGTAGCAGTAAATTGATAATGAAGCATGTTATTTTATTATCAATTAACTGGGTATTGGCTTATCTGAAGCACATGATTAACACTGACTCATTATTTATTACCAGCCCCAAGAGACATCTTTGTCATACTGCTGGTACTAACATACTTATTTACGCGTTGAAATTCCCGAAAAAAAATAGTTTTATCAATTGTTTTGCGAGGAATCGCGATTATCTATCATAATGATAAAATGTCTAAACAAAAACCTAATGTCGTTAATTAGGTACACCTGAAAACGATGAAACTTGTCGATTGACAATTTAAACGAATGAATCAGCCTTGACTTTATTGATGAACAAAAATAATTTTATTGTTTCAACGTTATACATATTTGACTATAGTCTATAATAGAACCGTAATTTGTTGAATACTATGAAAAGGTACCTCCGTTAATTAGCCTACCTCAAAATGATAGAAATTGTCGATTGATGACTTTATTGATGAACAAAAATAATTTTATTGTTTCAACGTTATAATACATATTTGACTATAGTCTATAATGGAATAATTTGTTGAATACTACGACAAGGTGCCTCCGAGAAAATACTCTTTGCATCATAAAATAAATCCAGAGCAATCTTCTTTTGTTAACTGGGACCTATAAATAAGGTATGTCAAAGGTGAACAGCTGTGGCCTTGTATCACCATCTTGTAAGTACATAGGTTTATTCCCTTTGTCCATAGAAGATGCGATGCGAAGATAAGAAACTTCATGAATTTTGATCGAAAATGCTTTGCTTTGACTCCTAAACAAAAGGCAACAGTAAAACAGTAAAATAATGTCGTTATTGTAAGTATGATAACGAGTGTAACGCATTTGTCGGCCAGTGACTTCGTAAATTGTCAATCTATAACGTTACGCATGCGTATAAAAATGCTTCCGGTTTCGTCCTAACTTTATTTTAGCGCGGCTCTTAAAAATGTTATGGAAAAACGCTGAAAAGTTCTCATAATTATAAACTTTGCCTAAGGTTCTTGTCGCTCTCGGATTTTATCAACCGTAAGGAGCCTCTGGCTTCCTCGGACTATTTAATCTACTTAAACTGTGGATAGTGTAATATAGCAGGGATTAATTTTATCTCTTTTAGAATTTTGTCAGTGAGATATTACATTTTGAACCTTACTTACCATTTGGGGAATATACACGTAGATTGATAGGCACGGGTGATATTCCCTTGTTAGAGCCGGTCATACGATCCGTCTCTCCTTCAATCTCTGCGCGTACTTCATTGAAATCAACGAACTTCTTGCCCTTGCAATGCAGAAACTCCGCATATTCTAGGATAAAAAAGAAATAATCAATTAAGCATAATATTACACTTTTAATACTGATTTATTAAGTGTGCGTTTAGTTTGCCAGGTCTCTTGTACAATCAGGCAGGCCGCGCGAACCAAGACTGGCTCCTTGGCGCATAAAAACTGAAAAAAATTACAAACCCGTTATACTTAAATTGTTATAAAACAGCAGACGGCCACCTTCCATCATGTGACCACCTTCTAGTACTGCCGTCTTTCATCGACACAATGAATATCATTGGTCAATTAACTTTATGCATTATGCCATTAACACAAAGATAATTAAGCAGCTAAACGGCAGTTTCTTTCTGTTTTGGTTATACTTACTGCATGTGCGTTGACAGCAACAGAATACATAAACAACAAAGCGTAGGCTTCAATGTGGTTTTCAAAGCATAACTGTTAGTCAATAAACATATTTTTTGTACTTCAACATTTCAAACAAAATATTTATTTATTAGATAGGTATCAAGTCTCTTATACATAATCTGTCTCTCATTGAAATACATCACGAGAAGTAAGGATCCAATCATGCAGAACGAAAGGTTAGTGACCTTTAGGTACGTGACCGGAAAAAATTATCACAGTATTAAATATACCAAAATATACAATAATATTGTTCTGTATAAGTAATTTATATATAAAATTCAAAGTCCTGACTGACTGATATATCAACGCACAGCCTAAACCGCTGGTCCTAGAGACATGAAATTTGGAGGGTGTGTTCTTTGTAAAGAGTAGGTATCCACTAAGAAAGTGTTTTTAAAATTCCACCCCTAAGAGGGTGAATGGGGGGAGGGCGAAATTTCACGTGGACGAAGTCACGGGCAGATACTAGTGATCTCCATAAAACACTGCTATTTACACTGTTCAAATTTTGACAAAGTACATACATATTACATAGATAGCGCGTATTAGCAAGCCAATTAGTTGTTTTAACAGCTTCTAACATTCAGAATACAGCTGAAGGTTAATGATCACATTTTGCACAATAATCAACAACATCACAGTCAGTAAGTGTAGAAAAATAAATTGACGTGATAAGTAGCTTTATTTTCCCTGTAAAATATGTAATTTTGACGTAACACCTCGATTTATCTAATCATAATCATTAAGAGTACCTGCATTTGCGTGTATAAGCTGCAGAATCAATGGGCGCCGCGTGACTATTCCGGAACCTCGGGGAAGGAAGTCCCTGAAACAAAATAATTACCATAAAGACCTGCAAGTGTTTTACAGTTGTGGATTAAGAACAGGGGGCCTAAAAAGGCCACTTTGGAGAATCATAAAAGGATAACGTTATGAATCATAATATGGCGAAGACAGTCCGTGTTTTTCTTTTTTTCGCTGCACTACGTATAGGTATAATCAAAGAGATTGGATTTGGATTGGATTCATTGGTATTTTAGCACAGACAAAAAAAATAAATGAAAAATGCTTCACCAATGGGATTTAATACGATTAACTTTAACAGTTAACTGTCCATTATGTTATCCTGTTATGATTCTGCCAAAGTGGCCTTTTTAGGGTTCCGTAGCCAAATGGCAAAAACGGAACCCTTATAGATTCGTCATGTCTGTCTGTCTGTCTGTCCGTCCGTATGTCACAGCCACTTTTCTCCGAAACTATAAGAATTATACTGTTGAAACTTGGTAAGTAGATAGATGTATTCTGTGAACCGCATTAAGATTTTCACACAAAAATAGAAAAAAAACAATAAATTTTAGGGTTCCCCATACTTTTTCGTCAAACCCATACGTGTGATCTATGGGTAGGTCTTCAAAAATGATATTGAGGTTTCTAATATATTTTTTTTCTAAACTGAATAGTTTGCGCGAGAGACACTTCCAAAGTGGTAAAATGTGTCCCCCCCCCCCCCCTGTAACTTCTAAAATAAGAGAATGATAAAACTAAAAAAAATATATGATGTACATTACCATGTAAACTACCACCGAAAATTGGTTTGAACGAGATCTAGTAAGTACTTTTTTTTAATACGTCATAAATCGTAAACCGCAATTTACCATTCATTCAATCAACTCAAAAATAAAATAAAAACATTTAATTTCATAAACATAAACCTTATGCGCAAACCCGGATGTTACGGAACCCTCGGTGCGCGAGTCCGACTCGCTCTTGCCCGGTTTTTTTAGACCCTGACTTCATCTAATATGATACCATCTAACTAGCCTCTATTGTGCAGGGCAAAGGGAGAGGGAGCTCCCTTATCCACAGAATTATCTTTTTGCTAGTCCGGCCAGTCCTTTCGGTAGGAGACAAGCTCGTCCCGCCATCTTCGCCTTGGCCTGCCGCGATGTTGTATTGCGTTTAACGAGACCCACTCGGTGGTCTTTTAGCTCATTTTAAGAACATTTTATGCCACATAAAAGGGTGCGTAAAGGTGGTGCAGACTGCCCAAGCCAAGGCACGCCAGACATGCGTACATTCAATAAGTATAGCTAGCTACTCGAGGTCGCCATTTTTAAGCAACTCCTATATTTTTGATATTAAGATGACATAAAAAAACTCCTATTGTTCTGCTGAAACTGCTCGTAATCTCAAACAAAAAATAAACCTAAAGTAAAGACGGTTGATGTCACGCAATTTACCCAGATGTAATCATAGCGTACTGATAATGAGTCATAGTAGGTAATACATGCAATAGTAAGTGATTTCAGAAAAAAAAACGTTCTTGATGCGCGTTTAAAACAAGACAATATTAGTATCTTGAACTGATCAGGAATTTAAATTCATGAAGTTATCTGCTCAGTATAATAGTTATTAACATCCATGCACGGTTATGAATGACTGAATTACGCCGCAGTGTCTGATATGGATGCAGATTGTACTTGGCCATTAGTTGTTTTATTTTATACGTCTTGCTCGAAGGTGCCGAAAAAGTAGGAGTTTGGATGAAATACTGAAATGCAAATGAAAACGTTCAAAAGCGAGACTGTCATCGTATGTAACATAATTATACCCTCTTTACAGTTCAGTTTGCAGACCTAATAGCGACATACCATCACACCACATGTACCTACATTCTGCGCTTTTCTGTCAATTTCCAATTCTATCGAAATCTGAGGGGCAATTAATTCTCGTAATTTTAAGAATGTTCACAGTCTGATCTCAATCTGTCAAAAATACCTCTAATTTCCCTACGTTTTTGACATTTATTGTCGCTGAGATGAGATTGCGACTACGAACGTTTTAATTTCGAGAATAGACCTTCAGGAGTGCTATGATGATTATCATCAAATTCTACTAAATTATATTTAAACAGTTTAAATACAAGAAAACGACACGTAGAGACTGCAACTGATACATTGGCACCAGTAAAAATGACGCGAATGTATTTCAATTATTTTCAGATGGGAGTTATTCCAGATGCAACCGACAATGTTGGGGTTGATAGATTCTAGGAGGTTCTGGGTCGGAATTTTAGATGGATACACAAAACTAGCTGGCGCCCACCCAGAACCGCGGGCTAATTGCATAACACACTATCAGTAGTAAAGAGTATTGACAGTTCAACAACACTCATTGCGTTATTTACGTTGTTGAGCAGACACATTATTCGAACATATAAAAGTAATGGATTAGCAATATCCTCTAAAATGATTCAGATTGATACAATTGTCGGCACGGATCTTGAGCGCTGACCTTCACCTGCGCAAAAGTGAGTTATTGGGTCCCTTTGGTGGCATGAAGTGAGGCGCGGGAGCGGGGTATATATATTGTCGTACAGTGATTATGACAATAATAATATTATTATTATATAATATTTTGTTTTATTTTGCGATAAGTGTACGATGCGCAAAGCGATTCCCACTCTACCGCCGAGCGCTCAAGATCCGTGCCGGTAACTAGTGTGTTACGCAATTAGGGTGCAGTTCTTTGGTAGAAAAGTGTAGAGGGCATGAAGATAAAATGAGGATGCTCAAGACACAAAAGTCAAAACCATCTTTCAGTTGAGTAAACCTTGGTGATTCAATTGAACAGTTTGCAAGTAAGGCAGCCAAGGATGGCAAGGTATTTTTTTTTTTTTTATCCTTGCGTGTCATGGTGGCTATTCACGTAGATGAGAACGACATTTTCCAGTACTACTGGCATGTATGGAGTATATCTATCTAGGGAATTTCATTAAGCCCAGAAACAACTTCGAGAACGAGGACGACAGCAAAATATAGTTTGGTTGGGCGGCATTATGTAAATTACGTGAAGTCCTCTTGATACCCGTTATGACATGTAGTGCCGAGACGTGGACACTAAAGTTGGGTTGACCCATAAATTCTGGGTGGTTTAGCGCGGTTTACACAGAGCTATGCACAGAGTTTCTGGGAATGAAAGGATCCGGAACAAACGTCCGGAAAAGAACTGGTTACACCTAAATAGATTGCAAAGTTAAACGAGCTGAAGTATCACTGTCAGTGGATTGACCATGTTTGGCGAAGTCCCGAAGGACTGATGGTCAATCCTACACTATGGGCCTACTCTATGTTGCCGTTTGCTATTTGAATGAATCGGCAAACGTAGTGTAGGACCGACGACCTTAAAAAGAAGGCTCGGACTTGCTTGCGTAAGGAGGAGATCCAGGTGAAGGGGCAGCACTTGATCTCGCAGATCTCGCAGTTGACTGCAATAGGTTGCTGAGTATGGTGTCTTATTCACTACGAACAAAGTGTGAGTACCCTATTTTGGCTAACATAAAATAACATTCATTGTTAGGCCACTACATCCCCTGCGTGTTTATAGACACCGTATTAAAGCCGAAATTGCAGATAAATGATAACACCATAATATACATGTTCTGCATTATCCAGTAGTCTTGTGAGCTTGGATAGGACAAAAGCACACCCTATATTCAAGCAAGACTTCTTTACATAGGTACAGGTCATAAATAAAAGTCAAAGCTAAATTAATTTTAATAATTTACAGTTTAGCAGTTGGCTCTAATTTAAAATTGCTTTGATATTAAATAGTATGTTTCTAAAAACTTATGAAAAAGTAACAGTAACTTTTGTGTGACACCAGACACTGTATTTGAGTTTCATGAACTCTCGCAATTTTATATCTGTGGTACAACACCAATAAAAAATAAATAAAATATAATTGTGAGGGCTGTCGCAGACTGAATTATGACCAACATGCAATGTAAAACAGTTACAACTTACGAAAAATGCAAGAATTTTGGAGTTTCTTTCATAGTATTTGTAGTAAAACATTATGAAATACAAACTGCATACAGACATAGTCATAGGCAACAGCTAGTATTTTTCAGTGGTTATTTTCCTTAATTCAAACACTGCATAATTTGTAAAAGGTAGATGATAATAATATTTAATTGTTTTACCTTTCTGCATGTTAGTTTATTTATTATTGATAACCTGTTATTTTAACTGATATTTTATTTATAAATAAAAAGTAAGCTAATAAATGGATGGAACATTCAATTTTTTCCACTGTCTATCACAACTTATTACACATTCGTTTATATTCCATTAATCTCTCTCCGGTCGTGTCGGATTGCCGTCCCATAAGACTATGAGAGTGAGGAAAGAGGGAGTGCGCTTGTGTCTACGCGCACACATGTGCAATATAATATCTCCCGTGGCGAAGGCTAGTCTCTGTTGAGATTGGCTGCCGTGGCAGAAACACAGTCTGGAGGTCTTTATTTATTTATTTTGCCTGCGGCTCTGCCTACTGTGGAGGTTGGAAATTATCGGAACTAGTACCAAAATAAAAAGTATCCAGTATTTTATATCCTTACCCAAGTAACGGTCTATGGTTAGACCATGACTGTTGGTGATGGACAGGTTAGAGTCTAACCCGTCTAGGTAACTGTAGAAATTAGTGTTTGATAGTAATTCCAAGAGAAAAAACTGGCCAAGTGTGAGTCGGACTCGCACACGAAGGGTTCCGTACCACAAGGCAAAAACGCCGAAAAAAACATGTTTGTTGTATGGGAGCCCCCCTTAAATATTTATTTTATTTTAATTTTATTATTTATTATTAAAGTTAAAATACAACTGAATATTTTGTGAATATTTCAAGTGCCTACCTGTTGCCATTTTTGATATCGAGCAAAAAAGGGCAAAAAAAATCGCGTTTGTTGTATGCTTGTATGGGAGCCCCCCTTAAATATTTATTTTATTTTGTTTTTAGTATTTGTTGTTATAGCGGCAACAGAAATACATCATGTGTGAAAATTTCAACTGTCTAGCTATCGCGGTTCTTGAGATACAGCCTGGTGACAGACAGACAGACGGACAGACGGACAAACAGGCAGACGGACAGACAGCGAAGTCTTAGTAATATTGTCCCGTTTTTACCCTTTGGGTACAGAACCCTAAAAAAAGACAGACAGTGACAACAAAATGGTTATATAAGAGTATAGAAACCTACAATCCCATATAATTATTTGCAACAATGTTCTCTAACTAAACAATCTCTTTCTCAAACTTACAGGGGATGTGCTAAGGTAGCCTGCAACATTCAATTTACTTACTTTTTTGCAATTTGCAGGTCAGTGTTAGGTTGCATGTTGATTAAAATATGATTTGCAACTGTAACAAATATGGCTTTACAGAATTATAACTGTTAGAAGCAGCAATATAATAGCGCAAATGATATTAAGATCAACATACAACCTAATACTGACCTGCAAATTGTAAAAAACCTAAGACAATTTGAATTTTGCGGGCAACCCAGACTGCTTTTATACGGCATAGTTTGGCTCAGACATTAACGCAGGCATAGCAGGAGCATTAGGAATAAATTGACATCATCGTATATCTCCTATAAAAACTCCTACAGACAGATTACATACAGCATAACAGTGTTTAAACAGGCAGGACTCTCTATACCAAATCGTAAATTAGAATGCTTTCTTGCTTTAAATTTTAAAGTTGCCCAATAAGACTTATTATCAAACAATTATCAATAGACATAAAATATTTGTCTATGTGTGTAAATAGTCTAATTATAGAAAACTGAAAACACATTGTTATTTTTACTAAATTCATATTTTCTTATTGAACTGTTATCTACCCAAATCTGAAGATGGCTGAACCTTACATTAAAGACCACAAAAATATTGGATACTGATAAGTATCTAGGTCATGCTTTATGTGACAAATTAAGTGCTTATTTTAAGGTACTTTCAGTATTTATATACACAGTGTCTATATTTTTTAGTTAACATGAAATTGTCGTGCTAATTCATTTGAAATTAACCTAAGACGACCCGGTAGCCCAGCCTTTTATCATTACATTGTATACTCAATGAGTTCGAATAATGAGGAAGTATGCTTTCAAATACAAAGGATTAAACACAATTGTATAGGATTTCAAAGGTTATTTGGAAACTGATAATTATGAGCACAGAGATTAGGATTTCTAACTGAATGACTTACCTTTTCACTTATCTCTTTACATGTTGATTTTTCTGGGTATAAACAAATTGTAAACATCCCTCTCTTTTATATTACATATCTTGTTATATGTGTAAAAAGTCTGCTTGCTTTCTAGCAAGACATATTATGTACCAATTGAAAGTGAAGTCCCTTATAAATTCTAATACACACTGATAATATTATTGTTGTTTGGGAAGGTTACACATGACTCATCACATCACAAATGACTGTAATTATGTTAAAGAATCTGTGATTAGCTTGCTGTTGCTCAAAACAACTGCAGTCTATGCACCAAGGAAGTAGTTTATACCTGCCGACTATTCCACACATTGAACCAATAAATCAATTGTCTTTACTTACGATAAACAAAGAAGGTGTACATACATCCGACATCTTCGGCACATTAGAACGTTCTATAATAATGACCAACACAACTTCCTACTGGATACAAAATCTTACCTTCCTACAAAGTTTTCTAACACCGAACTCTTTCCTGCAGACTGACCACCCACTACTGCAATTTGGGGAAGATCTAAAGACATGTGCACGCCCATTTGCACAAATGCATCTTGCAATTTGTTTACAACAGGGATTAGCTGCTGCA
The DNA here is from genome assembly GCA_916614155.1 of Mesoligia furuncula. Classification (NCBI taxonomy): domain Eukaryota; kingdom Metazoa; phylum Arthropoda; class Insecta; order Lepidoptera; family Noctuidae; genus Mesoligia; species Mesoligia furuncula. The sequence goes on along the minus strand of OU744793.1, from coordinate 10,294,094 downwards.
TTCCGAAATTTCCAGCCATTTTTTCTAAGATACATTAAACTTTTATCACTCTAAAACACTAATAACACTTGCTCATCATCAATTCATCATCGATAAACTAATTTATTTTTCAATATGGTGGTGGGTGGTTACGTTACGTTTCGATTCAGCTTGATTCGACTACTGTCAAACTGTCAAAAAGAAATAAAGGTGCATTCAGATCTTGATCAGTGATTCATCTATAGAACACTTCAAAACATTCTCTATCTCTGTCTGTACAACGAGTACCACTATTCGAGCTTGAGACAAATATCTGTACATGCAAAAAATTTGGCATTCAGTCATTTCAGTAACAAATCTTTGTCATTAAATATTCATTATTTTTACCTTATTAATCTGAATCAAAATCTAGCTTACTCTCATCCAGTTATTTCAATAAAGTTCATTAAATTGACCCTTCGCAACCATTGACATTTGAGCATTAGTAAATCAATACTGCTCGACATGCGCACTAAATCTAGGCCAGAATATAAAATTATCTCAACAAAATATTTTCATAGAAGTTAACAAATTTTTGCCAAAATATTTTGGACAAATGTTAATTTAAAGCACATTAGAATAATTAAACGCAAAAAGAAACGTATTTTTTTTTAGTTGCCAACAGAGAAATAAGTTGACTAAATAAGTTGAAATCATGTAAGAAAAATGGTTTAGGCACTTTATTTCTCAAATACTCTCAATAATATTAAAAAATACTAGTTAATTTAATAATAAATATTTTGAAAATTTAGTAATAATACAACAGGACAGTATAATTTTTTTACATAATAACTTGCTTATTTTCTCTGCTACTTACATAATTCGGTTTTTATATTTTCTAAATGAACTGAATAATTTGAGAACCATAAGAATTTAGACGTAATTATCATCATAAAATAATACTTAGACTTTGTGAAAACGCTGCAAAGAGTATAACTTTCTAGTCCATTTGGTATTCTGCTTACCCTTTAGATCATGCTGAAATAATTGTCAAACAGACACAATTTATGCGTACTAAAATTACATACCTGCCCACAAAATTTTCTAAAACAGAGCTTTTCCCTGCAGACTGTCCACCCACAACTGCAATTTGCGGCAAATCCAGCTGCATGTGAACACCCAACTGTGTGAAAGCATCTTGTAGCTTGTTAACAATTGGAATCAATTGTTCCATTCCCATATTCCCGGCCTGCATGGCTGCCGGTTTTCTCAAACACTCCTCGTATTATGAGCTTCTCCGCAGATCCTCGCCTACTGATTTTTCTTTCATCAATATGGTGCAAAGTCCTCGTGCGCAGGCGTAAATGGAGAGAAAACTTGAAAAGCAAAGTATTACCTATATCGCTATCTCTGTGTAAAATATTTGTATCGAGTTGTGTCAGGAACTCAGGAGTCATTACTTCTAGATAATGAGATACACATGTATGCATCATTAAAATTAAGTTATTAAAACGTGTGAAAAAAAAACAAAATTGGTTTTTACTAAATCCTCGAGTTTTAGTCGATAAGCTAATCTTTTATTTTATTTGTTTATCTCTTACAGTTTCGATCGAAATCGATTTATAGTAAAATAGTTTTAGATTTGTCCGTACCTACTGACCTTCTGACCTCCGCTAGGAGTAATAGTGTTCTGTGCAAAGACTACAATATAATGTGGTTCTGTGCTTCTGACCCTTTTGAGTTTTCTGGAGAAAGGTTTTTTAATTTTCTTTTTTCAGAATTTTTCGAATAAAACGATTTACTTACTTATTTTCCTTGGGAAGTGCATTATAAAATATGGAATATCAAATAGGGATAATTTTGAACTCTATAAATGTCGTTCATACTACTTGGATTGACTACCTATTTGTTGAATTTGTTTATTTTTTACAGTATGTAATACTAATAAAAATATATTTTATTCGTCTGGCAAACTTTGCGCATAGCCTTGTCTGTTTATCCACCAGAGAGCGCTGTGTCGCGTCTTTGTGACGTCACGCTATTGATTGTTAAAAGGAAGGAGATCGTCTTTTGGAGACGCCATCTTAAAATAAAGTGATATAAGTTTTTGGTAGCGTAGATTATAGTTTAAATCTAAAGTAATCTTCTTTAAGAAATTAGCAATCGAGCTTAGATATTTTTTATTCCGTGATACCAAGTGTAACGAACCAAGGTACTGATGTATTTTGCTTTTATTGTTTTAGAGAAAGATAAAAATTAGTTTATTTACCGTTCTTTTACTTCAATCTTGTTAGTACCGTTATTTTGAGCTAGGTAGTAGAAAGTTATAAAAGAATAACGGACTAAAGAGTGTAACAAAAAACGTAAGTGAAATTATTGGAGTCATCGATCCAGTGTTCATCAGACGGATGTAACACGTCAATAAACCTTTGAGGGCAGGGCTCCAATTTATTGTTCTATCAGTGCTGTGAAAGTGTTTTGTGTTACAGTGAATGTAATCAATAGTGTGAATATTACTTAGTGCTTCGAAATAGTACGAATATTTTTTATAATTACCTACTACTATCGCATTGAAACGGATTACATTGAAGGACGATTGTCTTTGGTCGGAGCTAGTTGCCTGTTATTACAGTGATTCGCGTTTACGGTGTGGTCATTACACTGTGGATTTCGCTGATTGCAGTTGGTGGTCGTTGCGAGGGTGATCTCCTGATGGTGTGTACATCGCAGCATGTCTGCACTCTCAACGCCGGGCGGCGGAGGCACTACGGCGCAGAGCAAGCCGACGTCCGGCAAGCAAAGATATCAGAAGTTGGACATCAATAGCTTGTACTGCGCCAACAGAGTAAGTACTGCTGATCCATATATTTTGAGCCAATGTCAAGGGGGTACACGCCCACCAGTACATTCCTTAAGACCTGAATAGTTTTTATAAAACAATATTGTGGGTTTGCCATAGGTGGAGGGTAATCTTGTGGAACATGGTATTTTTTAAAGTTTTTTTTTAAATTCTGCTATAAAGTATATTTGTTATAAAGATCTACCCTTTAACAAGATTTCCTCTATAAGATCATGTTAACAGCAAGTCAGCTGTAAAATAATTGTAGTAGTCACAGTTGAATAAATTGACCTTCAGCTGCCTTGTGCATAATCTAGTTGCAACAGTGAAATAGTCAATGACCTTGTTTCAGAGATTTGTAACTTTAAAGATTGGAAGGAAATGTGCATACTTTTAAACTCTTAATTATATCAATTGGTAATAAAACATTGTATGCTGCCTGACGACTAAATGTTATGAAATAAAAGTGACCTTAATTTTGATGTATCATATCTATCACTGCCACATTAAGATCCTATAATAATGTTTTTTTTTTGTATAATCTTCATAGAACGAGAACTCAGAGCCGTCCTCAGTAAAATCTCAACTAAGCCGTAAACATGGAATGCAAAGTCTTGGAAAAGTACCTTCAGCTAGGCGGCCACCTGCCAACTTGCCTTCTTTGAAAACTGAAACTGGTCAAGACCCTAACACAAAGTAAGTAAACTTATGTAATCCAGCTAGTGCTCACCAAGAGTAATTGACAAGTGCTTCTTTCGGCCTGATTACATTCTTTGTAAAAAAGGGACCTTACTATTATTTTATTGTATGTAATATAATATTAAGCACTTCAATTTACAGTAAAGAACATAGAGAATACATTTTTATGTATAGGTGAATGATTCTGTGATGAGTTTTTTGACCTATTGGTATTGTACTGACTGAAGCAATAAAATTATTTTCAGCTCTATTTCTGCTGTTGCCACAACTGTATCTGCAACCTCAACATGTACCTCTCAAACTATAGTAAGTAATTTAAATTGTTTCACATTTTGCTTTGAATTTGTTAAACAAAGGAATATTACTTCAGGTGGTATGAGTTTTTATTTTACCCTGGATTGTTAACTGAATTGCTATCATAAAAGTTCATTGACTGCATTATTATAATCTTGGTTCAGTGGAATAACTTATTATTGTTATTAAAAGCCTGTGATTTCTGTCTGATACTGTAAAGCAAATGCCTCCCTGCTGTCTATTTAAAGCTGCTAAGTTAAAGGCAGTTCTTGTTGAAGGAGTCCAGCTCAATAACCTATCTTTATAATTCTTCTGTTTGTGTGTGTGTATGTATGTCAGGGAACTCCTAAACAGCTGGACCGATTTTGATGATTTTTTTTTGTGTGTTTGAGTGTGTCCCTAGATGGTTAAGATTCACAAGTGGACCTGGTAGGTGGTGCTGTTCAGGCAGGATAATGTTAGGTCTGCTAGTACTTTATAATAATTTTATTGTGAAGGATGTCTCAGGTGGATAAATTTGTTTATCTTTTCTGCCATTATAAAATGTATACATGTAAAGTATGTATGTTTCCTCAGTCAACAACGTCGAACAGCAGTGTGGTTGCTGGTACTGGACCCGGCGGATGGGTGGCACTGCCACCACCATCGTCCCCACACTTCCGCACAGAGTTCCCTTCACTGGAGGCAGCTGCCCAACCTTCACATCGCTCAGCAGATCATGCAGCACCACAACCCCAATTGAGACCACAAAGTAAGTATAATATAATATTGAAAATGAAGCTTTAGCTATTGTATAAAACCTTAATAGTTAAGCTTTTATTGGGTGAGACCCCCATAATCATGGATTCTGTCAAATGACATGAACATAAATGTATGGAACAGCAGATTGTTTTTCATGATTTCGATGTTGGTCCTATAGTAAATGTTATGATAAGTTTAATGACCCTTTACAGGGTTGGTGTTTTTTCAATTACGCCTTGTATCTATACTGCTTTAACAGATTTGAATTTGTAAAGTTTAACTTATACCAAGGAAAAAAAGAATTCTGTATTTCCAAATTGTGTCATATAGATTGAAGTAGTACGCCTTGCCTTACCTTTCCTACTAACCTTGTTGCAGCGGAAGGCAGCTGGACGTCCGGTGGCACGGCGGGCGTCCGCCAGGAAGCCACGTCTGCCGCCGCCGCCGCGCCCGCCTCCGGGCCTGCCTCACAACAGAGTCCTGCCTGCCTCCCAAGATCGATTCTGCCATCATTCGTACGTATTATACAGGGTCAAATTAAATTAGGTAGCGAAACTCCGCAGATGTGATGGGTATTGATACATAAAAAAGAAAATTGATTTTTTTTTTGGGGTCAACAACCGTTGTTAATGTAGTCACTTGAAGTAGAGAAAAACAGATTTATTATGTTTAGATATCGATAACCGTGTCTGTAAAGTGAACAAAAAAACGTGTGGGATCGGTGGACCCCCGGCAGGAACGAAGTTCAAAATTAAGATGCAAGATGGCGTCTGTGAATATTTCAAAATAACGAACAATAAATTTTTGTAGCTGCCATTTTGGATTTTCATTTTTTTTCTCACTATTATTGGCTTTAGCACATCAGTACCCTCGAAAACTAAGATAACTATCTTTCTCTTACTCTCTCTGTCTCTTTCTACATAATTATAATTAAAAGTCACTTGGAGGGGCGTGACGATTTCTAGTTTCTACCAGTTTACTCTTACCGCAAGCTCCGTAAAAGAACTTCGTCCCAAAAACACGTCTGTGTGGTTTCTGTGTAATAATGAAATGAGTTATTTCGTGCGCAGATGAAAGGTAGCAGTGGTGGCGGGCTCGGGATGGGTACCCTGGGCGCGCTGCGCGACAGCCGGGGCGGCGCCGGCGCCCAGCGCCAGCAGCGCGCGCCCGCCACGCCGCGCGCCGTCGAGGTGCTCACCGCGCGCCCGATCCTGCGCGACGACCAGATCTCATCGCTCGATGACATGTCCCGCGACGCCGGCTGGGCGCAGCAGGACGACATCGATTATGAGTAAGTCGCGCCGCAACCTAAGCTAGCGATTCTCTGACCGCGTTCGGACCAGGATTGAACTGGGTTTTTTTCCATTACAGTCAGAAGCTGGACTTCTCCGACGGTGAATCTTCGGCCCCTAACAAGGGGCACGGTAGGAGCGGCGGCAACCGCGCCAGCGTCGACAGCGAGCGCACCGACGCCAAGCTTCACGAGCCTGGAGATGAAGACCAGCTTTGGGCAGAACGTAGACAGAAGCAAAGTAACGAGGTAGCCCAGGCCGTCGCCCGCGCTCGCCAGCGCAAGGAGGAGGAGCAACGACGCCAGCACCGTGACGCCTCCGCGCCTCAGCCGTCCCAGGACGCGCGCGGCGGCATGGACCGGGGGCCCGACCGAGACCGCAATGACAATAGAGAGAGGGAGCAGGACGGAAGGGAAAAGGACAGGGGTGATAATAGGGACCGGGATCGTGGCGACAATAGGGATCGCATGGACATTAGAGACAAGGAGCGTAACGATATTCGTGATAGAGAAAAAGATCGCGTCGATAATAGGGACCGCGATCGCATTGATAACAGGGATCGGTACGATAATCGAGATCGTGTTCGGGACGTAAGAGACGGAAGAGACCGTGATCGTGACCGCGAACGCGACCGAGACCGGGACCGCGAACGTGACCGTGAACGCGATCGCGAGCGTGACCGTGATCGCGATAGGGAACGTGACCGTGAGCGTGATAGAATAGACACTAGAGGAACTGATAGAGGTCGTGTTGAAAATAGAGATCGTGCAGAGAGTGACAAAGAAAGGATGGAAACACGAGATCGTGATCGTAATGATAACAGAGATCGTAATGATAATAGAGATCGTGATAGGTTTGACAGGGAACGAGACCGCTCAGACAGAGACCGCGATCGTGATCGCGTAGACAGAGAGCGAAACGATCGCGAAAGGGACCGCGATCGTGAACGTGACTTTAGAGAGAGGGACCGCGACTATGGTCGTGACCGTGACCAAACAAACCCAGCATTTTCTAAAACTTTCCAAGCGAATATACCACCGCGATTTTTGAAACAGCAGCAAAATAGACAACAAGACGATAACAAAGGCTGGGCATTCTCTGGGAAACCAGCGCCCAGGCGTCAAGAACCGCCGTCCTACAATGCACCACGACATGCACCGCACAATGGCCGTCGTTCTTATTCACGGTAAGATATTCTATCTGTAAATGTATTTGGTATTATTAAAGGAAATCAAAAAGTTATATTTTACATTACTTTATTTGTATTTCTAGGGACTATTCCGACCGTGAAGATGACTTTAGAAGAGATCAAAAAGATGGACCTGGGCCGCAATGGCGGTCTGAAATGCAAGATTACGAAAGATCTGGCCGCGAGTTGGACAGATCAAATTCGAAAGATTCATATAGTGACTATAAAGATAGAAGAAATGAATCTGATAAAAAATCATTAGATACTATTGAACCTAGCAGTCGTACTGCTGCTGATAAACTGACAGAAGTATTTGAAAGGAAGAGCATAGGGCTCGCTGAGCCTTTCGCATCCTCGGAGTCGTCATCTCAGATACTTGCTCCTGAGCGACGCAATTCTCCTCCTTCGAGTTTATCGCAAAGGGAATCCACTGAAAGAGATTTTGGTAAGACATCCTGGGCTGAAGTTACTCAGGAAGATTCTAATAATTCCAGTCAACAAAAGTTATCAGCAGAAAAAGCCTCAATAACGAAAGATAACGAACCAAACTCAAATGACAGCCTTGACCGCGAAAATGTGAATGATGATACGAAGCGTAGTTCTCAACAATCTCATGCATCTCATTCACTTCAACAATCACAGGTCGCATCAAGTATCGGAACTAATCCGCCGACATCTCAAGCTCCAATTCAAAAGAGCCAAATTAACCACCCCGCTAATGTTCAAACTTTTGGACAAAATCAACAAGCACCTCCAACAAGTTTTCAGTCACAAGTACCTGCGAGCCAATCTCAGACTTCATTCACAGATAATCAATGTAAACCTGCGCCATCACAAACTGTTCCTAAACATCATAACCCAACAGAAGCTTTGTCAAGCAATTCTCAAACACAAAAACAAGCCCTTTCTGAAGCAATAACACAACAGAATATAGCTAAACCAATGTTTTCATCTCAAAAGTCTGAAAAAGAACTTTCAGAATCTGAATCAATAGCTTCTAAGTCTAGCACGGACCCTTCAAGCTTGGGAGGAATTAAAGTTAGTGAAACATACTCTGCAGAATCTCTTCATGCTAGTGCAGCTATCCAAAAACGTTCTGCTGATGAAAAAAGACACGAAAGAATCGGCAATGAGCAGCTAAATAAAATTCCTGCCAAAGAACCTGTTGAACGTAAATCAAGTGGGTCAGGATCTGAGAAAAAAGGTAGAGGATACCTTGGAGGTGGATATGCTGTTTACAATAGAGGTTGGGGACCAAGACGACGGTCTCACCGTAGCTCACGATCTAACAACAGAGCTAGTGAATCTGACGGCTCTACTGACGGTGCTCCCAACACTGAACGTAAAGAGAGACGAAGAGCACCACGTAGCCCACGTGATCCTAAGAATTCTCACGATAAATCTGAAGATGCTAATCGAGCTCCGACAATGGATCAACCAACGTCTGTAAGTGATGGCATGGAAAACCGAGAACCATTTGCACCTCGTGGGCAACCGTCGCGACGAGGTCGTGGAGGATTCCAAGGTACCTCGCGTCCACCTGCTCCTGCTAAAAGAGTAACTGGCTATGGACCTCCCAATACTAAAAGCCCATTTAGCCAAGCTAATCGAGCAGTTAAAGATAATGATGAAATTAAAGATAACTCTCAAATTGATGATAAAATTAAAGGAAATAATAAGTCGAGAGCAGGTTCATCAACAGGAAGGGGTCGCGATCGACGCCCGAAAGGCACAGGACCCCCGAGTGGTGAGGATGAAAATTGGGAAACAACATCAGAACATTCCGAAGGTGGTGGTGGTACATCTAGTCATCGCCGTTCTGTAGCAGGAAGACCATCTGGTCAATCCCAGAAAGGTCAAGGCGGGCGTAATCAAAATTCTGGTAATCGCCAAAACAATGGACGTAACCCTCAGTCCACTAAAAAAGACTTCGCGACAGATAATAAAACTGGTGATATTACAGAGGCTATGACAGATCTCAAGATTAGTTCTGCCAAAAAAGATGATGAAATTGTTGATGATGGTTTCCAGGAGGTAAGGAATAAAAAGAATTCTAAAGATGCGAGAGGTCCTACAAAAGAGGATAACAATCAACATGCATCAAAGCAGCCCAGATCTCATTCCAATCAAGGCGGTGGCAGAAATGGATCAACAACCAGAAATCCTAATGATAAAACAAACCCACGTGGTTCAGCTCCGGTTTCTAACAAATCAAATGCTCAGTATGATCGTCCTCGTCAGGCTAATTTGGCACCGCGTTTTGTCAAACAAAGACAGAAACAACAGATGGGACTGGTGTCTGGATTCGGCCCCGACACTGGCGCCGCGCCCCCTCCACCACCTGTCAACGCGTGGGACAAACCTATATCACAATCATTACGTGGCAATGTAGAAGAACCTATCGAAACAGTAGAGAACAAGTCTGCTCAGTCGAGCCAACGTAGTACGCCTGGTGATACTCCAGTTGAAACTAAAGCTGCTGCTCCGCCCACTTGTGCTATTGTTGCTGATAAAAGTGGTGTGCTAGATGGGGCTACGCCTCCTGTTGAAACAATTATATTTGAAAATACTAATTACAAGACTGCAACACCAGATGAAACACTACAACAAAAATATCAAATCCCTGCCCCAATTCCGAAAACTCAAGCAGAGGAATTAAGTACAGAATTAGAAAATCGAGCTCTAGCATTCAATGGTGAAGTTAGACAACGACCTAGATCTATACAAGAACTTATATCTGACAGACCAGTAGTAACTGATGCTGAAGCTGCTGGTTTAGGTCTACAAATGACGTTCGACACATCACAGAAACCAGAAGATTCGTCTGATATGAAACTTGATTTTGCTTTTGATTCTGACCTTGGACAATTAACAGAAGATAAATCTGCGAAATCTCTCGGCTTGCCACGCGGCGTACACATGAGCACATCGAACACAATTTCTCCACTGGCAGCTGATCTCAATTTAAAAATCGCCAGTGTTAAGAAAGTTTGGGAGATGCCTGCAGTAGCTGAAGGCACCGAGGATATACAATTCACAGGTTTTGAAGAAAACAATACGGAGACTGCTCCACCTAACGTTTGTAAAGTGAAGCCAACGCAACAATTACAGTCGCCGCCGCCCCAACATTACAACCACGTTGGGTATCAAGGCGGCTACGGAGGTCTGTCGGTGCCGTCACCGCCGGCCGTCATGTTCAATTCTTCCCAGCAACTGTTGAGTTCCTCGCAGCAGATGCCGCAACAGAGCGGGCTGTACGGTGCCTTCCTAGATCAAAGCCGTGGTCAGTTCGGAGGGTTCCCTGGCACTCCGTATGGCGCCGGATCAGCCGCACCATACAACTATCAACCTCCTCCGGACATGTTCCAGAGCCTGCCTAATCAATATCGCATGGTAAGCACACATGACATGAATTTATAAAACTTCTATTAGATTTAACATGTTCAGTTATGGATCTTCTGAATTGTGTCTGATACTGGTACAAACAATATCTAGATTTTAAAATGATTGAAAACACAAGTCTGCCGTTGTATTTGAACATGAAGAGATTATTCAATACTTTCTTGTTCCATGCTGTAACATATATCATTTCTTTATTACCTGAGTATGTCTAAGTTAAAAGGAGAGTTATGTGTGGTTACTTTAAGTGTAATTTAAATGTTGAATTGTGTAAATAATGTTTAATCTTTGTTTCATCCCATGTCCAGGCCGCAGCTGCTGGTGGTGGCGCAGCATTCGGCCAGTCGGGCCAACTGGGTAATAGTCCCAGTACTGTTCTAATCTCGAGCACTTCTAATTCTCTCATGTCAGCCACTGTCAAGCCTTCCACTCAACAAATAGGCGCTATTGGTGCGTATAACATCTGACAAATGAGAAAACAGAAATGAAATCTGATATAAAAACAAAATATATTCTTTTTTCAAAATGGCTGAATTATAAAGTTGCAGTAAAATTATTGATTGGATTAATGTTTAATATGAAATAATCTTAGATAAAAAAGACTCGACGTCCATTTATTTGATATCCTAGAAAGCGGATACGGGAGTCAGAACAATTGATAATTTGCAGGCAGCAAAGGCGGCGGCGTAGGCGGCGTCGGTGGCGTGAGCACATACCAGCAGCAGTACCTCGGCTACTCCGCGCCCGTGGGCGAGGCGCCCTACTCGCTGCCCGGCCTGCTGCCGCGGCCCGCGCCGCCCGCCAGCTCCTACTACTCGCCCTACCAGCCGCCCGCCGCGCCCGCGCCCACCTACCCGCTGCAGTTCACGCAGCCGGCGCAGTCGGGCGCCTTCGGCTCGCAGTTCCTCTCGTCGCAGCTGCAAGTCGCCGCCGCCGTTCAGCAGATGCAGGTAGTGTGCTGTGCCCGCACCTATTGATCTATGTCCTCGATACAAAAATCTACGAAGTCTATAATCTCAAAGTGAACATTTGCAGCAGCAATATCGCGCACCGCTACAACAACAGTACGCGCCGCCGCAACCTCGGCCGCCGCCGCAGCAGCTCAAGAGTCCGCTGCACGAGCACGCCAACGGCTTCGCGCCGCTGTGCGACGCGGCCTCGCCGACGCCCAAAGGCGCCGCCAAGCCGCAGAAGCCGCCGCACTCGCCGCCGCAACACAAGTACCACGCGCCGCCCCCGCACCCGCCTCCCGCTCACACTCCGCACCAACACCACCAGCAACAGGTTAGTAATGGTCGTGAAAATCTCCTGACCTAACATGAACCTTACAACGGCACTGGAATAACACTTAGTCGCTACACACCTGCCGAAAATGATGTCGGTGAACTCGCCAAAAATGTACGCTTTGATGGTATTCGGTTCCTATAACAGATCGTTTCGACTATTACGCGTCGTAAATCTTCTACAAGTTAGTGTCCATATATTATTCACGAGCGGCAAGTTGTCGGCGGTTGCAGTTGCCTTTGTCGTCGACGCAAGTCGCTCTTGCAGTATATGCACACTTATACAATGTGCAAACAAGTCGTTGTTGCCGATATTCCGCCACACCGATTTTAACGCTGACGTCGAAATTCCCGATATGTTGGTGACAATTTAAAAAGCATTGTGCAGGCGTTTATACCCCGAACTTCCATCGCGTAATTTCTAACGCTTCTAAAACTAAAATAACTCATAACTTGTGATTTATTTTACGATGATGCAGATGGTGAGCGGAGGAAACAACGGGCGATGCGGCGGCGGCGGCGGCGGGGGCGGCATGGGGCGCGGCGGTATGGTGGCGCCGCGCTACCCCGCGCCCATCGGCCAGCGCCCGCACGCGCCCGCGCTGCCGCTGTACCGCGCGCCGCCCGCCGCGCCCGCGCCGCGCGCGCACCACGCGCCGCACCAGCCGCGCCCCAACCTCTACTACCACCAGCACCAGCGCAGTTAGTAACCTCTCGCACGCCCCCGCGCGCGCGCGACCCCAGCTCACCCGTGTGTTGTGTGCGCAGACGGCGGCGCCGGCGACCGCGCGGCGGACGCAGAGGCGGCGCCGGGCGTGGAGGAGGCCGGCGACGCGGCCGCGCAGGACGCGCCCGCGCCCCCCGAGCTGAAGGCGGAGTGAAGGGCGCGCGGCCCGCCCGCGACCCGCCGCCCCGTGCCGCCCCGTGCGCCGCACGGAGACTAACGCGCGCCGATCCCGCGCGCGGCGTACGCATCTCGACGTCGCCGACTTTAGATTTTCGGTATTTTAATTAGGACGTAAATTATGGAAGTGATTCTGAGCCGTTCGACTCGCGGCGCCCCCGCGGCCGTCGCCGAGTCGGCCGCGACGACGCGCGGCGCGTTCTGTTCGTATGTAAATATGTCGATCGGACGGCTATCTGACTCCTTGACTGTTATATTTAAGTATATATAGACGCGACCGGTCGGCGTCTCCGCTGCGACGATCGGAGTACCCTGGGGACCGCGCGTCCTTGTCCGATGCTGCCTCGAGACTTCTCATTAGTGAATATGTAGCTACGGATTTTGCAGAGCGAATGTCGATGCGATGTAACCGAATAATAAATATAATTTGGAGCGCAGACGACCGAGTGCCACTCGGCGCGTCTGCCGATCGACGCGGGTTAACGCTCCATGTATCATAATCAATTAATATTATTATATGCGAATAAAATTATTATGACCGAATCTTTGTTTTCATTTTTTTCTATCATTTAGTACGTAGTTGCACCAATCTGGCGCAGAGCTTACAGTCCTTTCACAGTTACTTCATCTGAAGCATCACTGTCCCAATTTTATTCACAATGATGGTTACAATAAGGTTTCTGTTGGGTTGCTGCCACTGACACATCTGTAAAAATCATGATCTTTATGTTTTTATTTTATTTTATTTATTCGGGAAAATAAACAGTAATTCTACAAAGTTATAATAATACAAGGTTTTTATATGTATAACCTACGACATTTTCCACAACATATTAAAAGTTATATCAAACATGTTTGATTACAATATGGGATGCTGGTCATCATCATCATTTCAGCCGAAAGACGTCCACTGCTGGACATAGGCCTCCCCCAAGCACCTCCACTTCGACCGGTCCTGTGCTTCCTGCATCCAACGGGTTCCTGCGGCCTTCACAAGGTCGTCGGTCCACCTTGTGGGAGGCCTTCCAACTTGGATGCTGGTGCCAGAGGACAAACAGTGAAAATGCTGTAGTCAAAGTGCATCGATATTTACCATAGATATCGACTAGTGGCTCTCAAGATAAGCCTCAAGCGCATCAGATGCAGACCTGTGTTATATGAGACGACATAGTTTCCTATCACGGATTTGCCCATAGATATATGAAAGAAGGAGATAAGTATGTCCGTTAGTTGAAAATACATCAAAATCCGATGTCGCCAGGTTGGCCCCACCACCGCGCCACTACTACACATGTAGTTCAGTAAAAGCAATAGATACACACTCGCACACACACTTGCATTTCATAAATCAGAACGTACTAAACAATCAATTATAAACCTTAACTCATCAAACATCATCTGCGTAGGGGAAAAGGCTACGCTATGGTCACCCATCTACAGACCAACCGCGGCAAGCGTAGCTTACCCTGATCTATCGAACTGTGCGGCTGTTATTATTTAGCCACGGGACCTTAACTCATCAAACATAACGTGCATTTACCATGCACCGCAAAAACATCTATCACTATCGTTGTGCTGTGCAAAAGCCATTTATTTTACTTAAACGCTAGCGAGTGACTAAATCGGAAAGTTATCGATTCTTCCATTAATTATTGTATTTAAAAAAAAAATTGGGTCATGAAAATAGAATAAATAAAAAACGATATGTCCAGAACATATTATTTATTATAAATCAATAAAATGTAGCTAAAAAAATAATTGAAGTAAATAAAAAAAATAACATTATTTTACATCTTCTCAAGGGTCTACCAACCGGATTTAAACGTCATCTTTTCAGATCTTCTATAAACCGGGTTAAAACGGTTGACAAATCACGCCAAAAAATAGTCAAGAAACAGATGTGCATCTGGATTGAGGGCCCATTTCTGAATCGTCGCGAAACGAAAAATTTTCATGTCATCATTTTTTGATGAAACAGGTTCTCCGACTAACAAACAATAGCTGCGTACAGTTACAGCAGCTTTAACTGGCCACGGGCCATTTCATAAACAACTCTGTCATAGGAGTCACAGACAGTCCGCTGTGTGCAGAGCCTGCATGGAGGACGACGAGACAGCAGCTATGTGCTTCTAAACAGCAACGTAAAAGCAAAGTACTTCGGCAACCCACCTGGGTTCGTCTCACGGAGGGTGCCTACCATAGAAATGTAAAAAACAGTAGGTATATCTATGGTGCCTACCCTCTCCGTGAGACTGTCAGTAACATCCAAGGCGTTGCTGGCCTTCCTTGCTGTTACATGTCGTGACTGGATGCGACCACGTAAAAAGAGCCAAGCATCTTCACTAACCCTGTTGGTAATACGGGCTGGTGTCCGCAAGTCCACGTCATAACGTGGAGTTGCGGACACCAGCCCGCATTAGAGTGAGGCCCCATTAGTGCGTTGCTTATCGCAGCGTCGCCTCGACTCAATACCGACTAATATTAATTAAATTATTATTTCAATTAAATTAGTCATTAATGTCTGATTTATTAGTCATTATTATATTCATAATGACTCAATGCAGTTGTGGCATAGAATGCGCTGATCCGTTGCATCGACGCAACGCAACGCACTAATGAGGCATCGCCCTTAGCCGCATAGCCAGCGCTATTTTGCTTACGACTGGGAAAATCGGTTATTTGTTCCACGATGTTCCCAGTCTCCGAAGAACGTTTTCCTGTAGCAACAACGGTTAAGGTAGCTTTCCTTACTGCCTCGTCTCATCTTCCACCCTGTACTACGATAACATAAGCCATTGGAATTATTGTACAGACGCCGCCAGCACTTCAAGCTACTACAATAAAATTTGTCAAATTTCTTTAATAGATTTTCAACTTGATCGCTAAAGTATAAGGTTCAAAGTTGATTAGGAAAATTTGACAGTTTTGGGTAGCTTGATGTGCTGGCGTCTGTAATCTCAATACCTTTCTAATGATTTAGGCATAGAAATGTAAAAAAAAATCATATATCTATGGATATTTCATTAATATTCCTCTTAGAGCGGGTATGTACCAGCATCCACTACTTATATTAGCTGCCTTACAGTAGTGGAGTGGAGTAATGGCGGTGGTAGTTTGTCGTTGTGTACCTGTTACAGCATTGAGACAATATTCCCGAATACTACACCGCACCGACGGGTTTTGATGTTAATGTCTATAGATACAAAGCCGAAGACCATTAGCAATACGGACATAACCTTATAAAATAAATAGATTCGTAAACTGGCCGCGCCGTTGGTACATTTATTTAACCTGCAAATGGAAACCTCTGAAACACCCTCACAGTGCAGCAGTGGTCTGAATCGAATCTTTTCTACAATCATAAACCAGAGAGTGCATCAGCCCGTGCTACGCGCTACAGCTCTTGCTACGCGGCTACGGATCTACAGCGCTACAGACCTTGCTACAGCGCTACATCCCGTGCTACAGCGCTACAACCCTTGCTACGCGGCTACGGATCTACAGCGCTACAGACCTTGCTACAGCGCTACATCCCGTGCTACAGCGCTACAACCCTTGCTACGCGGCTACGGATTGCGCTACAACTCGTGCTACAGCGCTACAGTGCGTGCTACAGTGCATGGTCTTTCAGAGTTGAGACTAGACATTTTGTTATAATTTGCCGCAAAATGATATTTACGTTACATGTACACAACTAACTATAATACACTAGGTACATTGCACTTTCTGGCTATACCTATTGGATTTCGACTGATCATGCGCATTACTGGTTGCTTCGTTTAGAATTGTTTCAGATGTAAGAAAATGTAAGTAGATAATTAGGATTACACATTTACCATTTGGACTTTTGCTCGTAACTTACAAAACTAACTTCCATACGTTTTATTGTCGGGGCACTTACCTGAATCCATTTATGTTCAATATTTTGATCTCCTACAACCTATACTTTGCGACACTAACGTAGAGCAGTTTTATACGTTGGGTTATTACAACTTACCTGTTATTGACGGGATTGCCTATAATAATAATGGATCAGTATTGGGCTAGTTTGTAGTGGCAATTCCTGGAATTGCAGACATCTTAGTGTCTTTCCTTAATGCTCATCAGTAACGCTAGTGTTTATGTCCATGACTACCGCCGCCCCACCAACGCCAATCGCTTCCATATTTGGTAAATAATTAGTACTAATTAGTACTCGAACAACAAAAAACCTTAGCAGGTTTCGAGAAAATAGACTTTGAAGGTGGTACGGCGGTAGTCACGCTCCCTTCAGCAAGACCACCATGAGCAACGAAAAAGGGGGCATACTACAGCTATTCTAAGTATCAAATAATAAGTAGCCCTATGTGAATAATTTCATAAAAAAAAAGCAGAACTGAATACATTTGTATTTACCGAGAAATTAACGATGATAACTTTCGCGCTCTCGTTCAGCAGGACCACGACTTTGAATATTGATTCCAAGTTTGAGGAGCTTGTCGCTTTCCTCAAACCTACATAGAAAATGAGTACCCTGCAAGATAAAATTAGTACTTAGGTACCCTAAATTCAAAGATCACGGACATAAAATATAGGTAAACAACACTTTTACTTTCACTTTCTATAAGTAACTAGTTTAAGAGCCCTCTTACATTTTGGTACTGTGCGCACAACTTTTTTTTTTGGTTATAAATGGCATCTCGCAGTTCAATCTATGAGGTTGTCGTCTTCTTAACCAGGATTGCCTGTGAATGCCTCAATAAATTAAGGCCTCCAGCCAGGGCGAGCGCGCATCGATGGCGCAGTGAAATTTAGAGTCCTTTTATTTTATTTATAAAAAAAAACACAGTATCAATAAATGTTTTTTTTAATTGATATTGTTTAAACAATTATTGAAGACTATTTTGGTATAAATACTACGTGAAAATGATGTAGAAGTTCGGAGATATTCAGACTTGTTTCCAGTACAAAATTGAATTAGGTCCAGTATTTTTTTCTTTATTTATAAGGCATATAACAAAAATAAATTCTATTATATGATATAAGTGATATGAAAAAAAATGTTTTGATGGATTATATTCAACAGAAACTAGAAATTAGAGCTCTCAAATCAGCTCTCCATGAGTTTTTGCCTAAACATGCATCAGGAGAACGGTTATTGCTAAATAAATAGACAAATAATAAAAAAATCGCTTTATTATTATTGTAGAAGAGAAAACGAACTATCTTTACCAATTAATTGCTATTTATACCAATCACCGAATAGTATTCAATTTCAACGAGGAAATCATGCATCTATGCACATTTTTGTAAGAGGCCTCTTAATGCCGTGATAGTTACAGTTTAATCGTTGTAAAACATTGAGAGAAGCGAACGGGAAGTAATTAATGGCCACTGTGAATTTCAATAATTCTATTTATCAGGGACACTACGACTCTGTGACCGGCCGTCTTGACCAAAGATCTACTATACAGGATTTTTCAAGTGGGCGTGGATGGCCAAATCCGAAACTATGAGGAATAGCGAAAAGTACTCTAAGTGTCTAAACACACTATGCCGAAGTTACGCGACGGAAGTTCGGCATGATTACGCCTGCAATGCTATTTGAATTATCGACGACATTATGCCGAAATTACGTTGCGTTATAGCGTACAGCCGAACTTCGGGCGGGCGTAAGTTCAGCGGCAATTCGGCGGCAACGTATTCTGTAGAGCACACATTATACGCGACCGAAATTCGGTTCGGTTCAACTCTTCTAAAGCCTCTGCAATTGCTATTACTGTAAAATACCGTTCATTTTTCGGGTTTCGCACCTCAAAAGTAATAACGGAACCCTAACAGGTTCACTTTGTTTTGCGTCTGTCTGTCCGGCTGTTTAGGTAGACGACACGATGCCATGACAGCGCTCGAGACACTGAATACACACTAAGTTGCGCAACTGAATTTCTGCCGCGTAAGTTCGGCACTTATGGTGTGTCATATCAGCCGAATACGTCGGAACGTAAAATCAGCCGCGGAACTTCGGTCGCGTAACTTCGGCATAGTGTGTTTGGACACAAAGGAGTCACGGGCTCGAATTTGATGAAAACTAAAACTGCATCATTGGATTTTTGAAAAATAAATATTTCTAGCCAGGAATCGAACCCGTTGATTTTACACATACTGTATTATTACACCACTCGATAGTGTCCCATAATAAGGATCAAAGTCTGGGAAGTAATGACATACGGCAAACTTTAGGAAAATGTTGGATTTTAATAAACTGCTTCTTATTTTAAAGTATTCCATACGGACATTACCTGTACCTTGTTCGAAATGATGCTCAATACACATCGCAGTCACCTTCACAACATTATGTTCTAAATTCAAATTTTGAATGCAGTACAATCCTTGAGACGTCGAATCCAGCTATGTATAGAAAATAATGGTCATCATTTTGAACAATTAATCAGTTAAGGTTTAATAGGTATGTAACATAAGAAAAATAAAAACAGCATTTTGTTAAAAAAACCGGGCAAGAGCGAGTCGGACTCGTGCACCGAGGGTTCCGTAACATCCGGGTTTATGAATAAGGTTTATGTTTATGAAATTAAATGTTTTTTTTTATTATTTTTATATTTGAGTTGATTGAATAAAATGTAAATTGCGGTTTACTATTTATGACGTATTAAAAAAAAACTACTAACTAGATCTCTTTCAAACCAATTTTCGGTGGAAGTTTACATTGTAATTTTTTTTTAGTTTTATCATTCTCTTATTTTAGAAGTTACGTGGGGGACACATTTTACCACTTTGGAAGGGTCTCTCGCGCAAGCTATTCAGTTTATAAAAAAATGATAATAGAAATTTTTTTAGTTTCAGTTCTTAGTATGGGGAACCCCAAAATGTAGTTTTTTAGGGTTCCGTACCTAAAGGGTAAAAACGGAACCCTATTACTAAGACTTCGCTGTCTGTCCGTCTGTCTGTCTGTCTGTCACCAGGCTGTATCTCAAGAACCGCGATAGCTAGACAGTTGAAATTTTCACAAGTTATGTATTTCTGTTGCCGCTATAACAACAAATACTAAAAACAAAATAAAATAAATATTTAAGGGGGGCTCCCATACAACAAACGCGATTTGTTTGCCCTTTTTTGCTCGATATCAAAAATGGCAACAGGTAGGCACTTGAAATATTCACAAAATACTCAGTTGTATTTTAACTTTAATAATAAATAATAAAATTAAAATAAAATAAATATTTAAAGGGGGCTCCCACACAACAAACATGTTTTTTTCGGCGTTTTTGCCTTGTGGTACGGAACCCTTCGCGTGCGAGTCCGACTCGCACTTGGCCAGTTTTTTTCTATTTTTGTGTGAAAATCTTAATGCGGTTCACAGAATACATCTACTTACCAAGTTTCAACAGTATAGCTCTTATAGTTTCGGAAATAAGTGGCTGTGACATACGGACGGACGGACAGACAGACAGACAGACGGACAGACAGACATACAGACATGACGAATCTGTAAGGGTTCCGTTTTTTGCCATTTGGCAATGGAACCCTAAAAATGAGCTCTTTTCTTTAGTTTCCCGTATGTCATTAATTTCCAGAATTCGATCCTTATCAGCGACAATATCGAATGGTGTAATAATACAGTGTATTTTTTTTTTTCAAAATCAACGGGTTCGCTTCCTGGCTAGAAATATTGATTTTTCATCAAAATCGAGATTGCGACTCCTTGGAGTACTTTTCGCTATTCCTCATAGTTTCGGATTTGGCCATCCACGCCCACTTGGAAAATTCACCCTGTATACTAAGTCAGAGAGTCCTGACATCAGAATATGAACGGTCACCCTTATAATGTTTTTTTTTCTTCTCGAATACGATGGAAGCAATTAGTGTGCTGCATCTTAAAATGTATTAGTCTGTAGGAAGCAAATAGAAGCAATTATAGGGAAGCAAATCTTAGACATAAATTCAACGTTGAATACGCCTAGTGACCGCTCATGCGACGGTAGACGATATTTACATAGCAAGTAGTGTGGGGTGAGTAAGTATAACTTAAAAGTAAAAAATTAAAACTTTTAAAAAAAACAACTGACTTCCAAAAAAGACACTACAAGTGAAAAATAACTTTAATTTCGGAAGTCGGTGTCGTTGGGTTCGCATTTTCGTTGTTTGCCACCGACTTCCGAAATTAAAGTTATTTTTCACTTGTAGTGTCTTTTTTGGAAGTCGGTTGTTTTTTTTTTGTAAAAAAGTTTTTTAATTAATTTGACACCCGCACTCTAATTGCGTAACACACTATCAATCACAATCTAAATAATTTAGAAGGATATTCATAATCCATTGCTTCGTAAGTACTCGTATGTTCGAAAAAATTATCTGCTCAACAACGTAAATAACGTAGGTAATGAATGTTGTTGAACTGTAAAGCCATCCCTACTAAAGGCCTACGCAGACCGGGACGGCATGGCAAGGGATTTTGCCGTCAGTCAACGCACACTAGCCGCTTAGATACCGCGGCCTTCCAGCGGCTTCCCCGCTTCTCTACCCCCGCCGCCTCACCCCGCGGTATGTCACAACGAACGAACGAACGCCGGAGTCCTTGGAACGAAAGTCCGTGCCAAGGACTCCGGCAATGCCCACCGCAGGACGCCACAGTATCCCGCCGCGGGAGCCCGTGGTGCGTCTTGAAATGCCGTGCAATGAAATCCCTTTCATTGCACGGCCGGCGTTATTTTAAAGCATAGCAATTTATGTCGTATTTCTATATCGATACGTTTGAATGTCCATTAGTAAAAATTTAAATCCCTTGCCATGCCGTCCCGGTCTGCGTAGGCCTTTATAGTGCGTTACACAACTACCCCGCGGGCAGCTAGGTACTGAGACTCAATTAGGCACACGCGGGGCTCCGTCGACATAGGATGCAAGAGCGAGCGAAGAGCACCCCGAGGTTAGGTTTGGTTGAGCGGTTGGTCGGGTTTAGGTACATTCTGGCTTAACCGCTTGTGTGCCGTAATTACAGACACAATTAAAAAGCCTCTCCGTCTTATTACAAAACGAGATCTAATTTTAGAACTAGCCTAAACCTTCGAGCCAGTTACTCTATTTTTTACTTTATTCCGACAAACGTAAAGTTCTTAAATAACGTAGGTAATGAATGTTGTTGAACTGTAAAGCCATCCCTACTAAAGGCCTACGCAGACCGGGACGGCATGGCAAGGGATTTTGCCGTCAGTCAACGCACACTAGCCGCTCAAATACCGCCTTCCAGCGGCTTCCCCGCTTCTCTACCCCTGCCGCCTCACCCCGCGGTATGTCACAACGAACGAACGAACGCCGGAGTCCTTGGAACGAAAGTCCGTGCCAAGGACTCCGGCAATGCCCACCGCAGGACGCCACAGCATCCCGCCGCGGGAGCCCGTGGTGCGTCTTGAAATGCCGTGCAATGAAATCCCTTTCATTGCACGGCCGGCGTTATTTTAAAGCATAGCAATTTATGTCGTATTTCTATATCGATACGTTTGAATGTCCATTAGTAAAAATTTAAATCCCTTGCAATGCCGTCCCGGTCTGCGTAGGCCTTTATAGTGCGTTACTACCCCGCGGGTAGCTAGGTACTGAGACTCAATTAGGCACACGCGGGGCTCCGTCGACATAGGATGCAAGAGCGAGTGAAGAGCACCCCGAGGTTAGGTTTGGTTGAACGGTTGGTCGGGTTTAGGTAATTCTGGCTTAACCGCTTGTGTGCCGTAATTACAGACACAATTAAAAAGCCTCTCCGTCTTATTACAAAACGAGATCTAATTTTAGAACTAGCCTAAACCTTCGAGCCAGTTACTCTATATTTTACTTTATTCCGACAAACGTAAAGTTCTGACAACTTAGACTTGGGTTTAACGTCAGTTTTTGTAATAAGAACTTTAGCTTCGTCGGATTATAGTTTGAAATTTAAAAATGGCTGGATAGTTTAAACCTGAGTCTAAAGATAAATCTTGTTTTGTAATAAGGCCGATTGTGTCTCGCGTAGATCTACGTTCCGGCAGAATAAGGGTTAATAATCATAAAACGTAACATGTAATTTGATCACGAATATCGATAATTTGATATACTTACCTAGGATTATTTTTAATAATTTTAGGTAATATTCCAAATTCCAATACACTCGCGTAATGGGAATAAAAACAAGATGGTATGTTTTATTACTAAAACGATCCGTGTTTGGCTGAGAGCCAAAATAACTTCGCCCCCAACTGAGGGTTATTGAAGAGGGTCTCAGCCTCTCGCCGAACTGGCGCCAGCCAACGGCAACGGTAGCGAAACTGCAGAGTTGTTTATGTACTTAGGTTACTAGGACTACACAATATGCGGTATGTTAGTGTGCTGCATCTTAAAATGTATTACTTAGGTAGTATGTTTAGGGAAAAGTAAAAATCTATTTACTAAAAAAACATAACCCTCCGTCTGACGCAGTCGGGTAAAAAGGACGTCCCTACTGTGTAAAACAGTATCAGACTTTACGTAAATACCTACTTCAGCACTCAGGTAGAGGTAGGTACCTACACTAGATGCGTTTCATTTAATTTGATTTGATAACATTTTTTCGAACGAATTCGATGATGATATAAATATCATCATTGAATTCGTAAACTTTCAATATTATTTGAGTCTTGGCGTGTTTTATAATATTGTTTAACGCAGAAGACGCTGTGAACTCTCCGGAACACTCGCGAAATCTTCAGAGAAAGAGAGCTCGTCAACTTGCGGATAAATGTTGTAATAATTCATAGGTGCCACAAACAAGGAGGAACTGAAGGTACGTCGCCAGCCCGGGCGGGGACGTGTCATATAAAACTTACGGTACCGGTACTTACACACCAATTTTTTTTTTTTGAGCCCTTAACTGAGCACGGTCGAGTGGTCCGCGTGACTACGTCCCAGGCACGGTCCTGATATGTGTGGATTTGCAATAGATTATCCACAGAATATCCTATTTCGTAAAACATTCCATGGGCGCCGTGGCTTAGTTGGTTAAAGCGCCTGTCTAGTAAACAGGAGATCGCGAGTTCGAATCTCGCCGGGGCCTTCAAAGTGGAACTTTTTTGAGATGCTTTAGTTTATGAAATATAAGTATTTGCACCAGTTTAATGGTAGGTATAATATCTAACGTGGCTAAACGATCATATAGGTACTTTACGTGGCAAGTACTTCTGCAAGTAGGTAGGTCCGGTCAGCAACAAAAGTCGATTAACACATCAATGTTTTTAATCTCAGTTATTGAGCAAAATATTTGTCCAAAATTGCAGCAGAAGTACAATGCAATTTTGAACAAATATTTTGCTCTATAACTGAGATTAAAAAAACTGAAGTGTTAATCGACTTTTGTTGCTGACTCTACCTACGTACAAACCTATACCTGGCTTGCCTGTAAATGCAAGTGTTTATACGATATGGTACAGGCTACTGATGAGTGTTGTTGTCAGGAGTGCTAGCCTGAATCATGCAGTTGAGCTTAAACTATTGAAAATTTAATTAAAGATAAAATAGTTTTGTTTACCCTAACGATGACAGGTATTTCCCGATTAGCCATTTATATTAATAGAAAGGTACCTAAGTCTTAGTACCTACTTAATGAACACAGATTGTAACAATTATGTTGATTCGTTATCGTTATCAATTTTCTATAGAAACCGTAGGTACTGTATACGTAATTGTTTACATAGACGTTATCAGAATTACGAGCGAACTTCATACAAAATGGCGCCAAGTAGATATTTTGTGTATAATAAACATTAATAAGAACCTATAGCACTCATTTTACTCAATTATAATTTTTGTTGCTATAAACAGTGGCATATGCACGCAGTACTTGCAGTAGATACACAAACGAAAACGTAGGAACAATTAGTTTAATAAAGTTCAAGGCGGGTCAACAACCAGACGGGGATGCAACGCTAGTGCTTTGTTCCGATCCTGAGGGGCGACTGGCCATTTACCCCGAATAATATACCCGTTCACGTCAGTAAAAAACAAACTTGTCTCACTGAACACAAACTGAAGGATATCGATCAACAAAAGGTTGGTTCTCTAAACAGGGACATAAAAGGATAAACAATGGTTTTAAATTAAATGTATCACTATACCTACCTACATACTATAGTGCAAACAAACGATACATAGCTACACAAATAGTGCAAAATAATAATTTTAAAAAATATGGGTAATTCCCACATGGTCATGGTCCATGTGATCTGCACGAAATCCTTATGAAGCGGCGCGCGGAGGCGGTGTAATGATGCTCTAATTAGTGTTGCTCATTGCTCAAACAACTATAGTTAAGTTATACTTAAGTAGGTAATTTGAAGGATATCTTCTTTTATTATCTTCTAAATGTTTGACTTACAAACAACGTTATAACACTTAGTTATTACTGTGATTGTTTGAACAAAGAAAAAAAAATGGGATTCAATAAAAAAAGAAACGCCGAAAAAAACATGTTTGTTCTATGGGAGCCCCCTTAAATATTTATTTTATTTTGTTTTTAGTATTTGTTGTTATAGCGGCAACAGAAATACATACTTTTTGAAAATTTCAATAGTCTATTATAGCTATCGCGGTTCTTGAGATACAGCCTGGTGACAGACGGACAGACAGCGAAGTCTTAGTAATAGGGTACCGTTTTTACCCTTTGGGTACGGAACCCTAAAAAATCTAAGTATTGTAGTATAGCTCTGCACCCTAATTGCGTAACACACTATCAAACTCAGTCTCAATAATTTTGAAGGATATGGCTAATCCATTGCTTCATAAGTTCGAAAAATGTGACTGCTGAACAACGTAAATAACGCAATGAATGTCAAAATGTTGACTGTCAAAATGAAACCCATTGCTACTACTTAGTAGGTACTGATAGTGTGTTACTCAATTACCCCGCAGGGCTTAGCTTTATATAATAAAATAAATAAAATAACTTTATTTCAGACCTTGATCCATATGATGTTAGTAATATTATAAGCTATGTTAGTAACAAACGGAAAAAAGATTTTTCTTGGTGACTTTATTTTACCTTATTGTAAGTAGGTACCTAAGTAGGTACATACCTATTGGTCAGGTACAGACAGACGCCAGCACATCAAGCTACTACAATCTGAAAAATTTCTTTAATAGATTTTCAACTTGATCGCTAAAGTATAAGGTTCAAAGTTGATTGGGAAAATTAGAGAGTTTCGGGTAACTTGATGTGCTGGCGTCTGTACATGAGACAATTTTTATTTATAATGACATGAATATATTTTGTTATTTAGGAAACAATGATATCTATTCCTGATAAAGGTAACAATTGTGGAAATTTCGTAAAACTGTGATTAAAATTAAGTGACGTTCAAACGTCAAAAATTTATGGTTAAACAGTCGTTATTCATTACTTAACTTTACGTTTATGAATAAAGGGGTTTAGGCAGTTAAATATCGAGTCAGCTGCAGTAAAGTGATTAGGAAATAAAACTGAGTCACACTACGACTTCTTCTTGGAAAACAAGTGCTGCGGTGCGGAGAAACCTAGGGAGCATACTTTAGGAAAGGCCATTTCATTTATCAAGCTAATGATGAGACATGGTCTACAACAAAAAGAGTTAAAAAAAAGTTATTTAAAAAAATTAAAAACCCGACTGCGGTAAAAAACTGAAAAGCTAAAAACAAGCCCATTTTAAATTAAATAAAAGTTGGAAGCGGGCGGGACCCATTTGAATTTGAAAATATAATAAAAATGATATGGGTCCCGCCTGCTTCCAACTTTATTTAATTTAAATTGGGCTTGTTTTTAGCTTTCAGTTTTTTACCGCAGTCGGGTTTTTAATTTTTTTAAATAACTTTTTTTATTTCCAGCTTTTTAGTTTACAAAATAAATGTGAAACATTTCGCTTTAGTTCTCGGTATGTGTTTTTTACGATTTGTCACTTCGAATTACTTTTAACCGTATAAGTATTAGGGTGCTGGAGTTCTAAACTCAGATATTAAACGCAATAACTGAGTTCAGCTTGAAATAATCGCGTTCAGTTCCATTAGTGAAATTCGCCCTTAAGGGGGAAGCGCTAAGGTAGCCCGCGAAATTCAAATTTTCTTACGTTTTTTGCAATTTGCTGGTCAGTATTAAGGGCACACCGAGCTTCTAGCGGTAATCGATTTTAGGTATTCTATGCGCTCCGTGTATGTGTGCGTGAGGCACACCGGCAAGAGAGCGAACGGCTAGACAGATAAGAGCACTGCGCGAATCGCGCGCCGCGCGCGACGAGCCGTGCGCCGATCGACTAGCGAGGTGCTACCAATAGTTACACAATAATGAAAAAAACATTTTGAAATAGGTACTTTTATTGGAAAAATTCATGATACGAAACCTTTTTCAGATTTTATGCAATTTTAAAAGTTTATAATTTACCGTCGTTAGGTAGGTAGGTATCTGATCAATGAAAAAATAATATTAGGTATAATTTACTTATAATACTATTACAATTAATTACCTTTTATGATAATTATTCTAAGTACAATAGAAACTTAAAAGTGATCTCAATAACGTAAAATAACATAATGGCTAAATAAATAGGGTAAAAGTCCCAGTAGTCGACCCTATATTTTCAATTTCAAATTATTTATTCTTCAAAGTAGATTCAATAAAATACTTTTGTTACTACGTAGTAAGTTTTTGCAAGCAGATTCTATTGAATTTCTGATAATGAAGTTACATGGTAAGTACTTTGTTCGTTTTGCCAAGACGTTACATAGCCACACAAAAGATGCATTCCGTATGAAAATATAATGTAAGAACGCCGACTTCTGTATGGAACATGTTGTTTCAGGAAGTTAAGGAAGAAGGCTAGTACCTATACCGGATTATTTTTTACCGGTTCCAAATTTGTACAGGTTGTTCTACCCATGATTATGAACAACTTTCACTATGGAACCATCTCTGAAATCACGAAAAAAAAAAATCTGCTGTTTAATACAAAAGTTCAAAACCTACTTGACCGAAGTCAAAGTTAAAGCATTTATTTCAAATAGGCACATAAAAGGCACTTTTTAACGTCAAAAATTATATTAAAATAGAATTGATTCTAGTCGCCCCTTCCAAAATGTATGAAATAGCTTTTTTTTTTTCGTGATTTCTGAGTAAAAATTTGGAACCGGTAAAAAAAATCACGTGTGTAGTTGTTTTAAACTTTTTAGAGAATCTGCTGTTACATTTGAAGTCGGTTAAATTTTTTTTGATAAAAGATATTTTAACACGTGTTCAAATTTTACAACTTTCACAATTTTATAACTTTTCCGCTTCTCTTCTGGCATAACAGTCGCGGAAGGCATAGCTTTTTTTCGTTTTGCTGACTCTTTCTTGTCTATTGCGTCTAAAATATTGTGTTTGTGGCTCACGAATTTCTATTTTTCTGTCCAGCCTTGAATCAATTATTTCTAGTAGAAGACAATCAAAGTAAAATGTTTTTAATTTTGTTTCCATACTGTTCTTCTAGAATTCGTTATCTCTTTATATTGTTTCTATTTTCATATCTTTTTCTGTTCACATAACAAATAAACATAATTCTTTCCTAGTAATGTGGAGCTGACCCTGCAGCTGGTAGAACCAATCGTGTTGTTTATTTATTGTCAAGTTCTTCCCATTCTTCTCGAGTTTCCAGAAACTAATTTGTTTTTGTGCTATACCTTCCTTGACTGTTATGTCCTTAGCCGAATACGGACACTTAACTTCAATAATTTTATCACATATTAGTCTGTCTGGACTTGCCGCCAAAAACGGCAGTTCAGGATCGACGAATAGGCCACATTTCTGTATATCGTTGAAGTAAGCTTCTTCGTCGAGTTTTAGTACTTCAGCCAATTGTAGGGCGTAGGTTCGAACCCAGACAGGCGCTTTACTTCGGGTAAATTATTTCATCACCACTGCTCTCAAAACGGTGAAGGACACATTGTGAGGAAACAAAGGCATGTCCTAGAACCAAAAATTAGTAGACAATAACATGTGACATCCACCAACCCGCACTGGGCTCTCGTGGTGGATTACGGCCCACTCCCTGTCACCGAGAGTAGGCCTGTGTCCCAGCTGTGGTAATATTATAGGCTGATTATGCTTATGCCTGTGAGGACCGCGCTGCTAAAGCAGCCAGCGAGGTGAAATGAATAATATTCATGGGTAGAACACCCTGTGAAAAGTAGAGTAGTGAACAAAAATTGCCCAGCATAATATTATGGCTATTAGGCTATATATTTCCAGTATAAGCTGATCTCATTGTACGGAAATCCTATACATTGCGAGATCAGCGTATCATCATCATCATCATCATTTCAGCCGAAAGACACTCCTGGACATAGGCCTCCCCCAATTTTGGGAGGGGTTTGCCATAATCGCCACGCTTGGCAGGCGGGTTGGCGACCGCAGTATGGTATGATGGTGTAATGCATAGAGAATGCTGCTGCCCATTCTCCGGTCTCCCTTACTTTTACGACACCCACGGGAAGTATGTGGTGGTGCTATTCTTTAAGTCCGGCACCACACAGACGCACCAATCAGCGTATACTGAAAATGTATAGCTTGATATGTAGCAGTGTGTACCTACGCATATCTTATAGAAAAAAAGTATGAGGACAAAAGCAACAATAATAATCAATATCGGACTTAAATCATGGTAATATTTTCTCTATGTGTACATTTTACATTACATTTGATTTAATTACGACGAATCATTGGGTTTGAACCTATATACGCCCTACAATTGGCTGAATTACTAAAACTCGACGAAGAAGCATACTTCAACGGTATACAGAAATGTAAATTCGTCAACCCTGAACTGCCGTTTTTGGCGGCAAGTCCAGACGGACTTAACAGTCAGGGAAGGTATAGCACAAAAACAAATTAGTTTCTGGAAACTGGAGAAGAATGGGAACTTGACAATAAATAAACAACACGATTGGTTCTACCAGATGCAGGGTCAGCTCCACATTACTAGGAAAGAATCATGTTAATTTGTAATGTGGACAGAAAAATATATGAAAATAGAAACAATAAAAAGAGATAATGAATTCTGGAAGAACAGTATGGAAACAAAATTAAAAACATTTTACTTTGATTGTCTTCTACTAGAAGTAATTGATTCAAGGCTGGACAGAAAAGTGGAAATTCGTGAGCCACAAACACAATATATTTTAGACGCAATAGACAAGAAAGAGTCAGCAAAACGAAAAAAAGATATGCTTTCCGCGACTGTTATGCCAGAAGAGAAGCGGAAAAAGTTATAAAATAGTTGGTACACGTGTTAAAATAAAGCATTATCACTGTCTATTTCTCCTTGGACTGAAAGACAAGAATTTTGTTCCGGTGTAATTGGCATCCTGTAATAAAACAGAACATTTGATTCAATTATAATTACTTTATTCATCAACAAAACTTTTTTGGATGTGTAAGACTTATTTCATAAAAATAATTACCGTAAACCGGGGTTACTTTGATCAATATTGAACTTTCAAGGTCCATATCTTTGAAATCTCTGGTTGTAAAAAAATATATAATCGGTCTAATAATCGGTTTTGTTTAAACTCACGATTTCTGTAATAATAAATGAAAAAATATGGCTAGATTTTGAGAAAAAAAATAAGAACTGTCTGATCAAAGTTATACGTAAAATGGGGTTACTTTGATAAGTTTGGAATTACGCAATAAAATAGGCAATTTTATTGCGTAGTTGCAAAGTTACCCCGATTATAATGCCAATACAATTTTTAAAATCAAAATCTGCCAACGGGAAAAATAATTATTGTCATTTTTGTCGTATGGGGTAACTTTGATCTAATAAAAGTTAAATTAAAACTAAAAAAGAATGCTTAAACTTCCTTCCGCTTCTTCTATTCGCGGTTGTGAATAATTTTCGTAGTCACGGGACCCAAGTTTCATTTCATATATTTGCGATATCAACCGATCAATCTCACACCATATACACTATCAATGACACCCCGCATTAAAAAAACTCAAGTTATTGCATTAATTTTGACGTTAGAAAAACAATAATCACTGTATTGGTTAACCGATAATAGGCCGCATAATGGAGTTTATCTAGAAATTTAATTATACCATCAGAATGATTAAGTTCACATGAAGTTTTGCAGCACAGTTATGTAGCTATAAATAGCGAAGAACAATATAATTACATATTTCAATATAAATGGTTGGTGAATTCCCAGCGTGCCCTCAAGAAAGGATTCAATAGTTCTTCAATTTTGCTAACCTAAAAAAAAAAACGAACAAATTGCGTTTCGTTTTAAGAAATTCGCGATTTTATATGAAATGGAAGTGTTGATCAAAGTCATCCCGCTATTCAAAGTAACCCCTTTTTACGGTAGTTTCTGAACTTACAATTCCAGAGTTTGATACATTTTGGACTCGGTGTCATCCATGTTTTTTTTTTTTAAGGTAATGTGGTACTTAATTTATTATAATGTTTTCTTAGACACATCCTATTATTTATACGCTTACCTCACCAGTTCTTTAGATGACTCTTTGTTTTGTAGTGAAGTGCCAACAACTGGTACATTTACCCTATAAAACAGAAAAAGATAAATTTTCCAGTGTACCTATTTTTTTAAATATCGTAAGTAGGTAGATAAGTGACAACTAGGTACTTTTAATAACTAGGTATAATAGGTAGGTAGGAAGATTATACTTCCGAAGCCACAGTATTCTCTTTATCCTCAAAATTTTCTATCTGTAATTTGTCTTTCTCTCTCGTCATCAGATGATTCAAATTTATTTGCAGTGAAATGTCAACAACTGGTACATTTACCCTATAAATAGAAAAAATAATAAAGAGAATGATTAAAATCATAGTAGATTCAATTTAGTCAATTTTGCCTACCCCGGAAACTGTATACCCTATTAAAAAAATAACAGCACCTAGTAGGGCAATTAGTAAATAAGTAGGTAAATATACGAGTTTTACTTACTTCATTTTTTCATGCAAGCTTTTACCATTGGTTTTTCGCCAACCCCTTCTCTTCCTTGATTTCTTTACTTTGTTCCCCATTTCAAATACGCTACAGTGAATTTTCACACAATTTTCTTCGTTACGTTATTAAATCCGTGCGTAAGCGCAAGCGACACAAGCTCCCCGTCCGATGGCCGAAGCAGGACTAAAGCGGACAGGAGGGCGGCGCGGTAGCTCTGCATAAGATGGGCAAAACTCGCGCGACTTTAGGTATTTCCTTCTTAATGTTAAACAAATACACATTTTGAAAATGTAAAGTGTATACGTTATATAAAACATGTCGTTTTGTTATTATTCAAAAACTGATGAACTTCCGCGAAGTATTCACGCCGTACTAAGCGTTTGTTGTGTTTTTTAGAGATAACTTTGTGAATTTATTCTATCGAGCCAACTTTATCAAATCGTGTTTTCATTGTGTATACTGGCTAGTATATATGTCCAATAATGCCAATTTAATTCCTTAGATTTTTATTTAATTGTTTACTACTTCAAACAACCGTTATAAAAACGTGTTTTTGTGTATAAAAAGCTCGGTGCCCCGTTAAGTTGTACGTTGATTAAAGTATGATTCGCGGTCGTAACAAATATGTATTTACAGAATTATAATCATTAAAATCAGTAATACAACTTGTTAAGTTAGTATAATCCCCAACTGTCAAGATTTCATGAAATAGTAATTCTTGGGGATTACTTGGTCTTAGAGAGTTGTGTTTATTCAGGTACTTCAGTTCGAGCAATATTTTGCTTTATAACTGTAATGTAGGTATCTTATTAGGTAGGTCGGTAAATAGGTAATATTGTTTATTTTTCCTGTACCTAATCTTTACATAAACTTCTATCACATAGAATAATTTCAGATTTTTCTCTACGCAAACTTCAGAGATAAGCGGGAACGGTATTTTTTTACATTTTTCATCAAAAGTCGAAAACTATGGGGCCTAAAAAAAAGAAAAAATTGTTGCAGAATGTGCAAACTGCGCTCTTCCATATGATACCCCCCCCCCACATGCCCTAGTAGCCCCACTTAGAATTTTTCAGACCCCCTTTCAGTCCCTGTTGCAAAATATTATATTTATATATATATATCTAAATTTTTTTTTTTTTTTCTTTCATATTTGCAAAATAGTTGGGCAAACGTCATCTAAAACTATTCTAAATTTCAAGTTGATAGCATTAGTAGTTCTTGAGATATCCAGCTGCGACAGACGGACAGACAGACAGACAGACACCATAAGGGTTCCTTTTTAGCATTTTGGTACGGGACCCTAAAAAGGGGATTCAAACCAAAACTGCATTTAATCTTGTTTGAGCTTTACAGTCATGGTACAGTGATACAAGATTCGTAGCTTTAGGTAGCCACGACTCGGGACAGTAATGTTTTTATTTAAAATAGGTAGATTATTAATGACATACATTGGCAGTTATTTTTGTAAAGTCACAACTCACAATATTTCCTCGTTATAACACTGAGGTGGAAACTTCGTAAAACTATTGTCAGGATGCACCTAGGCACCTGCTGGGCTCTGGTTTTCCTTTTGGCATTTAAATATAATGATGGCATTTACATAAAATGATAAACCACATTCATTTAAGGGGGATGCGCTAAGTAGCCCGCATGTTTCATTTTTTTAACAGACTTCAAAAAAAATAGGAGGTTAATTTAATTTTTTTGTTACTTACCTCAAAAATCCCATATTTTTATAAGCCGATCTGCATTTTTTTTTGACAGGAGATACTTTCAGATTGGTCCCATAGCAGTTTTATGAAAAACGGTTCAGTAGTTTGGTTTTTAACTAAAATTAGTGGTAAAAATTCAAGAAAACGAAATTGTTTTTGTATGTATGTTACGCGATATCTTATTTATTTATTTTCTATTAACTTTGCTAGGGTAGTTTTTGAGTTAGCTTCAATAATATAGACCGTTGTAGTCTAATGAAATAAAGATTAATAACAATAATAATAATACGTATTTTTGCCACTTAGTTTAGATTGCCGAAGTTATAATAATAACTTCTTGTCACTGATATTTATTACATAGGAAGTAGTGTTATACGATTTTTTGTGGGGTAAGTACAAATTAAAGCGAAAAAAGAAACATTTTTTACAAAAAAAAAAAAACAAACGACTTCCAAAAAAGGCTGCGAAGTGAAAAATAACTTTAATTTCGGAAGTCAGTGGCAAATAACGAAAATGCGAACCCACCGACACCGACTTCCGAAATTAAATATACTACAGGGTAATTGGGAAAACACTAACAACCTCTTAAGAGGTCATTGTACTCACCATTATGAACATGTCCCATAGTAAAAGTTGTTCATAATGGTGAGTACCTAAATGTTTTACTAATAACCCTATACAAATTCAATTTCTTCCCCCTTAAAGTTAACATCTATTGCAATCATAGATTAATTTTATGGTATGTACTTAAAGACCGCTTCAATGGAACAGACTGCATTGAGATTATTTGTTGCTCTAGATATGGAGAGAAACAAATTACAAAGAACAACGCTGAGCGAGTAAAACAAGTACTGCAACAAGACAAAGCAAACTACGTTTATATGTATGAGTGAATCAGCAAGCATACAGGCCACTGGCTGGCGAAGTGGCGACTGCCTCACTGCTGCCAGAGAGCGCACCGCCCGCACTCAAAGCCACTAGCCACTAGCCTAGCCAGTCAGCGCCAGGGGGGGCACACTTAACACTGTCATCATTTCCACAGACGACAGCGACATCTGGAGTTTGACGGGTTAAAAAAACTTGGCAGCCATCTTGTCTTGTTTATCAAACAAACGTCATTGTCGCCGGCCATCCAGTGTTACCAACTTATTGAATTTTCCACTAACTCTGATTGTTTCGACCCCCCTTTTAGTGGCGAAATATTGCTTTTAGTAGCTGGTGGTTTTTCTAGTGGTTTAGTAGAATTCAGTTTCAATTACTGAAAATGCTATCACTCAACCACTAAGCCACTAAAACATTACGAAATATATTATTTTTACTTCATTTAATTTTCAGAAATATTTACTTTTACTGTGTAAGTAAATTCTGATAAAAGTTCTATAACAAATCAGTACCCAAGAATCATATAAATGTGAAACCGATGATGGTGCAGACAAAAATTCATCGGAAGACGAATTTTAGAATATTATTTTTTTATCCTAGGTGTTCTTCTTATTGAATAATGTTTATGTTCCTCACCTTGACTTGTTGATTTACTAATAATATTTTATGGTGATTTATTGATTTTAAATATTTCATTACGTGATAATAAAGAATTTTTTTTACTAATATAACTACTTTAATTACTGTTTCCTTTCACAAAAACCAAAAATTTATTTAATGGAAATTTTATCGAATTTTGTAGTAGGGCCGATTTTTATTAGTGGTTTTCTGGTGGTTTTCGAAGTTGAATCTGGTGGAGAGCTAGTTTATCTGTTGGCAACACTGCAGGCATCCGCCATTGTCAATTCCGGCTTTCCCGACTTTGATGCGCTTCCCGTAATTCCGAGTTTATCTCAGTTATTTCTGTTTTAGTTGTCACTTGTTACTGTTATTTGTTTTGTTAAATTTTGTTGCTACTCATAGTAAGTAAGTATGCACATTACTATGAGTAGCGAGTCAATATACGAGAGAATATACGAGATATTATGCATTGTATATCTATAGATAGGTGTATATTTGTATCTATAGGTAGGTGTATAGTTTTAGTTCACCTTCCAAACTCGAGGTGGCAGCACTTTCCATAGAAGCAAATTTTACCACAGAGTTGCTACTCTTTGCCTCTATAGTTACTTTACTCTTTGGTCAGCGCTCAGCGTGCAACCCGATAGCACTGTTATATCGCGGTTTATTCGAGTTATTCTAATGTCAACAAACTTTCACCTCGACAGTAAACAAACAAAATACTTATACGAGGAAATTCTATAAACTGTTTTAATTTTCTTAACGTATTGAATCCTGTACGTAACAAACAACTCAGTAAGATCAAATTAATAAGAGTAATTAGTCGTGGTGAAAAGTGTTGATTCAATAGTGTTTTTTTCTTGCACGATGTGTAACAATTGAAAATATCACAGAATCGTTGAACGCTGGAGATTTGTTCGTAATAAAGTTTCATTGCATCACAGCGAGCTGTGTTGAGCATTAAATTGACTGAATGTACCAATTGTGCAGTGAATAAATTAACTAAGTACCTGTGAGCGGTGCTGTTGATCCGCCATGAGCAAGGATTATGGTAAGTTCGTGATACAGAGATTATGTTTCATAAATCAAAAGGATCTTTCAGAACGCACTTTTAATAAATGTGGAGTTGTTCGTTTTTTTGTGGCTTTGTTCTTGAGAGAGAGCAAATACCACCGTGCGCCTAGAAAAGTTTCAAGGCAAATTCCAATAAACATCATGCGGGTGCAATGCCTTTAGAGTTTTGTTCCAGACTTTTAGTACCTACCTACATAGATTTTAGTTAAATTCTTAGATAGTTGTACTTAGTACCTAAATGTGAGACTAACCTACCAGATTCTTTTCAAAGCTCATTTCTCAATTCGATGCTGTGACTGCCTATTTATTTCTGCCTGCCTACTACAGTTTTAGATTTCTATTTTTGTTGGACCAACATGCGACCGCGTAAAAACTTTTGACATTTTGTTTTTGGTTGAATGAAGGTATCGCGTTTTTTATTCGACTAGGTACCTACACACCTTCCAATGTTGAATATCAGAATCCTTTTAATATTATGGTTTCAATTGAAATCCATTACAATGGAGCAGATCACTGAACTGTGGGTGTTGTTTAATTTTAAATGTGTATTATTTGATAGATATGTTCAGAAAAATGAATTAATTAAAAATACTTATTTGTAACTTCGGCAATTAAGTAATTTTATGTAGTTGCGCAACAATCACTGTAATGTTTTCACTAATTAGTTTCAAAATATGCTCTGTGTGAGTTACGGTGGCGTGAAATTATCTTTATTTACTTAGAGAGGAGATAAACTGCGATAATTACATTTGGTGATATTTGTACAGTCGAGGTGTAGGTGAATATCTAACTGTAGGTAGCAGTTATTGTTTGTCCTGTCTGATAAATTAGGTGCCTATACTATAATATAGGTAGAGTAGGTAGGTAGTGGGTAACCTACTTGTTATCAAAAAGTTGAATTTGAAAGATCGAGATGTGGTGTAGTGTTCATTAAAGCTGCAAAATCACACAAAGAAAATTAATATAATATTATTCTTATGTTCTTACTTTCTTTGTAACATCTGAAATCGTTGTCATCCTTAGCCCTTAGGCGCTGTAGAAAAAACGTGTCTGTCAACAAGCTTCCATGGTGATCCACACAACACTGACGACCCTGCCTACATACGGCGAATAAACCGTAGTTTTTCATCGCAAGAAAAACGTATGTGTACAAAGGGCCTTACCGTAGGTGTCTACAAGTTTCATAGTTTCAGGAAGCAGTACATCTAGCTCAGGTCATACTAGAGGTCAATACGGGTCTCAGTATTTGCAGCATAATAAACTTGCTGCACCTGTTACACTCATTATTGACTGTGCGCACATTCACAATGTTTATTATTAAATAAGGTTTTTGAAGTGAAAATTTCTTTAAACGTGTTGGGCATTTTTTGAGATAGGAAAAACCATTGAACTCGCGACACTGTTACCGTAACCACCACCTCTGATTTAAGTTTTGGCCATTATAAGGACATCAACGCGCGGTACATTTTCTTTGGGAAGAATGACCTTTTATTTATAAAATTACTATGCTTTTCAAGTTTTCACTTCTGTCGGCACTCCTGGAATGCCACTGTTTTTTTATTTTATTATTGCGTTACACCATAATCGAGTGGCCTCAAGGAAAAGTTACCTTTAACGTCCTCCCTTCCGAACCATGTATTTCCGGTAATTATGATAACATTTTGCCATGAATCTGAATGTCACAACAAGGCCTTGCTCATATTCGCTCGTGAAGTTGCAGCACCGGTCCATTTCCCGGGAGATCGACCTTGGGTAATAATAATATGTTAAACAATAAACTGGTCCTAATTCGAGTTTTAATTAATTGCTGATGGGCGAATATTTCGTCAAATGCTAAGACGTAGTTTAATCTACCAGATTCTACCAACCATCCTACAGGTCTATAGGTTAGGTATATACGGTCTATAGGGTTGGTAGCACGACTACCATACGGTGCAGGCATCTAGGCTTATAAGGTGTGGAGTGGACCACTCCTAATAAGCTTAAATATCTGCTACAGGCATTGAGGGTCTCCAGAGAGGCTGTCTGACATACGAGTATGTAATGCCAGATTCGGCAATGCCACGTTCCCAGTATGCACACAGACTTTTCAAACGTCAGTTGTACTTGTAGTGTACCGACATGACAATGGTCGCTGGAAGCTCGAAATACCTACCTACAGCTTATCTATTCAGTAAACATCTCACCGTGAAAACTTAGGTGAAGTGAGCAGAAAGTGAGCTGTCAATAGTGTCAATCCCTAATATCAGGTGAAATGACAGTTCACATCAAGCTCACTTCTGTACGTACTTCATAGGCTACTGAATAATACCACCAGTTTTATAATATTTATTTTTTATGATTATATTAAACTTGAAATAATAAAAACATTTTTACAAAAAAAAAAACAACCGACTTCCAAAAAAAACACTACAAATTGAAAAATAACTTTAATTTCGGAAGTCGGTGTCTTCGGTTCCGCGTTTTCGTTTATTGACACCGACTTCCGAAATTAAAGTTATTTTTCAATTTGTACTTAGTGTTTTTTTTTGGAAGTCGGTTGTTTTTTTTTGTAATTTTTTTTTTATTTTTCACTTTTTAGTGGGTCAGTTTGTAATTTATCTAAGTTACAATAGCCTAATGCCAACTCACAGTGTGTTAAGATCCCGGTTTTTGTGTCATCATGTTTTTATTGAGTTAATCGATAGAGTCTACAATTCCGATGATTAGAGTAAAACTCCGGGTTCGCTAAGACTTGTACTTTAAAAAAAAAAAATGTCAAAGTTTCGCAATATCCGACTCTTGAAAAATGAAAAAAAATAATTATAATTTAATGGAAGTATTTATTCCAGAATTTATTTACTCTATCGGAAAAAGGTATAATAGTCGACCGCTCTACCAATTCCTGTTGCTTTAGTATGAATGGGTCGTGAGATGTTTTTTTTTCTCATTTTTCGTTTTCATTTTTTTATTCATCTAAACCGCCGTAGTAGGTGGTCATTCCTACATCAAAAAATAGCTGATACATTCTATTAGGTGTAGTAATAATTCCAAAACCTAACTCGTTGGTTTCCAGGAGTTATTGGAAATTTTAGTAATATCCGAAATATCCGCACTTAGGGCTGCCACTTCAACCAAAACATAATTTGTTTAGTTTTATTAAGTTTTAGCTTCCTTATCACGACCATAACCAGATATCATTATTTTGTGGCTTAGATGGCAAATATTGAGTAATTTTATAAAGGAAATTAAAAAACAAATTGGTATCATGTTGACTGATACACCTTTTTTGGAAACCGTCTATAAATTCTAACTCAAAAGACTCAACTAATAGTAAATAAAAGAAAATCCTTTCCGATGTCTCATAAGTATATCAATCAACATTAAACATGAGTAATATATTAACATTTTTGACAATTTATTAAATATAAATTTAGTTCTTTTTATTATTAATTTTACAATTCTTTTAAATACATTTTATTTTACTGTTGATTTTACAACTTATTTTTGAATCAAGTTTAGTATACTTTTATATTTTACAATTCTTTTAAATCAATTTTATTATACTTTTTGATTTATAACAATCCTTTAGAATAATTTATTTTGTATTTTTTTAACTACGTGAATTTTATCATAAACCTATCTAATTCTTTTAAATCAATTTAATCATGTATTTCATCAATTGTATTGATTTTTGATATATGATACGCTAAGAATTAGCCCCTGCTTAAATCATTTACGTTAACTACACACACGTTATTTATATATAATATGTAACTAATTTATTAAAGTATAGTTTTTGTTTGCTATAAAGCAAAATCAATGGTTGTCTCATCTGGAGTTGGAACAATTTCAGGGGACTGAGCGCCAGACAACCTTTATACCGTAACCGTACTTTGCAAACATTTTGAACATTGAACCATGGCTATTAGATGGATTATATGTTATTTTAACAGCTTTTTCTAGTAACCTGCCAATTGACCCTGAAAAATTCGCAACTTTTTGCAAAGAGTTGGCATACAAATAGGTATGTTGCGAAGTATGGATGGCATCCTATGACTGTCACGCTTCACAAAATTTTAGTACATGGGTCGAAAATTATAGAAAAATCAAATTTACCTATTGGCATGCTCTCTAAACAAGCGGCTGAGTCACGCAACAAATTTTGGAGGTTTGACAGAGAGCATCATACCAGAAAGAAATCTCGTGAAGCAACTATGTTTGACCTTTTTCACAGAGCTTTAGTCTCATCGGATCCAATTATCTCTGATTACAACCTCTTAGAGAAAAAAAAAGGCTAACAAAATCCCATTGCCACCGGCCGCATTGTCTTTATTGAGACCTGTTAATGAACAAAATCTAGCCATCGATGATTAATTATTCTCATGTTGAATTAATTGTAACTAACAATGAAGATGAATTTTAGTTCGGTTAGCCTACATAATATTTTACAAATTTATATACATTTTCCTTTTGAATAGCCAACTCCATATTAATTATATAAAAAGTATTTAAAACACCTTGTTTTTCAGATAAAATATATTGTTATTGATTTTTTTTTCGGATACATGAAAGTGACACCCCTAAGGAAAATTTTGAATCACCAATAACTCCTGGAAACCAATGAGTTAGGTTTTGGAATTAATACTACACATAATAGAAAGTGTCAGCTATTTTTTGATGTAGGAATGACCACCTACTACGGCGGTTTAGATAAATAAAAAAATGAAAACGAAAAATGAGAAAAAAAATCATATCTCTCGACCCATTCATACTAAAGCAACAGGAATTGGTAGAGCGATCGGCTATTATACCTTTTTTCGATAGAATAAATAAATTCTGGAATAAGTACTTCCATTAAATTATAATGATTTTTTTTTCATTTTTCAAGAGTCGGATATTGCGAAACTTTGACATTTTTTTTTTTAAAGTACAAGTCTTAGCGAACCCGGAGTTTTACTCTAATCATCGGAATTGTAGACTCTATCGATTAACTCAATAAAAACATGATGACACAAAAACCGGAATCTTATCACACTGTGCAACTGTTCATCACCTTTTACAAAATTTTGATTTTACCGATGCTGGGACGTTAATTGTTGAGGAGTTCTCCCGGTAAGAACCAGGAGATCCTCAACAATCACTCGCAATACGCATTGTGACGAGCGTAAATTGCTTAGCAACCATATTAAAGTAATCGAATCGCAACCCGTGAAATATTTGTCAGTGAGTAGTTCCGATGGCCATCTGTGATCTTCATCATCAGTTCCACTTTACCAAGTGATGATTTCCGAGAGCAAATGCTCAAGTTACTTTAAAAAAAATCCAAATCGCTGTAGCTTTGCCTATAAAATTTGAGGGTTTCCCTCGATTTCCATGGAATCCTCTCATCAGATTCCAACTTGATGATAATGGGACCACCTCGAGAGTATGCCCTTTCAAATAAAAAAAGAACTTTTGGAATCCGTCCAGCCGTCTTCGAGTAATCGGTGAACATACACAAGGTAGCTACTGTAAACTGTTGAGGAATTCCCTTAACTGTCCTTCGTCTTCATCATCAGACCCCTAATGACAGTCGCAACCCATCTAGGTGTAAAGTTCACATCAATACAAATTAATCAAGCCCAAAGACAAGGTAACTGCTGTAAATCGTTGAGGAGCCCCCTCGACTGTCTTTGGGCTCCATCATCAGATCGACTCCAGGCCTTCATCAAATTGTAGTGCTTTAAAATACTTAATGAAAAAATTAACAAACGCACTAGTCGCTCCTACGATTTTCGAAAGTTCCCCTCGATTTCACTGGGATGCCATCATCAGATCCTGGTTTCCTTATCATGGGACCACCCTTGGCATATATCCTTTCCAACAAAAAAAGAATAATCAAAATCGGTTCATAAACGACGAAGTTATCCGCGAACACATAAAAAAAAAAATATATATAATATACGGTCGAATTGAGAAACCTCCTCCTTTTTAACCGACTTCTTCAAAAGGAGGAGGTTTCTCAATTCGACCGTATATATGTTTTTTTTTTTTTTTTTATGTGTGTTCGCGGATAACTTCGTCGTTTATGAACCGATTTTGATTATTCTTTTTTTGTTGGAATGGGGATATGCCAAGGGTGGTCCCATGATAAGGAAACCAGGATCTGATGATGGCATCCCAGTGAAATCGAGGGGAGCTTTCGAAAATCGTAGGAGCGACTAGTGCGTTTGTTAATTTTTTCATTACGTATTTTAAAGCACTACAATTTGATGAAGGCCTGGAGTCGATCTGATGATGGAGCCGAAAGACAGTCGAGGGGACTCCTCAACGATTTACAGCAGTTACCTTGTGTTTGGGCTTGATTAATTTGTATTGATGTGGACTTTACACCTAGATGGGTTGCGACTGTCATTAGGGGTCTGATGATGAAGACGAAGGACAGTTAAGGGAACTCCTCAACAGATTACAGTAGCTACCTTGTGTATGTTCACCGATTACTCGAAGACGGCTGGACCGATTCCAAAAGTTCTTTTTTTATTTGAAAACTCTCGAGGTGGTCCCATTATCATCAAGTTGGAATCTGATGAGAGGATTCCACGGAAATCGAGGGCAACCCTCAAATTTTATAGGCAAAGTTACAGCGATTTGGATATTTTTTAAAGTAACTTGAGCTATTGCTCTCGAAAATCATCACTTGGTAAAGTGGAGCTGATGATGAAGATCACAGATGGCCATCGGAACTACTCACTGACAAATATTTCACGGGTTGCGATTCGATTACTTTAATATGGTTGCTAAGCAATTTATGCTTGTCACAATGCGTATTGCGAGTGATTGTTGAGGATCTCCTGGTTCTTACCGGGAGAACTCCTCAACAATTAACGTCCCAGCATCGGGAAAAGCAATATTTTGTAAAAGGTGATGAACAGTTGGCATTAGGCTTTTGTAACTTAGATAAATTACAAACTGACCCACTAAAAAGTGAAAAATAAAAACATTTTTACAAAAAAAAAACAACCGACTTCCAAAAAAAACACTACAAATTGAAAAATAACTTTAATTTCGGAAGTCGGTGTCAATAAACGAAAACGCGGAACCAAAGACACCGACTTCCGAAATTAAAGTTATTTTTCAATTTGTAGTGTTTTTTTTGGAAGTCGGTTGTTTTTTTTTTGTAAAAATGTTTTTTTGAAGTCGGTTAGAAATAGCATTGGACGAAATTATCAAGAAAACTTCTTAAAGGCATTGCACAAGTCCTGACCCGAGTTGCTACATAACACTGCCCTGCTAAGTTGCTAACAGTATCGTTTGCATAATAAAATTATGTGCGACTGGTCACATCGCGCGGTCACATACTCACATGCATTCCGTTATATTTTTAGGGTTCCGTACCCAAAGGCTAAAAACGGGACCCTATTACTAAGACTTCGCTGTCTGTCCGTCTGTCCGTCCGTCCGTCTGTCTGTCACCAGGCTGTATCTCAAGAACCGCGATAGCTAGACAGTTGAAATTTTCACAAATTATGTATTTCTGTTGCAACAACAAATACTAAAAACAAAATAAGTAAAATAAATATTTAAAGAGGGCTCCCATACAACAAACGCGATTTTTTTTTGCCCTTTTTTGCTCGATATCAATAATGGCAACAGGTAGGCACTTGAAATATTCACAAAATTCTCAGTTGTATTTTTACTTTAATTATACCTAAATAATAAAAATAAAATAAATATTTAAGGGGGGCTCCCAAAACAAACTTGTTTTTTGTCGTTTTTGCCTTGTGGTACGGAACGTTTCGTGTGCGAGTCCGACTTGCA
This sequence comes from Mesoligia furuncula, assembly GCA_916614155.1. Classification (NCBI taxonomy): domain Eukaryota; kingdom Metazoa; phylum Arthropoda; class Insecta; order Lepidoptera; family Noctuidae; genus Mesoligia; species Mesoligia furuncula. The sequence continues at coordinate 10,250,463 of OU744793.1, read as the reverse complement.
CTTGGCCAGTTTTTTTAAATACCTACTCAGCGATTTAAGACGGTGACTTAATAGGTGAGTTTTATAATACATACAAATATGTATAGGTACGCTAAATTCAATACTATAATTGATTAATTTTCAATAGAATGAAAATTAATAACCTGAAAGAAAAGTTTGTGGAAATTATACCCAGGTTGTAGGTATACATTCTATGTACCTAAGTTAAAAGTTCCCAGTTGTGCATAGCAAACCCACATACCATAATAAGCTAATCATTGAAAAATCAGATAACACAATATGATTGATTGTTTCCTTGTCTAATATCCGTTTAAGATTTCTAATCGGTTAAATTCAACGAGGACTTAGATACCTTTAGAAGCAGATTGTTTATGAAAAGCCGATAGAATTTTAATCTGTAATTTTATATCAACGGGTCATTTCTAGATTATGCATTATCTTTATCACAGTAATGTGTTACTTATATGAACGGCGTTTTATTATCTGCCAATTTATATCCTAATGCCCAAATATTAGCCGATACGCAGAATTTATCGATCATTAAATAAATAATATGTCGTACGTATAAAATTCACTAATACCTACTTATAAATACTTGGTTGTCAAATATATGTAGATCAACGCCGAATTACCTGATTTACTCCGTTTTCTGTTCCAATATAGAAAGACTTGATTGTATGATGATATCAATAACTAAGTAAGCCTGTTAGTACCAACACATCCCGTCCATCAAATGTCCGTTATGTCTTTGAAATGATTATGCAATGAATGATTCATCGGGGAGATTCTAACTAAGGTTAGAAGGTCGAATGTGCGTCTTTATGTTATGAATGCACGTCGCGGCTCATCGCACAAGCTCAAGTTTGCAGTTTGACCACGAACGAATGTGACAAGACATTTTTTAAGAGAAATCCGACAAAATGTTTGAGACAACCAAACATCACGCAGGCCTACCTATTGTAGGTATAGGTACCCGCATTTCGTCAGTTATGTTTAAGTCCCATATGGGTCGAGCCTACATTGCCATAGATCGGGCACAAATCCAGACTACGGGGTGAAAATTCCAGGTAGGAAAACTCAATTGCTCGAAAAGCATGAGATCCTGGGTTCAATTCCTAGAAATCCTAGAATCGAACCCAGGATCTTATATTGAGCACTAGCGCTTGCAACCACTAGACCAGCGAGGCAGTCTGTGAGATATCATCACCATTTCAGCCGAAAGACGTCCACATCTGGACATAGGCCTCCCCCAAACACCGCCACTTCGACCGGTTCTGTGCTTCTCGCATCCAGCCGAGAGACATTCTCTTGTCTAAATATCATTGCAGTATTTGCTGAGTTGCTTGTCAATCGCACTCGCACTTATTACATAATATTGCTCCACAAATATCGCTACATTCCAAAATATAAGTAAGAAGGTAGTAGGCACGTTATACTCATACAGTGAATAAGTAATTTATTATAAATAGAGAAAACCGCAGGTGTTTTACGACTTTCTCAATCTTCCAGGGCCTCAAGTCTGCTATTACAATAGTGTCAGAATGGTCTATCATTGATTTCATAAATTGTTGATTTTGACAAGTTTGGTACCTAATCTACTAATATAATGGCGTCATTATGACTTTTCAATGGTCAACCACTGACACTCCATTGAAAGAAATGGCATAGAATGGTAATCTCGTACATAATGAAAAATGAATTACTGACTTAGGCGGTAATCTGCTAAAATTTTGACAGTTCCTTTGATCAGTGACCTACAATTACAACGTTATTGTGCAGTCATTGCTTTTAATTCGTTACGAGTATCGTATATGTTCTGTGCCATTGACCGACCAATGATCAACCATTATGAATTTAGCAGATTACGAACTTTTAGCAAAATGACAATGGGATGGTGGCCCACCACCATCGTGTTAGAATGACGAATTTATAAAAATAGCAGACTTGGGCCCCTGTTCATATGACGCACAAAATATTGCAAACTGCATAGGTAGGTATCGACGTCCTGTTTATATTTCCAAAACAAATTCATTTTAAAATAGCGCATACTAGACGTACCTAACTACACCTACTTCCAGGAAATATACATGTTTATTGACTGCTGTTATATCTTAAGTCGTCCGGTGATATGAATTCTGTGCAGTGCCAAGAAATATGAGACTGAAATATTTATGTAAGCTAGGTAAGTACTTTTGTTAATTTAATTTAATTGTTAGGGAAACAGTAATAGGCAGTAGATACCAATAAAAAATACGGCGATACGTGTAAACAACAACCTACAAATAATTTGTACCTTTTTTTTGTCGCGGGAAACCTTCAAAATTACTGCAGTACCTACCTACCTAATGATTGATTTCAGATGAATAAATTGCTAACTTCCTAGCTCCTAAATTAAAAATGGTTAAACAAAGTTAATGATGAAGAAGCCACAAATATGAATAATTTTCAGTTGTGCCGACTTATGCTCATTATATGTATGAGTGGCTTATCAAGGACTACACTCAACACGCAATATTCCACTTAAATACTGTACATACACTTTTAAAACCCTTCACCGACGCATCCCATTATCTATGATACGTAAGGAACGTACTCATAACACATTTTAATTAAAAAATGATAAATAAATGACTCATTGGTGTCCTTTAAAGTTTTATACCTTGGCTGAACATCCACAGGATAGACCAGTTAAGCAGCCGACCATCTCCTAGGGTGACACTGCGAGAGGACATAGGTAGGTAGGTACAAAAAAACACTTATTGGTTAGACGCAGAAGGACGCAAGCTACACACTGCAGTCGAGCGTTGGCCAGGGTTTTGTATTTGTTAAGGAATTTTCAACAGCAACTAGGGGGTATAAAGCGTTGCAGCTTATTTCATATTCCTATGATAGAACTTAATACGTAACTACTGTTATGTTGTCACCGCCGTGGCGGTAAGCCCTGCTGCTGCTGCGCCCTTAGGGGACCATGATCGTGATTATGACTATGATGGCAAATGACTGTCACTTTTATTAATAACAAAGCATGTATCTACCGTAATTCCGTAGTAGTCTGTTTTTTTAAATATATTTTAATGAAGACATATGTATACGTGCGTAAAAATACTACAAGCAATATAAATATAAACTTTTAATCACCACGGGGCGGATGTATTAAAAATATTATATTAATAATAAGCGTGGTAACGCGCGATACTATTTTATAATGGCCTAAGATTTATGAAATTAAGTATCTAGTGTCAAAAGCAGAAAAAATATATATATATGGAAAAATGGAATCCTATTTTAAATGGTCCGGTCGTGGCACCCACATGTTATTAGCACAGGCACACGCAAAGAGAGGCCGATACCCACGCCAGTGGGTAAAGTCGGACTGTGGAACAGAAACGACATAAACCCCATTATCTAATTTGAAATACCTACACAGAAGTATGCTAATCACAGTAATCACTGTCCACGGTTCTTGAATAATGACATAACCTACGTAACAAACCTAACGAGAGCCCGAGAGCCCTATATAATAGAAAACTTTTATTTCAGACAGGAGTCCATAGGGTTAGTAACAATTTTACTTAATTACTAATAGGTTAAAGCTACGGTAATAACTTATGCTAGTACGTGAATTCTTGGCTACGCTTCATGGCATGGTCATAAAATTTAAAATAACTAATCCTAATGTACAACTTGCTAGTAGACTGTGCTGTCGCGTTATCTACGTTTTACAATTTAGTACGCCAATTTAACAATAGCAATTAATGGTCATGGGGCAATGGCATAGCCAAGGGATACTTTTTCCAGCAGGGGATTATTGACGAGGTCCCCTTAGAACTGGTCATTATTTTCCTAGCCTTTCGCCAACTACGTTGGGGTCGGCTACTCGGCTTCCAGTCTAATCGGAGGCAGCTGAGTACCAGTATTTGACATGGAGGACTGGTTGCCAGACTTTCGTGCTTCTGACGATCCGTAGCGACTGTCAAAGATCCACGAAAGACCAACAACTCTCAGGAAGGAACCGAATACATTTTCTTCCATCCAATGTGGAGTGCTGAATCCAAAGTCCGAACTAGACTTACAATTTTTTAACGCATCGTACAAACAAAAGAAGATTCTTCGAGGCAACTTGTTGAACTGGCGATGGCGGTAGGTACTTTTGTGTTATAGAATATACTTGGTCATTTTTTTTTAATCTTTAGTCCGTCCATTTCCGTTGACGTCAACTACAAGGAAAAGTTTTTTCCTAAAATGATGTAAGTATTTGCTCAATCTGGGAGATAATCTTTTGCTACTCATCTGATAATCGATAGGACCTATGTTTATCAGACGAGTGCCTAAAAGCGTTTAACTACTTTCCTAAGATTAGATAAACACAACCAAAAAGAAAAGAATGTTATTGGTTCACTTAAAGTAAAAATGTGTCAACAAAATTAATCATCAAGCATGGCCTTCTAGTTCAGATGGTCAATGAAACATTTAAAATGGATCAGACGTTCATAAACTACGAATGACGTGCGAGTAATACAATAACCAACAACGACTGTCCATTATGTGTCACGCACTGTTTGGATTTTCCGTAAAAGATCCCGCAGACAGGCGCGACGCGATTCTGGTAGAACATTTCCTGTGAACATTTCCGTGAAGTTTTATAGAAATAGTTCTATTCTAGTCGCGTCGCGCCTGTCTGCGGGGGCCTTAAACGGCTGCTGTTGTCGCGCGGGGTCATTGTCAGTTGCAGACTTGCAGCTAATTTTATTTTTTATCCTTCCTCGCAATCGCTTGTACTCGAATTCATGAAACGTTATTAATTTATTAACAATCTTCCTGAAACGAATTTTCAAACCACGAACGAAAAATAAATTGTAAATAATTAAGTAATTTGTATCCATTACACAAGGCATGTTATGGTGAAGTACCTAAGCAACACAGATTAAAAATACGGCCAAATGGGTAACCAACAACATATAAGGAGGATCATGTGGAAATAGTTCTAATGGCAATTTCTTGGAATTTGTGTACCTATTATAACTACCTAGAGTCGGGACTGGAAAATATAGTAGACAGATTGTCCATGTTGGCTGATGCTTCATCCATCACGCCTGTATTTTAGTTATATTTCACCCACATTTAGCCTGTTATTTTCAAGCAATAGGTTACTAGGTACCTACGTATAGGGCCTTTCCTAGATTGGGCAGTGTTTTTGAGTTTTTCCATTAGGAATTTCTGAGTACAGACTCCAGATGTTTGTGTCCGGTTAATGTAGTTTCATAAAACTAGTGTGTGTTGTGTTTATTTGCGGCTCACGCGATTCGTCCGCTGATCGGCTGCTCAAGACGTAAATAAAGTTACCGTCACCGCCATTCACAATGATGTTGACATAAGGCGTCGGACACTATGGTCCAATTTATTTGTCCTACATCAGATAAAGTTCAATCGAAACACTTCTGACATACCTACTGAACTGGTTATTCCACATTGCTATCATAAGGAATCCCATAATATATTATCTATTTTAAAGCAAAGGAAATTACCAATTTAGATAAGCCCCGTCATTGTTCGCCGTGACCCCGAAGTTCACCACCTACATCATTTTGTCGACTCGATAAGCTACATGTCAGAGTGCACTTGTACCTACGTTATATTGATAATCTCTGTGACTTTGTAAAAACTGAAACTATACGCCTAGACCTTCGTCATATCCGCTTCAGGTACCTAGGATAAGCCGAAAATAATAAAATAAACCATTTGACAGCTGTGCAGTAACATTAACCTAATATTAAAAGAAAACATTGATTTATTATTGGTATGGCCACACAATAACTAATAGTATGGTTTGACTCCCAAGCCATTACCTAACCTATTTGATAACCACATTGAAATGTGAAATTAAAGACAATAATAAAAAAAACTGTATATATGTATGTAAAAAAACTGTGGGTTAGTGTGGAATACTCCTTACAACATGGTGGATGACACGAATACAGACAGTTTACTATGCGACGCTAAAGCGTGCGCATATCTAGAAGATTAGTGAACATCCTTTAAGTTTTTTTTATCTTTTAAATCAAATCCGGTTTTCGGTTTTGTGTTTGTTTTGTCTATGTAGACAAACAGTGCATTACAGTGATAAAAGCACCTACGTAATACTAAAAACTATTTACACCTGTACTCGCGTGAAAATATCTGTTCTGTTTTGTTTTTCTCGAAAATTACGCTATGTGCAACTTAATAATGATTTCAGAATTACCTTTATACATGTAGCATTTAATTGTGAAAAGTGAATAAAGGTTTTATGTATATTGCCTACAACTACATACCTACCTAAGTGAACAAGGATTTGAAGGCCGCAGCAACGCTGCCGCTGCACTAATGTTAATTTAATACATTGGTCAGAAAATAGCGAAGTTATTAATTTTAATATCATTAAGAAGTTCTTTTTGCGTTATGATTTTTATGATACACCTTATAAGCCTGCTTAATCAAAATGCTAATTATATTTTGGTAGTTATTTCTTGTGGTTAGTTATTATAATCGATAAGGCAGGTTACATTATTAGGCGAGTGAGGAAAATTCACTGTTACCGCACACTATAGGTACTTTTATTCCTAAATAATAGTTTTAAACGAGAATCGTATTATTGTTTATTTAGTTTTACATTAGTAATACAAGTGTAATACCTAAATTACAACAATAAGGTTTGAGATTCAAAACTTACATCATAGAAAATTTTATATTGTTCAACATCTTCATTGGAATTAGAAATATCAGTTCGCTAGAAAAAGCAAAAAGGTTCGAACACAAACTCAAACAGGTTTTAATGGACATGATTTGATAACATTATACGTTCGACTAACTTTAACAGTGTTGCGTGAATGCGATAATTTAAAAGCACAATCGAGTTTTATTTAGACTTCTGTGAGTCACAGACTATTCATAGTTGATCTACTGTTTGCGTAGGTTGTGAGATGTAGCCTATTGTAAACGAGATTGAGGATGCAACCGAGGATCAAGGCGAAGCGGTGAGGAGCACCAATAGTTCATGCCACAACGACCGGACTCCGCCAGTTATTTAATTGTCAAACTACATCGACAATAAGCACATTGTTTCACGTATTGGAGTTAATTCGGGTCCAGAAAGTTCCGAAACATTGGTGATACCTACTTAGTGAAATTCACAGTACAATAACCTGGTTGGCCTTGGAAGAAATCCCTACTGGCTCTACTACTGATCATTACAATGTGGTCCCGACACTTTTGTATTGAAATACGTACCTCTGTTACTTATAACTGAGAAAGCATTAAATTTGTTACATTTTCGATGTTTACCTCCATAATCCGGAATTTGTAGTTCAACAACAAGTCAACTATCATTTTAAACCTGACCACTATTTGGGAAACTGAGTAAATGAAAAATCTCAATAAAGTGATAAATAATCCTAGGTCCCTTGAGATCCCATTTATCTAGGTTTCACTGTGGTTACTCCTGGTTATACCTATTAGATTTTGAAAAGTAAAAAATAATCATTTGTGTGGTTTAGTAGAACCAACCTAATTATTTTTTCCTATTATTTACTAATGGTTCATTACACCTAGTGATAAATTAACAATAAACCACAATTCCCGCACACCAGAATTTTCGCGAAGTAAACAAGGTATTCAACTATTTGTGTTGTATTAAGTAAACTAACAGGAAGCTAAGTGTACAGCTAGGGCTTCGCAACAAAGGAACACTAATTGTATGTAACATACCTATTGATTAAACCAATACGTTTACATAAGTAATACCTACTCGGCATAGTATCTATGGCACACAGTGAGAACAAAATAATATTACAGAATATAGAGCATAAATAAAATTTGCTGTTGTTGTAGGTACTGCAACAAACATTCCACCAAATAGGTAAAACATTTTAGTCGTACTTAGTAATTCAAGGGAAAAACCTACCATTCGCGTATTGATTAGCTTATAAGATAAGATAACAAGCTGATTAGACAATCCGGTCAGATGATTACACTTACATGCAATTAACGAAGTGACAAAGTGCGCTTATGTAGAAGGCCGTGACGTCACAGCAGTCAACCCACATAAACTAATTACCAATAATGTGGCAGTAATTACAGCTATTTACTTAGGTAGCTTGGTTTAACTGCATTGTCACTTTAGGTGTGGTCTTATCCCACACTTTCTGGCTATATTATAATTGCTCTGAAAGGTTTTCTGATAATTACTGAAAAACTTGGGTTGACCGAAGACCAAAAGATTAAAACATGGTCATAATATTTCGTACGTTGATGGTTGTACTACTTGCGTAGTTTTTATGACAGCTATTGTTATTTTATCACAAAATGTTAACGATGTTTTAATATGTAGAACTCTTATCGAAAATACCCAGACAAAAATAACTAGACGGTTTTCCCATTGTTAGTGGCTATCCGTAGGTGTGTGCGAATTGTAAATTAATGGTAATTCGCGAAGGAAAGAGGAAAGTCGATTTAGAGTATTGTATAGAATCAAGTTCTTCAGTTCTTCTTGAGTGCTGTTGGGGAGTTTGTTGCGTCACTTGCTCTTTCTAGCTAAAGTACTAGGAAGTGGTGAAAGGCTTTGGGTGACTTAAAATTTTGACGTCCAAAAAGGGCTGATTCTCAGCCTATTGAATAAATGACTTGATTTTGAAAAGCATTTTAGAGCTCAGAGAAAACTCTTAAATTCTGGAATTTTTAAACTCGTCTAATTCCTTAGCCATCCACTGAATGTCTCGCGGTCACAAATTCAGTTTACTAAAACTTACTTAATACGTAAACTTCGTAAAAAACATAATCTTGGTTACTTAATTAAAATTAAAACAAATTAACGCTTATGTACAGAACTACAGATAGGCAGATCCGCACCCTAATTGCGTAACACACGATCAATCTCAATCATTTTGAAGGATATGGCTAACCCCCCATTGCATATTATATTCGAGAAAAATTGTGTGCTCAAAAACGTAAATAACGTAATGAATGTTATGTAACAGTCAAAATGAAAGCCATTCTCAGATTCCTACTGTTAACGTGTAAGGGTGCTTACAATGCGTTTCAAATAAGAATAGGATCGACTTAGCGCCATGTTGTGACGTCATAGCTGTCAAATCGAATAAATTGGGTAGGGTGAGCAAAACAAGATATTTTTTAATATCATTAATTATTTATGAATCATGAACGAAGAATTTTTAATCTGTATTTAGTTATTCAATTCCGCTCATGTCTGCATCACTGTTTGAGTGGTCATCGTCAACAAATAACAACAATAACAAATTTAACAGGAAACAACCACGTAACACACAGAATTAACGAAAGAAACAGTAATACTCCACAAGCACTCAGTCTCACGAAGAAGCACACCAACAACCACAGAGCATGTAATACCCAACAATTACAAGATGGCTGCTGGCATCGTCTTTACTTTCTAGTGAATTGTTGTCAACAATGAAAATAAGAAAGAAAGTAGCATAATTTAAAAAAAACTAATTATTACTAATTTTTTGATGTTTTTTTCTCTTTGATTTATGTAAGACTCAGTTAAACAACAAAAAAAGTTATTGATACGCAAATAAGTTTTTTTGCAAACCGTACTTTTCAATCAACATTTGACAGATAGAGGTCATTGACGTTCCTATTCTTATTTGAATCGCATTGTACATAAAGAAGCGGGTTTTCGGTCCCGACTCCCGGTACTGATCTCTGCAGGTTGATCTTCGGAAAGAAACGGTTGATCGTTCGGAAGATCGTTGCTGGGGTAAGACCGTAAGAATCAAATTCTTAGCCTGCAAAATTAAATTTTGCTCTGGTCTTCGTCGTAACAGAATAAAAATAATGATGGAGAACACCAATGTTTATTACTTCATTAAAAACATTGCCACATTTAGGTGGGAATTTGATTCATACGGTTTTATACCAGTGCCGATCTTACCCCAACATACTATGTTTTACCTGTTTCTTTTTAAGTGGGCGCATAAGATAACACAGGAATATTATACCTGCACCGATCGGTACCGACCCGCACAGACTCCCCTGCACAGGTAACCTGTTTCTTTATGTGCGCACCCTTATGCAATCACCCCGCAAGTTGTCATTACGATTCCTAATAATATGTGAGGGTGAGATAACATGCTGATTGAAAATCGAAAATTCTATAGGTATGTACAAATCAATAATTAATATGTAGCATAATCGGTCAGTTGCAAGTTAGCAACTCTTGTTATGTCAGAGAGAACACGGAAATAATGCCAATGCAGTCGGAATGCGACCGCTATGCATAATGTATTAATGTGTGTACTATTGTCGACTAGGTTATAGCCACGAATCGAAGGATTGACACATACTTAAAATTCCATCGTGAAGTATATTTCTTTCCAAGTAGTTAAACGAAAAGAATCTTTACAACCCAAGGAACAACATGACGCTTTCAACGAAACCTCTTGTTTAACCGACTTCAAAAAAACCGGGCAAGAGCGAGTCGGACTCGCTCACCGAGGGTTCCGTAACATCCAGGTTCATGCATAAGGTTTATGTTTATGAAATTAAATGTTTTTTTATTTTTTTAGTTGGTTGAATAAAAGGTAAATTGCGGTTTACGATTTATGACGTATTAAAAAAAAACTACTTACTAGATCTCGTTCAAACCAATTTTCGGTGGAAGTTTACATAGTACATCATATATTTTTTTTAGTTTTATCATTCTCTTATTTTAGAAGTTACGGGGGGGGACACACACATTTTACCACTTTGGAAGTGTCTCTCGCGCAAACTATTCAGTTTAGAAAAAAATGATATAAGAAACCTCAATATCATTTTTGAAGACCTATCCATAGATACCTCACACGTATGGGTTTGACGAAAAAAAAATTTTGTGGTTTCAGTTCTAAGTATGGGGAACCCCAAAATGTATTGTTTTTTTTCTATTTTTGTGTGAAAATCTTAATGCGGTTCACAGAATACATCTACTTACCAAGTTTCAACAGTATAGTCCTTATACTTTCGGAGAAAAGTGGCTGTGACATACGGACACAGACAGACAGACGGACAGACGGACAGACAGACAGACAGACAGACAGACAGACAGACAGACAGACAGACAGACAGACAGACATGACGAATCTATAAGGGTTCCGTTTTTTGCCATTTGGCAACGGAACCCTAAAAAGGAGGGGTTATCAATTCGGTTATCAATATCATATAATTTTTTTTTTTAATGTTTTTACCTCAGAACTCGGTTATTTTTAAACATAAGAATCCAAATATAATCAATTCACACTGCACCGACATCAACTCCCGTATACGCGCCCTCACACGTGTACGAGATTGTGTGCGTGTGAGTGTTCACACGCACACAATCTCGTACAATACAGAACACCAGCTTAGAAGGGCTTTGAAGGTCCGTGTCATATCTACCTGTCCGCCATTTTTTTTTTTTTCATATTAGTACCTAGATACATTGGCAAGTTCAAAAAAAAATTGATGTCACGTGCTCAACCTTAGAACGTTAATATATCTCGGAAACGTGTCGCTTTACGGGGTTTGGTACTATTAAGTTGTCGTAGATGGGTAAAAATTATAAAGTATGTAGTATCCTTTATGATTTTTACCCGTAAAAGGTACTAGTTACCTACCGATAAGAAGAGAGTTAAATGGCTTAGAAGTAGATATTACATTTTAGGAGTCCTATCCTACCTGTAAAACTTCGAAGCCTACAGGTAAGTACCGACATCGACAGTCTCCTTTCCTAAATGCAGTTTAGTTATACTGCGTCCACTTTTAGAGCAAGATTCACAGAACGCACTTTGACTTTACTTTGCTCAGTAAGTAAAGTAAGCGTTTCATACAAAATTATTCTTATTCTTATAATCTATCTTTATATAACTTAGGGCTGATTTTTCCAACGCCAGATAATTTCATCGGAGGAATAATTTTGAATTTTTGACAGTTCTTCCATACAAAAACTGTCAGACGTCAATTTTACTCCACGAATAAAAATTATCAGATGATTGAAAAATCTGCCCATATTCTTATACATATGTTTATATATTCGTATAAGTGAGCAAGCGTTTTATATGAATGTGAACATTACCGACCTATTATTATACAAATAATGTTCATAATTATTAGAATGTGACGCTAACTTTGCTAAGTAAGCGCTTGCTAAGTAACCTTCATACGAATGTGAATCTGATTCTTATCCACATAATGCTCATATTCGTATGGGACGCTTACATTACCTTGCAAAGTAAAGTTAAAGCACATAATAAATAGTAAAGTGCGGTCTGTGAATCTTGCCCATCGGCTATATTATTAACTCACATAAAATATTAGATAACTCGATGATCGCAATGTTTGGTTAGATCCAGTTACTGGGCAGCGTCATGACTATTATTTCGCCAATGATATCACCGAATCTAACATCTTTACCACTTAACTACAACCTCTGTACTCTTGTACATGGAGTATTTTTCTGCTCAGTTGGTCATAACATATTGAAGCAAAATCGCGTAGGTTGCCAACTGACGTCCAATAAATTCGCATAGATATGAGAGTTCCCTTTCCAAACACCGCTGGAACTTCAAGCAAACTTCAGCTATAGACCTATTGGTAGATTATTCCTTATCAACATCTGCGACGATAAGCGTGCACGATAGACGTCTTCGGCTCGAAGATTATGTGATAAAAATTGTATTTTGTTTTAACCAAAATTTTGACAAGTGGGCGGTTTTATGACTGTGATGACGCTATTGAGGAAAACAAACATGATTAATAAATAATTAACAAAATGGGATTTTGTGACTGCTGCATACCGCCGAAAGAGTCCAGTAAGTTATTATGATACGCTTTCAGCCTTGCATTCTGTGTATATGTACCAAAATAAATTTTAATATTTTTGTTGGGATATTGTTAGCACCTTATTTCACGCTTTATTTAAACAACACAATCTGACTTTTTTCTTGTTTTTGATTGATCCGGAACAACTTTGAAAGAATGTAGGTAGGGGTACCCTATAAGGTAAATACCCAGTGATGCACAAGTGGAGTACTAGGTATTCTATACTGATAGGTGATAATATTTGTCATCGGCACTTTTAGTTTGAAAGGTAAAGTTGCCTTGCTAATATTAATCACGGAAAAGCCAGCCTCGACTATTTTTAGATCGAGAATATTTTTAAATAATAATTATCTGTTAGTAGGCTTAGGCTATGTATTTGTTCAGTAAAATGAACCAATTCTCATCTGATTCCTTTAAAGGGATAGGTAAAGACGAAGGTAAAAGCAAGATCCTGCCAAATTTTTATTAAAATAGTCTTCTCAAGTGGAAAGGTACGAGCGAAGTAGTCTACAAAAGTAGAAAATTGTTCAAAAACCGGATCATGAGTTGTCCTGCTTGAGAGTTAAACAATGAACCATACTTGAAATGTTAGAATCTATGAGCGCAATAGACTACGTAGATATGTAATGTAATAGTCCTACTAGCGCGGAGCGCGGTTAAGGTGAATGCTCCAACCAGCCCGCGAAATTCAAATTTTCTTACGTTTTTTGCAATTTGCAGGCCAGTGCTAGGTTGTATGTTGATTAAAATATTATTCGCGGTTGTAAGACATATATAGGTACAGAATTATAATCATGAAAATCATCAATAAAACGCTCTAAGTTCATAAAGCTGTTAGAATTACTTTTTCTGTTTTTTTTTTGTTCTTACACCTTTATGAAGTTGGAGAGTTGTATTGGTGATTTTGATTATTATAATTCTGTAACTACATACGTCTTACAGCCGCGAATAATATTTTATTCAACATACAACCTAGCACTGGCCTGCAAATTGCAAAAAACGCTAGACATTTTGAATTTCGCGGGCTGGTTGGAGCATTCCCCTTAAGAAACAACTTTTTCTTGAGCTACCTAATCACTAAAACTTTCCTTTCGACCTTTAAAAGCAACTGGCGTAATAAAAATATTATTTAGATATGAAGGGTGACATCAACGACGCGTAAACTGTAACAATGAATTCAGCACATGATAGCGTAAAAATTTCAACGCAAGGGGAGTTCAGAATTATGCACTGAATCATAGATATCCGTGTACTGCATCCTTGGTAGCAGGTTGCGCGTCGCGTTGTCGTGTTGTGCCCTGAATGTATATTATACTATCTATGAATTATGGTCTCTATTATTTTTGTAATATTTGTGTAGGATATTGTGGAACAGCTGGTCGATTCTGTTAGAATCTCACCGTGAAAACTTAGGTGAAGTGAGTTTGTTTTTACTACGAATTGCCACTATTGACAGCTCACTCCACGCTCACTTCACCTAAGTTTTCACGGTGAGATTTTTACAGAATAGCACCGCTGGTTTACCGATGCGTATAGGTTTTAACTGTTTTCAGCTCACAAATCGAAAGGGCACAAATATACCTAACCATATTTGTTTTTTTTTCAGGAGAGCCGATTCGGTACGATCCGAACTTCAACGGTCCCATCCATCACCGATCGTGTACGGACATAATATGGCTAGTGCTGTTCATCCTCTTTCTTGGAGTATGGGGATATGTCGGCTGGTATGGTAAGTAATATTAGATAAAACTCTTAGGTATTTCTAAATAATATTGTGGAATAAAATATAGGCCTTTGCCAGGTCTGGCATGCCGGTCTACTCAGCAAGCTTCCTGCTTATAGCATCCCAGCTGTTTTATTGTAGCTGTAGCTGGATATCAGACTTCCTTAGTGAGCTGTCGATCAGAGTAGTCGTTGACGCTGCTCCTCTGACCTTATGGCTATAGATGCCGGAGTTCCTCAGGGGTCTGTTCTCTCTGCAACTCTTTTCCTGCTGCACATCAATGACCTACTTCAGTCTGGTATTGTTGGGCACGCAGATGACAGTACTGTTTCAGAGAGATACTTGTCCAGCGCAAAAGCCAGCGGGGCCGAAGTTCGTTTCCTGAGAGGCCATGGTAGAGCGGACTGATTCGACCTTAAGCCTTGTCTCCCAGTGGAGGTAATGGCAATCTGGTCTCTTTTAACGCCACCAAAACACAGGCGTGTCTTTTTACCGCCAAAAGGAGTCGTTTCGACCAGACTCCTACTTTTCGGCGTACATCTGTTCCTGTAACTAATCGGCTCGAGCTCCTAGGCATGGAGTTGACATCTAGCCTCAACTTCGGCGACACCATCGAGTACAAAGCCCAAATTGGAGCCAAGAAGCTGGGCATCCTAAATAGGGTAAAGCGATACTTTAACCCTTTACAAAGCGCAAGTCCGATCTTGCATGGAGTATTGCAGCCACCTTTGGGATCGCTCAGCGAAATACCAACTTGCCGCGCTTGACTCAGTGGAACGCAGAGCGAAGAGGCTCATTGAAGATGTAGAACTGGTGTATGCCAAGCTTCACAGCTTGGCTCATCGCCGCAAGGTTACCTGCTTGTCGGTCTTCTACAGGTTGTACTTCGGTGAGTGTGCCCAAGAACTCCACGACCTCATCTCACCACCCCCCTTCTACCTTCGGACATCCAGACGCACTGCAAGTTACCATCCCTGCCTAGTTGCTATTCCACCAATTCGCACTAAGCGTTTTCAAAAGTCCTTTATAATGCGCACAGCAAAAGAGTGGAACTCTCTAACTGCGTCTGTCTTTCCGAGCGCATACAACCCGAATCTCTTCAAAGTAAGAGTGAACAGGCTTCTTCTGGGTAAGCTCACTACATCGTCGACTTTTTCTCTGTCACCTCTGACCTAGACTAGAGTCAAGAGCAAACAAATTTCAAATTAAAAAAAAAATGGGTTCAAATAGATGACTCACTAAAATCGTTGATCAAATTTCAGGTATGACCCACGGCAACATTCAGAAGCTCCTCGCACCCATCGACTCCCAGGGCGCGCGCTGCGGTCTGGACTCCGCCGTCAAGGACAAGCCCTACCTCGTGTTCTTTGACATTTCCAAATGCTTGTCACCTGGCACTCCCATCGTCGGCTGTCCAACGCCACAGGCAAGATCTTATCAAATCGATTTTAAAGCCTTTTTGGGGTTCCATACTTCAAAAGGAAAAACGAAACCCTTATAAGATCACTTCGTAGTCCGTCTGTCAAGACCCTTTTTCTCAGGAAAGCGTGGAGTTATCAATTTGAAATTAATATCAAAAACTCAGGGTTGCAATCCCTTGAAGCCGTGAAAAAATCAAAATTCTAAGTCACCGCAATCAAAAGATACGGGCGTTTATGTTCCGTTTACGCCGCATATTTTGACACCCGCAAGGGAATCAAAACCTATAGGATACTTCCCATTGACCTAGAATCATGAAATTCGGCAAGGAGCAATTTCATGTAGCACAAGTAAAGGAAAATATACGAAAACCGTAAATTGGCAGAACTTACGTATTTGTACCAAAAAACTTGTACGGAACCCTCGGTGGGCGAGTCCGACTCGCACTTGACAGGTTTTTTCTTCTAAGCGTGAGTTTGGCAAAAATAACTGATAAATATATATTTTCAAAATTTGTTTGCCCTAAAACTCAGCAAAGCGTGGTCACCAAAACTATGCTGTAAACATTTTCTATTTTCCAGGTGTGCGTGCAACAGTGCCCGACTGAAACGATATTATTTCAAACGCAAATGACTTCAAGCAACTTTATTCAATTTAGATCAAGCATGGTGTGTACAAACGACGTCAATGTCAACACCATGACTTACACGGAAGCAAAGACATACATTGAGAACGGAAAATGCGCTCCATACGTTTTGAAAAGTCAAGCAGGTAATTTTTCAGTTTTATTATTTACAAAATTGTTGTGAAAATGACAGATGATTGGGTGTGATGGTTTGAGTGACACTCTGCCACTAATTTTTGTGATGCTTAGTATTTGGACCACGTGGTTGAATGTGTGGCATGTCCCTCCGGATATTCCTATTAAGACCGCTTGACCTAACTTTGACCTGTGATAGATATTGTATATTAACTACACTTCAGTGTTATCCCGTTGCATCGGCGATCTGTCTACTCTACAATGCCAGGGGGACAGCAAGCTGAGTCCCAAGTCTGTTAGTCCTGTGACCAGCTGCGTGAGGAACCCTAGTGAGGCGCGCAAGTCGCTGGTGAACAGAGCGACGGCTCTCGACTCGTACGTGGGCTGGATCGTAGCCAGCTGGATGGCCTTCTTCACTAAGACAGATGAGCTCGACACTCACATTGTACGTAGCCGCGCGACACGGCCGCGCTTGGTTCTGATGCACGCGTAGAAGCTTGACTTTAACCTTCGCGCATGTGCACCTGTCCGTGACTGAAAACAACTACTAATATCACTGTCGTAATCGATTAAGGAATGCTCTGTCTGTCCCACTCAAAATTAATACCTTCCTATTATAGTTTCACACAATTTATTGGTTCACTTTCACATGTAATTAACTCATATCACTTATCCATACATTAACGTTGCTGTCGACGTTGCTGTGCATATTTGGTGATCGGAGCAGTGGTTGGACGGTGTTTCGTGAACGTTACCGAGGTGCAGAAAAACATAGAGTCCTTGGGCGAAATGTCCACGGAGGAGGTGCTCTCACAACTCGTAAATCTGGTGCAGTTCCAAGAGGTAGATAGAACCCATTTTGTAGCTCATCTCTTTATTTTCTAACAATTAATTTCTCTTTACTTTTGATTGTGCATGATGCATAATAAATATAGCGGTTAGTAAGTAGGTACAAGTATTAAAATTGTAAACGGTATTAGACTAAATTAATATTAGGTTATTTAAAAAATATCGTCCGTATTTGGTATTTCATCCTTTAAGTCTGCCTAACACGGTCATCATCATCTCTTTAACTGGCGAAAATATTTCTGTGCTATGCTAGCTATGGACGCGTCAGCCCATCAATACAAAAAGTCGCGAGAGCACCGCATCAGTGTACCTAACGCACTGGTGGAAGGAGCGGTACACACAAATATTTCCGCTAGTTTAGAACTAGTGTTGTGATTGTTGTGGATAAATGACCTAGTGAGATTAGTCAGTTAAAATAATTAACAGCACAAACAAATATTATTACCTACTTTAACTCAGTAATATCATATTTTATCTCAGTAATGTCATTGTTACCCTTAAGCGATCCTTTATAGTTGAATTAGTATTCGATACTTCGTTCCCTTGTTTCACTGTATTTTAAACGATATTCGACCCCGCGATCACTAAAGGCATTTGTCGCTATAGTTTTTTAATGGGGATCGCGTAGGAACTAGGACCATTTCACTAACTTTTCCCCTAACTTTGTAATAAGCTTGGTGAAGGCTATTTATGGTGAAGGTAGGTATTGCTTACAAGTTTAATTATTTACGAATTTTACAATCATTATTAAGACTGTATCGATTGACTAACATATTATAAGCAGACAACGTGGAAGTAGAGATGTGCCTAATATAAAATTGTGTGTATAATCAGCTGTCGGCGCAAATAGTTCAAGATTTAGTGCAGTCAAGGTGGTACCTGCTGGGTGCAGTATTTGGAGTCGTGATCTTATGCTTCTTGTACATTCTGCTCCTGCGCTGGGTGGTCGGGCCAGTCGTGTGGACCTCCATCGTTGGACTAATCGGCCTAATGGGATTTTGTAAGTTATTATTTCTGTTATTTTTTACTCGCCGCCCAGCAAGACAATTTTATAGGAAATTAAAGTTGGTTTTAAACAGTTAAAAAAAATGTTTACCCGCTATACTATCAACAGACGTTATCAAAAAAGAGTCCGTCCGGGCAATCGTTTTGTCCCTGGGGTTATTCCTGCATCGGGTATTTGTTTGAGGGTTTTTATACTGGTTTTACCACGGCAATAAAAATATCGTGCACTCAAGCAACTCATTAAGAAATATATTACACTTTTTTAATAATTTGCTGCCTAAATAAATCTAACTGATTAAGGCACATAAGGCATCTAACTGATTAAGGCAAAGCGTCCTTTCTGTTTGTAAAGAAACCGATGGTTAATCCTATAAAAGGATCCCGAAACGACGGATATAATTCATAACATTGTTCTCTTCGTTACAGGCGTTTACCTTTGTTACAAGAACTATGCGTATTACAAGGCGAACCCATCGACTATGCATCAGACTACTAATCTCAAGGGTTACGCAGAGTCCATCTTCAGCAAGCCAGGGACTTGGCTGGTGATACTCATCGCGGTTGCCGTCCTGCTACTCATCCTTGTGTTAATTGTCATTTTCCTACGAAATCGGATTGCTATTGCTATTGCGCTCATTCGCGAAGGAAGCAAGTAAGTCCATTCTGGGATTGAAGGAAAGTTATTTAGCAGCCTGTGGCAAGTCTTCTGATACAGGTTTGACTGGAAGATCTATGCGTTTAGTAATTATGCTGTGCCAGAAGCTAGGTTATCCCAAAACTACACCAATAAATGCATCTGGCTACCATTTGGTATCAAGTCAGTAAGCCAATTTGCTATTGGCCAGTAGTCAATCTTGTTGCAGAAGTGTGAACTGCTTTCAATTATTAGAAATGAACCGCTTGGTACTAATTTGGCTTATTTTCGCGTGTCTCATGACCTTCCTGTTAGTATAGAAAACTACAGCTTATTAAGATCTGTTTGCAGACACATGGTCTGTTTGATACATGGTTGTATTCATTTGTTTTTATTTATAATTTTCAGAGCTGTGACTGCTATAAAATCAACAATATTCTTCCCTATATTACCTTGGATTCTTCAGTGCTTCGTGATCGCGTACGGCGTGCTGGTGCTTATGTACTTGCTGTCAATCGGAGAGCCGGCTTTCAAAACAGTTAATTTCGCAAACGACACCTGCGCCTGCGATAATATTGTTGCCCATTATACTAAGGTACCTACATAGAATACGATGATGGAGTAGACAAGAGTTCTTAGTTTCTTCGTAATAATAAACTTGGAGACTATGGAAAGAAGTCGTTCGATTGCCCGCGCAACGCCTAACCTCTTGGTTTAAATTCCTAGGTGTCTCGAGTCCTCGACTCACCAAAGCAATTACCTTTACCAGTAGAAAAAAAAAATGTGCTGACATACCGTCGCCACAATCCCCTAATATTTAAGGCCCGGACCACGTAGTCACAACACTTTGCTAATTCATCAGAATTGTGTTTATCTTTTAGGACAACGAAGCTTGCGATCCAGTCTCCTTCTTGGCAGGGTGTCGCGACCGAAATGACGGAGGAACCTGTAAACTTGCCACGTGCCATTTCACAGGCCTAGACAGTCCGCACAGCGTCGTCTACTTACACTGTTAGTATATTTTTTTTAATAACAATATCACAATTTATGCGTTAATAAAGAGTAGCTAGTATTTATCAACACAAAACAAACCAAAGACAAACAGCACTTGTACACCCGTATGATCATTACGAAGAAACTTGGGAACAAGTCTAGTAGAAATGCAATTTCAATTTATGAAACATTAATTTATTAACGGCCTTTTCCCTCACAGTGGCAAACTTGCTGGGCTTCTTCTGGACGATGTTTTTCATCAGCGGCGTGTCGGACATGATGCTCGCCAGCACATTCTCCACCTGGTACTGGACGTTCAAGAAGAGAGATCTTCCATTCTTCACTCTTACTTCTGGCATTTCCCGAACACTACGGTAAGATGTACTTCATGTAACTGAGAAGTTTTTTTTTGTAGCATTCTTTCTCATTGCAATCGGTTCCTCAGTGCTGAGGATCGTGACCCCCAACGTTTCATATCTCAGTCTGGGACCATTCTTGTGGTTTCTGAATAGAGAGTCCCAATGTTCGGAGAGTCAGGGCTGTCAATATTTTTTGTCTGCACTGTAAATGACTATCTTCAAACCGTCAGAGGGTCTTCGTACGATGTAGCTGAAGTAACGCACAATACGTGTCTTAAACGTTTCGTTAAATCATGTTACAGGTATCACATGGGTACCGTCGCCTTGGGAGCGCTGATCATTGCCATAGTTCGGGTAATCCGCGTCATCCTGGAGTGGATCGACCAGAAACTCAAGAAGTTCGACAACCCGTTCACTAAGTGCCTCATGTGTTGCTGCAAGTGCTTCTGCTGGTGTTTGGAGAACTTCCTCAGGTTCATCAATAAGAACGCGTACATCATGTGCGCGGTACATGGACATAGCTTCTGTAAGAGCGCGAGAGACGCTTTCTCGTTGCTCATGAGAAATATCATAAGAGTAGTCGTGATAGACAAGGTATGTTTCAGAAAATCTGATGGTTTACGATAAATCTTTCTTGTGAAACTTGTCGGCTGTTTTTTTTTTTTTTTTAGTAAGTGTTCGATTTGTATTCATGAGTTATACCGTTTTCAGGTGACAGACTTCCTGTTCTTCCTGTCCAAGCTGTTGATATCCGTGGGGGTGGGTGTGGGCGTGTACTACCTGCTCCAGTGGAACTTGTTCTACGAGGTGACGCAGGGTCAGCCTTTGCATTACAACCACATTCCCGCCATCATACTGAGTATCGCCACCTATCTCATCTGCACTATATTCTTCAACGTCTATGAGATGGCTGTTGACACTTTGTTCCTTTGTTTCCGTAAGTATCTCATTCAAGAGCTCCGTACAAATAATGATCCCAATTTTATAACATGATTCTTTGTTTTACATAAATACTTATATCAAATAATAACTTAAACTTTTAAATTCCTTTTTTTTCAGTTGAAGACTGCGAAAGAAACGATGGTTCGCTAGAAAAACCATACTTCATGTCGAAAAATCTTATGAAAATTCTTGGGAAAAGAAATAAGAAATCATAAAGTGCCAAATATGAATGTATGTACGAGTATTGTGAATGTAAGAAATAAGAAAATAAGTTAACTGTGTCAAACTTATTAAATCATTGTCACAATTTTTATTATCACTTGTACTTCGATTTACACGTTTTATAGGATTTTTTACGATATTTCTATTTGTAAAATATTTTTACTAATTTAGATTTGTACTCTTTTACAGTATTGTACCCTAGTTTATAATATGAAAACCAAATAATAATTTTGTTATGTACCTTTTAAAAATTTATGATGATGGCTATCACACAATTTTTAAGAGATGCTGAGATATTTTATAATAATTCGAAAAAGACTCCACTTCTTATATTTGATTAAGTGGATTGCGATATTGCAAATAAATTATGTGATATAAAATTTATCTGGTATCATTAAATCACTGACAAGCAAAAATCATTTTCAGGTAAAAAAAAGAGAGAAATTAAAAATGTAACCTGTTACTCTTCGACAACATAGTTTATTCTGTGCTGAGTTAGGAAGGCTACATCGAGCATGGCTTCAGGGTCGAGCAAGTCTTTAACGTCGTCATACTTCAGGCTCTCTTCATATGCAAACATGATGCTAGTATCGTCCAGCATCATCTTGGATGCTGCAAGTGCCAAGATGCAGTTCCTCACTCTTGCTATTGTTTCTCTGTCAGATCTGCTAACAGTCTGTAAAGAGATTGGGATATTGCTCAGTATAACAGAAATCGCAAATAATTAATCAGTAATCGTCAGCCGCCACATTAGGATCCAAAGTAAGATTGGACATTCACCCAACTGTTTACCAGATGAAAGCCTATTTGATCTGTTGAGTGATCACCCTTTAAGCGCTTGGCTAAAAATCAATTGCCGTGCCCCTAGCGCGCGGCTACAAATCGATAAAATAATCATCATTATCTGCCTAGCCTTTTCCCAACCATGTTGGGGTCGGCTTCCAGTCAAACCGGATGCAGCTGAATACCTAAATCGATAAAATAATACCTACAATAAATAAGGAGGAGCAATCGTTGAATAGAACGAAAAAATCATGCATGTTCTCTGTCGTAGAAATACGACACGAGCGGTAGGGGCACGGAAATATGTTGACACAAGCGGTTAAAAGGTTAACATACCACTCGGAAATAAGTTATATTCTATTCTAATTGGCAATAAACATAACCAGCCTAGACTGTTCCCACTGCTGGGACACAGGCCTCCTCTCGGTGAGAGGGAGTGGGCCGTAATTCACGAGGGCCCTGTGCGGGTTGGTAGATGTCACATGTCTTAGATTGGTTCTTTTTCTCGCAATGTTTTCCTTCACCGTTTTGAGAGCAGTGGTAATGAAATAAATTCATCATCATAACTTCAGCCGAAAGACGTCCACTGCTGGACATAGGCCTCCCCCAAAAGGGGGGGTTTGCCATAATCGCCACGCTTGGCAGGCGGGTTGGCGATCGCAGTATGGTATGATGGTGGAATGCATAGAGAACGCTTAGTCGCCTTTTACGACATAAAATAAATTACACAAAGTAAAACGTCGTCGTAAAGAATCGTCTACCGCGAAGATTTCATGCACCGGAGCAGGCTGGGTTTTGAGGAGGATAACACATGGTGCTGAAGTCCTTCGACAAACCCAGGTTATGTCCAACGAAAATGTCATTCCCTTGCACAGATTGCTGTCTATGGTGGTGCTCTCGAGGTTGTTCGAGAATATGTTTACCTCAGGCTGACTGTGCAGTTTGATAAGAACATTTTTTAAAGGGACTCTATATTAGAAGAGTTCAGCTGGGCTAGGCAGCATTTAGAAAGCATGGTTTCCCCATTAGTGCGTTGCGCTGCGTTGCGTCGTCGCTGCGTCGTTTTCCATATATTTTTTATGACATGCCCCATTAGACCGTTGCGTCGCGACGCCCGACGTTTCAACAGATCGACGGACAAGAGACGAAAGGGAAGGGAGGGTGATGCGCTGCGTTGTCGGAGCTCCGCTGAGACGACGGACAGTGATCCACTCACAGAACACTATTACTCCTAGCAATTGAACTGAGACGCAGATGCGACGGCGTGCATACCCTCTTGCGATGCGTTGTCGCAGCTTCAACGCAACGCAGGTGTGGCATACAATGCGTTGTTCCGTTGCGACGACGCGACGCAACGCAGCGCAACGCACTAATGGGGCCTCGCCCTTAGCAGCGATAAATTTTGTCAGTGTGTGCGAACGACGACGCATACGTACGAGCGCGTTTACATACAAACCGTGTTTGGTGCATTTGTATGAAGATAACCTACTTATTTGTATTTACTCTACCCTCGGTGCCAAGCTACGAATTACCTACAAAGGTCTGTCATGTACTCATGACCGTGGCATGCTGGGCACATTTTGGTTTGTCATCTATACATGACAGTGGCGACCAAAAGGTTAAAAAAAATTGGAACAATATTGCAAAGTGTCTTAAAGTACTGAATGGAGGGCTATTATTCAGTACTTTCAAAAAACAAAAATAATACAAAGTTACAAAAAATTTAGCCACGCACCTGCGATTCAACATTAGCAATTTCATCTTTGTCACCTTCAACCATATTACTTTGTTCTGCTGGAGAGATCCAGATGTAACCATTGTTACCAATGATCACTGATATGCCACAAGGGAGGTGGTGGAAATGGTTCTTCCTGCGTTTAATAAATGAGGGAAATACTTTGATAAGTATCCCTTGTGATAGCTGAAACAGAAATAGATACCATTTATTTGTATACAAATCATCATCATACATCATCTACATCAATTTTTTTTTTCTGTGTTACTATAATGATGTTCATGTAGATTAAGTGTTGTTGCACTTAATCTACGTGAACATCATTATGTGGCGTTACCCAAGATCAGAAGACGCACCTGTTTTGAGCGCACGTAGCTCGCACCTTCGTCGGCCGCGCGTGGTGTGTACCTCGCCGCCCTGCACCCGCGCACCGGTAACGCCCGCGCGCCCCACACCGCCGCCGGCGCTGGGTCTTTAAACCGCGATCGCTCGGTCATCCGCGCCAGTCGTTAACCTACTCCGACGGCGAATGCCCGCGCTAATTGTCTTAAAATTATAATTACGTTTTGCTGCCTAGTTTACCTAAAGTCTATGTTTCTTTCTAATTCTTGTTACTGTATCTCTTAGTGCTTGTGCCTTTATAAACTTCAAACTGTAACTGCTATTAAAGCTCCTCTCTTCAACTTGGAAAACGCCTGTCATTTCTACACACACCCTCTGAGTAACCACAAATTGGTGACCCCGACGTGATCAGGATGACGGACCCGAAAGAGGATGGATGCGGCCCTGAGACCCTGCGTGTAGGAGTGCGCGCACCTCCCTTTTGGCCCGAAGAACCCGGATTGTGGTTTGCCCAGATGGAGGGCCAGTTCGCGCTCGCTGGTATAACCGCCGACGCAACGAAGTTTTATCATGTCATCGGCGTGTTGGATCATCGCTTCGTGGCGGAGGTCAAGGACATCATCACCAACCCTCCAGCGGTGAATAAATACGATAAGCTTAAGGCGGAGCTGATCAAGCGGTTGTCGGCCTCGCAGGAGCGGAGAGTGAAGCAGTTGCTAATGCATGAGGAGTTGGGGGACCGGAAGCCGTCCCAGTTCTTTAGGCACCTGCAACATTTGGCTGGGCCGGCGGTACCCGAGGAATTTCTGAAAACGCTGTGGTCTAGCCGGTTACCAAACAACGTCCAGACTATCGTGGCTTCTCAGGCGGATTTACCCATTGACAAGATGGTGGACTTGGCGGACAAGGTCCACGAAATCGCACCGGCCGGTGTCCAACACGTAGCGAGTGCGGCGGTTCCAGTAACGTCTACCCTCATGGAAGGTATGGAAACGCGGATCGGCGAGTTAACCAGGCAGGTAGCTTTGCTCGGACAGCAGGTGAGTGCAATGCATACGCAGCGTCGTGAACGCTCCCGCCAGCGATCTAGGAGTAAAAATGCTAGACATAGGTCTACATCGCGGTCACGTCAGCCGCCTGAAAACCACCCTCATTGCTGGTATCATTACGTTTATGGTTCGCAGGCAAAGAAATGCCGGCAGCCCTGTCAGTGGTCGTCGGAAAACTCCATGGGCAGTCGGAAGTAGCGGCCTACCACTGCGGAACCCATCCAGGCCGTATTTTTGTAACGGACCGACAATCGAAGATGATGTTTCTCATAGACACTGGTTCTGATTTATGCGTCTACCCGCGCTCAGCAGTTAGAATGCCCTGCGCCACCACGAAATACGGCCTAACAGCTGCAAATGGTACCGCCATCAACACGTATGGCCCAATACAATTACAATTGGATTTAGGACTGCGTCGGGCTTTTTCATGGCAATTTACCGTTGCGGACATATCGAAACCAATTATAGGAATTGATTTCTTAAAATTTTTTAATCTGATTATAGATTGCCGCAACCATAGGCTGATAGATGGCACTACATCTCTCTCCGTACCTGCGTCGCATCAGAGGATACCGGATGACGTGGCGTCTGTCAAGACTGTCGCCGGCGAGACAGAATTTCACCAGTTGCTCCGCGAGTTCCCGGAGGTGACCCGACCTGCAGGTACTGTGCGTGAGCCTAAACACAATACGGTACACTATATCAATACTGCCCCTGGACCACCGGCATCAAGTAAGCCTAGGCGACTGGATCCAGACCGCTTAAAAATTGCCAAAAAAGAGTTCGAGGATATGCTGGCCAACGGTACAGCCAGGCGATCAGACAGTCCATGGTCATCAGCCTTGCATTTAGTCAAGAAGAAGGATGAGGGGTGGAGGCCGTGCGGCGACTATCGCGCACTCAACGCACGCACAATTCCTGACAGATACCCGGTAAGGCACATTCAGGATTTCTCGCATCAGCTCTCTGGAAGCACTATATTTTCGAAAATCGATATGATCAAAGCATATAACCAGGTACCTATCTATGAACCCCACATACCAAAGACGGCGATAACCACACCATTCGGTTTGTTCGAATTTCCCTATATGACCTTCGGTCTGAGGAACGCGGCGCAGACATTCCAGAGGTTTATGGACGAGGTACTTGCTGGGTTGGACGAGTTCTGCTTCTGTTATTTGGACGATGTTTTGTGTTTTTCCCCCACTCCAGAGCTGCACAAAATGCACCTGCGACGACTGCTAGAGCGCCTAAGAGAGTATGGAGTGCTAGTGAACTCGGCGAAGTGTGTCTGGGGACAGCCAGAGGTGACATTTCTCGGCTTCAATGTCTCTGCTTCCGGTACCTACCCACTGGAAACTAAGGTACAGGCTGTTCAGGACTTACCGGTGCCGCAAACGGTGAAGGAGCTACGAAGATTTCTGGGTATGCTCAATTTTTATAGACGCTTTATACCCAACGCAGCTAAGGCGCAGGCACCGCTTAACGCTATACTGGCTGGAGGCAAAACCACGAAGAATCAACCAGTTGAAATGTCGCAGGCACAGCTAGAAGCTTTTTCTGAATGCAAAAAAGCGCTTTCCAATGCTACGCTTTTAGTGCACCCGCTTACTAACGCCGAGCTTTCTTTGACAACGGATGCATCAGATGTATCAATAGGAGCCGTGCTACAGCAACGAAATGGTGAACAATGGGAACCGCTAGGTTTTTTTTCCAAGAAGCTGAGCCCAGCGCAAAAGAGGTACAGCACCTACGATCGCGAACTGCTGGCAGTGTACGAAGCTATCAGGTATTTTCGTCACATGGTGGAGGCCCGAAACTTTGTTGTTTTTACAGACCATCGCCCGCTAACATACGCATTTACAACGCCACGCGAGAACTGTACACCAAGGCAGTACAGGTATTACGACTACATAGCTCAGTACACAACGGACATTCGCTATATACCTGGTCCCGAAAATGTGGTCGCGGATACATTGTCCCGAATAGAAGAGGTACGAGTTCCTAAAGGAATTGATTATCAGGCACTTGCACGATGTCAGCACACTGATCCAGAGCTGCAAAGTCTCCTAAAAAACGGATCCTCGCTTAGACTCGAAAAGGTTAGAATACCGGATACAGACATCGAGGTCTACTGCGACGTCACGGTTACACCGCCACGACCGTATATTACGCAGGAACACCGTCGTCAAGCGTTCGATTCGCTACACAACTTGAGTCACCCCGGTAACACAGCTACAGTGCGACTGGTGGCACAGAGATTCGTTTGGCCAGGGATGCGCAAACAATGTAGAGAGTGGTCCCGTAGATGCCTAAAGTGTCAAGGCAGTAAAGTGACACGACATACCTTTGCTCCTCTTTCCCAATTCCCAGTCACAACATCAAGGTTCTCCCATATCCACCTTGATATCGTCGGCCCTTTACCTATCTCTTATGATTACAGGTACTGTCTCACAGTCATCGACAGATTCACCAGATGGCCTGAGGCGTACCCCATTGGAGACATCACGGCGGAGACCTGCGCAACAGCGCTGGTGTCCGGCTGGATCGCCAGGTTCGGTTGCCCACTCAAAATAACAACCGATCGCGGCACTCAGTTCCAGTCACACCTCTTCCGAGCTGTCGCTGCCATGGTTGGTGCGCGCCACTACAGCACAACCGCCTACCACCCTGCCGCGAATGGCATGGTCGAACGTCTGCACCGGCACATGAAAGCAGCCATCATGTGTCACTCTACTCCGCAATGGACCGAAGCTCTTCCACTAGTACTTCTGGGGATACGAAGTGCATGGAAGCCGGACATCGAAGCGTCACCAGCGGAGTTGGTCTACGGTGAGCAACTACGACTACCAGGGCAGTTCATCGCACCAACTGATGACTACAAGTTATCAGACGTCACTGACCTTGCTACGCGCTTACGAAGGCGCATGGCCGACCTCACACCAAGACCTGCATCCTGTCACAGAAAAGGTCCATTTTACTTACCACATAGTCTCAGCGAATCATCACAAGTGTTCTTGCGGCAGGACTTCGTTCGAAGACCGCTGGAACCACCGTATGCCGGGCCGTACAAGGTCATACAACGCCAACCTAAATATTTCAAACTCGACATACGTGGTAAAGAAGTTACCGTCAGCGTTGATCGGCTGAAGCCGGCCTACGTCATACAGGAAGCAGATCAGCCACCATCAGTACCTGAGCCACCAGCTCCACTCCCTGTTCCAGCTAAAGAAGAGGAGAGAAGGACGAGGTCCGGACGTCGGGTGCACTTCCCAGATTATTACCGCCCGCAGTAGCGGTCTAAGCGGGGGAGTACTGTGGCGTTACCCAAGATCAGAAGACGCACCTGTTTTGAGCGCACGTAGCTCGCACCTTCGTCGGCCGCGCGTGGTGTGTACCTCGCCGCCCTGCACCCGCGCACCGGTAACGCCCGCGCGCCCCACACCGCCGCCGGCGCTGGGTCTTTAAACCGCGATCGCTCGGTCATCCGCGCCAGTCGTTAACCTACTCCGACGGCGAATGCCCGCGCTAATTGTCTTAAAATTATAATTACGTTTTGCTGCCTAGTTTACCTAAAGTCTATGTTTCTTTCTAATTCTTGTTACTGTATCTCTTAGTGCTTGTGCCTTTATAAACTTCAAACTGTAACTGCTATTAAAGCTCCTCTCTTCAACTTGGAAAACGCCTGTCATTTCTACACACACCCTCTGAGTAACCACAATTATAGTAACAATTAATAAATAATTATTATAGTAATAATTAATTATTATAGTAGCAATTTTTTTTTTCTGAGTAAACTCTAAGTTACTATAATGATGTTCATGTAGATTAAGTGTTGTTGCACTTAATCTATGTGAACATTATTATAGTAACTTGAGAGTTTACTCAGAAAAAAAAATTTGCTTTTAACATTTAAAACCATCTCAACCATTTCAACTCTTAAATTGAAACACACGGGCCTACCTTGCCATATTTCAAGCTCCTTGTGTGCAGAGAAAGGGAGCCATCTGAGAACACACTCTGTACCTCTGCACTGATCAGATCTCCCTCTTGTAAATGTTTCCTCATCATCTGTTCGTCTTCAGCAGATCTTCGCCTCTATAAAAGTTTCAAAAATATTTTTATTACTTATGTATACCGTGTGTGTGCTTCTCCTTCCCTATGTATAACAATTGGTGTACTACACAAAATTGCGATACCTAACTCAAGTTAAATTTAATGACAAAAATAAACAATGACCTACCAGTTCCCCACCAGGAAGATTCACAGCTGACAACTGAAGTACAGAGTCCAATCTTGAATTGGTTTCCACCTTCCATCTCCGCTGTTGGACTTCAAGTACTCGCCCCACAATAACGTCACCTATTTCACCAACGTACCGATTCTTTCTAGGCCGAATACATATCAACTTGTTCACTTTTTGCATAACCCCAGCTACTGCAGCTTTTAGAGAATCATCTACTGCATAAGTACCATGGCCACTGCAATAAAAGATTTGAATTAAAATAAAATTATTTGTTTTTATTCTTTGTTATTGAACTATAATTTCGGTTGATAAACACTATGTAAACAAATCTTACCGCATAAAGTCTTCCATGCCTGTCACAACCTGACCAGGAGTATAAAATCGTGGTAAATCATTGTTAGTAGTAACAGAATGATTAACTCTTTCGGAGGCTAAACGTATTTTAACGTGACTCGTCATTTTATACGGGAAATTAATTACACTACTATTATAGTTTCAAATTATTTCAAAACAACACGCTACTTTTCTCAACATTCCCAACCAAACGTACAAGTAACCAAACCACCACAGAGCCACAGACTAAGAAGAGAAGCAAACCACAAACGAAAACGAAATCCACCACAGATTACTTTTTTTTATGAAATCCACAGAGTACTTTTTGATTTTGATAGACTCCACCCACAGACTACATATTCTCGTAGCGGAGAAAATAATGATTAGTTCCATGCTTTGAATAATGTCAAATGCTTGTCATAAATGTCAAAGTTGACATTGATGACAAGCATTTGACATTAAAACAGAACTCGGGTCAAAAAAAACTATCGAAATACTAAAAGCAAACCTAAACTCGGACAAATATTATTTTGAAAAATGGCTGGAATCTCAGCTGCAAACGCAGCCCCTATTACGGCCACAGACAGTTTATCACAAGCGCTAAAGGCTAACATAATTCCAAATCAAGAATACCTACTACAGGCAGGATACTCCTATATTTTTTCGATATTTACTGATTATTTGAATTGTTTTTATAGTTAATGTAATGTCACGTTTAGGGCTCTGTGCTGGATGCGGCTGTAGAGGTTTTACTTCATCGCCTGCGTGGGCTGTGTGATAATGTCGACGCTGGACCAGAGACCTTTGATGATCAAGAAGTTTGCTTTAGTTTGCGAGATCCCAACCAACAGGTAAAGTAAATTCAATACGAATACAATTAATGTTACCGGTGTGCGTGTATGACCAGATCTACGATCGCAACAGGTGGCGTTCTTAGTTTCTGGCTTCTGCTAACCCCTATGGGAAGGTGTCATTTTATGTATGTGTTTATTTACTAACATAAATATCTGATTCATTGTGTAAAGCACCTATGATTGTATTTAAAAATGGTTTTGAATAAGTAGGTATCAATTAAAACATGATTTTTTATTTAAATTTCCAGGCTGCGCCATTGATGCTGCGGGTCAGGAAAGCTCTGGACCAGCGTGAAATGCCATTCCAGCTCCGCTACATTGGTCAGCCAGATCTTGGAGATAAAAACAGGCCCACAGTAGTTCGGTCAAGTCTTGATATTGCTTGTAGTGGAATGCTTATTGACTTCCTAAATGAACTGGGCTGCAGAATTGAATTTGAATACAGTGTGAAAGGTATTTTTTGCACAAATATTTTGTCATGTTGCAAGAAAGCATAATGTTGCCCTAAGGAAAAGGCTGTTAGTTCACAGATACCTACTTTTATCTTCTACTAGCAAAAGTGCCGGGCAGCTAGAAATAATTAATATGTATGGGTCACCATACATATTAATTATTTCTAGCTGCCCGGCACTACTTCATTTGCGTGGTATCCTACCCCTACCCTCCTCCTTCCCTCCTCCTACACTACTCCTACCCTACTCCTACCTAAAACAAAAAAAAACTGGATATAAAAGTATCCTATGCCCATCTCCTGGTTCTTTCCTGGTTCTCCTGGTTTTTAGGGTTCCGTACCTAAAGGGTAAAAACGGAACCCTATTACTAAGACTTCGCTGTCTGTCCGTCTGTCTGTCTGTCTGTCACCAGGCTGTATCTCAAGAACCACGATAGCTAGACAGTTGAAATTTTCACAAGTTATGTATTTCTGTTGCCGCTATAACAACAAATACTAAAAACAAAATAAAATAAATATTTAAGGGGGGCTCCCATACAACAAACGCGATTTTTTTGCCTTTTTTTGCTCGATATCAAAAATGGCAACAGGTAGGCACTTGAAATATTCACAAAATACTCAGATGTATTTTAACTTTAATAATAAAATTAAAATAAAATAAATATTTAAGGGGGGCTTCCATACAACAAACATGTTTTTTTTCGGCGTTTTTGCCTTGTGGTACGGAACCCTTCGTGTGCGAGTCCGACTCGCACTTGGCCAGTTTTTTATAAATAGTGTAACTAACACAACTTTCTTTTATACATATAATAGAGATTTGTAAACATGGGTACAGTCGCCGGCACATAACTTGGCAAGGGTCCTCCCTTTTTCCTCTCCTTTCTTTAAATTTCTTCTAAACAGTCCTGTTTAAAAATAAATTATGGTAATAACCTTAGAATAATGACAATAAAAGTGTTGTACTTTTTTGTTGTACTAAGTGTGCATGCGCTAATTTATTCCCACTATGCTAAAATCTTGGCAAGTTACATGTAAAACTGAAACTGTATTGTCAATGTTTCCTTATATCTATCTCTCTAGCTAGATGATTAAATAATTGGATTTGTAGCTAATAAATTAATTGCTCGTGCAAGTTGGATTATATTGCAATCATTGCATGATGATTTACTATACTTGAGCTTTGTAACATGCAGTTTCAACTCAAATGGTAATTTGGAGTTGATGATAAGATGCTGTTCATAATTTATGCCCAATACAAGGAAAGTTTATTTGTAACCATGTAAATGTTACTGTAAATACAATACACAAAATAAGCCACTGTTGTGCCATGTTAAGATATGTACTTTACAATTACATTTATTTTCATCCTCATCATCATCTGCCTAGCCTTTTCTGTATGTTGGGGTCGGCTTCCAGTCTAACCGGATGCAGCTGTATGCATGCAGCAGCTGAATGATGCAGCCAGTATTTTACATGGAGCCACTGCCTATCTGACCTCCACAACCCAGTTACTGGGTAATACAATACCCCTTGGTAAGACTGGTTGTCAGACTTTCGGGCTTTTGACTACCCATAACGACTGTCAAAGATCCACGAATGACAGCCAGGGTATGTAAAGATGGTCACCCATCCACAGACAAACCGCGGCAAGCGTAGCTTAACCTGATCGATCGACCTATGCGGCTGTTATTATTTAGCCACGGCCCCCGCATTCATTTTCATCCTATAATCATAATTATTTCCAAAATTGGATATCAATTGGTTTTTAATTAATTACTTTTTAATTTCACAGGTTACATGTTCAGAAAAGGACGAATGAAGATCACAGTTGCAAAGGTTTTCAAGATATCCCAAGGTTCAATGCCCCCAGAGCCTATATCTCAGAGTTATCTAGTGGAATTATCTGTAAGTAACAGTTTTGTGGCAGTTGTAAGTATAACATGTCAGATAAAACCAGTGATTCTCCAGTTGCAACTCAGATGGCTTAAGAGCCATTGAGATCATTTATTTTTATTTGGATATATGATACATATATAATGTCGAAGCCAACTGGTTCAATTAGTCGTTTAGTTAACCGCCTAGCCTTGTAACTAAACGGCGGCCGTTCAACGAAACGCCTGAATAATATTCAATTTTAGTTTAGGTTGGAACTGTAATCATACGCGAGCCGAATTGGTCGCAGTAACTAAGCCTGGGAACCCTGACCTAATGTGTTAGGTTTGTTTAGAACTGTGACCAACCGCGTGCGAGCCGAGTGATTGAAGCGAGGCAAGCACTACTTCCAAAGGTCAGGCGGCGAATTAAACCAGTTGGCTGCGACATATACATAAGGATTAAAACCTATTAAACTTTGAAAACTCAAGTGTGTCCTAATACACATCACATATTATTATCTTTCAGTTGTTTTGTTTATAATGCAAGCTGAAAATGGCATTAATTTTAAATCTTTGCGTGTTCAATCATTTTTCAGCATCCATTATTTATAATAATATTAATCGTCTTCCAGACCGTATTTCGGCCATGGCGGCCAATCTCAACGAAGACTAACCTTCGGCGAGGGAGATATTATAGTGTATAGTGCACAAGTGTGACAGAGGTGCACTCTCTATTCCCTAACTCTCATAGTAGTCCGATGGAATGGCATGCAATCCGACACGACCGAAAAGAGATCAGGCGCAGCACCCATGGCCTAAACATGCTTTCCTAAGCACTAAGAAGGTATAACAACTGCCAATTTCCAAACTCTGGGCTGTTGTGAAGAAATCCCTAATCAAAAAACTCAATTACACTGGCCGACCTGGGAATCGAAC
This sequence comes from Mesoligia furuncula, assembly GCA_916614155.1. Classification (NCBI taxonomy): domain Eukaryota; kingdom Metazoa; phylum Arthropoda; class Insecta; order Lepidoptera; family Noctuidae; genus Mesoligia; species Mesoligia furuncula. The sequence goes on along the minus strand of OU744793.1, from coordinate 10,216,105 downwards.
CCAGGACCCCACGCTCAGCAGCCGCGCTTGCGACCACGAGACCAACGGGACAGTTTTCAGTCCAATATTTATAAACAGTACCCAATTAACTTTTATTTTTATTTATCATCCAGGTGCTTGCGCCACAAGGTCAGGATATGATAGCAGAGGACATGCGCGCGTTCGCCGACCAGCTGCGCCCTCTCGTGCAACTGGACAAGATCGACTACAAGCGGCTCGGGCACATGGCCGGCACATAACCCATGTTTCTCGCTCCGACTGCCCTCACACTGGCCGACGCGTCGTCATGGACTCAAATGTAGGTTAGTGTGAAGACAGCCTTTGTTGTGAAAACAAGTGGTAGCTCCTTAATAGAAATGGACTTTTAATTTATTAAGCATTGTTATATAAAACTGTAAAAATACCATGATTGTGTGCAAAATAACTTATTCATGTAAGGGTTTTTAAAATCAATGCTGCCAATATTGCCAATACTGATTAAAAAACACTTAAATGTGTAAGTTTGCAGTACCCGAATAAGTTAACTGCACACCAATGTCTAAACATACAATATTATCATACCCAATTATTAGTTCATAATTAGGAGTACACAGTAGGACGTTTATTTACTGATTGATATAATATTTCAATTCAATTATCTGTTTGTTTAAACAATAGTACTGTTACCTATATAATAACTAAACACTAGGATATATTTTAATAATACGTTAAGTTAAGCCAATGTTCATATCAGAATAAATAATAGTTGGGATATTTATGTAATTGATTTGTCTTTTCGTACAGAATAGAACAATTGTGATGACAGATTGATATTCATCTAAGGGCTGATTTTTCCATCGCCAGGTAACTTTTCTTCGAGAAATTAATTTGACATTTGACAGTTTTTGTATGAAGTAACTGTCAAAATTTCAAAATTATTCCTCGAATAAAGTTATCAGACGATTGAAAAATCAGCCCTAAGAGTACTAGGTTTAATTTTATATAATACCGAAAATAAAATACTTTGTTATCATACAAAATCTGGGTTCTTCTTTGAATGTTTGATTATGATATGATCCTCTCCATAGTCCTCATCTTCATGTTTGTATCCGTGAACGTAAGCGAAGTTCCCGAAGAACAGGCACTTTTCGTATTTCATTGGGGCAAATTCTGGAAAATACAGGTATTTCCAGTAATTGACTATATTGGCTCTCAAAACGGTGAAGGAAAACATTGAGAGGAAAAAAATTCGAAGACATGCGACATCTACCAACCCGCACTGGGGCCGCGTGATAGATTACATACAGCCCAATCCCTCTCAAAGAGAGTTGGACCGTGTCCTTGCAGTGGGGACATTAAAGACTAATTATGTTGTATGTGCATGTGACTTTATTGGAGTGTATATTACTTAGTAGCTGTTGCCCCCGACTTCGTCTGCGTGTATTTTGTATTTTTAACCTTTTAACCACTTGTGTTGCATTTATGCGACACATATTTCCGTGCCCCTACCGCTCGTGTCGTATTTCTGCGACAGAGAACATTCATGATTTTTTCGGTCTATTCAACGATTGCTCCTCCTTATTTGTTGTAGGTATTATTTTATCGATTTAGGTATTCAGCTGCATCCGGTTTGACTGGAAGCCGACCCCAACATGGTTGGGAAAAGGCTAGGCAGATGATGATGATTATTTTATCGATTTGTAGCCGCGCGCTAGGGGCACGGCAATTGATATTTAGCCAAGCGCTTAAAAGGTTAATACAAATATCCAGGATGAAAATAAGTCTAATTTCATAAAGATCTGTTCACTGGTGTAGGCTGTAAAAGACAGGCGTAGACGTTACTTTCGCATTAGTAGGTTTGAATGTAGTTTAAGCAACATGGAAGTCTTATAGTCTTATCTTTTAAAGCCAGCCTCAAGAGAAAAAAATATATTTCCATTCAAGGGCGTAACTACCTCCGTTTCAGCCGTGTCAATAATAGTGGTCCTACAACAGACCTCGGGGCTACGAAGTATATTAGCAAAAATTCGTAATATATTATCCAAAACCACAAATTGTTATTGTTATGAGGCCCGTAATGATTGCATCATCATCATCATCATCATTTCAGCCGAAAGACGTCCACTGCTGGACTTAGGCCTCCCGCAAAAAGGGGGGGGTTTACCATAATCGCCACGCTTGGCAGGCGGGTTGGCGATCGCAGTATGGTATGGTGGTGGAATGCATAGAGAACGCTGCTGCCCATTCTCCGGTACGCCCCTTAGTCGCCTTTTACGACACCCACGGGAAGTATGGGGTGGTGCTATTCTTTTGTCCGGCACCACACAGTGATTGCATACCTTATTAAAATTATAGCAATTTGTTTATGACTACAAAGGATACAAGCTACAGGCGCGGTCCAATTCTCAAGCTCTTGCATTTATTTATTAGAAAATTCATAGAAAGTCTAACCGATCCGAGGCAGGATGCTTCAATTTTCGAGGTCGCTTTGCCCGCTCTTGCAGTTCGGTTCGCTCTCTCTAGCGTACCTACCCTTTTAGTAGTATTACAATGGCAACTAATTCGATCCCGGTCCAGAATACTTCAATTTTCGAGCTTGCTTCGCTCGTTCTTCAATGAAAACTTAACGTATCCGGGTCAAGATGCTCCAATTTTCTAGCAAGTTCTTCCGCTCTTGCATCCTCTTAGTAAGATATCTACTAAGGTCACAATGACAGCTTACCCTCCCGACTCAGTATGCTATTTTATTTATTTCCTATTGAGCTTCACCACAGACGGGTAAAAAGAATGATACTCAGATACATGGGTCCTGTGTTAAAATATGTTTAGGACTAGCTCCGGCAATGATTTGGAGAGCCACAAAATTAAATAAATAAATTGACACAGGCTTTGTGTAAAACAACTCTTGCACGAAATTTAGAAATCACCTTTTTATAGCTAATGCCTAGAAACCTTAGTGATCCTTTACTATGGGATAACATCTGGTCTCGTAATTTCTCTAGATCTAAGTCTCTAAAAGAGTGCTTTAGACTTCAAGTGTCGTTAGGGAGATCTACAACTGACGTCTCGAGTGGTCACCACGACGTGTCAGGCCCCTAACAATCGTACTCGAAACACCCCCGTTGTGGCTCATTTACACGAATCACACCCACTGACCATTCATTAAGCATAATATATTTGAGTGAATACAATGTCACCTTAGACAAATGAACTTTAAATCGTGCCCGACATCATTTATTGTTTATCAACCATTATTTTAACAGTAGTGATTGACAAGTGAACTAAAATGTATGATTACGTAAAGATAAATCATGACCGTAGCAAGGTAATAAGACGCAAACCCACAAATCGTGCAAACGCTAATAATATGCTTAAGAAACAAACCGGTGCCTTCTATGCAGTTGTACAGGTCCATTATGCAGTGATTGTCGAATATATGCGTGTCGTTAGATGTGAAGTCGAACGCACATATCTTTTGTAAATACGTGGGACATACGCCGCACCTGTGGGATGTAATAATTGTTTATTTATTCAAGTAAATAGTCGTTTGACCTCAATTTTAAACTTTGTTATTGACCTGACTAAATTGTTGAACCGATCATTTATATACTGCACTTTCCGCTAATCTCCTTATAAAAGCAAATTATAAATGATGGAGCTTTATCATAACATTAATTAAGATTGCTTGCAAAAATAGTGTGGGACCGATTATATCTTGGGAAATATATGTATACCTTACATAAACGATATTAGTTCAGTAATACAACCTATGGCCATCTGGTGCGGGTTCCTTTTTAAAAAGTAGTGGTTGTAAGGGTCCATAGTCCTGGCCCTCAACTGCATCTGTAATGTTGCAGAACAACAATTAAAAGCACATAAGTGTTATAAACCTTCAGTTTGCTGAATGTTCATAAAACAGCGATATTTTACACTTACTAAAAACAAATAGAAGTAACCACAAATCCAATCTTACATCCATATTTTTCTTATAAAAAGAAATTGTTCAATGTAGTTTCTGACTTTCTTATCATTTAATTAAATGCTCATGAAAATTATGAGATCAAAATAATGAAATTTACAATGAACCACGAATTGTTTTTTGAGTTTTCTTTTTCCAATCTTTGAGTGTAGTCAAAGTCACATGTGTGATGTGTAGCATTCGTATTTTCAAGAGAGAGAATTTAAATACATAGCTGGCTGTCCGAGGTACTTATTATGTAACATTAAGAACAGGTCCGTTGAAGAGTTTGACGACGTTGATTTTCTAAGCCATAATATACATGTGTAACGGCTGTACCTAAGAGGCAGAAAGGTAGGTAGTGATGTGGCGATTTGCGAGCGAGTGGCGACGAACGTGAGCGGTATCACGATGCCGCTGATGACTCACTCTACCAGCCAGCTCCGTCGCAGATCATTATTATAATGAGATGCACACCCCCTGACCTCAAGGTATAGATAAGACGTGCCAACTTGCCAAGTCCTTTAATTACTATTTCTGTTACTGACTGATGTTTTTGTTTTGACCAGATAGTGGGAAAGGCTGGCTTACAACGTGATTACTTCATGTTAGTAAACGGCGCCTGATGCATTCACCAGCCTGTCGGTTGATTTTGTTGTTTGGAAAATACGTTCTAATAAAACTAGTTGTTTATCGTGGTTTATTGTCCTATTTGCATTCTATTGTTCTGTAGTATTCCCATTTTGAACCGTGAGGTTGAATTCAAATATCAAGTACCTAAACCCAACGACTCCTGTCAACATTGATTAGACATCCTTTACGCACGAATCACGATTACTCATTATTATGCATCATGCGTAGACACTTATGAACATAGCAAAGGCGCGTAGGCCGATCGGTTGCGTGGGTAGCATGACAGGTAGGTGCTGCGGGGAGCGGGCGGAGAGGATGCAGGGGGAGGGGGGTGTCGGTGCTGTCCGCACCAGACTCGCTGGCGCTGCGTAGCCGTGCCGGTTTACCTTGACGCTCACCCAAGCTGGAGGGCCCTTAAATACTGATACTTAGGTACTTCAGATTACTGCGTTCGAAACTAATGGTTGATTTGCCTGATTTCCAATTGCACTCAGTTGTGAAAATGATTGTGTGCGATTGTGCACATACGCTGCTTGCTGACGATGAAGCAACGCAAGTAGAAATATTAATGATAAGTTCCCATCATGATAAGGATTATTGAGGCTTGCAAATAAAAATGTGTAGGTACTTATTATCCAAAGTCTAACAGAATTTACATAGGTATCGGCAACCTTTTTGTGCATGTAGGTTGGCATGGTGATTATAACGGGACAGTTTAGTCAGAGCAGACTATAGTAGAGTAGTCGTCCGAATTATCATTGATATCTTACGAGGACAAGCAATACTTACAGTAAAAAATGCGAATATTAAATGGTCAAACAAGAATCTGTGGAAGGCAATAGTAATTGCAATAGCAATTGCGGACAATGATGTCGAAAAATGGGTAAAATTGCAATACTTACGTCAATCATTAATCATAAAAGTACGTAGGTACTACCGAGGTGCTTCTTTTTATTATTAACTAGCACTTTGTCCGCGACTTCGTCCGCGTAGATTTCGTACTTTCCTCAAAAAAAATGGTCAGTCCCTAAAAAGGTAGTTTTCGAAAATTAATGTTTAATTTTCTATTGTAAGACTTAAATAATACCTACTTGTACTTATTTTCGAATTAATTTGAAGCAAGTAGGAAAATTCACCCCTTCAACTTTATTACCCTTTGCCACTCCGTTAGGAGTTGATTTTTTAAAAACCCTGAAACACATACTTTTTTTTTTGTTTTAAGTATTAGCTTTGAGTCAATCTGACAGTGTGTAAAATTTTTTCCTTACTAACTTTTAAACGCTCGAAATTCTCCATGAAGGATTGTTTTAAAAAAATAAAAGTTATTATCTTTATTACACACATCAAAAGTGTCTAGGGATCAACATATATTTTTGCAATAACTTTTCTCCTGATTGATATTAATTAAAATTTTCTTTAAGGATTCATCAAATAAAGTGTTTTCGTTTGTCACAGTAACGATAAACCAAGTCACCTTTGCATTAATAAAGAAATTTGCCATTTTCCTAATAAAGGGATTTTTGACATTTGAACCACTAACACAAAAGTTCGAAAAAAAGACTGAAATAACAGTTTTCTTTAAAATTTTATTGGGTAACTTAAACAATTAATAATCCGTGTTTCTACCGCGAACACTAACAACACAAGAACATCGGTTTGGCATACTCAAAATGAGTTCATCCAAATCACGCTGTGGAATGGCCGCCCATGTTCGTTGCAACAACAAAAAAAGGTCTTCTTGCGACTGGTTACCCTCCATATTCGGCAGAGCTCTTCTCTGTAGCATATCCCATGCATGCTCAATCGGGTTCAAGTCTGGCGACTGAGCAGGCCAGGGCAGGACATTGATGTTAGCTGCGGCGAGAGTCTGTCTTACAACTCTTGCGGTGTGCGGTCGTGCATTATCATGCATTAACTGAAATAAGGGACCGATTTGCACTTGTAGAGGAACGATGACGTCTGATACAATCGTCTCAGCATAAATTTGAGCGTTGAGGTTGCCTCTGATCCAAATCAACTCAGTTCTTCCGCCGATCCAAATACCCGCCCATACCATGATGGTTCCACCACTATAAGGATGGACTTCCTGGCAGGATTTTAATCGCTGTTGGCGTCCAGGGGTTCTCCAGTGTCGTATACGTCTTGTATCCGGTCTCATACCAAAACGAGACTCATCAGAAAAGCACACGAAACGCCATTGTTCTTCTGCCCAATTTCTGTGTTCAAGAGCCCATTGATATCGAATCCTACGATTGTGCATTGCTATAGGTGGTACCCGTAGCGGTCTTCGGGAATGAAGGTTCACTTCATGCAAGCGGTTTCTGACTGTTTGGTCGCTAATTAAGTTCCCTGAAGAGTGATGAAGCCTCACGGCTAACATCATGGCGGTTATTGTTGGAGCTCTTCGAGTTAAGATTTGAATGTATCGGTCTTGTCTCCGTGTGGTGCAGCGATACCGTCCTCCATGGCGCTCAGCCACGGTACCAGTGCTTCGGTAACGTGTCCAAAGTCGACTGATAACACTCTGACTTGTATTCAGAGCTAAAGCCACAGTACGTTGCCGGGAACCAGCTTCTATCATTCCCACGGCTCTGAGCATTTCTTCCCTGCTTAAATGACGTCGCCGCTCCATAATAACGTTGGTTTTAATCAGTAGTAGGGAAACAGTAGCACTAATAATGTCTTCAATGCGTTGTATGTTTTTATAGGGAAAATATTGACAGCTGATTTTCATCTTTTACTCGAATTTGATTCACAGTTCCTGATTCAAATTATGAAATGCACCAAAAAGGATCCATATAAATTTATAAAATCATAAATTTATTACAAAGCCACATCTCAATCTCAAGAAATCCGCATAAAAATGCTTGATCCCTAGACACTTTTGATGTGTGTATTTTCTGAGGCAAATATTGTCAGAATAAGATTTTTCACATAAACTTTGTGCCCTCTTTTCACTCCCACAGGGGTGAAATCTTGGAAAGTCCATTGAAATGTTTCCATAGCTTAATAATCCTAAATCCATACTATCCATACTAATATTATAAATTCGAAAGTAACTCTGTCTGTCTGTCTGTCTTTTTGTATGTTACCTTTTGAACGGATTTCGATAAAATTTGGCAGAGATAGATTGCATTCCGGGGAAGGACATAGGATAGTTTCTATCCCGATATTCTTACGGGATCGACACTTATGCAGGTGATACCGCGGGGCGCTACGAGTAATATTATAAATGCGAAAATAAGTTTGTTTGTTACCTTTTCACGCCTAAACCATCTGAACCGAATATCCTGAAATTTTGCATGTACGTTGTCAGGTGTACAGAAATGGACATAGGGTACCTTTCATCCCGAAAAAGAGTTCTGTTCCCGAGGAAAACAACAATAACATTATTATGATAATAGATGGCGCCACGTGTCTTGCGAATCATAAGCAAGACGTTTGTCGGGTCAGCTTGTATTTTATAAGTACCTATTTTTGAGTTAAGCCTCGCAGTAATACGCTCCCCTTAAAAATTAATTAGGTAGGTACCCCTTTTTGCCCTCTCAAAACTGTATCATGAAAAATCACAAGTTATAAACTTATTGACTTAAGTACCTGTTTGTCCGTACAAAAACATGCTCACCCGCGCCTCTCGCGCCTCACCGTCTTGCGCTCATTGATAATAGTACCTAGGTACCAAACCGTTCGGCGCGGAGATTGGATAACCTACTTAGTGTCGCTCGGTGTCCAACTTTTAACGTTTTTTAAATACTTTTGGGACAAAATATAACATGGGGTAAAAATTATTGGAATCGATTCAGTTACTTATTCTGAACAAACTATATTCAGGTTTCGTACTATAAATAACGTTGTATAGACTAGCTTCTGCTCGCGACTTCGTCCGCGTGAAATTTCACCCTCCCCCCATTCACCCATTAGGGGTGGAATTTCGAAAACCCCTTTCTTAGTGGATACCTGCTCTTCACAAAGAACACACCCTCCAAATTTCATGCCTCTAGGACCAGCGGTTTAGGCTGTGCGTTGATATATCAGTCAGTCAGGACTTTGAATTTTATATTTATATAGGTATATTAATATATAGATAGAATATAATAATATAATTATACCTAGTCTTGGTGAATGAATAAAAACAAAGCGTAGGACGTCACGTGGTGCCCTCGTCACTTGAATGGCGGACTAAAGGGAATGGGCGCAGTTTCCATGGCGGGTACGGTGTGGGTGTGTAGCTTGGCAACTTGCCGCTACTTATTATTACAGATATATTGTGTCATAATATTCTAATTTTAATATAGGTACTCTATTTACTCATATACCTGCTTCATTCAGAGGAAATAGGTATTTAGCAGTACTGCTCAAGATATGTTCAGGAACTCTTTTTTGAAAGGTATTTTCATTGGTGGTTTCTAAGCTGCGTACTTTGTAAACGTTGATAATCGTATCAAGGGGCCTACTTTCTAAGTCCGACAACCAACCGACCCGTCCGAAAGTAGTTCGAAACTTCGGAGTGAGCTTTACACCCGAATAATTCTTTTTTGGACGGGTAAAAACACATAGGGACAACTGTAAAATCGTGGTGCCATTCATTCTTAGGTCGGAGCGTAAACTAGTCTTATGATCGTAGGTGATACCTACGAAGTAGGAATCGCCCGTAAGTTCGGCCAAACCTACGGATTTCGTGGGTAGGGAGCGCGGCTACGACGCGGTCGCGGTACAGCGTACAGCTACGCGAAACTGAGGCCCTACCTACGTGCTACAAAAAGCCCATCCTCAGACTTTTGATGTCCTTTTACTAGGTCTTTCCACTGTTATCTAAAGATGAATCTTACTTATTGTATAGGATACCAGTCTTACACTAGTTAAAAGTGAAGTTAGAACTTTAGAAGGTTAAATGAGATGACTGTTAAATACGGTACACAATGCAGCAAGCCTTGCTAGAACTAAGCTGGCTCGAATCCCAAATAGGAAAAGGCTAAAGTTATGACAACGACAAGGGTCATACTCAACAGCTCATTGTTTTTCCTCCTCAACATTCTTCTCTCCTGGAGCCAGCAAGGGAAAACGTCGCGATACACACATTTATACGACACACTACCTATCTACATTTAATCAAATTGTAATGAAGTAGTCATTAGAGGCACCTGATTAAAATTAACAAGTTAAACGTTGTTGTTGCTTGTTCATTATTTATTTATTACTGGCAACCCAAATACCTTGCTGGATTATCCCACAGTCTCTCGGCTCCATTCCTAGCTTAGGTACGAATAGAGGTAAACAATATTCCTCTCTTGACACAGATATAAGGTAAACGCTCCAATCATGGGCAGTAGTAGAAAATATTTGGCATTATTTCAAATTTATCAAAGTAGTTATTGCTTAATCTGTCTGTTCCATTTTGGTATTTGTGAAAGACGGTACCACTTAACCGTCGAAGTTACAAATACTAATTTATCTTTCTTAGAAGAAATAAAAATTACTTTTTATAACTCCTTTTTTAGGGTTCCGTAGTCAACTAGGAACCCTTATAGTTTCGCCATGTCTGTCTGTCCGTCCGTCTGTCTGTCCGTCCTCGCTTAATCTCTGTGACCGTTAGAACTAGAAAGCTGAAATTTTGTAGGAGTACGTATATCAGTTACGCCGACAAAGTGGTAAAATAACATTTTTGAAAATATTTTTCTTTAGGGTAGCTCCCCTACATGTGAAGTGGGGATGAATATTTTTTTCATCATCTACCGCATCGTGTGGGGTATCGTAGAATAGGTCTTCTAAAATGGCTTAGGGGTTGCTAGAATTATTTTTCGATTTAATGCTCCATTTACGAAATATTAAAGTTTAAAGTGCAAATTTTTGTTCCAGTAGGGCGTCCCCCCCCCCTCTAAAAGCTAAACTTCTGGCTTGAAAAATCTGGCAAAATACTCGATGATAGTGCATTTCATGAACTTTAAAGGAAAAGTATAGCGGTTAAGATAACTTTATTAGTTTAGCAGTAATAGTCGTTGAACTTGGGTGTTGGATAATTTTGTACCAAATACAAAATCCTTAGCATTAATCCTTTAAAGTGACTAAGATGAAGTAGTTGCTTGTTTATAATGGGTAAAGACTTGCATTGAAAACCAAAATATCTTTTTTTTTTTACCTATTCAAAATAAAGAACAACAGAATCGTACTACATTGTGATAACGGGCTACTACGGAACCCTACACTGTGCGTGGCCCGACACGCACTTGGCCGGTTTTTTTTCACTAATAATGGTCAGGTAAAAACCTAGTAATAGACACTCCATTTATAGTCAGCTCCAGTAATGAACAGCTAGTAATGGTCATAAAATAAACAGAAATTAAATCAAATCTCACCCAGGTAAGTTTTAATAGCTTTACTAGAAAAAAAAAAAATGGTGATACTTAGATAAAACATTTATTAGGAAAAAACACAAAAACATTCAAAAAATTAACAGACTTATTACCTACTCAATTATTTGAAGAAACAACATTATAAAATTTTAAGTTTTTATCTTAAAACTGAGTAGTTTTTTTTTAACTTCAGTCTTTTATTGAGATCACAATCATCTTAACTCAAATCAGTTATATATCAGTCTTAAATTAATCGACAGCTACTCACTAACTAAAGTAGTCTTGTACAGATATCAAAAAATTATATCAGGTATACTTAAATAACTTTAAGAGCGTTTACGCCGTACGGCATTTCATACAAACTTTCAAGCCCTTGTTTTTCGAAATTAATGAACGGATTTTAATGAAACTTCCTAAGCATAAGCAGGATACAAAGGTCTAAAAAGTTAGTAGAAAACATTTTCGAAATGTCTTATATAAAAAAGATAACTGGAAATATCTGTTTCTATGGAAAGTTTAAAATCGGTCTAATTTGGCTGTAACACTATTTTTCGAAAATGTTCTCTACTAACTTTTTAGACCTTTGTATTTTGCTTATACGTACGAAGTTTCATTAAAATCGGTTCATACACTTCGAAAAAAAAGGGCTTGAAAGTTTGTATGAAATGCCGTTCGGCGTAAACGCGCTTAAGGCACAAAATCACAAATTATCAATTTCCGGTATTGTAAAACAGCCTTTCTTAACAAACTGTGGCATTCCTATTTGGCACACAACCGGGCCCATAGAACAACTAGCAGGACTTTTTCCCGTCACTTTATTCCGTAAAGTCATTCGCGGAACACCATATTTCTTGGCTGCTGATGAACAGCTTTCACCTCTTTGAGAGGTGATGAGGTGTATAGCATTTCTTGGGCGCCATTCCTTTGAAAAACATGAAAATATAACAATGATTACCATGCATTATGTTTTTCTTAAGTGATTATGTGCTAGTAACGGTCACACCAGTAATGGTCAGTGTTGACCATTACTAGAACCGTCACTTGTACGATTGCGTAACAAATGTCAAACGCATGATCATTATACTTTGAGTCTAAATCTGATGAAAGACGCGAAAAACGCTATTGTACCAATTATGATCAGTTTGACCATAATTGGTACAAACCGTTTTGAAAGGTTCCAGTAAAGAACACTTCAGTTAAAAAAAAGATATAAAGTAAATTAGTGAAATTATGTTGTAATTTGTATCCCAATCATCTTAACATACATATCAATGATAGGGTACAAATAAAACACTACTCTTCATAGTAAAAACAACTCAAAATAAGTACTCACCCCAATAAAGAGATTCACAAAAATTTAATAACTTTGCGACAGCGTGTAGTTCACATGACCACCGTTTTGAAAATGGACGACGTTTAGACGTCACATGGCATTTTTGACAAGCTGAGTGTGTATGGTTTGTTTTTGAATGTTGCCATTTTCCCCACAACATTTGTAATTCTTATTTGAAAGGTTTTTTTTTCAACTGACCATTATTGGAGCGCTTACCATTACTGGTGCAGTTACCTTACAAGTCAGTGCTGTATTTTTTTTTTATTGTTGTGGAACAAAATATAAACAGAAAAATCACAAAAACCTCAATAGGTTCGTCCGGCTATTGTTTTTAGATTGTAAAGCTTCCTCCACACGTCGACAGATTCATCAGCAGATGGCCATCTGCCAATGCCTCCGCCGACATGTAGACGGGGTTATTTGCTAGTCTGTGGTAGGTATTTAGCCTCTGCCGACGTCAAATACCTACCACAGACTAGCAAATTACCCCGTCTACACATCGGCGGAGGCATTCGCAGATGACCATCTGCTGATGAATCTGTCTACGTGTAGAGGAGGCTTTCGGATAAGAACGACGAGCTATGTAAGACAAACCAAATCCATTTCGTACTCTAAATGCTCAAAACATAACCCTTCCTTGGCTTCGCCGTAGTCGGGTAAAAAGAGCTCAGCGCTGGTACTTTAGCTGGCTCGAAAATTAATTTTCGCTGCTTTGCTCTTAAGAACGTATTATTTATTGCAAGTAGGTAGGTACCTACCTGATAATGCTGCTATAATCTTCGTTCACGCCAGATACCTATATTGTGTATGGCAATGTAACTTGAGCATTTGACCTCCAACGGTTCGCTGGCTTCGTGTCTCTGAACTTAATAACTCAAGAATGCCCATAATAGTTATTTGCCCTTAATAATTAAGGCAGCTCTGCTATTCACAGTAGGTAAGTACGTACTAAACTTAGGTACAGTATTTTGCGCACTTTACCTGTGGTAACCAAGCTTACAAACACACTGTGAATGTGTGCGTGAAGGCGAGTAGCGTCAGCACATAACATACACACGCACACACACTTCCGACTTCGCCATTGTCTCGGACGGTACCGAGAGCTCCTGCGCTTACTTACACACACATTTATACCGTGTTTGTACACTTGGTTATCACAAGTAAAGCGCGCGTCGCATCGTGCTTAAAAAGGTACTACCTACCTACTAATGAAAGTCGTCGAAACGGACCAACTCTGAAAGTGAATTAGTTCAGAAGGTAGTGTAATACATTATGCACGTATAGGTCGCGTAATTCCTCTATTGCACGCAATGTATACCACAAAATTGTGCTCCTTGGTTGGAAATAAGTACCTAATCAGGAGATTTTAAAAATAAAGTGTTATAGTGGCTATTTAATGGTTATAATGGGGGCTTCTATACGATCCGTAATCTTAAACGTGAATTTGATACGAAAATGCTTTTCTTAGCCTCTTATAAGACAAAATGGTTTAATAATAGTTTAATACGAGCTTTATTATTACAGTTTTGTATTTGGTACCTTTAAACTGATATTTATGATTTTCCTTTTTGAATTATTTTGAACGTGTTGCGTGGTTTTAAGTACCTATAGTCCTTGCTTGAATGTTGGATGTGATCATTATCATTTATAAACCTACTTAATTAAATTTTCTTCAGTAGGTACCTATAACATTCATGATATTTTACAGCTAGTAGTTTATTCCTAATAGTATTTCCCGATGGACTATAAAAAAAAAATAGAATGTGTTTTAGTTCGTGGGTGCGTATTTCACACAGTGTACCTTCATTTTGATCCTGTCCGAGCACGTCGCTTGCTCCTCTTTCGACGAAGTGCGAGCTCTACCTGCGTGGCCTGCGCCCGTCCATTTCACAGATCTCGAACTTGATAAAGTAATCTTATTCGTTTATTCCCGCGTTTAGAATTATTTATTTTTTCTATTTGTTTAATTTAGATCCCTCTTAAGATTACACTAAATTGTTTATTATGCAAGCTTTTCCTCGAATCACCATTTTTTACTTTTTCTGTATTATTATCAACGTTTAACGTTACTTATTCCTTCTGGAGTTCTGGCTACTGAGCAAAAGAAACACTTTGAAAAATAAATGCACGAATCGGATACAAACCCAATAAAACTAGCGCTACCTGGTAACGTCGCCGCCGCCACCTTAATTGAACTAAAGCGGAACGCATCGACTGCATCCTGCGATAACCGATAGTTCTAGTTGCACTACTGACTGTCAAACTCTTGTTATGACACTAAACAATACATGCTAGCCACGTGTTCATGTTGTAATCTAGTATTGATCCTAGATTCACAGTCCGTAGTTGACAACGGACTGTTCATTGTTTCAACATCAATCAATAAATCAATTCAGGCTTTTCATAAATTCAAAGTCCAGCAGTTGACTGTGATTAGTTAAGCTGAGTGAGTTAGCTTAACTAATCACAGTCAACTGCTGGACATAAGGGACTTCAACCTCACAGAACTCTCGGTGCTCAGCATAGTCAACACTTTGCGTGACAATTAATGTGACAATTCAATTCACAAAAAAATAGAAAAGAAATAGCGTAATCTTTGTTTTTATTGTTTTGATAAATAAATGAAATAACGACGTATGTAATAACTATAATTATTATAGCTAAAATATTCCTCAAAGTGAATATCAACTCGCATGTCGCTATTTACATAGGTAGGTAGAAATTGGAAAGCGTATGGCATGCGCATTGAGCTAATTCTTTAAATGTCCATTAGTCATTCAGGAGAAACCTAGGCCCAATGGTAATTTATTCAGTGGATTAGACAACTCTCCATATAAAGTGCGACCCACCTCACCACACCGGGCAAGTTGCTGCGTAGCGGCAAGCGGAGCTCACTACTCGATAAATTATCTACTCGCACCGACAACGCACACATCGCTAGCATCACACCTACTTTGACACACCTATTTATATGAACGCCAATACATTATCTGTGTAGGAGTGCTGTGATGCGTCCACGAAGCATGAGCATTGAACATAATATTCCTTTGTGTGGACATTATCCACATGATGCAAACGTATCAGTGCGATTCAATGACTGGTAAGACGTTAGTCACAGATAAGCTAAGCTACTACCTACTTTGACGACATCTTGGCATGAATTGGATTTTAGATCATCCCAAAGTTATAGTTTTCACTAAGTAGTCGATTTTCATTCAGCGGAAATAATAATGTATTCTAGAAATAAATAAATATTTAAAAGACTACCACTTGTTGCTTTCCAACTGTAGCTACGCTGCTAAATACAAGACTTCTTCTCAAAGCAATCCATCTCACATCTAGATTCTGATAAGCCTCAGTCGTAATGTAGAGTTCAATAATTTCAGGTTGCATAACATAGCGAATGATTGCTTTTGTTTATGTTATTGGTTCTACACGTGTATTGTAAAAAGCCGCCGGTCGCCACCTGTTTATTGAAAGTGGACACGCATCTTTCTTGGTCGACACGTTACTTGAATTCAAGCGCTATTGATCAGCTTTATTGACGCTATATTTCTATAATAGGTCCGTCATTATTCATTATAATAAAATTCACCACTGTCGTAAAACCCAACGTAGGTACTTGTAGTTTATCAGGGAGATTAATAGAAAGTTATAGTAGCGAAGAAAAACTGGTTTTCCGAATAACATGAATGAATGTCATCCTCTTTGGGCCGGTATTATAATATAACTTTCGAATCCTGATTATTTCAGGGCTTAAGATCGAATTATTTATATTAAAGCTATCGAAATTCATTGGCACATCAATTAAATTTTCCCGTCGAAGAAACTGTGTCGTCGTATCAACTGCCAAATGTCAATGTGTGCGTCACCGTATCGCCGGATTCGTTTTCTGAGAAGCGGCAGCGGCGGCGGCGCGGGCGCAGCGGCATGGCAGGGGGAGCGGTGTGAGGAGCAAGAGGGGGCACAAGCCGGCGGCGGCGGCGGCGTCAGGCCCATAATAATGCGCGGGGTGGGGGCGAGGTGCCGAGCCCGGGCGCCGGCCCTGCCAGACAAGTTGTCGCTGAACCCCGGAACCGATGTTCAGTGGCCTCCCCTGCCCCGCGCACCGGCTCACAGCAAATTACTTGGCGCACCCAACTTCTTAACTAACCAGTTTATAACCTATGTGGAATTGGGTATCGATAACAACATTACGATGTGAACGAATTTTGATATGAAACGACACGAAGAAAGCTGTTATTTCATATGTTCATGTTGTAACGTCATGCGTTATTTTATTTTATTCGTGTGCTCGAAACTCGCTAAACCAAAGCGACAGACCAATCAAAGCTACACAAAGACCTAAGATTATCTAAAATTTGTATTTAAAATTGATGTTATAATACTTACTATCATTATCATACTTACTCAAGTATCGTTATTAAAGGTAAAATTCTTCTTATTGGGCATGATTTTGTGCAATATTCAGCACCCGATATTGACCGGCCGGGCATATTTCCACAATGACAACGAGACTGACTCATTCTTTGTTTCAAACTGGGTCATCTACTCCATATGGATTTACCACTAATTGATAAGAATAACGATTTTGTAACTATTCATTATAGTACATACTTGCATTCATTTTGAGTACCTATTAAACTTTATGACGCAAGTAGCACGGTGGATTAGGCTTAAATCTGTGCTGTAATCGCCCTTAACAAAGAGGATTAATAAATTCAAACAGATTTGGTGGTCGTACGCTATCGTGTCAGTATCTTAGGCTTATCAGAGCTCAAGGTGCTGTCGTGGATGATACTCCTTGCGCCACGGATATTTATGACATCGGTCACAGCGCTCGGGTGGTCCGCCCGTGTGGCGGAGGCGCACAATCAACAGGAGTTTATCAAGAGGGCAACCGTTAAAAACTCATGGAAACTGATATGAACTCGTTTTAATGATCTCAGCCTGTAGTGCTGGCTGCGAACACAAATATGTTGATAAGTCACTAGTGTACTTGAGATCCCTTTAAAACGGTATTAACAGTTTTCCTACTTAAGTAACTCTCGGCAAAATAGAGCTTTATTTTATAGATATAATTCGTATTTTATTGAGATTTTTTAACATTTTAAAATGACAAAGAAATTAGCCTGGTAACGGTAAAATTAGAATGCCAAAAATATTTATGTCTTGGCACGTTGACATTCGGTAGGTGTAACAATGCCCACAAGAAGAAACGTAAGTGTTTAGTACTTTCATTGGCACGATTTTATTTGCGTCACGGCCGGTTGTCGTTCCTGAAACTGCGCGAAAAATGTCCACTGTCCCACCATTGACCCTTGTCATGAAGGTAAAGTTCACTATGTCTTGTTCCCTTGAGAAAAATTGCTCTGGCATTATTATGAAGTACATTTTATGAACTTTGTGGAGGTAGATTGATCTCCGTTGCCCTTAGGCCGGGGCCGCACTGGTACGGCGACTGCGACGCAACGGCGATTTCGTGAAAACAAACTCATATAAACATAATGTCGGTGGCCGCACTGCAGAAACGACAAGCGAAATTAATTTATTCTTAACGTCGCCGCTGCGTATGCTGTCGCTGTACCAGTGCGGCCCCGGCCTTATACTCGTGGTAACGACTGACTGAATGATGATACATTTAAAAAACTGTAAATTCTATTATGCAAGGTTCTTAAAATATTAATTGTTAGTTGTACAATCCCTGAAACATCAGAATGACGATTGTTCGCAAGAAATAAATTCACGTATTTCATTTTACAAATTCAAATTTCAAAACAATTGAATTGTGACCACTAAACAGATCAGTAACATTTAACACCCATAATAAGCAACCTTGTATGACTTTAATAAGACTACTCTAAGGATAGAGGTTATAGTAAGGCTTTAAGTATTTAAGAAGCATTTTTTAATTGATTAATTATACGAATTTTGGATGATGATTAAATGACCCTCGATTGGTCAATACTATCCTCGAGAAAAAAGTTAGGTGACATTTGACTCGCGGGATAAACTCTCTTGAGAACGAGATAAAACTAAGTTCCTGCTTCATCTACGAAAAACTTCCGCCCGCGGCTTTGCCCGCGTTCTGTGTCGTTAAAAAGTAGCCTATGTCCTTCCCCAGGGTTCAAAATATCCATGCCAAATTTCATAAAATTGATCCAGCCGTTTCGGAGATTAGTCGGAACAAATAGACAGACAGACAAACAAAAATTTTAAAATTTTTATTTTTGTTATATGCGTTTACTAAAAAGCTGTTATTTTGACTTTACAAACAGACACTTCAATTTTATTTATTTGTATAGATATTGAATTTCTATAGTTGGCAAAGGCTTTATAAAGTTTTAGTTTTCAGCTTATTAATTAGTACAGTTAACCGTACATTAGTGGTATCAATTTTACATTGACAGCACCTTTATTTTGTAGCTGTAAGAGTATTTTTCGTAGTGCAAGTGTTACTTACCACTTGCTGTCCTTGTTTTGCTAGTTGATTGTACATTAGTTGCCCGTAACAAATCGTATCGTAAGTAAATGATAGAAACATGGGCAAGTAGCTTTATCACGATGTCCTATAAACGCAGTCTTAGAGCAGTGCATTATAAACATAAAGTAAATACTAACAAACGGTATACACGCTGTAGATAAACGACGGGACGTGATGACTAACAAAGCCACGAATATTCGTTAAAACTGGTGATGTGACAAACAACACATATACCATTATTTTGGCACCAGTCACATGTACGTCATGGTCGGTCATCGGTATTGAAAAATTCTTATCTCATTGACGTGTTCATATCTAGGGTGCTCTGTTTCACAACACTTTAATAAGTTAATGTTGTAATATTTTTATCTAGGTAAGTGGGAGTTAATAAACAAAGTTGAACGTCGAATATGTCATTGATTACCTAATAAATAACGTTGTATAAATAAAAAAGGAGAATTTTATTAAAGGAAAGTAAAGGATAACAATCATGTAGGTAGGTACTACTAAATACATTGTTTTTCGGAAGAATACCTACATAATACATAATTATATGTATGTAATGTAAACATGTGCAGACTTCCTGCTGTCCTACACTAGGTTAGGCCTACTGTCTGTCCCACAGGATCTTTAGATATACTCGTAGTTCTGAAAAGTTCCAATATGTAAATGAAGCCTGTCCAAAATGTTAGTTTAGACTAAAAACTGCTAGGCTAGTGTCAGATGAGCGGCCGGATCTGAATGCGATAACCTTGACCGACAGTGTCATCCAATCTACCGGTCAAGCTTAAGTATTACATCGGCTATCACCGCACATCTATCGTAGCAACCGCAAATCGTTCGCGTGCAGTGCCTCATTAACTCATTCATTACTGTTTAAGACATGCTTGAATAAAACGTTTCCCTTCCCGGCAGCTGGAAAATTAAGAGGATGATCTGCACTGCACAATAGGTGTAATGTTGTCAGTTTCAAATTTCGATTTGAAGTTGACTTTTATTTCACTACAAATCTGGTTAAGAAGAAGAAATGCGGTCGGAGAGACTTTTGAAAAATCCTATGTAAAAAGTCGTAGGTACTTAATTCGAAGTTTGGCTCTCGCCTACTTCCTCCTCCAATATTGGACCAATTTAAATGATATTTCATAAACTGAATAAGAAGGATATATACTGTGTCCCTATGATTTTTTTTTCATTAGTGGTCAAAGTACACTAGGCCTCTGTTGACAGCGGTTTAAATCGGCATTTTTTTAGGGTTCTAGTGCTTATAAAAATAATGCATCATCAAAAAGGAAAACATAGGGTAGTTAAAATAGTAGTTAATATTTATTATTCTGTAAAAAATCATTGCTTTATGGTCATTAACTAGAAAGAAAACAGGCGAGAGCGTTTCTGTGGAGAAACGACCACCTGCGTTTCCTCTTAAGACCAAGAATATTTCTGTAGAGGGTCAGATGAGGCACAGTTTCCTACACATTCACTACTTACTACTTAAAATCACAGTTGATTGAACCAAAACGAAACTTAGCTAGGTACTTGTACGACCGACACACATGCGAATTTACATATAAGCGCCTTATGTGACAGGTTCTATAACCGTCTTGTAACAAAATTTTGCAGACAACATAAAGTTGCAATCATCCTCGTGCGTGCTCCTGTTTATGAAAACTTCTGCTTCGATAACAGTTGTTTTGGAGCAGAACAAGTGGATGGTAATGATGAAACTGGTCAAGCAAAAATGTCCGATTAAAAATAACGTCTTAGATTACAAGACTAAATTCTTCCTAAAATCTAAAAAATGCACGTAGGCATTATGTACACGTTTTAAAAATAATATAATGTCACAAATGTTCATCAGAAAGTAAATTGAATGAGGTTAACTTTGCTATTAAAGTGCCAAACGGAGCTCGAACTACATTATCATTGGTACCGAGCCTGGTGTCAAAGGGCGTGCTGATTGCGTTACACGACTACACAGCCAACAGGCGTGTTTACAAAGAAGAGCCGTTTCAACGTCGCCGACACCTCTCTGATCTCACCGAACGCCCGCTATCAAAGCCAGACGACATCAATTAACATAACCGGCCGGCTTGTGTGCCTTTTAACAATGCCTTGTTTTGAGGATGATCATGCGATTACTTTGTGTGGAAAGTTTGGGTCGATATACAAAACGCATCTTTAGTACGACACGACAATACAATTCTGCGTAGACCTCAAAATAACATTCACGAGAAAACAATTTGGCTGTGCTGTGCGTGCAGGATATGTGAACGGACTCGTCGGACAGTCGGCCGATGTGAGCTCGCTGAATATTATAATTAGTCGAAGCCGGTGTGAGTAATGGCGTCGGAAATAACACGCGGGCGGCGGCGTTGGCGCCAAGCGGAGCGGCCATCGAGCACCGCACACAAACGCAGCGCGCGCGCCGCCGCGCATCCCCCCTGAGCAGAGCGCGCGCCGCCGTGCCGCGCCGACCGGTCTGTCTTGTGACTTGAGCTATTTATGTGCTAAGGAGTGACGCGACTCCGAGCTGATTTATTTAGGAGATCACCTCACGGAGACTTAAAGGTTGCTCTATTATTGTTGTAACTTCAGGCCTACTGTTCGACATCATGACATAATGTGTTGTACCTAATTGAAAAGCAAGCAAAAATATTCTATTTGGAAGAGTCCTGTACCTGTGTTTAAAGACCAATAGTAGGTAGTCCGGTGTAGCGTTGGCGTCGCCCAATGAAAATTGCATACTAATCAGCAACATGCTAAAAATTATGCTAACTACCGACTTAATAGCTTGCCAATGCCCAGTATTTAAGAGATATCTAAGATCGTATACATTGCAATAATGCGTATTGCACTGTATAAGGCTTCTTAGAAACTAGTACTAGTATGCCCCTATCTGCTAAGTATTGGCACTAAGTACCTACAACAAACCATTTACCGTTCATTTAGTTTTATTACATGGTGAGCTGTTACATAAACTTACATATATATTACGTATTGCCGTGTGCATATTAAGTATTGTGTTCTATTCATGCATAGGTTGTGAACAAAATGCATTGGTTGAAATCTTGATAACAATCAAAGTTAGGAGTGAAATAATAAAGGTGGAAGGACCACATTCCATTCATCTGAGTTGTACCCCAACAAAGCAGTGAGAGTTTAGATATTTCTGTGTGATTACGACTAGCTGGGCTGGACTCTGATGACATCAAAGCAAACCATATTAGAAATCGAGGTGCAACGAGTATATTCAAACATCTTAACATTTAGAGCAATTTCTGGAAGAGGCAAACAAAGGCACCGCGGTTAATTAGTCTGTGTTTGCGCTGAAGAAACAAACGCGTTCTGAAGACAGACAACACCAAAGTGAATATCCTTTATGCCGACACGCACACATCCGGATACTAAACAATTATAGTAGTCATGGAATTAAGTTTAACAAAAGTAAGAACAGTTCCAGCAGTCACGCGGAAAAACGGAAAATAAACTCACTTCACTGCCCACGTGCAAATAAGTAACTTAAACACCTTCAGGGTTCAGGCCACTTCAGGCAAAAAAAGGAACTTGGGTTTTTATGTGCGATTAAAAACAGGTAAAAATATAATATTTATAATGCAGTTAAAATCAGTCATGAAGGTCAGTTTGAAGAATCAGATAAAGCTATTGAGTTGTAACTTGGCAATATTACAGTGTTTGGTAATACAAATAGTTTGTAAACAAGTCGTAGCTTTGCATAAAGTCATCATCTGCCTAGCCTTTTCCCAACTATGTTAGGGTCGGCTTCCAGTCTAACCGGATGCAGCTGAATACCAGTATTTTACACGGAGCGACTGCCTATCTGACCTCCACAGCTCAGTTACTGGGTAATACGATACCCCTTGGGCCCTTGGTAAGACCGGTTGTCAGACTTTCGGGCTTCTGACTACCCGTAACGACTGTCAAAGATCCACGAAAGACAGCCGGGACCAACGGCTTAACGTGCTTTCCGAGGCACGGAGGGCTTTCGGTATATAAAGATGGTCACCCATCCACAGACCAACCGCATCAAGCGTAGCTTAACCTGATCGATCGACCTGTGCGGCTATCATTATTTAGCCACGTTACATAAAGTATGGGAAGTATTAGAAAATTATTTTCAAATATGGATCTCACTTTTGGTCCATCAAAAAGGCTTTAAGAGCGTTTACGCCGAACGGCATTTCATACAAACTTTCAAGCCCTTATTTTTCGAAATGAATGAACCGATTTTAATGAAACTTCATATGCATAAGCAGGATACAAAGGTCTAAAAAGTTAGTAGAAAACATTTTCAAAAAATAGTGTTACAGCCAAATTAGACCGATTTTAAATTTTCCATAGAAACAGAGATTTCCAGTTATCTTTTTTTAAATAAGACATTTTGAAAATGTTTTCTACTAACTTTTTAGATCTTTGTATCCTGCTTATGCGTATGAAGTTTCATTAAAATCTGTTCATTCATGTTCGACTGGCCCGTTGGTCTAGTGGTTAGTGGCCCTGACTGCTATGCCGGAGGTCGTGGGTTCGATTCCCACCCAGGACAAATGTTTGTGTGATGAGCATGATCATTTGTTCTGTGTCTGGGTGTAATTTATCTATAATAAGTAATAAGTATGTTTATCAGTTGTCTAGTACCCATAACACAAGCTCTGCTTAGCTTGGGACTAGACGGCGTTGTGTGATAGTTGTCGAATATATTATATATATATTATATTTCGAAAAATAAGGGCTTGTAAGTTTGTATGAAATGCCGTTCGGCGTAAACGCTCTAAGGACGCGTTTACGAAATGACGCGCTTCAATTTTAGGTATTGAGTCTTACTACTACACGTGCACGGCTCACACACACAGCGACATGCGCGAAGCGGTGAAATTATGACTAAACTGACACGACTTGATACTTGAGCCTAATTTTATTTTATTTTTGCCATGTATTTTTTTTAAGTTTACGGTGATTTGTTTTCAAACAGTTTGTAGGTAATGTGAAGTGTTCATATAAGTAGAATGCTATGTACTTAATTTCACTGGACAGTGATTAATCAAGTACAAGTTGCCAAAGTACCTATGTATTAACAATTTGCGGACGAGCTTATTGAAAACAAATATAAAACAAGCTTGTTTTATTCGGTTTATTTCGTATTTTATATAATAAATTTGCTATGGTATCAAATGCAAGTAGGTTCTCGAAAACTGGAAAGAAAATACGTGTATTTGGCACACACCCTACAAGGCAAACAGTACAAATGCTACAATATTCATCACGCTAATATTATAAAGGCGAAAGTTTGTGAGTGTGTGTGTATGTTTATATGTTTGTTCTTCACGCTCAAACGGCTTCACCAATTTTGATAAAATTTTGTATAGAGGTAGCTGACACATATTATAGGCTACTTTTTATCCGATATTCCCACGGGATCGAAACTTATGCGGGTGAAACCGCGGGGCACAGCTAGTTGCTTCATAAATATTTAAAAAATTCGTAAAACAAAAACAACGCAATGGATATTGTTGAACTGTCAAATCGGAATGGATTGCCATTCCAAGTGTGTTACGCAATTAGGATAACGTACTAAGCAGTGTCGTGCATTGCATAAAGGCATATTAGCAGTGGCTACCTCGATAAATCACCATAAGCCTGTCAATTACATTTTTGGCCGTGCAAAGTGACGGATATTGAGATCGCCGATAGTGAGATAAAAATGAAAATCCAAGATGGCGGTTGTAGTATTTTTTAATTTTTCATCATGGGTGTCGTTTTTATGGTTTTCAAGGGTGCTAAAACCGATAGTGATGTCCAAATGAAAATCCAAGATGGCGGCTTTAATTTTTTTATCATGGGTGGTCGTTTTTATGGTTTTCAAGGGCGCTAAAGCCGATAGTGAGGTCAAAATGAAAATCCAAGATGGCGGCTGTATTTTTTTTTATTTTTTTCATCATGGGTGTCGTTTTCATGGTTTTCGAGGGTGTTGGAGCCAATAATTAGGTCAAAATGAAAATCTAAGACGGCGGCTGTAATTTATTTTTTATTTTTATCATGGGTGTCGTTTTTATGGTTTTCAAGGGCGCTAAAGCAGATAGTGAGGTCAAAATGAAAATCCAAGATGGCGACTGTAATTTTTTTTAATTTTTTTTATCATGGGTGTCGTTTTCATAGTTTTCGAGGGTGCTGGAGCCGAAAACAAAGTCAAAATGAAAATCCAAGATGGCGGATGTGAAAAGTGTTACAATATTTTCATGATGGGTGTCAATTTAGTGGTTTTCGAGGGTGCTGAAACCGATGGTGAGGTCAAAATAAGAATCTAAGATGGCGGATGTGAAAAATGTTACAATTTTTCATGATGGGTGTCAATTTCGTGGTTTTCTAGGGTGCTGAAACCGACGGTGGGGTCAAAATAAAAATCCAAGATGGCGGATGTGACAAATGTTACAATTTTTCATGATGGGTGTCAATTTCGTGGTTTTCGAGGGTGCTGAAACCGATGGTTGGGTCAAAATAAAAATCCAAGATGGCGGATGTGAAAATTTTTATAATTTTTCATTATTTTGACCCCACCATCGGTTTCAGCACCCTCGAAAACCACGAAATTGACGCCCATCATGAAAAATTTTAACATTTTTCACATCCGCCATCTTGGATTTTCATTTTGACCCCACCGTCGGTTTCAGCACCCTCGAAAACCACGAAATTGACACCCATCATGAAAATTGTAACATTTTTCACATCCGCCATCTTGGATTTTCATTTTGACCCCACCGTCAGTATCAGTACCCTCGAAAACCAAGAAATTGACACCCATCATGAAAAATTGTAACATTTTTCACATCCGCCATCTTGGATTTTCATTTTGACCCCACCGTCGGTTTCAGCACCCTCGAAAACCACGAAATTGACACCCATCATGAAAAATTGTAACATTTTTCACATCCGCCATCTTGGATTTTCATTTTGACCCCGCCGTCGGTTTCAGAACCCTTGAAAACCACGAAATTGACACCCATCATGAAAAATTGTAACATTTTTCACATCCGCCATCTTGGATTTTCATTTTGACCCCACCGTCGGTTTCAGCACCCTCGAAAACCACGAAATTGACACCCATCATGAAAAATTGTAACATTTTTCACATTCGCCATCTTGGATTTTCATTTTGACCCCAACATCGGTTTCAGCACCCTCGGAAACCACGAAATTGACACCCATCATGAAAAATTGTAACATTTTTCACATCCGCCATCTTGGATTTTTATTTTGACCCCACCATCGGTTTCAGCACCCTCGAAAACCACGAAATTGACACCCATCATGAAAAATTATAAAATTTTTCACATCCGCCATCTTGGATTTTTATTTTGACCCAATCATCGGTTTCAGCACCCTCGAAAACCACGAAATTGACACCCATCATGAAAAATTGTAACATTTGTCACATCCGCCATCTTGGATTTTTATTTTGACCCCACCGTCGGTTTCAGCACCCTCGAAAACCATGAAATTGACACCCATCATGAAAAATTGTAACATTTTTCACATCCGCCATCTTGGATTCTCATTTGGACCTCACCATCGGTTTCAGCACCCTCGAAAACCATGAATTTGACACCCATCATGAAAAATTGTAACATTTTTCACATCCGCCATCTTGGATGCTCATTTGGACCTCACCATCGGTTTCAGCACCCTCGAAAACCACGAAATTGACACCCATCATGAAATATTGTAAGTCTTCAGGGGATCAGACCGGAATAACTCCTCAGCTCGGCTGTTAGTTCCAGTAGCAGTCTTCGAAGTACACCTGCTGTGCAGGTCACTCCAGCAAGTCCGGAACGAAATATGAATTTATAAACCCTACTTACTTCTAGAAAAATTATAAGACTACATCAAATCTTTCCTTGGGTAATAGGTACATACATACAGAATACGTGAAGTATCAAGTTTTGTGTGTCAAATATTTTGTATCCGTACAGCGATCTTCTTTTAGCACAAGCTGCTGCTTACAACCGACACAGAGTCCACTCACAACGGCGGCCGAGCGCAGACTAATATTTCATTACAAATTTTTGTGCAATAAACCGAGACAGTGACCAGTAAAATAACCCTTATTTCAATCCAATAAGATTCACGTATTACAGCAAAATATGTGAAAAAATAGACTCCGATTTTTATTTTTTTCTGAGCTTATTTTTAACATTTTGATAGTTCTTTTGGCTACCTTTTTGAGTTGAACATGTCTGCTTACATAAAATATTTTAAAATAAATATGTTTATGTTATTAAATAGAAGAAAAATGATCCCAAAGACAGCACGATATCGTCGATTTTGTGTGAAGAGGCAACGGAAATTATTTTTTACTATATTATAAACCAACATTTTCGAATAAAAAATGGCTACCATTTGGAGATGAAAGAGTAATCTATCTGTGGTAATTATTAGTTACATTTGGTTTCGTCTCATTTTGCCGCAAAATGCACCGAAAAACGGCTTATTTTTGTCAGATTCGTAAAGGCGTCCTTAAAAGTTTAAAATCTTAAACCCGACTACTGAAAAGGATGAAACAAGAAAGTACCTTCCCGTGGTCGCATGCCGCTGTACTATCGTCGCTCGCATGACTAAAGGGGTCCGTGGCTTTGGCCCCCAGTGGTCGGCGTCGGCGCACCTGTGGCCGACGCCCCCGATTCGATTAATTTAATTCAAAGTAATTTTTGATCAAATGTACTGTCAGGCACAAAAATTGTTTTACAAAAATATTAAATGTACTTAGTATTGATTGTTGGCGATCTATTCTCTCTGCTATTTGATAGATAACTTTTGTTTAGCAAGGAAAAATACTTTATAATAGGGTGAAACACTTTTCTCATTTACTGTACTAAGTGAAAAAGCACAAAAAAAAAAGATATTAAATTAATCGTATTGGGGGCGTCGGCCACAGGTGCGTCGACCACTAGGGGCCTAAGCCACGGACCCGACTAAAGTCCTATCTCATTTTTTAGATGATTTTTTCTATTCGTGATTCTTTACATTTTGTTGCCTTTCAATCCTACCCTATCCTATTTTGAGATCCAAATAACACAGAGACACGACAATTATTGAAAAATATAATGAATCACGAATGGAAAAATGTAGTTGTCCTAACTAAAATCAGCTAAAAAGTGAGAAAAATGTGATAGGACTTTTAGTCATGCGAGCGACGATATAAGCTATGGGTAGCATGCGACCAAAGGAAGGTACTTTCTTGTTTTAGTCGGGTTTTAGTTTTTAAACTTTTTTTGAATTTAACTATTTTGGGGCTTATTTCAGTAAGATACCGTGTTCCGGACGATATACAACGTTATTTTTAGTACATATATGCGAAACCTGAATATAGTTTATTCAGAATAAGTAACTGAATCGATTCCAATAATTTTTACCCCATGTTATATTTTGTCCCAAAAATATTTAAAAACTGGCCAAGTGCGAGTCGGACTCGCACACGAAGGGTTCCGTACCACAAGGCAAATACGCCGAAAAAAACATGTTTGTTGTATGGGAGCCCCCCTTAAATATTTATTTTATTTTAAATTTTTTATTTATTATTAAAATTAAAATACAACTGAGTATTTTGTGAATATTTCAATTGCCTACCTTTTGCCAATTTTGATATCGAGCAAAAAAGGGCAAAAAAATCACGTTTGTTGTATGGGAGCCCCCCTTAAATATTTATTTTATTTTGTTTTTAGTATTTGTTGTTATAGCGGCAACAGAAATACATCATCTGTGAAAATTTCAAATGTCTAGCTATCGCGGTTCTTGAGATACAGCCTGGTGACAGACAGACAGACAGACAGACGGACAGACAGCGAAGTCTTAGTAATAGGGTTCCGTTTTGTACCCTTGGGGTACGGAACCCTAAAAAGGGTTAAAAATTGGACACCGAGCGACACTAAGTAGGTTATCCAATCTCCGCGCCGAACGGTTAGGTACCTAGGTACTATTATCAATGAGCGCAAGACGGCGCGGCGCGGGTGATCATGTTTTTGTACGGACAAACAGCTAACTTAACAAGCTTATAACTTTGTGATTTTTCATGATACAGGTTTGAAATTTTGTACATAGATTCTTTACATAAAAAGACTATGGGACTAAGCATTTTTCATTATGGACACATTAAATAATTCTTTTTTTTTTTTTTTTTAATTTTCATATTAACTAAATAACTTGACGTAAATCACCCGATATGCATGCCTCTTTATCCGAATTGGCAACGACGTATTTTCATTCATAACATTTGGCGGGCTGAAACTTGTCAAAACTAAGTTAAACCCCCTTCTTACTACATACCTCAATTAAATTTCATTAAGGGCTGATTTTTCCTTCGCCAGATAACTTTTACTCGAGGAATAAAATTGACGTTTGACAGTTTTTATATGAAATAACTGTCAAAATTTCAAAATTATTCCTCGAATAAAGTTATCTGATGATTGAAAAATCAGCCCTCAATGAAATTACAAATATCTTTGTAACTAGTACTAGTTTTTTAAGTACTACTTCCTTTGTTAGATTTAATTTGTAAAAGCTATACATAGAAGCGTTTGACAAAGTTTATGGATAACGTGAAGAACACGGTTTATATATTTTTGAAATGTGCTAAGCTAGTTAAGCCCTTTCATTTGATACCCACAAGGCACCATCCCAAAATACTTATTTTTAAATTCATTACTTTATGTCCTCTAGAGGGCGCCATATTGAATCTAGTGTGACGTCACATAACCTATAACCAGCGGACGGTCCCTCACGATACGCTACCTCATTTGCCAAATTATTATAAGTACTTTTGAAGTTATGAGGGAATAGATGAACATACATACATACATACCAGTCAAAATCATAACCCTCCTTTTTGCTTCGCTGTAGTCGGGTAAAAAGGCCATTAGACGTGCAAAAGTAAGTCCAGCAGCCTGCTAAGATTTTCTAAGTAGTGATTTCTAAAACCCTTATATGACTAATCTCGAAAATGGAATTCCAGATCAAAAATGTAAACAAAGAAATGTCATTGCCAAAGTTTTAAGAAAAATGGCACAGTCAGCTAGAAAAACGTTGACTCTACATTTTATTTTTATGTTGCCAAACGATAGGTACAGTTGATAACGATAGGTACATATGGATTTAAAGACACTTGTGGACCAACTGAGGGTAAATACTAGAAATCTCAGTAATTGCATAAAACTTTTGCCGTACCTACCCACATTCCGTAGTGATTCAAGATTTTCTGTTAGAAGGAAGGGGTGAAGGAGTGAACCCATAATCTGTTACTGGGTGCGTGTGGTGGTGTCAACGCATTCCTAATGATAATTCACTGCCCTTTTGTCCTCAAAAGGGCAGTGATGATGTTGTATTGTTAAAACTACCATTTTTGATAGGTATAGTTTAACTCTGAACGGACAAGGAATTGGAATTAGGCGCCACAGTAACTTCTATTCAGTTTAAAAAGAGCTATCCAACGGTGGGGGTACCAAATTAAGCATCATCCTTAACTGTCACTGCAGAAATGTCCAAAATCTTGGCGCAATCATTTAGAGACCAATATTGATCTTCAGACATAGGAGTGCGCTGTCACTTTTTAGGTGGTGATAGAATATCCTTTTTGGTCGACGGGCCAGGCTGAGTAGATACGTCTATTTATTACGCATAAACACGATTTTACCCAACAATGAAATAAACAAAACCGTAAAATACAACAACTAAAAACTTAACAACAAATAAAAACTCACGAGGGACACATTCATTCATGACAAACTTCAGAAACTGAATGACGGAATGACTCCGAAATAACCGAATGACCAAAACAAAATGGCGACCAATTTTTATATACAATTTTTTTTTTTTTTTAATCTTTCTGTCAAATAAATAGATGGGTCCAAATGTTTAGAGCTTCTGCCTTAATGCCAGGATAATAAAAATAATTTGCACGATTTTATTTCAAACAGTTATATTTTATTCTTGAATCGTAGTTTACGTAATTTTAAAGCTGAAAGCTGTGTGCATTGTTATATTTGACCTGTCTAAGATATGCCTACAATTCTAGCACTAAACTGCGTTCGCGATTTATTTGCCAAATTATGAATTCATGGAAAAATAACTTTAATTCCTACACAATTAAGTTCAGTTTACGCTACAACTTCAAACATTTTTTTCAATAGTGCTAGTCACTCTGAAATCAACTTAATTGTCATTGAAATTAAGTTGTTATTTGTTTAACTTGAAATAGGGTGGGGGTGTGCAGCACTGCGCATTTTTACTACAGGTATACATATATTAAAGTACTTTTCATCTCTCATTTTCGGAAAGTAGTGTTTGTTTGATCCGAATAGCGGGTGGAAGACGCTGCTTCCTACCCTTGGGCGGGAAAGTCTCGTAGTAATTGCTTCCCTCCCTAGGGCGGGAATGAAATTTAAAAATAGAACTAAATTTAGTTAGGTAGTCAGCTCAGTCAGACATACGACACATTTAATTGATTATGTAAATATTTATTATGCTACCCATCAAATCTTATGAATGTGCGTTAATTAGGTGAGTTGGATAAAAGTTGTTAACGCCATTAAATAATTTACCTTGAATAAATTCAACATACATACGAGTAGGTTCGATAATCGCCATTTTGATGTCAGTGGTGGTCGAGGCTAAAAAACATAAAAATTGCGGATTTCGAACATCCTGACTTTACCATAGGGGGCTGTGAATATACATCATTTAATTATTGGACGAATTTATCCATAGTTTAAGGTAAATAAGTAGTGGTAACGCAGTTTTTTGATATCTAATGTCGAAGTTTCGCGCCAATAATGTGTTTACATTTTACTTTACACAAATTTCACACACACAGATATAGATAAGATTTAAAATGTGACAAATGTTATTGATAATATTATAAACAACACGAAAATGCCCAGGTTTTAACGTACAACTTAATATTCAAACACAGGTTCAATAATACGTATTAATCATTACCACTACTCAATTTGTGTTCAAAATCGCCGACCATTATTGTTTTTTTTTATTGCAATGATATGTGAAAGCGATTATTCCAAACAATTCTTTTTTTAATTTCGTTTGACTCGAGTAATTAATATATGACGAATGTAATCGATACTTGAAAATAAAATAAAATGATTTTAAGCAATAAATACAATAAGCATTGTTTATGATAATGATTTATGCTTTTCTAATATCATTTCAATCTCTTCTAATATCATGTCAATAACAGACCGGCCAAAGGTACCTCATTTACTGAATTTCGCGCCGAAATGTATCTATAATTGAATTTATATTCGGAATTCGCTCGCTGTTTAAAATAATTTTAATTTATTGGACAATTATTTAATGTGAATTTTATTTTTGATACTTTCTAATAGTTTACTACAGAATTCCCAGTAAACATGTTTTATGTAGGCTTAGCAAAAGTTTGTTTGAGATTGATGATAAATTAATTTCATAAATTGGATACTTATTCTGCAAACACTTTATATTTCAATACATTTTGTTAGTTAAAAGAGTTTTTATCCAGTTTCTACATTTTTTTTTTTCATTTTTTTATTGCGAGTATCGATTAGGCTGTATGCAAGTTTTGAATCGAAATAAGAAAGTTGGGTGAACGGTCAGCACTAATAAGTGTGACGTCGCAACACAATTTTTAGTAAATTTTAATAAGATTATCGTGTTTTCTAAGTAATTTATGAAAAATGGTAAAAGTAAGAATGCAGACAAAATGATAATAATACGGGCCCTAGTCAGCGGGATGGCCCGCGGCGGTGACACAGAATCTACTCATGTGGCGGTGGCCGGTGACGCGGTGTGTTCCATACTTCAAATTTAAAAAAGACTAATAAATAGGTACTATTCATGTTATTAATAACAATAAATATTTTAGAAAAACTACAATTTTTTACTTTCCTTATACATATTCGAAATGAAAAGTAGAGTGTTTGTGTCTAAACACACTTTGCCGAAGTTACGCGACCGAAGTTAGTTCGGCATGATTACGCCTGCAATGCTATTTGAATTACTGACGACACATTATGCCGAAATTACGTTGCGTTAAATAGCATTGAAATAGCATTGCGGGCGTAATCTTGCCGAACTTCGGTCGCGTAACTTCGGCATAGTGTGTTTAGACACTTTAACACGGGTGAAAGTCATCAATTCCCACTCGGACTATAGCCGCCCTCGCTGCACTCGGGCGTCTAAATACCTCGTATGGGAATTGATTCCTTTCGACCCTTGTATAACAATCTACTATTTCGACAAACTACACAATTGAGGTTGTTATTTCAAATTGGCAATACCTTTGTATACAGCTCTGGAATTCCATTTCCGAGATAAGTCAGTCATAAAATGAGGGTTTACGTTTTTTATATGACAGACTAAAGCCAATAAAATTCATGACTAGACATGACCCATACGTGAGTCTGTTATAAGACCGTTACAAAAACGGCCGTCTAGAACTTCCTTTTTCAGCAGTGTGAAGTCGTTCCAGATGTTCGCTAGAAAATAATAATTCAAAACCAAGTATACCTACCTACAAGCGAAACTGCGTAAAACCTTAAAAGTAAACGTACGAAGAAAGACTATTGTTAAATGACACGTGAACTATAACGGAGAGTGTATCCTGTGTTCGCGTGTGCCAAAAATATCCTTGACTTCATAGTTGATGCTGTGCCTACTTGCTTTATGGCCCATCGCGTCGTCCGGCAGCGCATCGTAAATATCACACTCACAACTGCGAATGCAACTCGAACACTAGGTAGTATGCCGCACGCTAAATTATCCGCCTCAGCTTGAAAACATGGCGAAATATTCCAATACGTCAAACGCACGTCAGTGGACGTCCCTGGCGAGTGGCGTCAGTGCCCGGCCGAGCCACAGAAATACTTACAGGTCCTAAAGCATATTTTTAATGTGTGCTGAAGGGAAACATTTGGCAACTTAAGTAGTTTGCGATTATTTTAAGCACTGACATGTTTTCAGCTTTCCCAGATACCGTCTTAAAATTTCCTACTAGATGTTTCTTTAGTGATTCTCGTAAATTATTTGTTTTTACCCAGGGCTTAATTTTTTTAGTAATTTCATTTCATTTAGATAAGGTAACAACAATTCTATTTCACTTTCAACCTTTACCCTAAAGTACTCAACCTAGCTACTAAATAATATTGGTGTTTTTTAGGGTTCCGTAGTTCAGACAAGGAACCATTATAGTTTCGTCATGTCCGTCTGCCTGTCCGGGGTTTTTCTAAGAGACCGTTAGTACTAGAAAGCTGTAATTTTGTAGGAGTGTGTATATCAATTAAGCTAAATAAGTGGTAAAATAAAATTTTGGAAAATATTTTTTTTAGGGTAGTTCCCCCTACATGTAAAGTGGGGATGAATATTTTTTTGTCGTCTCCCCCATCGTGTGGGGTATCGTTGAATAGGTCTTCTAAAATGACTTGAGGGTTGCTAAAATAATTTTTCGATTTAGTTAATGCTCCATTTACGAGTGGAAATTTTTGTTCCAGTAGGGTGCCCCCCCTCTCTAAAAGCTAAACTGCTGGCTTGAAAAATCTGGAAAAAATCACAATGATAGTGCATTTCATGAACTATAAAAGAAAATTATAGCGGTTAAGATAACTTTATTAGTTTAGCAGTAATAGTCGTTGAACTTGGGTGTTGGATAATTTTGTACCAAATACAAAATCCTTAGCATTTATCCTTTATAGTGACTAAGATAAAATAGTTGCTTGTTTATAACGGCTAAAGACTTGCTTTGGAAAGCAAAATATGAAATGAAAAAACCTAAATTATCATAAGTTTCACTGCTGCTAGATGGCGCTGTACCAACGGGTTACGTTAGTATAGGTATTCGAGTGATCGACATCCTCGCACGTCTTAAAAATGATAATTCAAGTTTAAGTCGATTTTTGTTATTATAACCATTCATTCCTAATATCTTTACCGTTACTTATATTCAGAATAAAGAATAACAGAATCGTACTATATTGTGATAACGGGCTACTACGGAACCCTACACTGCGCGTGGCCCGACACGCACTTGGCCGGTTTTTAGACACTAGCATTATTAACGCTTTAGGATATTTCCAAAACAAACAGTTTAATAAAGATATTAAAAAAAAATTATAAATAAATCCCGTCTAAGATGGGAAGCCTTAAGCGGGATTTATTTATAAAAAGTTAAGTTATTTAAATATAAATTATTGTAGAATTGAGTTGATATGGTTTAATATCCGTTTACAAAGAAAAAGAAAAGAAAGAAAAACTGTTTATTCTGCACAAACAAAACGCACATTGCAAATTAAAAAAAAACGACGGGTTGCACTCCGGGAGTGCCGGCAGAAGTGAAAACTTGAATATTAACGTTGTTTACTGAAACTGTTAACTGTAACCGTAACCGTAACCGTAACCTTAGCCGTAACTGTAACCATAACCGTAACTGTAACTGTCTGTCTCTGTCTGTCTGTCTGTCTGTCTGTAATTTGATCCTGTATACTTGTTTTCAATTTTTGATATTTTGGAATCTTACGAATTTTCGATCAGGGTCACGTCTATAGATGGGCAATCCACCCGGGTTTAAACCCGGTGCTTTGATAAACAGCCAATTTTGTGGGTGATTAGGGGTATTTACGGGCGTTTATCAAAAGCACCTGGCTTAAACCCGGTGGATTGCCCATCTATAGCACGTGTCATCTTTCGAATCTTACGATCAGGGTCACGTGTCCTGACGCGAGTTTAACATTTTTTACCCATTGCAAAAAAGTGTACAACGCCGCTAAAGAAGTTTTCACTTCAAAAAGACATAAAATATATACACACAGCGTTTCATCCTGATATTCGTGATGTCCATTTAGTTTTAATCTAATCCTCTTTTGTGGTTACAACAGGAAAATTAAAGAGTAGGTACGTTGATCCGACAATACCTACCTCATCAAAACCACGATCCGGAATTGATTTATTAGCAAGAGTTGTATAACCTTATTGATGACCATAGTATGATGTACTACAGTCGCCGTCAGATATGTTGTAGCAGGCAAGGTGACCAAATACTTCTGAACAATTATAAATGTTAATAAGTTCCTTAAACTACAAGTTACCATTAATATCTGAACAGATGCTTGTCAATAATTTCTATGCACACAACTATCTAACCAAAAATATATGTATGTATATACACTTACAACGTCAAGTGTATCTACGCAGACGGGGAGGTCTTAAATATCTGAGCTGCGAGCAGATATTAAGGAATTAATGAATGTTCAGATATTAATGGTCACTTGTGGTGTGTGGAACTTATTGACATTTATAATTGTTCAGAAGTATTTGGTCACCTTGCCTGCTACAATATATCTGACGGCGACTGTACCTATTTAAACATACCTACAGGGTGGCAGGAACATCGATGCGCAACCTGTTACCATGGATTCAGTACATGATTGTGGTAGTATAGTCTATTTATTCTGTGGTATAGGTAGGTAGTATAGTTGTTTTATCTCACGAAGGTGGGTTACGTGACTTTTATGACGTCGAAATAAGGGTCATTTTGTTACGATTCATCCGCCTTTGTGAGATGAAACTGCTCCACCTTGTATATTGAGTAAATTAATCATCGGTTATTAAAAAATAATCAGCTGTTTCAAGAAAAAGTGCATTAGGTACCTACGCGGTCAAAATGTATGGAACAGCATTTTTAGGGTTCCGTACCAAAATGGTAAAACGGTACCCTTATGGTGAGACTCAGTCTGTCTGTCTGTCGGTCTGTCTGTCTGTCTGTCACAGCTGGATATCTCAAGAACTAATAATGCTAACAGCTCTAAATTTGGAATAGTTTTAGATGATGTTTGCCCAACTATTTTGCAAATAAAGAAATAAAAATACATGTATTATGTTTGTAACACTGACTGAAAGAAGAAGAGATGGCGCTGACATGAAACTGCAATATTTTGCTGCTCGGTACGCGAGTCCGACTCGCTCTTGCGCGGTTTTTAGGGTTCCGTTGCCAAAAGGCAACAAACGGAACCCTTATAGATTCGTCATGTCTGTCTGTCTGTCAGTCCGTCCGTATGTCACAGCCACTTTTTTCCGAAACTATAATTTAAACTGAATAGTTTGCGCGAGAGACGCTTCCAAAGTGGTAAAATGTGTGTGTGTCCGGTGTAACTTCTAAAATAAGAGAATGATAAAACTAAAAAAATGTATGATGTACATTACCATGTAAACTTCCACCAATAATTAGTTTGAACGAGATCTAGTAAGTAGTTTTTTTAATACGTCATAAATCGTAAACCGCAATTTACCTTTCATTCAATCAACTCAAATATAAAAATAAAACATTTAATTTCATAAACATAAACCCAGATGTTACGGAACCCTCGGTGCGCGAGTCCGACTCGCTCTTGCCCGGTTTTTTTTAATAACTGACGAAAAATTTCGACGCAGGGTTCAGAATCATGTAGTAACAAGGTAACATGGGGCCTAAAAAGGCCACTTCGGAGAATCATAAAATAACATTATGAATCGTAATATGGCAAAAACAGTCCGTGTTTTTCTTTTTTTCGCTGGACTACGTAGGTATAATCAAAGAGGTTGGGATTGGATTTGGATCGGATTGATTGATATTTTAGCACAGACAAAAAAAAATAACTGAAAAATGCTTCACCAATGGGATTTAATACGATTAACTTAACGGTTAACTGTCCATTATGTTATCCTTTTATGATTCTGCCAAAGGGGCCTTTTTAGGTCCCCAGGTAGCGCGTCGATGTCCTTACTATCGTGTATATCTACTTAATATGCACATCATCCTGATTTACTTACAATGGTCATCTAAGCTCATGGAAAATATTTTTTTTTTTTGATACATTCATTTGTGATAGAATCTGTCCTTCTTCTTTTGGGCCACCATGATACAGGCTGTGCCTAGTTTGGGGCCCACGGCTCTACTTCTACTTATGCACTCTTTTAACTATCATTGTTACTGTTTGTACGTTTCCTAACTTGTGTGTGTCAATAAATTGATTATTATGATTATTACTATGTCCTCATTGCTCCTCATTTGGTCCTTACTTATCTCTCTATAGGATTGGCAAATTCGTAGGAGGATAACCTGAGAAACGCAGGGTCTGGACGAACTACGTTTCTTTTCTTTTGCACACACGACGTACCGTAGATCTCTTTATCACAATAAGTTCCTACTGACTGGCACAACGACAAACTATAGCCTAACCTAGAGTACAGATAGCGAATGGAAAAATCTGCTATTATTATCCAGGTCCAATTACACGACACATCATCATGCAAGGAATAGTCACAATACTCACAATAAATGATTAACTGGCTGAACATAGTAGGTATGGTGTAATACTATCAACTGTGTACTTAAATTATGTACATCCATATTCTTGTCAGGGTTGCCCAGTGCAAATAATCAAAACGGTGCGGTGAAGGAAAACGTCGTGAGGAACCGACATGTCCTCGAACCAAAAAATTCGAAAACATTACCAAGCCGCACTGGGCCCGCGTGGTGGTATTTCCTTTCCCCGAGAGGAGGTATGTTTCCCAGCAGTGAGAACATTCTAGGCTAATTATGAAATACAAATGACAGGAATATTATGCAAGAAAACCTAAACTTAATGTTTGTCTTTATAAGTTTTTTAGTGATTTTTTCTACTTTATCATAATATATCATGTACCTATGATCTTAAAGAGTGCACCAAGTTTCCGAAAGGAAAAACAAAAACTTGCTACCAGACAGTTTATACTCCTGAATTTATCAGACTAAGGGCTGATTTTTCAATCATCTGATACCTTTATTCGATGAATAATTTTGACAGTTATTTCATACAAAAACTGTCAAACGTTAATTTTATTCCTCGAATAAAAGTTATCTGGCCATGGAAAAATCAGCCCTTAATTTAATTTATTTTAATTTTTTTATAAAGACGGGTTTTGTCGACAGACGAATATACAAAATGACAGTTTGTATAGCTATTCTATCTGTCATTTGATATTGTCTACTACTCTGTCAATTTGTCTATTCTTCCGTCGACAAAACCCGTTTCTATGGTGTTCATAATGCTACAATACGCGAGCTGGTAGCCTATATGTCAACTGCTGTAATTGACTGACTGAAAACAACAACCTTGACAACCTTGACATTAGTTTCATTTTTAGTTTTGACATAATTATTGTTTAGCCTTTCAGCGTCAGAAACCGCGTGTTACAGTGAAACAGTGTGGTGGACCGTGGACTATCAACCACTAAAAAAGTGGAGAATTTCTGCCCATTAGCGAATGGGGGACCATGGCAACCCTAGCTACCTCTACGTTCCTATGAGTTCCAGTGGTTACGTGTTTTAATTGAATTGTACTAAACCAATTATTTTAATGACTAGTAACTAGTAAGTGGTAGAGTTTTTTCTCCTCCATTATATCGTTGGAGTGGCGGCCCTACTGCGGCATATGATACAGGCATTCCGCATGTGTTGCGGGTATGCGACCGGGGACCGGCGAGCTCGCCTCGTGCCGCCCTGCCGCGCCAGACTGCTCGTCGCCATTACGTTACCCCACACCGCAAATGTGCTCAATAATAAAACAACTACTTTATTGTTTCAGTCTCCACATTGAATGCTTTCGCTGGAAAATAAGAGCGTAAACGCTAATAAGACAAATAGATAGGTTGGCCCAGGCCAGTCAGAAAGTATTGCGAAAAAAAGTTTTTATCTATGAGAGACTGGCCAAATATAATCTATTTTGAAAATATGATTATTTGTAAGTAAAAATAGATACGTTCCAATTTCAAAATATCCCTCCACATTGTTTGCGAGCTGATTTAAATTATCGTGTCTCATTAAAAATTGGATCTGCGCCGGGAACATTTTCGCGCTATGATTTTTTACGATTTCAAGTGTCACCTGAAACCGGACGAATCGTACGATAGACTTCAAATGGCATTCATGGAGGAAGGCCCTACTTAGGCAACCATGTATCGTTAAATAACGAATTCAAGCGCGGTCGACTAACTTTGAAATTTTTTCTTTGAAAATCTTTGAATCGGAAGCCTTCACGAAATTCTACACGTGCATCTTCGCGTGAGGAGGATAGTTTCACGCTGGGTGCCGCAGAACCTCACCGAAGTGCAGAAGCAGGCCCGGGTGAAATGGTGCCGTGATATGATAAACAAAGAAACAGCCGCGTCTCGGAGTGTTTACGACATCATTACAGGTGATGAGTCTTGGTTTTATCAATAACAACCAGTCGACGGTTTGGGTATTTCAAAACGAACGCCTACCAAAGTGAAGCGGTCTAGAAGCGGGGGGAAGATTTTTATCGCGAGCTTTTTCAATTTGACTGGCTACTTGGTGTCAAATCCTTTACGGAACCAAAGAAGCATCAACGCTGATTGGTAAACTACCAAATGCTTGGCAGAAGTTTTCTCTGTTTTGAGCAACAAGCGACCAAACACAGGGCTCCGCGGACTACTGCTCCACCACGACAACGCGCCTTCGCACACCGCGTTCAAAACGAGGGACTTCCTGGTCAGCACGCCGGCCAAACTCCTGGGTCACACTTCCTTACAGCCCTGACCTAGCACCGTGTGACTTCTTTTTATTCCCGAAAATAAAAAATTTGCTCAAAGGGATACAATTTTCGTCGCCGGAAGATGCGCTGTCAGCGTTCGAGCAGGCTGTAAACGAGGTGTCTGCGACTGGAAAAAATGTTTTGAAAACTAGTTCAGACGCATGAAACTATGTACAGAGGCTAGTGGAGAGTACTTTGAAAAGATTTAATAAAAAAATATTTACTAGATTTTTTTTTTAACTTTCGCAATACTTCTTTACTTACTTACTTTACTTTAATTCTGAGTGTCCTACGTATTTACTCAGGCAGAGCAGAACAGTGCCACACACTGCGGTATAGCTATGGATAGAATAGAAGATTCTGGTTTAAGGTTCAAAAGCCAAATGACAAAAAAGAACTCTTACAATTTCGTCATGCTCGTCAGTCCGTCTGTCTATTCGTCCATCCGGCTGTCCGGCCTTTCATCCGTCCGGATATCACATAGCCATTTTACTCGGAGACTGTTTATACTATATCGATGTAAATTGGAAAGAAGGTATATTCTACGCAATGGTGTAGTGAAATTACGAAAAGATACAAGTAACCGAAGGATGAAAAAAAGCCGTGCATATAAACGTATGTGGTATCGTCGGATCCCATAATTAAAAAGATTATGATGTTCCTAAGTGACTTTATTATTAAAGTCAATAGTTTTTAGCCGCATTAATAACTTTGTTTTCTATAGTTTTTTCTATGAAATACAAACTTATTTTTGCGATTGACAAAATCATTACTGTGCATGCGTAAATATCCATGGCAATACGGAACCCATCATTGTGCGTGGTCCGACACTCACTTGGCCGATTTTTTTGCGTTAAGTTATATTATGCATGTATTTGTAAGGAATAAAATAAAATTATTCAATGTAAACAAAACCCAAATTGGTAATGAAACCATAATAATAGATGCTATAACAACTCTACCATTTTCATTATTAAATATTTAAATATAGCTCTCTAGATAATGGCGCCGATTCCCTTGTTCACAAACTAAACTAAATTTAAGTTAAGTGCATCTTTTTCTTTCTATTTAATTAAGAAAAGGACAGAAGATAAATATTACTTTAGTCCTGTCAAATTAGTCAGCGCCTGAAGTAAATTGACGTATTTTTAGTAGCCAATTTTTTAATCACGTCTAAACTTGTCTATGGAGTCTCTTAATTTGACAGGACTAAACTAATGTTTATCTTCTGTCCTTTTTATAATGAAATAGAAAGAAAAAGATGCACTTAACTAAATTTAGTTTAGTTTGTAAAAAAGGGATACGGCACCACTGTCAATTTTTTTTTTTATTTTTTTTTTAATATAAGTAACTTTATTATCATTTAATATTCGCTGTCATACTGTTTTCATAGAATGCCCTTTGGTAAAACCGCAGGTGAGCATGTCATCATGATGAGCATATCAAATGCTTGTACCGGGTAAATACATTAGTCTTTAATTGTTTAGTAGGTACCTACCTAAGTAGATAGTTTAACTTCGACAGTATCATAACTACACCAATTTGATTGGAGTTAACTAACGATGTGACTGAGGATCAGCCTGGGTCTACATTTAATGGTAGTCCTAGTCCAATATCTAGTGCTATTGCTATTTCAAATTAATTTATTTATCAGTTATTCTGACACAGTTATAACATTTAACATTTAAGTTTTAAGAATGAATAAACAATTTAAAATACTTAAAACGGTAGTTCTAAATTATATTTTATTCGTTACTAGTTGACCCCGGCGACTTCGTACCGCCTCATTTCTTTTTGTTATTTTTTCCCATTTTTTAATAATAAGGTACCCTCGCGGGTGTCCCCAGAACACCCTACCAAAGTTTCATCACAATCTGACCAATGGTTTCGTTACGCATAGAGGACAAACATACAAAAATTGATTTTTATTTATACTTATAGATATTTAAAAAAAAATCTGTTATTCAGATTCGGATATTATTAAAAACATTACTTACCTACTTTTTGAGAGTGAATAAACAAAATATATATTTTTTAATTGGTATCGATCGATACTAAGTTTTCCCACCACTATGTTTGAAATAAAGTTTTGCTACAAAAGCAGTTTTGGCGCTGGTGTCATTTTTATATTTGTGTTATTTTATTATTTGCAAATTATTGTAATTATGTGTTAAAAGCATCATGCAAACTTTGCCTTTTGCTAGAAAATTATTTTGATCCCGATTTAGAAATCAAAGCAAAACATTGGTAGCATGAACTTTTCGTCCTACATTGAATCTGTCTTAAAAGTCTGGACAAATTGTTTGGGAAACTGTCGTTGTTTTTGACCTTGTTTGCTTAAAAGAATATATTCTAAAGTTCAATTCTTGTTGGGTTAAGTTCAAATCTCATTTCATAGGTTAGAATTTTAATAAATTTCACATTTCGTCTGAAACGATCACAATAAAAATAATATGCTTTGCCATCTGTTGTGTGAAATTGAGAAAATAAAGTTAATCAACTTTGTTTTAAGTCACAATAGTACCTAATATTGCATATGAGTGCATAATGATACTTTGCCTAAGACATCATTATAAAATAACTATAGGTAATTATTGTTTATTAGAACCTGTTTGGTGTCTTATGAATATAAGAACCATAGATAATATACAAACACCGATTGTCTAGGAACCAGTTGCGTTGAACATGATTTCCACGTAGTATTTTCACGTAGTATGTGACGTTCTGAAAGGTCAATCGAATATTTTTTTATGTAGGTTTGTATTTAGGCTTTTCAGAAAAAATGCTAGATAGTGAACATCGTATAACAAAACTAGGAAGCCTTTATAATTATCTTTTTATACTCAAATAAAAGGTGCAAAGGATATAACCAAAAATAGTAAAAGTAGATTAGATACAATGTAGTTGAATATTCAACCAAGACTATTCCATTCACTAAAGAAAAAAAGTCTTTCATAGTTTTATGTAAAACATAATAGAATAGGGGATTACATCAGGTAGGCAGGAGGATGGCGCCGGCGCTACCTGCTCTAGAGCGGCCAGTGGATTTTTACATTATGAATTAAAATACGTTTTAATAAACAATCCTCTTTATTTATTTAATAATAATAATAATAATAGACGATATAATATTTATTCCTTATAAATGTAGGTAAGCTTCATAAACCCCACATATAAAAATACAATCTTAAACTTTATACACAAAATATCTGTCATCGGGTGATGACGGCATAATGCACTATGGCGGCGTGAACATTAAGGCACGATGATAGAGGGCTAAGCCCCAGGCGGCGCCAGGCGGGCGTCGGCGACTAGATCACAGGAGTTACGGAGCAGGGCTCCGGCGGCATACTCTCATCTGAGCGGGGCCGGGAAGGAGGGAACTGACGAGCACCAACGCGGTGCGGAGCACGCAGCAAGCGCGCAGCCCGCTGCGCTCTGCACCGGCACGAACGCTGACACATGCACGCCGCTAGATACAGGCAGCGAAGCTATGGATGGCCGCTTTTCTTCTTCGTCCCCGAGGAGATACGGCCGGAATAGTTTAAAAGGCTTGCGTGGTGGACACGGTGCCGTAGGAGGCACATATGCCGGTTGAGGCGCAGGTGGTGGTGTAGGTCGGCGTACAGACAGGTCGATAGGCTCGGCAATTTGCATAGGCACAGGAACAGGCACTGGTACTGGTAGAGGCGTGGGCACTTGCACCGTTGTA
Organism: Mesoligia furuncula; assembly: GCA_916614155.1. Taxonomy (NCBI): domain Eukaryota; kingdom Metazoa; phylum Arthropoda; class Insecta; order Lepidoptera; family Noctuidae; genus Mesoligia; species Mesoligia furuncula. The sequence goes on along the minus strand of OU744793.1, from coordinate 10,172,045 downwards.
GGCACTATCACTGGTGGTGGAGTAGGTAGCCGAGCGCTCTCTGGAGACCCTGCTGCGTACGGCGGAGGTGACGGTGCTGGCTGCGGTGCTCGCCTCAGGAGAGCCGCTCGAAGAGCAGGTTCCGCTTGGAGCCATTTTTGGATCTGACGACGATGTATACCGAACTTTCTGGCTGTGGCGCGTTGATTTCCGCGACATTGAGCGTCGCGCCTATACGCTTCGAGAACTTGCAGCTTAAATTGTGGTGGGAAGATACGGCGGGAACCGGCGCGGCCCTCTGAGCGACGGTCTGAGGGCGCGGGGGCCGGGTGCGTGTGGGCGGCGGCCATAATGAAGAGAATACGTGTGCGCGTGGCGGTTGACGGCGCCGAACTGACTGTGGCTGCTCTCTCGCCTCGGCACGGCGCGGATGTTGGTGGCGCGCCGCTGCCTGTCCAACGTGCGTGAGTGTGCGACGTGAGTCTCGTATACATGTAAAACGCTGTTCACACTGCTAGGTTTAGTGGACTATAAATTTTATTGTGTATTTTATATTTTTGTGTTTACTACTGATATATTGACGTAATCACAATAATGAAGATCCTACTTGTCAGTCTTCATTAATGCTAAAATCAGCATGAAAACTTTGCATAAAACCACTGAGCCAGAAGGTACAAATAGAGAGTATGGTTAGGAGTTGCGGCTAAAATGTAACTTCTCTGAAGAGCAATTCGATGCCGCTTCTTTTCCGTACTAACATAATCTACCTAAATAGTTTACAACTAATGCACTATTTGTAAAACAAAAAGATATCATAAAAAAATCACATGTGTACGTTGCTTTAGGCAGTAATCTCGCCTCATTCTCGGCGTGAAAAAATGCCGCAAGTGGGAGCCGATAGCACGTAGCGCCACCATTTCTATCTCTTTCAAACTTAAAGAATTTCCCATAATAGAAGGAGACAGACAAACGTGCCCTGCCCCGGTCGCTGCCACATCCGTTTACGAAACAAGTTTGCATGCGATGTTGCCACTGTGTGCGCGCGGGCGGCTCACGAGCATCGAGGGGTGCGGGCGGATAGGAATGCGCACGGAACGGCAACAGCGCCGACCGTGGCAGACAGGGTGTCGCCGACTCGCCGCCGTAGACAGGCCGTCGCTCGGCGGCGCTAGCCCCCCCTTACACCCGCGCACACCCGTCCCACCCGCAACGCACATCAACAAGTTATTTCGGCCCAGCCTGTTGCGTTGTCAGAAGATCTCAAGTAACATGGTTTAAGCGGGCGGTTACGACGTTTTAGGTTGCGTTGCAAACTTAGCGCCATCGCTGTTTCGAGGAAAGTTGTTTTTTTGTTGAGCGGTCGCCTGCTGCGCCTGCCTCGCTCGCGTCCGGCGACCGTGAAAATAGCGATCCAACTCAAAAAAGGACGGCACGAATAAGTTTCAAAATGTTCAACACAAAATTATAAAATTACAAGCACCTAATTAATTATTTTGCATGGAAAAATAATCTTAATTTTATGATAGAAATAGAACTTAACAAATTAACATAAATTACAAACTGCTAGTAACATACTAGGTACATACTTTTGTATTTCTAATGATAAATTCATTCAATTCAGCAATAATAATGACTATAGTCATAAATACATTTTAATAGTAACTAGGTTTCAAAATGACATTTATTTAGGTAAACTAACTAATTAATTAGGTACCGCCTTCCTGATAAAATTCCTTTGAAACTGAAGTTTATATTATAACTTATTATCATAATCTGTGATACCGATACCGATACCATTTATCGTTTCTTGGACATCTCTAACTGCTTGTTTTGTTCAATCACAGTAATTGCAATCGTACGCAGGAAGTTGTATTCTATGTATGTTTCTGTCAAAACCGGCACATTTTCTTTGTTAAGAAGATTTTCTTTGTTTAACTAGTTAAGTAAAATAGAAAAACCAGTGCACGTATTTCTGTAACAAATAAACATTATTTTTCTTTCTTATTTTTTCTTTTGTTACCCCTGTATACAGTATAATAAAAAGGTAAAAATAAAACGAATAATTTGAAGTTTGAAAAGTATGTAGATTATTATACCTTTTATGAATCCAGACGTTATTTTTTTAAGTTTATTTTAATTAAAAAAACGCATTTGGTAGGTAAATTGAAATAATTATTTTTACCTCCTTCTAAATGAATAAATGAAATATGGACGATTTTATATAATTACTAGCTGCGCCCCGCGGTTTCACCCGCGTAAATGTCGATCCCGTGGGAATATCGGGATAAAAAGTAGCCTAATGTTAATCCACGGTGCTTAGCAACCTCCATAATTTTTTTTATCAAAATTGGGCCAGCCGTTTGAGCGTGAAGAAGTAACAAACATATAAACTCACACATGCTCACAAACTTTCACCTTTATAATATTAGTGTGACTAGCTTCTGCCCGCGACTTCGTCCGCGTTAAATTCGTACTTTCCTCTAAAAATTTCGAAAATGTATGTTTATGATCTTTATCATTTATTTAGTTAAATAATGATTCGGGCCAATTTTTAAGTTTATAGATCAAAGGGAGCAGATTTTTCAAATAAACTGTATCCCCGCTCTTCACCCCCACAGGGGTGGAATTTTGAAAAATCGTTTGGGATGTGTTCATAACTTGACTCAAAGACCCATACCCATTTTCGAGTTAATGGAAGCAAACAGTATTACCTTTTCCACCTGGCTTGATAGGAGTCGATTTTTGAAAAACCCTAAAACACGAACTTTATTTATTTTGAGGGTTCCGTACCAAAATGGTAAAACGGAGATTCACGACGGACGGTGAGACTCAGTCTGTCTGTCCCAGCTGGATATCTCAAGAACTACTAATGCTATCAACTTAAAATTTGGAATAGTTTTAGATGACATGACGTTTGCCCAACTATTTTGCAAATAAGAAAGAAATAAAAATCTATTTATATTTTTTGCAACAGGGACTGAAAGGGGGTCTGAAAAATTCGAAGTGGGGCTACTAGGGCATGTGGGGTATCATTTTTTCTCATATCTCAAACATTTTTTCTTTTTTTTAGGCCGCATAGTTTTCGACTTTTGATGAAAAACGTAAAAAAATACCGTTCCACCCCAACGACGAAATCTCTTAATCTTATCTCCGACGTTTGCAAAGAGAAAAATCAGAAATTATTCTATGTGATAGAAGTTTATGTAAAGATTACAGGAAAAATAAAACAAAATGTCTAAATAGCACGCTTATTCAGAAATCATCAACAAAAGTTACATTAGTTCCACTATTGATCAAGAGATAGTGCTGACATAAAACTGCAATATTCTACACCGCAGTGCACAGTGTTAAAATTCTCTGACGAATATAGGGCTCGCCGCGCCGATAAAAATTTAATAACATAATTATGATGTTACGGAACCCTCGGTGCGCGAGTCCGACTCGCTTTTGCCCGGTTTCTTTGTTTTAGACGTACCGAGTTTCGAGTCAATCCGACAGCAGGTTACATATTTTTCTAAGCTACCAACTTTTTCACCCCCTAAATCCTCTGTGAGGGGTTTTTTTTTTCAAACTAAAAGTGACAATCTTTATTATTTACTGAGCCAAATAGCAAAGTTTAAAGTTTATTAACCAAATAAATAAGATTTTTCATATAAACTGTATCCCCTCTTTTTATCCCCATATGGATGGAATTGTGAAAAATCGTCTGGGATATTTCTATAACTTGACTTAGGCCTGAGTTCACCAACATTCAAACCACCGCACCGGTTAAGTATTTAAACAGTTGGTTTATGTCAAATTTCCTAAGGAAATTTTAAATCTAGAACTGATTAAATATTTAATCAGTTGATTTAAATGTTGGTGAACACAAGGCTTTAAGATTATTTATACCAATTTTCCAGTTAATCAAGCCACGTAATAAAATAGGTACTACCCAGTGAAATTGACTATCCCTCTTCACCCTGGGGTAGATTTTCGAAAAACCCTAAACCACTTTATTATTTATTTTGGTCTTACATACTGAGTTTCGAGTTAATTGGACCGTGCATTAAAATTCTTCCATACTAAATTTGACACCCCAATCTCTCTTTAGGGTAGTTTAGAATTCCAAAAAATACGAGTAAATAGGGTAGTTTAGAATTCCAAAAATAACTTTATAATTAACTTACATAAGTATTTGTGCCAAGTTTCAAGTTCAAATTTATTTATACCATTTTTTTTAGTTAATCAAGCAACTCACTAAAATCCTCTTATAATCGAATTACCACTTTTTGTCCCGTCAGGGGTAAATTTTCGAAAACCCCATACACTTATTATTGATTATTTTCTGTCAAAAGTATTAATACTGAGTTTCGAGTTAATCGGACCGCGCGTCAAAATTCTGCCACACAAACTTTAACACCCCCAAAACTCCCTTTGAGTAGTAGTTTTGATAAACTAATAATGATAAACTTTATTACTAGCTTAGGCAAGTACTCTTGCCAAGTTTATTAACCAAATGAATAAGATTTTTCTTATAAACCGTATCCCTGCTTTTCACCTCCACATGAGTGGAATTTCGTAAAATAGTTTGGGATGTGTTCATAACTTGACTCAAAGATTGTTTACTTATACCAATTTCGACTTAATCAAGCCACGCAGTAAGTCTTCCCCTGTAAAATTAACATTTCACCCCGTTAGGTGTAGATTTCGATTTTCGAAAAAGCCTGATACACGTTATTCTTTATTATAAATAAGTAAGTAAGTAAGGTCTTAAGTATAAATACTCAGTTTCGAGTTAATCGGACCGCGCGTAAAAATTCTTCCATACAAACTTTGACAACTCCCAATCCCCCTCAGGGGGTAGTTTAGAAAAACAAAAAATGCCAAACTTCATAATTTACTTAGATACCTAGGTATTCGTGCCAAGTTTCAAGGTTATTAACTCAAGGAATACGATTTTTCATACAAAGAAAATCCCCCCTTTTCACACCCATAAAGGTTGAATTTCCAAAAACCCCTTCAAGAGAAAATTCATGTCTCTATTATAGGACCGGCGGTTTAGGCTGTGCGTTGATATATCAGTCAGTACTTTGAATTTTATATACCTACCTAGATGATGTTCTAAGTAATAGATGGGTAAGTCAATAAGTACTAGGAAATAATAGTGGGTAGAAAATCTCTAAGCCGATAAGGAACGTACCCACACACCCAGTACCCACTTAATCTACCTATTCTTCAACATGCTTACGTGGGTAATTAAGTAAATAGTAACGTGAGTTGCACAATTGTGTATAATTATGCAGATAAGTACAACATAATAAGTAAACATCGACTCATCTAGATAGCAATATCACAAGAACGGTCGTATCTTTAGAGATCACGTCATCGGCAGTCGAGCTTAGAGGAAAATTGTGCCTATTTTCCGAAGAATACTTGGAAATGTGTGCGAATTAAATTTAAAAAATTAACCACTAAGGAAAGTCGTGATGCCAGAGCTCATCATAGGTCAGGAAATAGATATAAAAATATATTATAGTTGACACATAATGTGATACAATTATGTATGTTTATAACTAAATAAAATGTATATAAAAAAAATATACCGCTTAATAATTTCTGAAAAACAAACTTTCGGGACTAAGTTTGTTCAAACGAAAAACTTATTTTCTGCTCTACTGAAATCATTATATTTGCCTTCAGAATCGATGTTTAATACACAGGAAGTAAAACAGCTGTTGCGGATGTCAGAACGAACTACAGGGTGGTATAAGTACCACCCTGAAAAATCATATGTAGGCTACGTACGATTTTTCGGTAACAGGAATAGTGATGTTCATTTCCGAAAATCTCGTTCGTAAATAAAATCTAGTAAGTTACTAGGAACAAGTATTCCTAGTATGAAAACATCCGCAAATCAGGATTATAATAATTGCATATAAAATACAATTAAGTTGAATCAACTTTTGAACACTTTAGTCCGATAACGTTATGATTGTCTTTTATTGAACGGCGTAAGTCCTTCCAGCATTCCATACAAAAATAAGTTACATAACAATTTTAATCAATTTTTGGTAAAGGACACCGGCCAGAAAGGCATTAGGAATACCGTAGGTAGGCGTTTTAGTAAAATCGTCGTTATTTCAGCCGGAATCACCCACTTCAGGGTATAGGCCTCTTTGCTTTCTGCCATTTTTCACGGTACTGTGTACCCTCGTCCGGATGTTTTCCGAAACTTTGACTTCACATAATATTGCAGTAGATCATCCCTGCTTTTCCCAAACGGTACACCGTATACAGCCATATAGTTAGGCCATAACGCAACGAAGATGACACATATAATCACCAGTCGGTATGCATTTAAGCGGAAATTGCAGAGTTATTTTCTAAACAAATAGAGTAGAGTCATCTCAACACCTCTCTCCCTTGAATTTGTATGTATATATATATTATAGTAAATAGTATGTATGTGTATATAATCTATTTATGTATTTGCGTACCTAGTTTTAATAGTTTTTTTAAATTTTATCATTGTTCCTCTCAACCAAAGCACCTGCCATCCAATCTCTTCACCACCCTTGGTTGACTGGTAGAGAATGCCTAAGGCATTAAGTCCGCCTTTGTACCTTTTTGTGCGAAAAGTTTAAATATAATGAACGACTGAATCCTAGAATTCCTTCTAATGCTGATCATGTTCATGACTTCGACAAAAGTTGGATGAAAGGCAAAAAGCCCTTGAAGAGCTTTGTGACTGGACATAGCCTTTTCTCAGGATATACTTGTGGGAGTTGTGGGTACTGTTACCTGTTTTTGTGAAGAGATGTAATAGAAAATGCATCTTATTGTGTTCCTGCAATGGATCCAGAAACTGTTAAGATTTTGAAAAAGTTTTGTTCCTCTGGGTTCAATTAACGCAGGAAAATCAGAATCGTTATAAGATTATGTAAACCGTATAGGGTACCTATGAATTCTGGTAACTGGTTACTACTTAGAATGTTTCAGATAATTATATTCTATGAACGTTTGATGTTTGCAACCAGCCAAAAGAACCGTAAGCAAAAAGTTGACAGGTGGGTAATGGGTATGTAGTTATGTACGAAGTTTTTTGATGACGTAGGTACTTATTAAGAAGCTTACTATGGTCGAGTCCATTATGTGTACGGTGTGTACGTATGTCTTCTCTACCTACTCACCTATTTTTTTACGTAGTTAAAGTAGCTGTAGTAACTACAGGTAAACGTATAATCAATGGTAATATAAAAAATAATTATCGTAGTCATAATAATGATCTATATAAAAAAATTTATAATATAATAATAATTAATAAAAAAAAAAACAAAAAAAAAATATATATAATAATTAATTATTACTTAGATATAATATTTATAATTATTTAAAACAAATGTAAGTAATGTACGGGTGATGAAATGGCTGCAGGGATGAATCGAGTTCCTTCAATCATTAAAGTGGGAGTCAAACAATGATAGATATCATTATTTAACTGACTCTAGATTCACGATTCATGTCATTTTCGCTTACCTACAAGCTCATCGGATATGCTGCGAAGATGTTGTTGGTTTTTGAGAACAGGTACTTATCTACAAAATGTCAGTATAATACAAAATTTTTGTCTAGTTTCTATTGAGGGGTAACTAATATATGATATAATTACAAAACCTCTAATATTTACAAGATGCTACAACTGAACCTTTGATATAATGATAAGTTTTTAGAATTTTATGAATAGAATTTTATTTGATATAATGATCAGTTAATATAATAAACGATTGATATAATTTTAAAGAAACTTATTTCTATAAGCATAACAGACAATTAATATAAAATCGTTTGATATACGAACCACTCAAAACACATAAAACCTATTTAATCTAAGGGTAGTATAAAAAAATAAGAATTGGCCTTAAAATATTAAATCTACTGCCTAAAATACTAACTTTCCGTTTACTTTTGTACAAATAAAAATGATCAAACGACCAAATGAGATACTGAAATCTTCGAAAAATAAACTTGTCTGTTTATTGCTATAATACTTTTCTACCAGCTCAAATTACGTTCTACTGAAAACTATGAGTCTCTAATCAATGAATATATACCTAGGTAAAGGTATTCCCATATGCTTGCTCTTGCATCCTATGTCGACGTACCCCGCTACGCGGGGCTCCTATTTCTGTGTAAAGGGTTTAAAGTAACCTAACTAAACCGAACCTCGGGGTGCCCTTCGCTCGCTCTTGCATCCTATGTCGACCTAACCCCACTTCGCGGGGCTTCTATTTCTGTGTTTAAAATAACCTAACCAAACCGAACCTCGGGGTGCCCTTCGCTCGCTCTTGCATCCTATGCCGACGTAGCCCCGCTTCGCGGGGCTCCTATTTCTGTGTAAAGGGTTTAAAGTAACCTAACCAAACCGAACCTCGGGGTGCCCTTCGCTCGCTCTTGCATCCTATGTCGACGTAGCCCCGCTTGGCGGGGCTCCTATTTCTGTGTAAAGGGTTTAAAGTAACCTGGTCGTTCGTCGTTTCAGCCGATAGACGTCCACTGCTGGACATAGGCCTCCCCCAATTTTGGGAGGGTTTGCCATAATCGCCACGCTTGGCAGGCAGGTTGGCGATCGCAGTATGGTATGACGGTGGAATACATAGAGAACGCTGCTGCCCATTCTCCGGTACGATCCTTAGTCGCCTTTTACGACACCCACGGGAAGTAAGGGGTGGTGCTATTCTTTAAGTCCGGCACCACACAGACCAGTCCGTAAAGTAACCTAACCAAACCTAAACTTGGGGTGCCCTTCGCTCGTTCATAAATACCTATGTTTTCGGAAACTTTGTATTTTTTTCGGAAGATTAGTATGATATGTTTCTGTCACTAACTTTTGTAGTATGTACAACATAATGACTTTTTAAGACAATAAGCCACGAAGCCACGAAGGCCTTCTAATCTAACCTACCCGAGTCGGAATTATATATTTTAAACGATATACCTAATGATTTTCGATTAAATAAACGTTTTAACCAATAACGTTATACGAAATAAGTTTTAAAATATATAAATGTTATATGTAAAGAAATTATATCAACAGTTGGTATATCTCACGTTTATTAGGTATAATAATATCTTGTGAACGTTATTGAAATGAAAATATACCAAATAACTTTATAAGAAAGATATATTATAATTAAATCCATGGCCAGATTATTTAAGCGACAGATAATGTTACAAAACAGCAACAGGATGGTGACAGTAGAACCAGCAAACCGGTGTGCGCAAGCGTCGTCGGCCGCGCCGCTCCGCCATCACCGCTCATTCAACTGCGGACCAAATTCACTTGATTGAAATTAATCCATGCTAAAATGAGGCCCCTCCAGGCGACAACGCTCATGCTAAAACGAGTTCTCCACTCGTTATAAAATATCATCAACGTAATCTCTCGAGATAGATAAAATGAATCGAATCAATAAAACTAAAACTCGATAGAGATCTATAGCGTGTTATTATTCTTGATATACTTACTTAAAATATTGCGTCCACTTTGCAATTTTGAATTTGAGTCGTAAATTCTGTTACCAGTTTACCACTACTCTGAAATTGAATACTCGATTAGACTGGAACAGTGAAGGCACGATGATTTGTGGCTTGCCGTTCAATTGAAGTAATATTGCTGTAAGTACTTGTAAGTACGGTACCGATAATATTCGTTGACTAACTACCTACAACTGACAGGCAAGGTCACAGTACTCAGTAATTTAATCCACCATGACATCATGGAGTTTGTAAAATATTCCACTGAGCTGGCTCGAGTTTTTGCATGGTGCCACGCTATGCCGCTCACATCACATTTAGACAGGTCAGATTGCGACGCGGACGAAGAATACCCACTTAATGGATACCATAGCAACAACTTTTATTATGAAGTATATATAGGCATGTGTAGGGCTCAATTCCATTTGATACACCGTTTGGGTAAGTTAATGCAGCTTTCATAAAGCCTTTACACTTTACTACATACATGGAGCACAGAGGTTGCGCATATTATGGTAGAGAGGGACCAATCAAGAAAAGACTCAAATTTCAAATTCAAATTCTTGATTACGAACTAAGTGTACAGAAACTCCATAAACCATATTAACATTCTTACAGAAACTACTAATGTAGTTGACGGTAACAATACACTGAATATAAACTTGAACAAAGATACTGATGGCTGTATAGAATTTCATGGAGATGGATTTCATCAGATGAACTTCGATGACGCTGCATGCATTCAAACAAATATTGAATTCAGCTAAATCAAAGTTTTCTACCACATATTTACACACGAATAAAACACGCAACTTCGGAATCCATTAGCACAGAATATTCCGAATGTTAACCACGTGCAAGTGTTCTTGACATTTTCAGATCTAGATCATTATAACGACTGTGTTTTAAAACTACAATGTTTTCCTTAAATGTGTTTCGTTTTGGAACAATTGAGAGCCTAACACCAACCCAGAGAGACAAGACAAGCAGTCGCCGCTCATAAAATCAGCTAATCAAACCTACAGACACATCGACGCCGCTGCCTGTTCGCCATACCAATGAGTCTTTCACGATAACGAAATGGTTTATTTACCGTAACAACATTTTGCATTATCAACTCTATGTCAAGGCGATACGATACTAACTTGAAAATCATACTCCGAAGCTATAAAATACTTCAGTCGTAAACATCATCCCATAGCAATAATGACTTATATCAAATATGTTTCGTTGGAAACCGAGTCCTTAGTTTATCTTGGAAGGTGTATGTTCTCGTGGCATGTTTTGTTAGAGTTTGTTGAGGTTTAAGTGTCAAGCACACGTGTGTTTCAAGCGTCACCCAAATGGGGACCAGTTAGAGTTCCATAATATATCTCCTGAGATCGTAGCATTGATAACTGTATCAATACCGGCCTCTGTCGGGACTTAATGGGCTGTTTCTTGCTTCGTTAATATCTATGGGACTTGTGATACACATCCTGTGGAGCGAGTGTTTTAAAACTGTTTATATAGCCTTTCTGAGAGAATGTTTTGCACTAGCAGTCTCTCTAAATAATACTAAATGGTAGGTCGAATGAATGACTGTACTTACCTACTTTATACCTATGAAAAAAAAAACAGTTTACAATATATTCCCGGGAACGGTACATCACTAAAAAGTGCAAGATCCGGTTCCCGCTTTAGAATTTATTTAAGCTAGAGAGAAACAGATTACTCTGAATGAAACTTTCAGGCTTTAAATTGTGCATTTGTTTATATATTTTGCAATTAACATGGGTGTGCCACGTCCACATTGCATAGTGGCTTCGGTGTTCGGTCTACAAGCGAATCATAACCTCCAAAATGTTACATGATTCAACTTTGGGGAAGGGATCAAAATATTAAATACATCTTATTTTAGAATATTACTGTATCTCTGTATGTTTACATTTTCCTCCTGTTGGCAGGATCTGTTTGCGATCAAGTATGATTCACCTGCTTATGTAAACTCCATGCTAAGTTCTCCACGAATGTTAGGAATATTAGGATGCTTTGATTTTAATATATTACGGCAACCGCCTTTCCCATCGCATCGTCCAACACATCAATCAATCGCATTGGGCAATGCGATTTGATAAGAATTAGATGAGTTCTATTTTGATGCATGGAATATCTAAAAGTGATGAAATCCGAAGAAATAGCTATTAAGTTTATAATTTGAATAAGTCCTATTAGTTGATTTGGAGTGGATGTGAAGATGTGGCGAGACGTTGGTGCGAGGCAACCGGTTTGTGGTCATCTCAGCTCACCTGCGCGTTTCCTCTCGCCGCGCGCGCGGCCCGTGCGCTCACGCGTCCGTCGAGCGACGCCCGGTACCTACTTACACAAGGCCTGCTCGCCTCATTCACGACCACGTTAGCTTTCTACGGCGAACACACGAGGAAAACTTCTATGTTAATTACATAAATTCGTAGTAAACAGTATGAAAAGCGTTTAAATCTTCCACTATAAGGTAGATACGTGTTTGTTTATGTATGCACTGTCTATTCTGTATTAACCAGTCATCGGTTCGCTCGTAAACTACTGATGTTATCGTTGACAGTACTAACACAGCTGTTAACAATTTAGTGTTAATTATGAACTAGATTACGTTGCTATTAGCAACTACTTATTTATCTGACAGACCTGCCCTTACTTTTCAACGCACTATTGTGGAACAGAGCAGCTGTAACACAAAGAGCAGCTAGTTATTGGAGTTTCTGAAACGCTGTTACAAAACAATAACTTATATTACTTAAATTTAAGATGTCAGTCAGTGTTTTTGTGCGGCGAGTTAAAAATAACATTGAAATAATAATAAGAATTATGTATTATTATTTGAAAGATATTTTAATGAATGCGTGTGGGACGTTGAACGCGGTCGGCGCAACAGGCGGCGCGGGCGCAATCACGCTTGGCGCCGCCTACAACTACGAGCTAATCATAGTTTATGCTAGACTAGCCGACAGAAACGAACCGTTATCCTCTAGCTTGTGCTATGACCTATTTAATCTAATTAATATTTATACGCATACACTTACCTACTTGCAACGCAACATCTCAGCATTATCTAACTGTCTCAAATAGAGTTCGTTATGCCTACCATATACAAAGGATTACAATATTTGTCTCGATTTGTAATGTAGGTTATTCGTATCACTTAATAAATTTATATATATACCTACATGTACATAAATACACATCATACCTACATTATAACACCTGTGAGTAAATTGTCAGCGATAATGTTTACCAAAAGACGTTTTTATTTCGACCTTAAAATAATAGAGCCAGGTCATTTTACAGTACCTACCGAACGCTCATTGGCGGTCTATCAATTTCCGATCATCGTAAACTAGAGAGGGCGATACGAGTACGGCAAATGTTTGTGATACAATTTTGCAGTCATTCACCGACACAATCATACTGGGCGCGATTGCATCACGTCCAAATATAGCGGTCACGCGTTGATAGAGCGCCAATCACTTCGACCAAGTAGTAAGGCAATGCATCGATTATCGCGAATTTGGTGATGGGCAGCATTCATTACTGTTCGATAACGATCGTTTCTTTGTTGCCGGTATACTCAACTGGTAATCGATACTGCCGTTTGATTTAATGCAGCACAAGAGCACTGTTTGATGTTTTATTTTTATTTGTTCACATTATTGACGATTTTATCAGGCTAAGAGCGATGCTTAGTGGCGTCCTTGAGATTGCAGTAGCGTTGGATTGCAAATAAAAAGGTTTCCGCTTTTCCATGCAAACTGAAATTCTATCTGTCTTTAAAATTATAATTTAACATACAATTTATACACATGCATGACTCTACTAAGCCATTACTGTTAGTTTAAGTAAATGATATCATATTTTTAATTTTAAATCATCAAGTCATCGATCATTTTGTAACATACAAGACCATCTTCTTCAGATCTTTGATGTAACTGACACTTTCAAGTTCAAGTCTAAAACTCTGTTCTCACTGACTGAACACAAAGCAAGATCTTCTTCTTTAGTTTCTTCTCCTGTAGTGAAGAATTTTTGGTAAGTACCTAATCATGATGAAATGCCTGCTGATTTTAAGTTCGAATGGGTAGGATCTAATAATAGCTAAAGTGTCCTGCTTCTGCTACGAATCACAAAAACTTTGTCGTGCTTGTGGGTGATAGAAAGTTACCTCAGTATCTAACTTGAAATTTTAGTAAGTACCTTGGACTGTCTGCCTGGCCTAAAGTACTCAAATATCAAGTGGTGAGGTGATCGGCCAGTAAATTCTCATTCAATTTCATGTAATATTATAAGCAATTCAACTCTATAGCACCTCATTTAGTTATTAAAATATTCGGTTTCGCTTCGCACCTGACTTGAGTATGAATATTTTATATATATTATACCCATGTGACATTCCTTTGTAAAGTGGCGATATTATTAGCTATAAGTAAAGGTAAAGGGAGAAAATTGTGGAGTATTCATTCATATCATGTTCATTAATGAGGAAAGTAGTTAAGGTACCTCATTTTATTGATTTTATTAACGAACCGCGCTCAGTAACTCTTGACTTTAAGCTGCATCCGGTACATATCCGAGCAAACAAACTCATTATGAGTCAAGCCATGCCTCGTTGTTAGAACGTAAAGGGACTGAGTACGTATTGTTATATAGAAATATTGATAACCACGTGTGTATTAGAGTTCATATCACCACGAGTAGGCGCCTACGTGCGGTAATTCGCGTTGCCAATTATTACGCAGCACCTATAGGTAAATAAAATATATCTACCACTGTACGATAGATAACAAACGTACCTACAACTTGACACTCAGTAAGTCAGTACGACGCTGCAACAAAGACAAAGAAATAATCATCAATGCATTTGATGAGCGATGACTAATTTACTTCGATTTGTTGAATTTATAAGGCAGTTTTTATGACCATGGGAAATTTGTTCTTCCTGTCATGTTGAGGTTAGATTAAGTTCCATACCTACAGTATTTAATCAACACGAAATAGGACGAACTACATGAAAATGTATGTAACTATTTATCTGATGATAATATCAATGAATGAATTGAAAAATTGGTCATAGTTCTTATCAACAATATTATTAGCACTTAGTACCTACAACTTCCAAGAAAAAATTCAATCAGGATTGAATTCTAAACTGTAACTACCTACATCACATCGTAAAAAGGCATCGTAAAATAAGATCGATTGCTGGTCGTGCCTCCTGAAAATATCATAATTTTCATATTCAGAGCCTAATTGATTAATTGTTTTTTAGAAGTTAGACAAACGGGTAGGTTAAAGCAGTCGGTCAGTAAGTAGTATTCTTTTTACAGCCTCCCAGCTCAAAAGTGCCAGGTAAATGTAATTCTGTCACGCTAATGAACTTGATGCGATGGCGTTTCGCTCGGGTGAGTGTTGTGCAAGTGTAGCGGTGCGCGCGGGGTGCGCGTACGCACGTCATCGATCGACACGCGATGCAGGCGCCAGCACCACTCACCTGCTTGAGCCACGCCATCGCCATACCGAGACATTTTCACACTTACGCCCAGAGAGGACAAAAGAATGTGTACGTACAATCTTAGTAATCTTTGTGACTGACCATGACTCTACAACAGGCTTCTAAGTACCTGCGTTTTACTAATTAGTCAATAAATAATAAGATCTTATTTTGATATCATTTCATGCTTAACTCATATCTACCTACCTAAAGAAAACCCGCAAGAATGCAAGCAGAACGAATGTTGTTAATTTATTTATGGTTTATGTATTTTAATTAACAGGTATCTTTAGCAAGCCTCGACTGAGTTAGACCACCGTATTCATTTAAATGTAAATGCAGTCTAGATTATTTTAGTCTACTCGATCTAGATAAATCTGATCTAGATAGTGCCTAGTGTGATAATCTGTTCGAGTTACCTCGGTAGATTTTGCACCTATTGTGCAACGGTGACGGTGGCGCCTAGCCAGCCGACAAATCATGGCCATCCGATGCAACAAGTTATTTACAGACACAAACTAGTCTCGGCACCGCTGTCCCAATATTTAGCACCTTCAATCATCGCTGCTTATAAATAGGAGTAACGATTAATTAAACCTTGCAATAATGTAGTGTCAATAACTACAAGAAAGAAAAATGATAACGTATGAGTTCGACGTAAAACATCTTTATTGTAACTACGTCACGTCATACATGCGCATTGTGCACTAGCGAGCCGTAAGTACATTACCGTGCCGTATGCCGTATGCCATATACATAACAGAGAAGTTTCACAGGCGGATGTAGATAACATTTCGCTGCGTTGACATCATACAACTAAAGCTGCAGAGCCGATATTGTAACTCAAGATAACGGGGAAAATGTAACCGACAGTAAAAGGAACTGGAATAGTTGTGCGCAATTATGTGATTGCGTAATGTTTCCTGATGCGTCAATTTTAACTTGCTGATAAATATTGTCAACCCGGTGCCCTCACTAGAGCATGCATCATGGACGTAGTATCTAAATGCTTAGGTATCTTTTGTTAATTGTTGTGCAAGGACTTACAATACCCAGCTACTACTTAGTACTTAGCTCCATATTTCTTTGAAATCCAATTTTCAGAATATAGAATTCTGAAAATTATGGATTTGTTCAACGGTGTTCACGTTGAACAAGTGCAACGCTTTCTATTTTTTTTTACCTCCATGACTCTAGCTTGCCTTTGTAAAAGGTACCCAAACGAGGAAAACTCTTAATTTTTTTTTCCTTTAATTCCAGATCCAGAGACATTTTATTATATGTATTTGGTGTCGTGTTTCATGCAATTTTGGGTAATGCGCACGCGGCGCGGCGCGTGGTGGCGCGGTGCGGCTTGTGAACGCGAACGTGGCGTGGTCGTCGACGCTGCCAGTTAGAGGAAACCTGTTTGGTCGGAGAGCTGATGTCGATCGTGGGCGTCTGCCGAGCCTGCGGACCGGCCACACCTAATGCTAATGCGTCTTAGCATAACCATTAAACATCTAATTGTTTATAATACCGTGAAGAAATGCCGTGCTTTCGAAGTAAAGAGTTGCAAACTCGTGCAATTGCGCCGCTCGATGAACAATAGCGTGTCAGACAACCTATCAAAAGATAAATCTCTAAAAATCAAAAACTTTGCAAAACAATGAAAAGCAATAAATTGAGGAATGGCGGCAAAATCTTTACCGACATTAGAACAGGTTGTGATTTTGTTTAGAACTTAGGCGGGTCCGTTTAAGGTGGCACAAAAAATAAGGTGCCAATAAAGGGACGGAAACCCATTGTTTGACTGTTATTCTGGTATCAGGAATTTCGGGGAAAAAAGCGAAGAAGCTAAGGGTCCATTCTATAGAATCGGGCGGCGAGGAATACAATAGAGTCCTTTGTGAGCGCAGGCGCCGAACGGTCTGGCGGCGCAGGCGCGACGCCGCCGCCGCCGCCGCCGCTTCGTCTGGCGCGCTCGGCTCGCTCCTATATGTGTGTACTTAGTCGTTCTATTGGGCGCTTTGTCACGCACGTCCACGATCCCGATATGGTAGGCGGGTGGACTAGAGCCGTGGCGCGAGCTTGCATCTGCATACAATGCGACACTTTATCCCCGCCGCGGCCGAGCCATCCTCACCCGTCAACTTGAGGCGCAAGCGCAACGCACCTCCATATTATTATGATAGAGCCCAGCGGTCCTTTAAGACGAATTTAATCCGACACACAATACATGTCCGTCTTAAACTTAATATCAGAAGCTGAGAATATATTGTGATTAAATGATGCTCGGCTATAAGGATTTAGAACTCAATAACTGCAATATTGTGGTTCGTAACGAGCAAATTGTCATGGACTTTTGTAGGTAAAAACAATGTCCCGGGATTGACATAGGACAGTCCACGTGACTCAGCTCCATCGTCACACATCACACCACCAGAACTTGGCCTATGAAATAGTATGTGTCTGAGTCAACGAAGGACGTGCAGTCAGTGACGCAACAAAATGCGCGGCATACCTTTCTGTTCCTGTCGATTGCGCTTGATAACATACTTTACCGAGTAAGAAATTACTTAGGTATCTTTCTCATGCGTCAGGAATGTGGAATATCTGCGTACCTAGAATGTGATTACTTAAGAACTTCCGACCGTGCACGATGTACAGGTACACACTGGAATAATGAGACGTAATTGCAAATTATACGTGATGACACAGACACATTTATAGACATTTGACGATTTACCACCAAACAATCATTTATTGACACCTAACACAAAAATTAAAAACCGGTTAAGAGCGAATCGGACTCGCGTACCGAGGGTTCCGTACCATCATAATAATATGTATTTATTCATCGGCGAGGCCTATATTTGTGAGAGAATTTTAACACTGCGCACTGTGGTGTAGAATATTGCAGTTTTAGGTCAACGCCATCTCTTGACCGATAGTGGAACTAATGTAACTTTTGTTGGTGATTTCTGAAAAAATGTGCTATTTAGACACATCGTTTTATTTTTCCTGTAACCTTGACATAAACTTCTATCACATACATCAAATGTTGAAATCTACCAAGCGGCTCAAAAAAAAATTCATATTATACCCCACATGCCCTAGTAGCCCCACTTCGAATTTTTCAGACCCCCTTTCAGTCCCTGTTGCAAAAAATATACATATATTTTTATTTCTTTCTTATTTGCAAAATAGTTGGGCAAACGTCATCTAAAACTACATATTTCAAATTTCAAGTTAATAGCATTAGTAGGTAGTTCTTGAGATTTCCAGCTGTGACAGACAGACTTAGTCTCACCATAAGGGTTCCGTTTTTACCATTTTGGTACGGAACCCTAAAAAGTAACAATTGGACGATTACAACAAAGATGCCATTCAAGAGTAGCACAGAGGTGATAGAGGCAAGAACGAATATCACTGAAGACCTTACTTCTCTGGCTACAGAAAAAAAATGTAGTACGCACGCTGACTGGTTGCTCTTAGTCAAATTTTATCCCAAAATATGATTGCAGAGGAAAACAAAGATGACCAACGTAGCTCTAGTAATGACGAGAGAGATGGTAGGCCATACGTGCGTAAGATCAGACAACAAATGGGAAGGAAAACCGTGAGAATGTGCACCAAGACGCGTGGGCAGGTCACGAGCGATGTGGACCGACGGCCTGGTCAAAATAGCAGGGAAGACCGGAAAGATTGGGGTGCAATTAAGGAAACTACTAGGAATACCTACCTACTCTGTATTTGGTGGATACGGATCGTGATCGAGATAGAAATATAATTAGAGATTCCATTAAACAATTCCTGCCTAAACGTATCTTCATACAAAAGTTTTCAGGTAGCCTCCAAAGTTTAGAATTAAGTACCTTGAACTTAGTTAGAACAAAAGGTCCAATTATTTACCTAAAATTAACAAGATCCAAACAACATTGATGAAGTGTAACATGAGCATTTAAACAACAACTTATCTTACAACTGTATACTATATCTACTTGCTTGTGAGCAACCAAATTCAAGGAACCGCGTAATCAGATACTTATGCGGTTATTATTGATACAGAACACTTATTCTCAAGTGTACATTACGTACTTTGTCCATAATTATAAACTATTGTTCTATGTTATTTATATGATCTCTATTACAACGCTAGTAACTGCTCCGTATATGAATATTATAGTAGTTAGATATATAAATTGGTCAGAACTGTGCATTCGATAAATTCCAAGAAATTACGCTTAGCGTCGCTTGGCCTTGTGGCAATCGCGAAGCGTTTTTAATCTTTGTACTTAACAAGTAGTTGTTGTCAGAATGACTACAAAATGTTATAATATTCTTAAGTACCGTTTCAACTATATGTATAAGGAATAAAATGGTTTTCTATAAGGTTCTCACAAGTAATTAAAAGTAGTAAGTAAAGTCATGTTGAATGAATTACGTCATTAGGCAAAATAAATAAGGAAAATATTAAAGAAATATACCGTCACTATACTACAAGAACAGTAGCTACAATGTCATGAAACATAAATGATATAATCCTAATCCTTATTCGTGGTAAGGGCCACCAAAGATATGAATAGTTTGCCTCTAAGAAGTAGATAAAGCTATGTGATTCACAAAAGCTGAACACAATTCGCAATATGAAATCATTTGCTCTATTCATTGTAAAGTTCATTAATTCCTTCACTTAAAACCGTTCTGCCTAGCCGCGTACGTAGGTGGTTTTACGCCTCATAGTCGCGGCGTAGCAGTTCCGTAGCAGACGCAGAGTTCTTCTGTCGCGTGGGTGGTTACGCCGTTTAGTCGCGGCGTAGCAGTTTCGTAGCAGACGTGTAGTTCTTGTCTTCACATAGCCGCGTAGGCGGTTACGTTTCGTAGCCGCAGCGTAGCAGTTTCGTAGCAGACGCGAAGCTATTTTGCCGTCGCGTAGGCAGTTCTCTTAGTCGCGGCGTAGCTGTTTCGTAGCAGACGTGTAGCCGTTCTGCCGTCATGTAGCCGCGTAGGAGGTTAGGCCTCGTTATCGCAGCGTAGCAGTCGCGTAACAGACGAGTTAGCCGTTCTGCTATTGTAGCTAAAAAGAGTTCAGACGAGCAAAATGTTAGCTTTGTTGTTACAAACAAAATTGGAAAGATGTCGAAAGAAGAGAAATAAAATGCTATGGGAGAACCAGCACCAATCCTGCAGTAAAGTCCTGGGGGCCTAAAAAGGCCACTTTGGCAGAATCATAAAAGGATAACATTATGAATCATAATGGACAGTTAACTGTATAGTTAATCGTATCAAATACGATTCGTGAAAGATTTTTAAGTTATTTTTTTTTTGTCTGTGCTAAAATACCAATCAATCCTATCCAAATCCAATCCCAATCTCTTTGATTATACCTTCGTAGTGCAGCGAAAAAAAGAAACACGGACTGCCTTCCCCATATTATGATTCATAATGTTATTCCTTTTATGATTCTTCCAGAGTGGCCTTTTTAGGCCCTAATAAAAACTTTAAAAAAGGTTTTTTTTAACAATTTTATATTTCTATGGGCATATATAACATTTTCATAAATATACTAAGGAAGTCGTAGAGGTACCTATCTCTTTCATTTTCATTCAGAATGCTCAGACCAAAAATAATCTTAGTGTCACGGACATCCATACTAATATTATAAATTCGAAATTAACTCTGTCTGTCTGTCTGTATGTTACCTTTTCACGCCTAAACCACTGAACGGATTTCGATAAAATTTGCCAGAGAGATACATTGTATCCCGGGGAAGGATATAGGATAGTTTTTATCCCGATATTCCCACAGGATCGACACTTATACGGGTGAAACTGCGGGGCGCTGCTAGTAATTTATAAATTGCCGGCTATATATTGTTTTTTTTTGGCAAATATTGTAAATTCAAATAAAAGTGGCCTTTTTAGGCCCCCGTAACTCTTCAGTACTAAACTGACTAAATTACACAAAATGTAATAATAACTATTATTACATTTTGTATTATTTTGTAAGTCTAAGTACCAAACATTATCGTCACTGTTGTATGAGCACTGTAGGTACAGCCGGTGTACTAAGATAAGTTTCCGCCTAACTTAACTGTTAGGTAGAATGGAAACTTTTCTCGGTTACCTGACCGTACATTGTGTAGGTATCGGTGAGAAAAAGTGGCATTCCCGCCCGCAGCATCGGCGTCTAAGAAAGAGCACCGCGCGGCGGGAGTTATTCGGTCGGATAACTTGTAGGTATCAAAAATAACTTTAGGTATAACTTAGTGCTAATTTAAGAAAAACAATTCACCGTATACTATTAAGGTATAAACTATGACGAAAAATATTCCGAATGTTCCCACAAGGTACCTACTATTCTGAATTCCCTAGTTGATCATAGCGTTCAGTGGTCTAGCTAGTCCTTGTGTTATTCATGACGCGTTATATTATTAGTTCATCGGTATGTCCAGTAGCTAGGTACATACATTCTAGTAGGTAGTTGTTTACATTATTGTGCAGTTAATTGGCTCACAGAGTCAGACCATACACCGTATAAGGCAAGTTGCCGAGAATCTAGTCCCACAAGTCGACGTGCGGCACGGCGGCGACCGGCCAACCGCTTTCATCATGCCACGATTACTTATGTCAAGCATTATCCCTTTACAAGTAGGTATGCACAACGCTGGCATGACGTGTATGTGGATAGTGCACAACGACTTGGAAATAATCGTTGTACACTACCATAACTTGAATAAAATCATCTAACATGATCGTGTAGAAAAAACAAACAGTTATGCTGACATTCATGACTTAGGCATGCGTGATAGCTTGCTTGTAACACTGCACTGATCATTATTTTGTCTAATAATACGATATGATTATGTTTTATAATAGGCGGCGGGGGTATACTTTTTGTTTCACCCAAAAAGAAAACAAAACCTCATGAACGCATTCCATAGTTCCCGCGGCCTTCCGCCCCGCCCTCGCATTCCATCGAGATAGTTGAAGATAGACGATGGTTCACTCAAGGATCAAATCTCGACAAAAAAAATAGATAGATTGATGTTACTGGTAGGTATTCCTGGGAATACCTTTAAAAGTTCTTGATTGCAAATTAATACCATGGTATTAGACGGCTACACACCCACCAATTATAAAATTCCGTTACTTTTGAACAACAAGATCTATTTTATATTTCGTTCCCAAATCTTTGGGAATTCTGTCTTCTCTAAAAAAAAAAACATGGCTCTCCCTTCTGCGTGCCTTTTGGAACTCATTAGCCAATTAACTAGTTTCAAGAGGGTGCGATTCCGTTTACTAGTAATTTTAACGGATGTCACTTCATTTCAGTTTTTGTTGAAATAGTTTTTGCATGTTATATAGTTTTCGCACACAGCCAACATGTGGGCAGATGTCATGGTTCCTAAATCCTATTAGTTTGATGTTCGTTAACGTTATAATTAGGCACGTTTGTTACCACCTCTCTTACATCATGATGATTTTAAAATATTTTGCGAATAATAACGGTTTTGCGCTATGGATGATAGATTATTGTCTTTTTACAAGCTTTTATTTAACTTGCACTGTTCGTATGTATGTAAGCTATCCATCAAAATTTGCAAACCCTTTTTCCACCATTTGTTGGTACCTATCCGATTGAACTGAAATTTTGCCTTATTTTATCAAAGAAAGTTTCTACAGTATCCGGACAGAATATTGACATTATTGGCTGTAGATACTTCATGAGTGTAGGTACCTATACTTAGGTCTCCAGTTGGTGCAAACCAAAGTTAGGAGGAGTAAGTAGTTAGGGTGTAAGAGTATATCTACATACAACGCGGTCACATTAACTCGACGCTTGGCCTTGATGACGTCATTTCGGTTTTATGGTAATATACCTAAATAAACCTAATAAAAAATATAATTATAACAACAACAGAAAACTAGCCAAATTATCGATGCGCGTATCGGTAACAAAGACAAAGACAGAGGCCTTTTTTTTTTTTTTTTTGAGGATGGGAAATCATCAAATGACTCCTCCCGCTCTGGGTGGAGCGGAAGGGAGTGTCAGACTCTTACTGACTAAAACCCACCCGTGTTCCTTCCTTAGCCCTTTATGTTCCGGGCCAGCGGTAACCCTTTCGGACAATCCCGCTGACCCGGCAAAGACAGAGGCCTAACACTTGCTGGGCGAGCTAAGGAATGCGGGCCTCGCATTCCAGAGATGCGTCGAGTTAATGTGACCGCGTTGTAATCCCGGAATTCGGAAACTACCTATAATAAAGTTAGTCTTTTGCCGTTAGGCAACAACCGTTATTCCAGATGGACATAGGCAATGTTTAATTCAACAAAAAACAAGAACTAAGCGAAGCGAGTGTTTTGATAACAAGATTAAAATAATTTGCCATACGTCCTGCCTTCTTACCATGCCTCAAGGGCCATCTGTCGATCATCAAGAATTACACTAGTAGCAGTTAAATAAAGAAACAATAGATGGCGCTGAATGAAAAATTTCAGTATTTATACAAATCCAAAACTTTCAAAGAACATGACCAGTGGATAATGCGCCTGCATAGGTATCAACATGAATGTGCAGCAAATTTTTGGAATTGTTATATTCTGTAGTTTACAGATAAAAAGTTTCACGAGTCAAAAAGATAAGGAAACAGAAAAATAAAGATAACTTTTCACTAAATAACTCTGCTTTTCGATAAGAGATGGCGCTAGGGCTCCGAAGCTTAATACCAGAATCGCTAAATACCAGATTCGCAAATTACCAGACTCGCAAAACACTGGATTCGCTATATGCCAGATATGCAAAATACCAGAAACGCAAAATACCTTAACTATTTCTTCGATAGATAAAATGAGATCGTACAAAAAAGGTCGTGAACTCGTGACCTAATTATAAACTGCACTGGCCACTTTTGCGATAGATGAGATGACAGATATTTTTGCCTCACAGTGTGGGAATCATAGACTACTATTGTAAATATATATTTTAATAATTGATAATATAGTTATAACCAATTTATACCTAAGACCCTATTTGTCACAGCTACCTTGTAGGTAGGTTAAAAAAATAAATAAATAATTTTGAAGTGGGTAGATAATAATCGTTGTACAACGATTATTATCTACCCACTTCAACATTTTTTATACATTTTTTATTTTTACCTACCCTTACAATAGGTACGAACAACAAGATTAATTTGTCATCTTCACTTGAGATTTGATCAAATTAACTTATAGTCTTGTTTATTGGTTTATTATTGTATTGTGTATATCTTTCAAGGTAAGTTGAGAGTGTATTTTATAAGTATACTTACTTAATAGTTAAACATTGATCTAACAACATCATAAGCAAAAGGTGTATTAAAAAAATTTTGGTAGCTACCTGATTATACCGGTGTTTTTATTATTTTAATTTATAGTTTGAACAATTGATAAAACTTGCGATTTTGTGCGACCGTCATACATTTTTTTTTCGGTTTTCAGAATGACCGCCAGAATTACAAAAAAACAAATTTTTGATATTTGGACCTCAAATTTAGAATTAATAACGAGGTTTCATATTATTTTAGAAACTCTCGGGTCTGGTTTTACAGTCAATTTAGATTTCTTCAATAGTTACACAGAAGAAACCAGATCAGAAACCTGTGTCATGGTATAACGTGCCAGTTAGTGTGCACTAAGTTTTATTTCATGGTCGCGATGTCATATACTTATAGCTTCGTGTAATTTGCCGAATGGCCAGTTATCGATTCGGAAGAGGCACAAGAGGCCAGAAACAAAGAAAACCGAAGATATAGGGAATTCTTCACTAGAAAAACGTTACGAATAGACACCCATACCGACCTACTTAATAGGCTTCTCAAATCATCCCCTTCATATACCTACAGCTTAAAGTTTATAATGAAGAGAAAACTGAGCCCTCTAGATCCTGATGCCCTAAAATTGCTTACTGTGCCCACTGTAAATGAGACTGAAAGTGGAATTAGTGACGAAAATCGCATTTTTTTTTCAACATTATTTTTTATTACTATTTAAGTACCATTTTTATTTATTTGAATACTAATCAATATATCTTTTATTTAATTCATTTTAGAATTAAATCCCCCTAGATTGCGAGATTCCCACACTGTGCGCCGCCAAGATCGGTGTACGAGAGATACACAGAGTACTTTTTGATAGACGAGAGATGTCAGCATCAAGAGATGTCACCATCAGAGAAGGGGCCCCTTAGGGCCGAAGCCTGCCGGGTCAGCGGGTTTGTCCGAAAGGGTTACCGCTGACCCGGAACATAAAGGGCTAAGGAAGGAACACGGTTGGGTTTTAGTCAGTAAGAGTCTGACACTCCCTTCCGCTCCACCCAGAGCGGGAGGGGTCTTTTGATGATTACCCTTCCGCAAAAAAAAAAAAGATCGGTGTGCAAGTAGGGATGTGATTATAGTGAATGGCTATCTGAGATCGATAAACGGATAATCAATATTTTCGCGTACACTAAAATCGTAATTCGTTTTTAGGGTTCCGTACCCAAAGGGTAAAAACGGGACCCTGTTACTAAGACTTCGCTGTCTGTCCGTCTGTCCGTCTGTCTGTCTGTCTGTCACCAGGCTGTATCTCAAGAACCGCGATAGCTAGACAGTTGAAATTTTCACACATGATGTATTTCTGTTGCCGCTATAACAACAAATTTTAAAAACAAAATAAAATAAATATTTAAGGGGGGCTCCCATACAACAAACGCGATTTTTTTGCCCTTTTTTGCTCGATATCAAAAATGGCAACAGGTAGGCACTTGAAATATTCACAAAATACTCAGTTGTATTTTAACTTTAATAATAAATAATAAAATTAAAATAAAATAAATATTTAAGGGGGGCTCCCATACAACAAACATGTTTTTTTCGGTGTTTTTGCCTTGTGGTACGGAACCCTTCGTGTGCGAGTCCGACTCGCACTTGGCCAGTTTTTTTTATTAGATAACTCTGACCTGTCAAAATCTACCGTAGAACCATTAATAGGCAGGTGCGTAAATTTTACGACAAAATTTACAAAATGTTGACCCTTTAATACAAAATAAATCTTCACATTAATACATAACTATAAACTATTTACTTATTATTAATTAAACAAATAAAACGGTAAAATAAAATATTAATCCAAAAATCTATTTGAATCTCGATTTTTCATGCTTTGACTCGAATCGATTGAATTATCGATTTTATGAAACAGATTGCCCCTGTTGCGTTCTGGACGAAACACTATTTAGACCAAAACACTCGTCACTCTATGTGCCCGCGCTAAGGAATGAATCACACTAATCCCTGGCGGGCAATTTGGAGGGTATTTTATTACTGGCGGGTATTTTATGGGTATTTTCAGTGGATTACATTATATATTGTGTGTTCGTTACTTTGGTTTTACTTCAAGTGTGATGTACATCATATTTGAAGTAAAACCAAAGTAACGAGCATCGAATAAAAAGTAACTAGTAGAACAATGTACAGATGAAAACTTTGCCGATACTAAAATTAGTGATCAAGATACTGTTGGTTTTGCCTTGTTATAATGAACCAATTGAAAGACTTTTTAGTACTTTAATAAATTTAAAAACAAGCCTGAAAACATCAGACACCATAAACTTTATAATGGCCACAAAGGTCGGTTCAGTAAAAATCCATCTCGCGAAATGTTAGCAGCTAAATTGTGGAAGTAGTAAATTATGTTTCTTTGACGAAACATCCGGTGCATTACAACTTCTATAAATTAGGTATTCCCTTTGTCTTTACCTAAGTAACTTTTTATTGACGAAAAAATCCAAAGTTTCAATGACGTTTCGGAAAGATTGTTCCAAATTAATATGCATTCGGCCATAACCCTAATCCGCTACTGCTGTTTCGGCCCTAAATTAATATATTTCCTTCGCGCTTCCTATTTATGGAAGTACACCTTAGTAAGAATACCTTTTAGACAAAATGGACCAAATTATCAGACATACATTAACTTCCATTTTAAATGTGGCCATAGCCAAGCTACTCTTCCCATTCGTATGGGGGGCCTCAGCGTCCGCAAAATTTCTAGTATTAGTTTACCGGCTTCCATATCACGGAGAATGGGCAGCAGCGTTCTCTATGTATTCCACCATCATACCATACTGCGATCGCCAACCCGCCTGCCAAGCGTGGCGATTATGGCAAACCCTCCCAAAATTGGGGGAGGCCTATGTCCAGCAGTGGACGTCTATCGGCTGAAACGACGACTCTGCAGAGCGGCTCATCCCACCGTCTCTGGGAAGATGGATTGTCGGGTGCATGGATCTGTATTTGGGCAAGCGAGTCTCCAGGCATCCATAGCCTCGGTGAAACACGGCACATCAAAATTAATCAGTGTGGAGGCAAGGATTTTCCTGATTAATTTATCAGTGCCGTGGACCGAAGATATGGAAGCCGGTAAACTAATACTAGAAATTTTGCGGACGCTGAGGCCCCCCATACGAATGGGAAGAGTAGCTTGGCTATGGCCACATTTAAAATGGAAGTTAACACAGATGCATTGTCAAGAAGACCTTGTCCTGAAGACCGCAAGCATTGTACTAGGCAAGAGGATAAGGAAGTGGTGCCTGTGAGGATGCTCAGGACAGACCTCAGCAACGAGTGGAAGGAAAGCGTACAACGTGCACAGCAGGAAGATTCGGACATCAAGCCGATTCTGGAGTGGATGAAGGCCAGAGCTCCTAAGCCCAGGTGGAGCGACGTCTCAGCGATGAGTTCGATCACAAAAAGCTATTGGGCCCAATGGGACAGCTTTGTAATTCAGGATGGAGTCCTGTGCCGTAAATGGGAAAACGCTCGGGGAGACAGCTGTCATTTGCAAATGGTTGTCCCTAAAGCTCAAGTACCGGATGTTCTACAGCTGTACCATAATGGTTGTTCAGGAGGTCATCTGGGAGTAAAACGGACTCTACTGAAGATACGAGAACGGTTTTACTGGGTCCACCGTCGGGACGATGTCGAGGACTGGTGTCGCAAATGTACAAGTTGTGCAGCTGTAAAGGGACCTCAGACTCGTAGTAGAGGTGCATTGAAATTGTACAATGTTGGTGCACCATGGGAGAGGATAGCCCTTGACGTTGCGGGACCGTTTCCGGTAAGTGAAAGTGGTAACAAGTATTTCATGGTTGTGATGGATTACTTCACTAAGTGGCCGGAAGTCTTCGCCATTCCAAACCAAGAAGCTTCAACAGTTGCAGATAAACTGGTTCATGAAGTCTTCTGCCGTTTTGGAGTACCCTTGGAGATTCACAGCGATCAGGGAAGGAATTTTGAGTCCCAAATATTCCAGGAAACTTGTCGAGTTATGGGTACTCATAAAACGAGAACACCTTCTTACCACCCACAATCGGATGGAATCAGACACTGGAGAGGTACCTAGCCAAAGTTGTGGAAAATCGGCAACGAGATTGGGACAAGCACATACAACCGTTTTTGTTGTCATATCGAAGCGCTGTTCACGAAAGTACATCGGTGACACCAGCTTTCGCAAACTTTGGAAGAGAATTACGGCTGCCTGCAGACCTGATCACCGGAATACCACCTGATGCCTCACGCAGTACAACCGAGTATGCGAATGACTTGCGGAACAAAATGAATGACATTTATGAGCACGTCGTCAGACAATCGGGCCAGCAAATGTCTGAAAAGCTGAAAACCCGTTATGACCGTAAAATGAACAATAAAGGGTTCGACGAAGGTTCACTAGTGTGGTTGCACAATCCAGTCCGCAGCAAAGGGAAATCTCCTAAACTTCAAGCTAAATGGGACGGACCGTACCGGATTGTGACAAAGATCAATGACGTAACCTACCGGATACAGAAAGGTGCAAGAGGTACTCCTAAGATCGTCCACGTGGATCGACTGGCGCGTTATTATGGGGCCGATAATGCTCGGGACGAGCATGTGTTAGGAGGGGGCAGTGTTGCGCGCCACAATTAATGCTATCCATCAAAATTTGCAAACCCTTTTTCCACCATTTGTTGGTACCTATCCGATTGAACTGAAATTTTGCCTTATTTTATCAAAGAAAGTTTCTACAGTATCCGGACAGAATATTGACATTATTGGCTGTAGATACTTCATGAGTGTAGGTACCTATACTTAGGTCTCCAGTTGGTGCAAACCAAAGTTAGGAGGAGTAAGTAGTTAGGGTGTAAGAGTATATCTACATACAACGCGGTCACATTAACTCGACGCTTGGCCTTGATGACGTCATTTCGGTTTTATGGTAATATACCTAAATAAACCTAATAAAAAATATAATTATAACAACAACAGAAAACTAGCCAAATTATCGATGCGCGTATCGGTAACAAAGACAAAGACAGAGGCCTTTTTTTTTTTTTTTTTTGAGGATGGGAAATCATCAAATGACTCCTCCCGCTCTGGGTGGAGCGGAATAGTGTCAGACTCTTACTGACTAAAACCCACCCGTGTTCCTTCCTTAGCCCTTTATGTTCCGGGCCAGCGGTAACCCTTTCGGACAATCCCGCTGACCCGGCAAAGACAGAGGCCTAACACTTGCTGGGCGAGCTAAGGAATGCGGGCCTCGCATTCCAGAGATGCGTCGAGTTAATGTGACCGCGTTGTAATCCCGGAATTCGGAAACTACCTATAATAAAGTTAGTCTTTTGCCGTTAGGCAACAACCGTTATTCCAGATGGACATAGGCAATGTTTAATTCAACAAAAAACAAGAACTAAGCGAAGCGAGTGTTTTGATAACAAGATTAAAATAATTTGCCATACGTCCTGCCTTCTTACCATGCCTCAAGGGCCATCTGTCGATCATCAAGAATTACACTAGTAGCAGTTAAATAAAGAAACAATAGATGGCGCTGAATGAAAAATTTCAGTATTTATACAAATCCAAAACTTTCAAAGAACATGACCAGTGGATAATGCGCCTGCATAGGTATCAACATGAATGTGCAGCAAATTTTTGGAATTGTTATATTCTGTAGTTTACAGATAAAAAGTTTCACGAGTCAAAAAGATAAGGAAACAGAAAAATAAAGATAACTTTTCACTAAATAACTCTGCTTTTCGATAAGAGATGGCGCTAGGGCTCCGAAGCTTAATACCAGAATCGCTAAATACCAGATTCGCAAATTACCAGACTCGCAAAACACTGGATTCGCTATATGCCAGATATGCAAAATACCAGAAACGCAAAATACCTTAACTATTTCTTCGATAGATAAAATGAGATCGTACAAAAAAGGTCGTGAACTCGTGACCTAATTATAAACTGCACTGGCCACTTTTGCGATAGATGAGATGACAGATATTTTTGCCTCACAGTGTGGGAATCATAGACTACTATTGTAAATATATATTTTAATAATTGATAATATAGTTATAACCAATTTATACCTAAGACCCTATTTGTCACAGCTACCTTGTAGGTAGGTTAAAAAAATAAATAAAAAATTTTGAAGTGGGTAGATAATAATCGTTGTACAACGATTATTATCTACCCACTTCAACATTTTTTGTACATTTTTTATTTTTACCTACCCTTACAATAGGTACGAACAACAAGATTAATTTGTCATCTTCACTTGAGATTTGATCAAATTAACTTATAGTCTTGTTTATTGGTTTATTATTGTATTGTGTATATCTTTCAAGGTAAGTTGAGAGTGTATTTTATAAGTATACTTACTTAATAGTTAAACATTGATCTAACAACATCATAAGCAAAACAGTGGATAATGCGCCTGCATAGGTATCAACATGAATGTGCAGCAAATTTTTGGAATTGTTATATTCTGTAGTTTACAGATAAAAAGTTTCACGAGTCAAAAAGATAAGGAAACAGAAAAATAAAGATAACTTTTCACTAAATAACTCTGCTTTTCGATAAGAGATGGCGCTAGGGCTCCGAAGCTTAATACCAGAATCGCTAAATACCAGATTCGCAAATTACCAGACTCGCAAAACACTGGATTCGCTATATACCAGATATGCAAAATACCAGAAACGCAAAATACCTTAACTATTTCTTCGATAGATAAAATGAGATCGTACAAAAAAGGTCGTGAACTCGTGACCTAATTATAAACTGCACTGGCCACTTTTGCGATAGATGAGATGACAGATATTTTTGCCTCACAGTGTGGGAATCATAGACTACTATTGTAAATATA
This sequence comes from Mesoligia furuncula, assembly GCA_916614155.1. Lineage (NCBI taxonomy): Eukaryota > Metazoa > Arthropoda > Insecta > Lepidoptera > Noctuidae > Mesoligia > Mesoligia furuncula. The sequence continues at coordinate 10,140,854 of OU744793.1, read as the reverse complement.
TATTTTAATAATTGATAATATAGTTATAACCAATTTATACCTAAGACCCTATTTGTCACAGCTACCTTGTAGGTAGGTTAAAAAAATAAATAAAAAATTTTGAAGTGGGTAGATAATAATCGTTGTACAACGATTATTATCTACCCACTTCAACATTTTTTATACATTTTTTATTTTTACCTACCCTTACAATAGGTACGAACAACAAGATTAATTTGTCATCTTCACTTGAGATTTGATCAAATTAACTTATAGTCTTGTTTATTGGTTTATTATTGTATTGTGTATATCTTTCAAGGTAAGTTGAGAGTGTATTTTATAAGTATACTTACTTAATAGTTAAACATTGATCTAACAACATCATAAGCAAAAGGTGTATTAAAAAAATTTTGGTAGCTACCTGATTATACCGGTGTTTTTATTATTTTAATTTATAGTTTGAACAATTGATAAAACTTGCGATTTTGTGCGACCGTCATACATTTTTTTTTCGGTTTTCAGAATGACCGCCAGAATTACAAAAAAACAAATTTTTGATATTTGGACCTCAAATTTAGAATTAATAACGAGGTTTCATATTATTTTAGAAACTCTCGGGTCTGGTTTTACAGTCAATTTAGATTTCTTCAATAGTTACACAGAAGAAACCAGATCAGAAACCTGTGTCATGGTATAACGTGCCAGTTAGTGTGCACTAAGTTTTATTTCATGGTCGCGATGTCATATACTTATAGCTTCGTGTAATTTGCCGAATGGCCAGTTATCGATTCGGAAGAGGCACAAGAGGCCAGAAACAAAGAAAACCGAAGATATAGGGAATTCTTCACTAGAAAAACGTTACGAATAGACACCCATACCGACCTACTTAATAGGCTTCTCAAATCATCCCCTTCATATACCTACAGCTTAAAGTTTATAATGAAGAGAAAACTGAGCCCTCTAGATCCTGATGCCCTAAAATTGCTTACTGTGCCCACTGTAAATGAGACTGAAAGTGGAATTAGTGACGAAAATCGCATTTTTTTTTCAACATTATTTTTTATTACTATTTAAGTACCATTTTTATTTATTTGAATACTAATCAATATATCTTTTATTTAATTCATTTTAGAATTAAATTTTCGCGTACATTAAAATCGTAATTCGTTTTTAGGGTTCCGTACCCAAAGGGTAAAAACGGGACCCTGTTACTAAGACTTCGCTGTCTGTCCGTCTGTCCGTCTGTCTGTCTGTCTGTCACCAGGCTGTATCTCAAGAACCGCGATAGCTAGACAGTTGAAATTTTCACACATGATGTATTTCTGTTGCCGCTATAACAACAAATTTTAAAAACAAAATAAAATAAATATTTAAGGGGGGCTCCCATACAACAAACGCGATTTTTTTGCCCTTTTTTGCTCGATATCAAAAATGGCAACAGGTAGGCACTTGAAATATTCACAAAATACTCAGTTGTATTTTAACTTTAATAATAAATAATAAAATTAAAATAAAATAAATATTTAAGGGGGGCTCCCATACAACAAACATGTTTTTTTCGGCGTTTTTGCCTTGTGGTACGGAACCCTTCGTGTGCGAGTCCGACTCGCACTTGGCCAGTTTTTTTTATTAGATAACTCTGACCTGTCAAAATCTACCGTAGAACCATTAATAGGCAGGTGCGTAAATTTTACGACAAAATTTACAAAATGTTGACCCTTTAATACAAAATAAATCTTCACATTAATACATAACTATAAACTATTTACTTATTATTAATTAAACAAATAAAACGGTAAAATAAAATATTAATCCAAAAATCTATTTGAATCTCGATTTTTCATGCTTTGACTCGAATCGATTGAATTATCGATTTTATGAAACAGATTGCCCCTGTTGCGTTCTGGACGAAACACTATTTAGACCAAAACACTCGTCACTCTATGTGCCCGCGCTAAGGAATGAATCACACTAATCCCTGGCGGGCAATTTGGAGGGTATTTTATTACTGGCGGGTATTTTATGGGTATTTTCAGTGGATTACATTATATATTGTGTGTTCGTTACTTTGGTTTTACTTCAAGTGTGATGTACATCATATTTGAAGTAAAACCAAAGTAACGAGCATCGAATAAAAAGTAACTAGTAGAACAATGTACAGATGAAAACTTTGCCGATACTAAAATTAGTGATCAAGATACTGTTGGTTTTGCCTTGTTATAATGAACCAATTGAAAGACTTTTTAGTACTTTAATAAATTTAAAAACAAGCCTGAAAACATCAGACACCATAAACTTTATAATGGCCACAAAGGTCGGTTCAGTAAAAATCCATCTCGCGAAATGTTAGCAGCTAAATTGTGGAAGTAGTAAATTATGTTTCTTTGACGAAACATCCGGTGCATTACAACTTCTATAAATTAGGTATTCCCTTTGTCTTTACCTAAGTAACTTTTTATTGACGAAAAAATCCAAAGTTTCAATGACGTTTCGGAAAGATTGTTCCAAATTAATATGCATTCGGCCATAACCCTAATCCGCTACTGCTGTTTCGGCCCTAAATTAATATATTTCCTTCGCGCTTCCTATTTATGGAAGTACACCTTAGTAAGAATACCTTTTAGACAAAATGGACCAAATTATCAGACATACATTAACTTCCATTTTAAATGTGGCCATAGCCAAGCTACTCTTCCCATTCGTATGGGGGGCCTCAGCGTCCGCAAAATTTCTAGTATTAGTTTACCGGCTTCCATATCACGGAGAATGGGCAGCAGCGTTCTCTATGTATTCCACCATCATACCATACTGCGATCGCCAACCCGCCTGCCAAGCGTGGCGATTATGGCAAACCCTCCCAAAATTGGGGGAGGCCTATGTCCAGCAGTGGACGTCTATCGGCTGAAACGACGACTCTGCAGAGCGGCTCATCCCACCGTCTCTGGGAAGATGGATTGTCGGGTGCATGGATCTGTATTTGGGCAAGCGAGTCTCCAGGCATCCATAGCCTCGGTGAAACACGGCACATCAAAATTAATCAGTGTGGAGGCAAGGATTTTCCTGATTAATTTATCAGTGCCGTGGACCGAAGATATGGAAGCCGGTAAACTAATACTAGAAATTTTGCGGACGCTGAGGCCCCCCATACGAATGGGAAGAGTAGCTTGGCTATGGCCACATTTAAAATGGAAGTTAACACAGATGCATTGTCAAGAAGACCTTGTCCTGAAGACCGCAAGCATTGTACTAGGCAAGAGGATAAGGAAGTGGTGCCTGTGAGGATGCTCAGGACAGACCTCAGCAACGAGTGGAAGGAAAGCGTACAACGTGCACAGCAGGAAGATTCGGACATCAAGCCGATTCTGGAGTGGATGAAGGCCAGAGCTCCTAAGCCCAGGTGGAGCGACGTCTCAGCGATGAGTTCGATCACAAAAAGCTATTGGGCCCAATGGGACAGCTTTGTAATTCAGGATGGAGTCCTGTGCCGTAAATGGGAAAACGCTCGGGGAGACAGCTGTCATTTGCAAATGGTTGTCCCTAAAGCTCAAGTACCGGATGTTCTACAGCTGTACCATAATGGTTGTTCAGGAGGTCATCTGGGAGTAAAACGGACTCTACTGAAGATACGAGAACGGTTTTACTGGGTCCACCGTCGGGACGATGTCGAGGACTGGTGTCGCAAATGTACAAGTTGTGCAGCTGTAAAGGGACCTCAGACTCGTAGTAGAGGTGCATTGAAATTGTACAATGTTGGTGCACCATGGGAGAGGATAGCCCTTGACGTTGCGGGACCGTTTCCGGTAAGTGAAAGTGGTAACAAGTATTTCATGGTTGTGATGGATTACTTCACTAAGTGGCCGGAAGTCTTCGCCATTCCAAACCAAGAAGCTTCAACAGTTGCAGATAAACTGGTTCATGAAGTCTTCTGCCGTTTTGGAGTACCCTTGGAGATTCACAGCGATCAGGGAAGGAATTTTGAGTCCCAAATATTCCAGGAAACTTGTCGAGTTATGGGTACTCATAAAACGAGAACACCTTCTTACCACCCACAATCGGATGGAATCAGACACTGGAGAGGTACCTAGCCAAAGTTGTGGAAAATCGGCAACGAGATTGGGACAAGCACATACAACCGTTTTTGTTGTCATATCGAAGCGCTGTTCACGAAAGTACATCGGTGACACCAGCTTTCGCAAACTTTGGAAGAGAATTACGGCTGCCTGCAGACCTGATCACCGGAATACCACCTGATGCCTCACGCAGTACAACCGAGTATGCGAATGACTTGCGGAACAAAATGAATGACATTTATGAGCACGTCGTCAGACAATCGGGCCAGCAAATGTCTGAAAAGCTGAAAACCCGTTATGACCGTAAAATGAACAATAAAGGGTTCGACGAAGGTTCACTAGTGTGGTTGCACAATCCAGTCCGCAGCAAAGGGAAATCTCCTAAACTTCAAGCTAAATGGGACGGACCGTACCGGATTGTGACAAAGATCAATGACGTAACCTACCGGATACAGAAAGGTGCAAGAGGTACTCCTAAGATCGTCCACGTGGATCGACTGGCGCGTTATTATGGGGCCGATAATGCTCGGGACGAGCATGTGTTAGGAGGGGGCAGTGTTGCGCGCCACAATTAATGCCTGGTACATGGTGACAGTAGTTACCACTAGCGCCATCTAGTATCGGGTAGCGGAACTAGTAGTGAAGACCCTTCTAGAAATTTCGATGCTCGAACTTTCTAGAACTCTCCCGAACTATCGACATCTGGTCGATCGGGGCCTGTATGTACTCGAACATTCTAGATGTTTCTACAATGGAAGGTTCTAGAACTCTCTTTGGCGCTATATAAGGCCGAGACGCGCCACGACCGACAGTTTGGATAAAGCGATCGAAGTGAAATCATCGAAGCGATATTCAAGTGCGACTTAAAGCGATCAGTAGTGCAATTGTGTTTTGTAATTAGTGTGTTTGAGTTGTAATTAGTGTTGATTATTAAAGTGTCATTTTTTTGGTTATTAAATCGGCAGTTTTTATTGTCACGAACCCGAAGCTCGTAACATTATTAAAACTACGTAGCGTAGTGCAGCGAAAAAAAGGAAAACACGGGCAGTCTTCTCCATATTACGATGCCAGATCCCGATTGCCATTCAAGTTTTAATAATGTTACGAGCTTCGGGTTCGTGACAATAAAAACTTCCGATTTAATAACCAAAAAAATGACACTAGGTATAATCAATGAGATTGGGATTGGATTTGGATCGGATTGATTGGTATTTTAGCACAGACAAAAAAAAGAACGGATAAATGCTTCATCAATGGGATTTGAATCGATTAACTTAACGGTTAACTGTCCATTATGTTATCCTTTTATGATTCTGGAAAAGTGGCCTTTTTAGGCCCCCTGATTTACTTACACAGTTATATTTTATGATGGGACTGAATTGTAAACTCTCATAACTACTGCTAAAATAGGAAGTTTATTGGAACGGTGAATAGGAGAAGAAAGTGAAAGGATTTTTTTATAGCTTACAACTAAACAAGGAACACGTTTATAGGACCTGTAATCTGAGTCCAGTTTAGGAATGAGAGGATGAGTTGAGATCTGAAGAATCCCGAACAAATATTTGTCAGATAGGAATTGTCTTCTAAGATATAAAGGAGCTTCCCCGCATTCAACTTGTAGTGCATTAATGGGACTAGACTTCATGGCACCCGAAATAATGCGTAAAGCCTTAGACTGGATGCGACTCAACTTTTTAAAAGCCATAACACTACCTGGTTCCAGAATGAACGATCCATAATCCAGAGTTTTCTGATGATTGCATTGTAAACGAGTTTCAAAGAAAAGGGATGTGCACCCCACCACACACCAGAGAGGCACCTAAGCATGTTTAGGTGATTTTCACATTTGTTAACAATATAATCACAATGAGGAACACTACTCAAGTATTATACCTAGATATCTGAATTTATCTTTCACTGGAATAGGTACTTGCTTATAAAAGACATTTACTTAAGGAATATTTCTCTTCCGGGTGAATAAAACAGCTGTGCTTTTAGACGTGGATAAATCCAAATCGTTTAGATGTAACTCTGACTCCAAAGAAGATAAAGCAGAATTAATAGCATAGCTAGCTTGATCAACAGATCGGCTTGAAGAATATAATAATATATCATCAGCATATTGAAGATCCTTGCATTGTTAGGTAGGGACGAGTCTAAATCAAAAGGGTAAATATTGTAAAGAATGGGACTGAACACAGAACCCTGTGGGAGACCTCTTCATACATGACGAGATACCTCATGTTCACTTAACATATTAACAGAGCGTTCAGTTAGGATATTAATAATAAAATTTGATAAATTCTTGCGTTCAGTTAGGATATTAATAATAAAACTTGTAAGGCTTTTAATTCATTTTGTAAAATGGATAATACAACATTCTCATATGCTGCATTTATATCAAGGAAAACTTTGCAGTTTTCTTTGATATAAATGTGGATTGGTTATTGGAGAATGATAACCGAATATCCGATGTTAAAATACTTAAACAGTCAGTTGTACTTTTACCTTTTCTAAAGCCATATTGTGACTCTGCCAAAAAACCCTTACCTACTTTCAACATACCATTCTAGGCGATTTTTAATTAAGTGTTCCGCTAATTTCATCAGAATTGAAGACAACACTATGGGACGGTATGAAGAAGCTTCAGATGGAATTTTATTTGGTTTAAGGGGAATGCTTCAACCAGCCCGCGAAATTCAAAATTTCTTGCGTTTTTTGCAATTTGCAGGCCAGTGCTAGGTTGTATGTTGATTAAAATATTATTCGCGGCTGTAAGACGTATGTAGTTACAGAATTATAATAATCAAAATCACCAATACAACCCTCCAACTTCATAAAGGTGTAAGAACAAAAAAAAACAGAAAAAGTAATTCTAACAGCTTTATGAACTTAGAGCGTTTTATTGATGATTTTCATGATTATAATTCTGTACCTATATATGTCTTACAACCGCGAATAATATTTTAATCAACATACAACCTAGCACTGGCCTGCAAATTGCAAAAAACGTAAGAAAATTTGAATTTCGCGGGCTGGTTGGAGCATTCACCTTAAGGAATGGCAACACACTTTGACGTTTCCATTCAATAGGGATGTTTCCTGTATTCATAATATAATTAATAACAAGGAATATACTACTCTCGAACGAGAGATTAATAAGCTCTAAATAATAACTGAGGACGTCGTCATTTAAATTAGCAAAAAATGAATACGGAATGCCATCCTGGTGGTGTAGAATCCTTATTTTTAGGGATAACACATTTTAATTCAGTGATAGTGAATGGAAGATCTAGAGTCGTGTGATTATCATGGATGGTGGATGCGAGAGACAGCTCAGCAACAAAAGGAGGAGCTAAAATATCTAAAAATTCACTGGCTAAAGAATCCGGAATAGGAGAAGGGTTGTTATAAATGGACCTAAATCTACGAATGTTGCGCCAGACAATCGTAGGGTGAGTGTTCGGTGAAATTGATGAGCAAAAGTTACGCCAAGATTCAAATTTTTTCTTCTTAAAAAGTTTATGTTTCATTTAATAAGTTATTAACGATTTCAAAATTCATATCAGACATATTAAGGATATAGTTATATTCTGCCTCTTTACGTTTGTTAATCAATTCTGTGCACTCAGAGTCCCACCACGGAGGCGAGGGAATTGTACTAATAATGTTGTGGACGCCATCATGCGCGTGAGAGCCCTCACGACGGGGGACGCGGTGTCCCGGGGTGGGGTCGTCGTGGCGGTGTCACTCGACATCGCCAACGCGTTCAACACCCTGCCCTGGAGCTGCATTGTGGAGGCACTCCGGTGTCACCGGGTGCCGCCCTACCTCCATCGAATAGTCGAGGCGTATCTGACGGACAGAGCCGTCATCTACTCCTGTCGCGAAGGGGAGTGGAACCGGCGAGAGATGTCGTGCGGTGTCCCGCAGGGCCGCTCCTGTGGGATATCGACTACAACTGGGTGCTGCGGGCCGACCTCCCTGATGGCGTCAGCGTGGTTTGCTGGCTGACGACACGCTGGTTCTGGCGCAGGGGAGGTCGCATCAGGCGGCGGCCGACGCGTTGACACGCGGGGTTGCGATAGTCGTGGAGAGGATCCGGCAGTTGGGTCTCGAGGTGGCATTGCACAAGTCCGAGGCCATTTCGTTTCATGAGCCCCGGAACGCGCCACCATCGGGATCCCAACTAACGGTAGGACGGGTTCACATCGGCATCGAGACGACGATGAAATACCTGGGTCTCGTCCTCGACAGCCGGTGGATCTTTGTCGAGCACTTCCGACGTTTGGCTCCAAAACTGGAACGGGCCGGGGCCGCCTTCAAGCGGCTCGTTGCCCAGCCTAAGGGGGCCAAATGCCTCCTCCCGGAGGCTTTACGTGGGGGTCTTGCGGTCCATGGCCCTATACGGGGCCCCGGTGTGGGCGCGTTCACTGCGGCGGCGAGCCGCCCACTATCTGAACGCCCCCAGAAGGTGGTAGCCGTAAGGCTTATCCGGAGATACCGCACGATCTCGGGCGAGGCGGCAAGCCTCCTTGCCGGACTGCCGCCAGGGGATCTGGAGGCGATAGTCCCCGCGTGCCTGTATGAGTGGCGCGTGGAGGCACTACGCCGGAGGGAAGATCCGCTTCCGCGGCAAATCGCGGCGCGATCTCATGGCGGCATGGAAAGAGCGACTGTAGCAACCCAGCGCAGGGCACGCCGCGATAGCGACGATAAGACCCCTCTTTGAGGAGTGGCTAGGGAGTCGCCACGGCGCCCTCACCTACCGCCTGACGCAGGTCCTCACCGGACACGGAAGTTTCGGGAGGTTCCTGCACAACATCAGCCGGGAGGAAACGCCTGGGTGTCACCATTGCCAGGATCGCCCAGAGGACACGGTGGAGCACCGCTTGGGCGGAGCACCGCCGTGTCCTCGTGGAGGCGATCGGCAGCGGCGGCGACCTCTCGCGTCCGGCCCTGGTGCAAGCCATGGTCCGGAGCGAGAGGGAGTAGGAGGCAGTCACCTCCTTCTGCGAAGCAGTCATGCTAGCGAAGGAGGTGGCGGCACGGCTCAGGAAGAGAGCCTCCCGTCCCAGCCGCCGCGGGAGAGCTCCGGGCTTCGGGAGCCGCGTGATGACTCCCGGCCACCGTAGGCGCGGGCCTGCGGGCGGAGAGTAATGGGTAGCTCACCGGCCGATCAGGACCAGGCCCGTGCCGGACGGTGCGTACGTGTTCCACGCGCGCCTCAAAGAGATGTCTGCATCGAGGAGGGGCCCCTTAGGGCCGAAGCCTGCCGGGTCAGCGGGATTGTCCGAAAGGGTTACCGCTGGCCCGGAACATAAAGGGCTAAGGAAGGAACACGGGTGGATTTTAGTCAGTAAGAGTCTGACACTCAATTCCGCTCCACCCAGAGCGGGAGGAGTCATTTGACGATTTACCATCCAAAAAAAAAAGGTAGTGTTCCTCATTGTGATTATATGGTTAACAAATGTGAAAATCACCTAAACATGCTTAGGTGTCTCTGTGGTGTAGGTGTGGTGCACATCCCTTTTCTTTGAAACTCGTTTACAATGCAATCATCAGAAGCACTCTGGATTATGGATCGTTCGTTCTGGAACCAGGTAGTGTTATGGCTTTTAAAAAGTTGGATCGCATCCAGTCTAAGGCTTTACGCATTATTTCGGGTGCCATGAAGTCTAGTCCCATTAATGCACTACAAGTTGAATGCCCAAGCTCCTTTATATCTTAGAAGACAATTCCTATCTGACAAATATTTGTTCGGGATTCTTCAGATCTCAACTCATCCTCTCATCACTAAACTGGACTCATTAGTGTTGCAGATTGAATCTTCAAATTACTGGTCCTATAAACGTGCTCCTATTCACCGTTCCAATCAACTTCCTATTTTAGCAGTAGTTATGAGTGTACAATTCAGTCCCATCTATCACCAAAATATAACTGTGTAAGTAAATCACATCCCGATTGCCATTCAAGTTTTAATAATTTTCTGGCTGAACACTTAGAGTACCACCACATATTTACGGATGCTACGAAGCATTCTCCAACGGGTTGTGTTGATCCCAACACAACCCGTCGGAGAATGCTTCGCAGTATCCGTACCATAAGTACCTATCCAGGTACTTACCATTCTCAATATAACATCGTACAAAAAATAAAACTACTTCCTGAGACTTCTGTTTTTACGGGGGAATGTTTCGGCATTTTAAAAGCCATTGAATATACTCGTGTTTTAAAACTTAAAAATACTATAATTTTTACTGATTCTCAAAGGGGATTTATTGATGGATAGAAGAGCTCTAGCCATCAATAAATCCCCTGTTGAACATAAATCTCAGTTTCCTATAATTTATTTATTAAAAGAACTTGCGTTCAGAACCATCTCTGAGGGGACACTGCAATTTGTGTGGATTCCAGCCCATGCTGGAATCCATGGGAATGAAGTGGCTGAAACACTTGCCGGTGATGCGGTGCAATGTGGGGACCTAGTTCCATATATAAATTTTTGCTATGACCTCATGACGTTACCAAAGATTTTTCTTCGAGACACCTGGAAGGTAGCTTGGGATATCGGAAGCAAATCGAAGGGTCGTTATTTTTTTTTTCTTTTGTTCAACCCGACGTTCCGGAAAAACCGTGGTTTGGCAGGGCAAAGTTTGGCAACATGGAGAGTTGGAGACCTCCATTCTAATACGTATGAGACTGGGTCATGTCTGCTCTCCAGCCCATCTTGCCAAACTTCATATCATCGATGAACCCATCTGCCTGTGTGGCACAGACGTAGTCGACTTAAACCACATTTTTTTCTCCTGTCCCTTATATGACCGTTCATCCTTTCTTAGTAACCTCTTGTCCCTCAGTACTTCTTTTCCTACCTCAATACTTTCTTATGTCCGTGACTACCGCCGGACCACCAACGCCAATCGCTTTCATATTTGGTAAATAATTAGTACTCAATTGGTACTAATTAGTACTCGAACCACAAAATTGGTACCTACCTTAGTAGTTTTCGAGAAAATTTACTTTGAAGGTGGTCTGGCGGTAGTCACGCTCCCTTCAGCAAAACCACCATGAGCGCCGAAAAAGAGGGCACGCTACAGGTATTCTAAGTATGGTGAAGCGTCAATGCTTTTTTTCAATGTAAAAAATAAAATAATAACATTTTAGGATTTTTGCTTATAATATAATATGTCAGTGTTTCAAATTAAATATTTTAACTTCTCAATTGATGAATCCTGGCACCAATATTTTTGTCGCAGCGCCCATGTATCGGAACTTTCTTGAGTTTTCTCGCTAGATGCCGATAGATGGCCTTCGCGACGGTTTTTTGAGTGTTTGTTCCGCCTCCCGGACAGAGACAATGGGTGTGAATTGCTCCGCTTTTTGAATATTTCTTTTTTGGTGAAATCTTGATGATACTCGTAAAATAATCGGACCGGCATCTGTGCTTTGTTGAGAACTTATAGTGCAGTGTTGATTTTTGGAGTTTCAACCATTCTAACGGTCGATATAAGAAGATTTGCGAGCCGGCCGGCCGCTATAGACCTACCGCCATCATGCGCTCATGAACGAGATATCTTCCCATCACCCTGGGTCTGAGTGGGATCTCTGGATTGTCAAGGTATGTGGGCATGTTAGCTGCTGTAAATTTTTGGTATTGGTTCATAAAAGGATTCATCAATAGGGAAATTATCTTATTTTTTGAGGTCCGCCATTACGCTCGTGAGTTAAGTTCTTATTTCGAATTTTTCTCACCACACTCATTAAAGGTGCAGGCTATTTACACGCCTCACCATATACAAATAATTAGTACCCATAAATGTGATTTATTACGTAAAAAAAAACAGAACTGTAACATTTGTATTTATCGAGAAATCAACGATGATAACTTTCTCGCAATTGTCCAGCAGGACCACGATTTTGAATGTTGATTCCAAGTTAGAGAAGCTTGTCGCTTTCCTCAAGCCTACATAGAAAATTAGTACCCTGCAAGATAAAATTGGTACCCAAAATTCGACACTAGTACTCCAGTAGTTTTCGAGATATACCATGCCATTGGTGGGGTGGCGGTAGTCACGGTGCCAAATTATCATTTCAAGATTTCCCTATTAAAAACTCTGTGATTTCTTCCCAAATTTATACAAAAATTAGTAAGGTGCATTCGGGTAATTCCGAATGATTTTCAGACAAATTGATGGAATGTTTGTATTCTTATGAACCAGGCAGAATCAATGGATTGTATGCCTTCTACAGAAGTCACTTCGTCTTCTTGAATATATAGCCTAGAGATCTATTCGGAGATCTTTCATAAATATCGTTGTTGTTTTAAAATCTCTCTCTCTCTCTGTAGTCGGTCCCTCATGTCTGAGGATCGTGGTCAGCTTCGGAGTTGCATCTGGAGCGGATGATCCGTCTCCACCGGTTTCTGTCCAGCGCATCCCTTACCACCGTGTAAAATTTAGTGGACGATGATTCCTTCACCTGATCGGTCCATCGTGTTGGTGAACGACCGCGCGATGGTTTGCCTTGGGTGTTCCCAACCACAATCAGTTTTTCCAAACTTTCATCGCCTCTGCGCACTATGTGGCCGAAATAGGAGAGAATCCGTTGCTGGCATATGGTCGACAAGCGGGTTTTTATTCGAAGCTGGTTTAAGATTGATGCATTGATGCGTTTGGCAGTCCACGGTATTCTCAGCATTCGTCTCCAGCACCACATCTCAAATGCATCAATCCTTTGTCTTTCTCGGGCCAAAATCGTCCACGTTTCTACTCCATACAGGAAAATAGGGAATACTAGGGCTCGTATCAATCTGACCTTGGTTTTGATACCAATTCCTCTCTTCTTCCAAATGTTGCTTAAACGGGTCATAGCATCTTTGGCCATCCCGATACGCCTTTTTAGCTCGGACACAGCTACCATCATTGCAGATTTGCGAGCCAAGGTAAATGTAGTGGTCGACGATGTTAATGCCAGGAATGTTGCAGGTTACATTTGTAAGCTTCCCGGCTCGGTCCACAATCATTACCTTGGTTTTCGCTCTATTCACTGCGAGACCAATGTTGCCACTTTCACTCTCGAGTCTTTGGAACAACTCACTCATATCTTCCATGGATGTTGCAAGGAGAACGGTGTCGTCGGCATATCGGAGATTCGATACTCTTTTTCCACCTATAGGGAAACCATTCTCCCAGTATTCGATGGTCTTCCGAATTATGTACTCTCCATATATGTTGAAAAGGGAAGGGGATAATATGCAACCCTGCCTCACACCTTTTTTAGTTTGGAACATATTAGAGCATTCAGTACCTATCCTAATGAAAGATTGATTGTCTGTGTATAGACTCTGGATTAGAGAGACAAGGTGTTCTGGAACTCCCATTTCCAGTAACAAATTCCACAGTTTATCCCATTGTACACAGTCAAACGCTTTTGTATAATCTATAAAGCACAGGATCACGGGGTTGTTGAACTCCTTGCTCTTCTCAATGATTTGGCGGATGTTCACTATCTGCTCCCGCGTTCCTTTGCCCTTAACAAAACCTGCCTGCTCTTTGGGTATCTGCCGGCTTAAAAAGTAGTTAAGACGTCGATTAATAACATGAAGGAGGATCTTACTCGCATGAGATATTAACGCTATCGTCCTGTAATTTCCACAGTCTTTGCAAGAGCCTTTCTTGTGTAGGGGTATGAACACCGATTCTGTCCAGTCTTTTGGCCATCTTCCGGTTTTCCAGATGGTGTTGCATATTTCGTTGAAAACTGTTGTGCCCCGTTGACCTAGGTTTTTTAGTATTTCGGCTGTTATACCTTCTTTACCTGGTGATTTTTTGCACTTGAGAGCTTTGATGGCATGCTTAACTTCCGAAGCCAAGATATCAGGTTCTTCTGCTGACCATGTAATTTTAGCGTTTGTAAACTCTCTTGTGTCATACAACTCTGCGCAGTAATTCTTCCAGCGCTCTAACACGTGAGCCACATCTGTAAGTAGACGCCCGTCTTTATCGTCTATGGCACAGGTCTTCGGTTTACGCCTTCCAGTCAACTCTTTTACTTTTTGAAAAAGATATCTGGATTCGTTTTTCAGGGAGTGCTGTTCGAGTTCGAGACAGATGCTATTGATGTGGTCATCATACTCTTTCCGACAGTGTAGTTGAACTTGGCGGCTCAGTTCTGAATACCGTTGTTGATCTTCAGGTGAACGTAAACCATTCTCCTTAAGTTCACGTCTCGCAAGAATAATTTGCGCCGTCTCTGGTGTAATAAATTCTTTCATGACAGGTTTTGCCTGCTTGTTGTCAGTAGCTGTAGTAGTATGTTTTAAAATAAAAGTGTTTCAAAACTTACTTTTCTTTGTTCTAGTGTAATTTCGAATTATGTACGGGCAATTCCGAATGACAGTTAAAAGACGACTTTATTCACTTTTGACACAAAGTACATATTTCTTTTTCTATCGTAATTACCCTCCAAAAATAATATTCACGATATTTGTCATAGAGTAACCTGAACACGTTTTTGTGAATTGTTTCGGAATTACCCGCCGATGGGTGAAATGGTTCTCAATCTTTTAGCAGGTTCAAAGGTGCAGGTGCAGGTATATATATGATTATTTTACTCACGCGACTATTCTCTTCTATATATTATTTTATGTAGTATTATTTAGTATTTAGTTCATTTTGTGAATTTATTATTATTATTACACTGACTGATCTCATTAAACAGTCATTCTCCTGCACTGCCAAAAGGTTATGCAGGCCCTGTTCAGTTTATTATCCAGGTGACTGCTCCAGTTTAACTTACTGTCTAGTGTGACACCAAGGTACTTTACCTCGTTGGCCAACTGGAGTTCAGTATCGAACAGTTTTCGTAGGCGGAAAAGGTCCATAGCTCGTTTGTGGGTAAACATGACCAGCTCGGTCTTAGTAGGGTTCACTGATAGGTCAAAATGCCTGCACCATTTTTCTACGATTCGTAGCGCTTGCTGAGTGAGATTGCATATCGTGCCCGTCACCTTCCCCGAAACTAGGATTGCGAGGTCATCGGCATAACCTACTGTGTAAAAGCGGTTAGCGTTAAGTTTGGCTATGAGGTCATTGATCACCAGATTCCATAGAAGGGGGGACAGCACCCCTCCCTGGGGGCAGCCTCTGGCTATCATGGCCAGCTGCTGCTCACCTTCAAGGCGTACCAGTCGTTTACTTAGCATGTTAGTGATCCAGTCCGCTAGTACCTGTTCTACCCCATGTCTGGAGAGGGCGCTGTTGATACTGGAGAAGTTAGTTTTGTCGAAGGCTCCTTCGATGTCTATAAAAGTGCCCAGACAGGTGCCTTTCTGGTGAATCGCTTCCTCTATCTGGCTGACTACCAAGTGAAGGGCGGATTCAGTCGACTTACCTGAGCTGTATGCATGTTGGTTGCCGTGTAGCGGTATAGTCTTCAAGGCGCCATCTCTCAGTTCCCTATCACACAGCCTTTCCAGAGTCTTTAGTAGAAAAGAGGTCAGGCTTATTGGTCGGTGGGATTTGGCGTTTGTGTAGTCACCCTTACCTGGCTTAGGGATGAATATCCCTAACTCCCTCCATCCCTTAGGAACGTATCTAAAGGCCGGGCACGCTCTCAATAAAGGCAGCAGTTTTAAAGCGACAGAGGTGCCTCCCCACTGCAGTAAGGCGGGGAACACTCCATCCGGACCGGCTGCCTTAAACGGATGGAAGCTCCGAATGGCCCATTGGAGTTTCTCCAACGTGATCACCTTGCTTGCGTAGAGCCAATCATTATCTGATGGTGTCTGTGTTGCATCCTGCCAGTCGACTACTTGTGCGAAGATGCATCCGGGGAAGTGAATGCGTCTCGTTTCTTCTGGTGAGGATGTTAATGTATTGTCAGGTTTCCGAAGGGTAGCAGGCCCAGGTGTGTGCTGTTGCGCTAGAACTTTCCTCACCCTGTTCGCCTGCTGGCAAGATTCAATACCACCACAGAATTTGCGCCATCCCGTGGTACTTCTGAACCTGGTGCATTTTTTGTAGCTGGATTTGGCTGCGTAATAGTCATCCCAGTCCTCATCCGCACTTGTGTTCATAGCTCTATTCAGAGCTTTCCTTACCTTACCGCGCCTGCGCTCCAGCTCGGCGCCCCACCAGGGTTGTTTGCCCGGTGTGCTGCGCGGGGTGGTCTCTGGGCAGGCAGTATGGTAGCTGTCTATCATTGATTTAGTAAGGTGACTTACTTGTGTTTCAATCTGTGTCGGATCCGCAAATGTTGTCGGATCGTCTCCTGTCCAGCACCAATTGCCCACTGGTTCTGGTGGACTCTTGGGGCTGGCGGCTAATTTTCAACACACGGGGAAAGGTCATGGTTCCAATCACCGATCATCCTTGATGGTCGGTGAAGGGAACCGGGCTACAGATGGACGGTCATACGTCCACTCCTCCTCTGCTTACAGAGGGTCGTGAGTGGGCGTAGGCTGGGAAGGAGCGGATCACGCCGCTGTACCCACGGGAAGGTGGGTGGTGGAAGGTGTCCAATGTCCGCGCTGCGTCTGTCCGGCATCCGGCGGCAGCGTGGGGACGCCGGGGCGGCGGTTGGTTCTGCCCAATCGTCGGCCACCCCGTAATCCTGAGTTCAGGACCGGGGGTCCGGGCCACTGAGGCTCGGGCCGCGAGGAAGACAACCTCTCTAAAAAATTACCCCAATCCCAAGGTCTAGCGTGCCGAGGGGATGAATGGCCGGAGGGGATCCGGTCGTTAGCGCGACGAAAAGGGACCTCACCCTTAAAAAGGAAATCATGGATAAGACTATTGAGAAAACGATTTCCCAAGCGGGTACCCTCCTACCCAAGGAGGGACAATCCCGTCCTTCTTCGGAAGGCAGCCCCTTCGTATCTGGGGGGGGCACCACTAGTCTCGCGGGCCGGCGGACCACCGCCGACCTGCGTCAACCACTTGCGTCGCAAGAAAAGGAGCTCCGGGTTAGCCTGGAGCGACTGTGCGACGCAACAGAACCGTTTGCCGTCGTTGACGGCAACAAGAGCCGAGGAGGCTCATGTCCAGAAAAGGACAAAGACGTGCAGGGGTGCGCCTCCAAATGTTGGAGGAAGCGCCCACGAAGCAGGGACTCGGGGTCGATGGGGCTTTCCTCCAGTGGGGAGAACCTGTCGGCCGCCAAGGTCCCAACGGGACAGAGAGGGCGGGGTCGCACAATGGCGAGAGGAGCCCTCACTCGGTTGCCGGGCCGTGATCGAGCGGGTCGTTTCGTGCCGATCTCTCGGCCCGCAACACCAGCTCCTGAAGAGCGCCCGATGGAGAGTGTAGAGAGCGACCCCGGGCCCTCGATAGTGGACCTGAGCGAGGGCTCCTCGCTGACCTCGTTGGGGTCCAATAAGGCGGAGGCGAACGCCGCAAAGCGGGCGCAGCGGAAGGCGATGGCGGCTGACGAGGTCAGCGAGATGACCCGACTGGCCCGAGAGCGGCGCTCTGCTCAGGCGGCTGCCGGAGAGAGCCTGTCGGCGGTGGCGCTCAGTCGCCAAGTTTTGGACGGCGTGGACGTCGTCCTGAAGGTTGCCACTAAATCCGGCAGCCTGAAGGGCACGTTCACCCATGCCCAGAAGGAGGCGGCTGATGGCATCAAGGAGGCAGTTGGGGTCCTCCTGAACCGCACAAGCTCAGAGGAGACGGCGAAGCTGTGGGAGGAGAATGGCCGTCTCAGGTCTGAGCTCGAGGACCTCAAGCGGGAGCTTGCCGCGCAGAGGGCAGAATGGCAGCAGAGACGTCCTGCGGCCACCGGTTTCGCTCCCATCACTGCCCCGCCACCGTCGGCGTCGGCCCCGTCGTCGGTCCCTGCCCCTACACCTGCGGATGCGGAGATTGAGAAGATCGTTCGCATCTGCATGCTGCAGTGTGGGGGTATGGTATGGTGAATGCCCGTCTGCAGGGCCTAGAGTCGAGGCTCCTCCCGGCGGAGACTCTCCGGCCGCCGCTAGCTGCTGACAGGCGGAGTAAGGGGGAGCCCGCTAAGCTGGGCCCGACAGCCGGGAATCCCAAGGGGGCCAAAAAGCCCGCGGAGGGGTCCAAAAAGCCCGCGGAGGGGCAGAGAAAGCCCGTAGAAGGCACGTCCGCGTCCCTGCCGACCGCACCCCCGGCGACCGCACCCCCGGCGACCACATCTTCGGCGACCGCAAATGGGGCCACCACGGAGACCTGGACGACGGTCGTCAAGAGGGGCCGCCGTAAGAGGAAGACGGCGGCGCCGCCACCGGTACCCGCTAGAGCACCGGCACCGGCATCGAAAAAGGCTCAGGGGCCGCCTAGGGTGAGAGCCCCACGCTCCGCGGCTGTAGTGATTACGCTGCAGCCCGGAGCCGTCGAAGGGGCATCTCCTATAAGGCGGTCCTTATGGAGGCAAAGGCCAAAGTCGCGTTCCCCGACCTTGGCATACCGTCCGGCCTCAGAATGAGGCCGGCGATTACGGGGGCGCGACTGCTAGAGGTGTCGGGTGCCTCTAGCGGCGAAAAGGCGGACGTCCTGGCCGCCAAACTGAGGGAGGTCCTCAACCCGGAGGACGTTCGGGTGTCCAGGCCGATGAAGACCGCTGAACTGCGCGTCGACGGTCTGGACGACTCGACGACTCCGGCCGAGGTCGTGGCGGCCGTCGCCAGAGCCGGTGGATGTCCGCCCGCAGACGTGCGGACGGGCGAGATTCGCGTCGACGCTTCCGGGCTCGGCGCGATCTGGGTGCGGTGCCCGGTGACGGCGGCGAACAAAAGTGGGGTGGGTTGCAGCAAGGGTGAAGCTGCTGCAACCCCGGGCCTTGCGGTGCTACCGTTGCCTCGACGTTGGGCATGTCAGGGCACGGTGCACCTCCGTAGACCGCAGCGAGCAGTGCTATCGCTGCGGTCAGGCCGGCCACAAGGCGGCCCAGTGCTCCGCGGCGCCAAACTGCAGCCTCTGTACAGCTGCAGGGAGGCCCGCTGGGCACAGGGCGGGCGGAAAGGCCTGTGGCGTGCCTGCCCAAAAGAGAAAGAGAAGGGGTGCCAAGGCTGCGGGGGGCTCTTTACCCCCCCCTCAGCCTCGCTTCTCTTCGGCCGACTCCCGGCCTAGGAATGGTGCGGAGGGAATGGATTGCGCATAAATGGCGCTGTACCATTTCCTCCAGGGCAATATCAACCACTCTGCTAGAGCTCAGGATCTCTTGCTCCAGAGCATGGCAGAGTGGTCGATTCACGTGGCTGTGGTTGCCGAACCGTACTTTGTCCCCCCCAGGGATAACTGGGTGGGAGACCTGGACGGTTTGGTAGCCATCATTGGCGGGGCTCTTGCCAACCCGTCCCGAGGTCACGGCTGGGTGGCCGCCCTCGTGGACGGCATTGGCACGGTTGGGGTGTACTTTTCGCCCAACAAGAGCCTCGCCGACTTCGAGAGGTTCCTTGTCGAGTTGGGTGCCGTCGTGGGCCGACTCCACCCTCGCCCTGTACTGTTGCTGGGGGATCTCAACGCCAAGTCTGCGGCGTGGGGATCTCCAGTGACCGATGCTAGGGGCGAGGTGTTGGAGGAGTGGGCGGTCACGACTGGCTTGACCGTCCTAAATCGGGGATCGGTGCACACGTGCGTGCGGCAGCGGGGCGGGTCTATAGTGGACGTCTCGTTCGCTAGCCCCGCTGTCGCGAGCCGAGTCCGCGACTGGCGTGTCGCCGCGGAGGTGGAGACGTTGTCGGATCACCGTTACATCCGTTTCAACGTCTCCGCCCAGACCGCCGGCGGCCGCGGTTTGCCGGCCCCGCGTACGGACGGTCCGCGCTGGGCGCGTAAGCGCATCGACAGGGAGCTTCTCGAGGAGGCCGCTATTGTCCAGGCCTGGTTCCGCGAGTCGGCAACGGATGGACCCGTCGACGTCGAGCAGGAGGCGCTGTGGTTCCGCGGGGCGATGACGCAAATCAGCGACGCGTCCATGCCCCGGGTCCCGCCAGGTGTACTGGTGGACCGCCGAGATCGCGCAGCTGCGCGTCGCGTGCGTGGCGGTCAGGCGCCAGTACACCCGATACCGAAGGAGACGTCGTCGGGTCCCTGACGAACAAGCCGCGCTGTATGAGGTGTACCGCGCGGCGAAGAGGACTCTGTGGCTGGCCATCGACGAGGCGAAGACGCGAGCCAGGGAGGAGATGTTGCAGACTCTAGACGGGGATCCGTGGGGACGCCCCTATCGCGCGGTTCGAGGGAAACTTCGAGCCGCGGCGCCCCCACTTACGGAGAGTCTCCAACCAGAGCTGCTGGAGGAGGTGGTCGCAGCCCTCTTCCCGGCTAGAGCCGAGCACACACCGCCGCCGATGGCTTTGCCCACAGCCGCAGAGTCCACTGAAGAGAACGCCATCAGCGTCCCAGAGGTGATAGAGGCAGAGATGGGGGCAGCCGTGATGCGGCTCCGGGCCAAGAACGTGGCTCCGGGGCCCGACGGGATCCACGGCTGCGTATTAGCCCTCGCTCTGAAGGAGCTTGAGCCCCAACTGAGAGACTCTACACAGCGTGCCTTGAGCAGGGCCAGTTTCCCACTTTGTGGAAATCTGGTCGTCTGGTCCTGCTCAGGAAGGCGGGGCGCACCGCGGACTCGCCGTCCGCGTACCGGCCCATAGTGTTGCTAGACGAGGTGGGTAAGCTGTTTGAGCGGATAATCGCAGCCCGCCTCGTCGGCCACTTGTGCGGAGAGGGGCCGGACCTGGACGGTAACCAGTTCGGTTTTCGGCAGGGGCGCTCCACCATTCACGCTGTGTCGCGGGTGAGGGTCCTGGCGAAGGAAGCGGTGGCCCGGGGCGAGGTGTTGTTGGCGGTGTCCTTGGACATCTCCAACGCCTTCAACACCATGCCCTGGAGTACTATTCGGGAGGCACTGCGGTATCATCGGGTGCCTCTCTACCTCCGCCGCATCATTGGGGCTTATCTGTCGGAGAGGAGTGTCACCTACATGGGACGCGATGGCGAAATCCAGCAACGCATGTTGTGCGGTGTTCCACAGGGCTCGGTCGTTGGCCCGCCCCTGTGGAACATCGGGTACGACTGGGTGCTGAGGGGTGAGCTCCAGCCGGGCGTGGAACTGACGTGTTATGCCGACGACACGCTGGTCACTGCCCGGGGGAACTCGCACAGGGAGGCAGCGTTGCTGGCGACGGCTGCGGTGTCACAGGTGGTGAGCCGCATACGTCGCCTGGGCCTGGAGGTGGCCCTCAACAAGTCGGAGGCCATGGTGTTTCATGGCCCCCGGCGGGCGCCGCCGCCCGGCTAGCATATAGTGGTCGGGGGGGCTCGGATCGCTGTCGAGTCTACCATGAAGTACCTGGGATTGGTGCTCGACAGCCGGTGGGATTTCGGCCCCCACTTCCGGCGGCTGGCGCCCAAATTGTTGGGCTCGGCTGGGGCGCTGTCAACGCTGCTTCCCAATCTGGGGGGCCCGAGCGCCGCCTGTAGGCGGCTCTACGTGGGGATCGTGCGATCGATGGCCCTGTATGGGGCCCCGATCTGGGCGACTGACCTGACGGCCGGTAGCATCGCAGTACTGCGAAAGCCGCAGAGAGCGATGGCCGTCAGAGTCGTCCCCGCGGACGACTCTGACGGCCATCGCTCTCTGCGGCTTATCGCACGATCTCCTACAAGGCGGCTTGCGTACTGGCTGGATCCCCGCCCTGGGACCTGGAGGCGAAAGTGCTCGCGTCGCTGTACCGGTGGAGCGAGGAAGCGCGGGCGCGAGGCGAAGGGCTGATGCAGCGCCATATGGAGCTGCGTCGGTCTCAGCTTCGCGAGGTCCTGGTGGCGGAATGGCGGGACAGGCTCTCACGCCCTACCGCCGGCCTCAG
This sequence comes from Mesoligia furuncula, assembly GCA_916614155.1. Taxonomy (NCBI): domain Eukaryota; kingdom Metazoa; phylum Arthropoda; class Insecta; order Lepidoptera; family Noctuidae; genus Mesoligia; species Mesoligia furuncula. The sequence continues at coordinate 10,118,969 of OU744793.1, read as the reverse complement.
CACCATCGAGGCGGTCCGGCCAGTACTCGAGCCCTGGCTCGGGAGGAGGCACGGCTCCCTGTCGTTTCGGGTGACGCAGGTGCTCTCGGGGCATGGTTGCTTCGGGAAGTACCTGTGTCGCATAAACAGGGAGCCGGACGCCCGGTGTCACCACTGCGTCGACTGCCGGGAGGACACGGCGTGGCATACGCTGGCAGAGTGTGCCGCTTGGGAGGAGCCGCGCCGTGCCCTCGTCTCAGAAGTAGGCAGTGACCTGTCGCTGCCGGCCGTGGTCGAGTCGATGGTCGGCAGCGAAGAGTCCTGGGACGCGGTGGTTTCCTTTTGCGAAACGGTCATGTCGCAGAAGGAGGCTGCGGAAAGGGAGAGGGAGATCTCGTTCACTCACCCTGCCCGCAGCAGGCGCACCGGGCGTCGGCGGAGGGCGGACAACGCCCTCTTCCAGCCCCCCTAAATGGGTCCAGCCAGGGGCGACGGACTCGGGGACGTCCGCCGCCCCCCACCGGGACCAGCACCGGCCGGCACCAGCCGGGGGTTGCGGAAGGATCGTACGTTCCCGCGACCCCTGGCGTAGGTGTGAGATGGAACACCGGGGTGGTTTTTAGTCAGTAAGAGTCTGACAGACCCCGTCGCCCGCCCCAGGGCGGCGGACATCCATGAGGATTTTCCACCCCGGAAAAAAAAAAAAAAAGGTTAGTGGAGAATAGATAGTCTACCAAGGCTTTACCCCTTTCATTTTGCGTGTCCATACCCCACAGTTGATGAGGCCCCAACGACGACGTCAAGCCCGCTCCTCTCGCAGTGGCTCACAAGGCTCGAAATCGTGCGGGGGCGGCGCCTCTGCCTCGGGCATGTATACCGAGGCGAGGACGATCACCATCTCCATGGCGTTTTCACGCTGTATTAGCAGCTTTGCTGCACAGACATCTCTGCAACAAAAATCGGTTAATAGCTGTGTTTTAAGGTTACCTGTGATATAAATGCACGTGACCAGGAGCTTACCGCCAAGATTGGAGAGTCCTTGTATGCGGCCTGCCCTTATCCACGGCTCCTGGATCAAGGCAATGGCCGTGTGTTGAACCTCCAGCCACTTGCGAAGCTGAGCCGTCGCGGTCTGACTGTGGTGGAGGTTTGCCTGGAGGATTTTACAGGCCGACGAAAGGGACGCCATCGCTGGCCAACCCCTCCTCGTCCCCCTCCAGTGTGAGCCCGGCGAACAGGTCGCCCTCGTCGAAGCCGTCCCCTCCCCCTGAGTCGAAGCCGGGGACAGGATCATGTCGTCCAGCTACGTACCAGATAACGGGACGGCGCCCACGGTGGCGGCAGCGGGGGCGGCCGACCCTGCCGGAGCAGGTTCAGTCGCTGATGCCTCCGGGTTGTTTGTAGTGGGAGATGACTCCCCCACTGGTGTCTGCGGCTGGTCTGGCACCTCACCAAAGGTACCCGTGGCGGGGTCCCATCCCTGAGGGGTGTCGGTGAACCTACCGTTCCAACCCTGGAACTTCACGTACACCGCTCCCAGTCCGATTGAGAGTCGGCGTCCGGCCTCCATCAGGGTCGGGATTTGGTCCACAGGGACGCCGACCACCAAGAACCATTGCTCAGCCTGCTTGTCGGCAAAGAGCAGCACCCAACTCTTAATGTCTACCCAGGGATTTTGGTAGCTGAGAGCGCGGCCAATATTGGTCGACTCTCCATATACCCCCTGCTCGTCTGGGATCAGGATGCCACATCTTATACGCTTTTCGATCTCCGACTGGCTCTTGACTACCAACGGGATGTTGATACGGAGAGAAAGGTCGGAGACTGTTTTCTTCAGCCAGGCTAAAATGTGGTCGTTACCGCACCACAGTTTCACGACGCCCCCGGCGACCAGCGGCTTGGCGTTGAACGTCGGTCCCGGAGTGTCTGGTTTGGGGGAGCAGGCCTCAAGGATAATCTGCCTCTGGATGGCAGCGAGTACCTGGTCCGATACCTCCCCGCTGAGGATCCCTGTGCGTTCGCAGGTAATCGCGACGTCCAGGGTTGCGCTGGCAGCTTGGGCGTAGCTTCTTTGAGGGACCCGTCTGGATTGATCAAGACGCGGCCGCTTATGCTCTCCCCGAGGTGTTGAAGTCTCGTTGAGAGCTCGCTTGGCCGCAGCCTGATCCTTCCAATCGGGTCGCTGTGTGCTGGAGTTACCTGCCTGATCCTTCGGAACACCGGTTGGCGGCTGACCGGGTGCAGGTCGGCTAGTGCCGGCCCCTACCTGCGACCGCTTTCCGGCGGCGAAGTTCAGCTGGCCGCTAGTCGGATTGACCGGCCTAGCGGCAGTGGCCTGTTTCTAACGACTGCCCTTACCTAGTAGCCTGCGTTGTTGTCGTCTCTCCGTCCTCGTCAATCTCTCCCTCTGCTTGCTCTGAGAAGAGGAAGCTGGTGGACCTGAGGGGTCAGTGCGGGGGCATCGGGCTTGTGGAGTGTTATTTTTACCCTTGCCCTTGCGTTTCTGCACTTGCCAGGCACGTGAGAACGCGTCCTCAGTGCAACCGATCGTCTCCGTCTGACCGGTGACGGCCGCCTGATGTGAGGTGGGTTGAGAGGATAGCGGAGAAGGAGGGTGTTTGTGAGGGCGCCCGGCGCCGGTGTTACCCGACTCCGGGGTCTGTATGGAGAGGGTCAGACCGGCAGTGGTATTAGTCGTCGCCTTGGTCTTTCCCTGAGTTTTAGAAGGGTCGGTACTGGTCCCAGTCAGCGCCGACGTCTTTTGTTTCTTTGGGACTTTTTGCGTTTGGTCTTGGCTGCGGTTCTCCCCACAACTGGACCAGCACCCGCGCTAGTACCTGCAGCGTTAACTGCAAGGACACTAGGGGCGAGGGAAGTGCAAGCACCTCCCTTGGGAGTCTCATTGGCTTTCGCCTCCACTCCGGTTGGTTGGTTGTTAACTGGCCTTAAATTATCCATGTTAAAGTTTATAAAAATTTCATCTCTCTGGCTTCCCACCCTCCATGGAGCCCGCACCTGGGAACGTCTCACTACAAACTAGCTCGAACGTTAGGACTACCAGAGAGATATAGGTGCGCAAGGCTGGCTTACAGTGCGACATCGGGTGCTTGATCGGGTTGGCGTAGAAGGTTCAAAGGGCCAAACCCCCTACGAACTGATCAACCCTCACTTACACCGTCAGCATGACCTTTACCTACCGCTTTGGCCGCTCAAACGACCTCCGCGGACCTCACGCACCTCGCCTGTGACCCTCTGACGGGACACCGTGGCCATTTCCCTACCCCTGGCTATTGGGTAGGGCCACCGTTTCGCTTGAAATCCAGACCAAAGGGGGCGTGTTGCCTTTCAGCTCAACCCCCCAGGACTCCTTCATCCCCGCTTACGGGGCTCAACTGCGCAGGTCCTAGCGCAGGTGACTGCTTACTCCTACTCGCCATCAGCTGATTTTAGTGATAGGCGGGCCCGCTGCCACCCAGTCACGGGGGGTCGCGGTTAGGAGTGGAAATTGGAATGGTGGAGGTGGAAGGAATGGGGATGAGGGTGGGATGGAGTGAGGAAGGAGTGTGAAATCCGGGGCAGGAAGCTGAAAGACGGGAATAAATGGGTTAAAAGGGAACTAGGCTAGGGATGCACTGGCGCCTGGTGGTTTTGTTGCGTCTGTTTCTTAAGGAATCAGACCATGAAACGGGGTGGCAACCTCGAGAAGGTACATCCGCCAGACTTGCCTTGAGGATCTACACGACTGTAGCGCTCTCCCTCAAGACCCCGCCACCCTACCACCTCAGAAGGAGGTGGCAGGGTAGGCCTGCATCTATACTACCAAGCAAAGCAAAGCAAAGCATGTCGTTGTGCAACTGCAAAAGCATAAATACAGACCCTCCCCTCGACATTTATTGGCTAGGGTAATGCACACCAGAAACTAGTCATGGACAGGAAAAATTAAATCAAAATGTAGGAATTATAAATATTTTATTTATGCAATATCCCAAACTTCTTCGAAGGCAGTACATAATTTAGCACAAGTCAAGGCAGCTGACAATGGATAATTACTGATTGATATAACATCTTCTGAGTAGTCTACTTCTACTTTACCATGAGCCATGGCACCAATAACGATGACTATTGGCTCATCTTTTGGGACTAACTCTCTACAGTTCTTCACAACTGTGGAACTGAAAGACATGGTCACTTTCCTCACACCAACAGGTAAATGTGATGTGACCGGGTTTTTTATAACTTTCAACAGTTTCATTGGGCCATCTGAAGCTCTTATCGCAAACTTATGAAGAAGTTGAACTGGAAAAAGAAATAAAATACATGTATCAATAGTCAGATGAGTATTTATGAACTAAATTCCAGAGAAACCACAAACAAAAAAATATTATGTTTGTTTATGCATTCTACCACAGATATTAGATATACCTAGATAACGCAAGTATCACGAACTGTATGAAAACCAAGCGTGCCATTTTTTTACTACTATGACGTCACAAGCTCGCGCTCTCGCTCACACTTACCCAGCCAGCAGTACAAAGGACTGAGCGTGAAAGGGGCGGCTTACGATTTGTAATCATAAGTTGGTGCAATTTTTGGCACGCGAAATAGTTACTCTTGTGTTATCTAGGTATATCTATATCTGTGCATTCTACTATAACAACAGCTTTTGTTTTTTTTACATGGAACCTACCCATTAAACCAGCAAATCTCTTAAAAGTCCGTGGTATTCTGGTTTGTGGGTTTATTTCTATTAGAACATTTTTCTCTGTGTGAATGTAGACTTGCAGTAAGCCAGCCCTGTTCAGAGGAGAGTCCATCAACATTAGAAGGGATTGATGAGTGATGTCAGGTCTACATGACCCAGGGTCTCTGTCATTCTTTCGTAGAATATTTGCATGATCATCACAGTTTAACAGCTCAAAGCTATTGCCAGTCTGAAATTAAAACAAGAAGTTTGAAGTTTTAAAACACACAAAAAATAGTTATAACCACTACGTTGATTTGAAGACTGATAATTTTATTATTATAGGTCTACCAGAATCTCATGGCTTAAAAATAGTGATTTTTGTATGGATTGACTGTGTTACAAAAATCAAAATGTTTTATTTTTTTATGCCATGAGATTCTGGTAGACCTTTAGTATGGCTATTTTGTTTACCTTCACTGTTTCCAGCTGAGCGTTTTCCAAAATAACCACGAGTCGTTTTTCTTGTTTTTTTATATGCGAAGTAACTAAATGTCTAGGTATCGGGTCAAATTCAAACTCATCATCTTTCGCTCCAAGTTTCCTTTTCTTTCCCATGATTCACAGGGTCTTTTTTACAAAAATAAAGAACAGAATTATAACTATTTTACGGCTGTTGTTTAAGATACTTCTGTGCAAAAAACAAGGACAGTCATAGAACGGAACAACGCATTTTATCGAAACAAGAAACAAGGTAAGCGCACGTGCTTTTGAGTTAGACAATAAAATTGACATGACAGTGACATTTCACATTGACAATTTGACAATAAATAAGGCTGACATTGACAGTGACAGATTTCATATATATGTTAGTTAAGGCGCTCCCATCATCCACTATAAGCACACCCCAATGATGGATCACTCCCGGAGTATTATGTTCTGTGATCACTCCTCGTTTCGGCTCGCTACGCGTCTCCGCTTGGGCGCACCTTGTGTTGCTCCGCATCGATGTCACTGCGGTGAAGCTGTCGGCAGTCTCGGACACCATGGCCTCCTCTGCTGCAGGAGCGCAGGTCGGCACGGTACGCAAGCATCAACGATATTATTGTTGAGTCCTTGTCACCGCCGGCGTACCAGCGGTGTTAGAACCCAACGGTTTGGTACGTGATGATGTGAAGAGACCAGACGGCATGACGTTGTTGACATCCAATGATATTATAAGTGTCCTTTTTACTTATAATATCATTGAATACATCTTTCTAAATTAGATTTCTACCATTAACTCTTTTCCCTAGGAGATTGATGGTTGGTGGTAGAAATCTAACTTAAAGAGATGTATTAGTGATTCTAATGATTATAATTCTCTAAATATGTACCTGATAATGTCGCGAATCATATTTTGATCAAGGTACAATCTAACACTGACCTGCAAATTGCAAAAAACGTAAGTAAATTTGAATTTCGCGGTCTATCCCTATCCATTTACCTTAGGCAAATTCCCTAGAATTCTGTGTCAAGCTCAACCAAATGGTGTTGATGCGAAGAGTGTGTTCCGGTTCATGGCCCTAATGTAATCCGTAGCAGTGTGTGTGTTTTAAGGTATGATGGGACTGTCATACATGTTGCGGTTATAAAAAACCCTAATTAAATAATAATAAAAAAAGGTACTCGACTGTGTACTGGAAGCACTGACCTCTGTTAAACAAGTACGCTGGACTAAATAAACTATACGAAATGACAGTTGTTTTTTGTGCCGATTCAAAGCGCCAACCAAAACCAAAATTAAAATAAATTTTAATAAAGTTGTGAATGTTCCATGTCGATAATTTTCTTCAGACAGTGGGTAATTTTAAATTTACTGTACTGTATACTTTAGCATTTTTACTTTAATTAAATACATTAAGTATTTAATTAAAGTAAAAATTATTTCAGATTTCCCACCGACTCAACTAAGCAGTTATGGCTCAGCCATAGTGGTTTTGAGGCTAAATAAGCCTATTCTCATATTTAAAGCTCACTGATCTGACCGTCATGCGCTATAACTTTACTAGGACACTATCCACTAGTTTATATAGCTTGCGATCTGACCGCGCCCTAATGAATTTTCAGTTAACCTTTGCAGCAATTATTCTATTCCTCAAAAATGAAGCATATTTAAAAATAGCTGGGTGTGATTTGATTTTTTTCTCATAAAAGTAATATTACTCTCAGTGGTTATAACGATCGATAAAGTTCATAAAAGTATTTTTTTTATCGAAGGATAATTATGTCTCATCTCTAATATTAGTTCCACGGACAAAATGGCGAAAATCAAATGTCTTCATTTTGTCATCGTTAGTATACTGTGACTGAAAGCCATTATTTTATTAATGAATTATGAGGACTGGCAATGTTTATATTATACTAAGTGACTAAGTCCATGCTGGCAATAATAGCAAAAAAATTGTCCACTTGTCAGTGTCATGTCATCAATTCAAAAGTCATTTTAGCAAGTGCCCCTCTCTACATAGTTATTGTACTCTGTGAAGTGCCCCCTCGCCCCTTCCTCTTGTTATCGAAATACAGTATCTGAGTGTCCTTAATATTTTCTCTTGTATCTTACTAATTGATTTTTGCGCTAAAACTGGTTTAAATACACGATCCCGTGCGTCTTCATGGCTAACGATAGAGAAGTTCTACGTGAAATATGGGATGGGAAATTGCCAATTTGTTTTCAACTAGCTCAAGAAGAAATTATGGAAATACAGCAACCTGATGCATTTTATGTGATGGTCCCTAGACTAAGCTACTTCCCTCTTGTAACAGACAAGGTTGGTTGAACCTAAAAAGGCGTGTTATGTAATATAAACCCTAGAGCTATGTTCACATAAAACTACTATATTTCGGTATTTTCAGATGAAAAGACACTTTTTGCGCTATATATCTCAAGAAAACGCTGATAGTGAAATGTGGTTGGATTATAATGGCCAGCCACTCAAATGGCACTACCCAATAGGCTTTCTCTATGATCTGTTTTGTGGCAACGACCCTCAACTACCGTGGCATTTAACTGTGCACTTCACCAAATTCCCTGAAGATGTGCTTCTCCATTGTATTAACAAGTAATAAGTTTATACAATATTATCAGTTACACAAATTATTTTATAAAAGACATTCTATTAAGTAGATGTTTTTTATTTTGGAATTTTCATGAATTATGTATGAATCTTTTCAGGGATGTAGTGGAAGCTCACTTTATGTCAACTGTGAAAGAGGCTGATGTTCTTAAACACAGAGGGCAAGTCATGTCCACTATGCAGAAAAAAGATCACAATCAGTTATGGCTTGGTTTACAAAATGGTAAGTAATACCCAGTTAAGAATTTATATGTATTGGGTTAAATATAATTAATGTTTTGCTGCTACTTTATCAAAAATGATTGTTTGTATGCCTTGCTTGGAAATGATGCTTTTTTCGTCCCATGAATGGGTATGTAGTACCACATAACCATTTATCTTATAAAATAATTATATACTTATGGAATATTTCCAAACTGACTCAATTCATTAACTATGTTTCAGACAAATTCGACCAGTTCTGGGCTATAAACAGGCGACTGATGGAATCACATGGAGACAATGAAGGTTTTAAGCACATTCCTATAAAGTTATACTCAGACGATGGAACTTGCAGTCAACGCCTAGTCAGTCCAAAGAACAATGATGGCAGTAGGAAGACATTACAACAGATGGTTGCTGAGCTGTATCCTGATAAACATGATGGTTTGTACAATTCATTTTAACCACATTAATGAAGCTGTACAGAATATTAAGAAACTCACATGCAAAAATTTTTTTTTGGAAATTAATATTATACCCTCTTAATTTCCAGTACAACTGAGAACACATGGGGTAATTATTCCTTCAGACACACCGCTGCAATGGCTTTCTGAGCACATGAGTTATCCAGACAACTTCTTACATTTATGTGTATTTTAAAACTACTATGAGGTAAAGTGTGATGCCTTGTAAACAATGCAATTTAATCAAAGACAATGCAATATTTAATCATTTAATTGCAAGAGTTCACTTTCAGTGATTATAAAAAACACAATTTACACATAGACAGAACATTCCTTATTTATTATTTCTTGCAAACAAACATTTAACAAGCTGAGGTATTATTCATTCATTAGTATGTATCTATGTAAATTAATTGAAATAAAGTTAGGTAATCAGTGCATGGCAACTTTTTTTAAAAATAAATAAATAATACATGATTTTTCCCAAATGAAGAAACAGTTTAATCACCAAATAGAATTTGTATCATGATAATCAAACAGACTGAATACACATTAAAATGCTGCTCTTTTTTGACATCTTACGAAATAACAATTACTTTGTACAAACAAGGTTTAAAGCTAAATAAACTCAACAAATAATAATATCAGTTGAAAATATCACAAGGTTGCCCTTAAACTAGAGATTCATTACAACTCTATCTTCTGTTTATTCTTTTGAATGATGTAAGGAATGTGTCTTGTAAATCGCTTGCATCCATTGTTAGCAAATATAGGCTGGTCTTCGTTTGGCCCATATGTTATAACAGATAAAGCTTCCCTGTAAAAGATGGGAATTAAAAATAATGTAATTTTAAGCTTAATAATTTTATTGTAAATAAAATATATTTAAATTATAACTGTGTTTTATAATATAACTAGCAACTCCCCGCGGTTTCACCCGCATAAGTTTCGATCCCGTGGAAATATCGGGATAAAAATTATTCTATGTTCTTTCCTGGGACTCGAAACTATCTCTATAACAAATTTCATCTAAATCGGTTCAGCGGTTAAAGCGTGAAGAGATAACAGACAAACAGACAGTTTCATCCTTGTGTAGACTGAGACTCAGCCACTGCTGCAGTCCAGTATTCATGAATAAGATTCATTTTCGTGACAGTTCCCTGTGCGAATGCGGTTTTGAAGATGGTACTCTGGATCATATTATATTTTTATGTTCTTCAAATTCCCAATCTTTTGATTTGAACCATAAGGTTCCCAAAATTAAAATCATACTTCCTACTAACTTCCATTCTCTCTTAGCTAACTTTTCCCCTAAACTAATACAAGTCCTATCAAATTTTTTAAATGACAAAGATAAAAATGTAGCTTGGTGTGTAATAATAATTATAATTGTAAATATCAGTGTTGTTTTATAGTAGAGTAATAATTAGTATTTTATGTATTTAAAAAATCATGCTTGTATTGTCTTTTCAGCTATTAACATTAACAATTATTAACTACCACAAAGTGCAATGTTTGACGGCTCATCTTGCTGTACTGCTGTCACTACATGACGCTGGCAGAATAGTCGACATAGGCTTAGTTGCGAAAAAGAAAAAACACACTTTCACATTTATAATATTAGTATGGATACTGTAAAGTGGTTTTTACATAAAACATAATTTGTATTGAAAAGGAGTGCAATGTCCTTCAGTAATTATTCAGAGTACTTACGCCATCATTTCCTTGGTAGGATGATAAACAGCATGTGAACGAAATTCGGCCAAGGCACACATTTCTACATGTTGCTGCTCCAATGGTAAAAATGGCACATAGTGATCAATCAAATGATTTGCTATTGCAGCTGCCTTCTCAAACCCTCCTGAAACATTTATTTATTTATAAATTTTTCCTCTTACATCAGGTTACTATCTTTACAGATGAAACTATTTTTTTTATTCCTAAACTTTTCTCAAGTAGGTTAGTATATGACTGGTGGGGTGTTCAGTCAGCTATAAAAAAAAATCTGTTACAGTTTAGATTGAGAAAACAGTTATAGTAAGTAAAAAGTATAGTTAATAGGCATTTGAAAAATAACTTCAAAGTACAAATAGGAAATTTGTGAAACATGGCAGGAACCTGAATTTAGTACCGGTACTTGTTAGATGGAGTACCGGTAGTCAGGTACCAAAATGGCGAGGACCACTAAGTACCAGTACAGAACCTGCACTTTTAGTAACAGTTTTAAAACTTCTTACTGACTGAATGACATTTATACACAATTGGAAATGTAAAGCAAAATTGTAAAATAAAAAAAACCTTGGAAATATGCTGTCCTCCTTATGATTGGCTCAAAATCATGAAATTCAACCTCACTCCTCTTTGCACCTTGCTCATACAGATCTAACAGTTTTGAAGCTATTTCTTGACCTCCAATATTTGATATGAATATAAATATACTATCTCTACAATGAAAGAGAAAACATTGATATTATAATTATGTTATAAAAACAGTAAACAAATACAATTTTTCATAATGGCAATTTTTTTTTCTCCGTCAAAGTTTATTGAGAGAGGACCTTCATGAATGCTATTTTAACACTATTTGATTATAACACTTACCTATAATCAATACCATCTACAGCATGGTGATGATCAAGCATTGGTTTTATGGTGTCCAACACTGAAGGACACATATCATGGATTTCATCAAAAATAATGAGTGACCTTGGACATTTTCTTACAATATTATTTAAAGTTGCCACCAAATCTTCCTGAAAAGTAAAATAGGTTCATATTGAAGAGTTTACCAATATTAATAGCAATAATGCAAATACAGCTTTGTGGTTTTAATTAAAAAGATTAATAGAAATATATGTAGAGTCAATTGAAACTGCAAACATCCTCCGCATTGGGTGTAATGTGGGCGTGAGTCAAGAAAGGAAGATTTAAATACAGTATTTGTAATTCAAAAGTAATAGTATTAGTAAGTAATAGTAAGAGGATAACGAGCAGGTGTTGATTGAATAATAATATCAAGTTCTTATAAATACACTTACTTTTTTCTGCTGTAAGTTAGAACAGTCAAAATCTTTCTTCCCCATAAACAGCTTCACATATTTGCTGTGCATACCTTTAGCATAAAGTGCTTCAGCAATCATAGTAGCTGCATAGTTTTTACCAACACCTGGCCAGCCATGGAGGCTTATGACAAGAGCCTTTTTGTTTCTTTTGTTTTCATCATGTACAGCCTCTTTGTGTGCATGCATTATGTTAACTAATTCATCAACCAACGGTTGCCCAAACATTCTTTGTGATAATGATAATTTTAACTCTGTAAAAAATAGTTAGGTCAGAAGGTCATCTTTGGTTTAATTTCTTAAACTTTTACTTCACTGAACTATTCTATTCTTCTATTACTTATTTTATTTTTATTCTATTCTTTTTCTATTAATAAACTATATTTTAATATTTATGAGAATTTAAATCAGAATGGGCATTAGAATTTAATGACATGATTTAAATTACTCCAGTGTACGACAGCCAGATTAATTATGATTTATACTCACTATTTATATCGAAAGGCACATGCTGATCATTACAACATTCCGCATACCGACAATAAGTGTTATCTTTTATCGTATTCCACTTGTACCAGCCAGCGCCCGCCACTGCACCAAGTATGGATAATGTAATGAATTCCGACAAGGCACATTGGAATAACAATAATAAAAATGGTAAAACGATGAAGTAATTTCTAAATAACATTTTGAACCACTGAGTTTTTGACAGGCGGGAATGTTGAGTAAACACGTAATTTTTACACGATCAGTTTACTAAGTATTTCAACCACGATGATTTGATATTGTTCATTTTAGAGCGATTTTATTCTACTCAATATCAATTCAATTTCAAAGCTCGCATCAATGCATCAATTTCTGTAAGTTGATTGTGTTTTGTGATAAAATAGAATTTGGCCGCTTTCCGAATTAGCTATATTCGCTCACAGCGATCACATCATCTCACATGCGTTCCGATTTAGATATTACTATTTAGACAGCTGAGAGCTACAATTTTATTAGGAACGCTCGTGAACGCGCTCCAGTGCTTACTCAATCTAAAAAAGATATTATTACAGTATTTCTTTGTATAAACACCACATTTTTTCTTCAGTTCTTCTTCTTTGGTTAGGTGGCGACTGTCAGCCAGAAGCACAATTTCGAAAATGCCAGGTTAGTTTTATTTTAAGATGATGCAACTCAAAACAAACACTGACATATCATCACACACGCGCTGTCAGCTTTGACAGCGCTCACGGTGATATTATTCTAGGGCATGTTGGCGTTATCGCAAAATGGCGCATGTCATGACGTCATCTATAACGATTCACGGGACATCGTTATCGCGCTCACGCTAATTCGGTACGGGTTTAAGCACGCTCACATCGATTATATGATATCCCAACTCGGAACGCAGGGCATGCCTTAGAATAATATCACCGTAGCGCTGTAAAAAATGACAGTGTGTGTGTGACGATGTGTCAGTGTGTGTTTTGTTTTGAGTTGCATCAAAACATCAAAACTAACAAGACATTTTCGAGATTGTGCTTCTGGCTGACAGTCGCCACCTAACCAAAGAAAAAGAAATGTGATGTTTATACAAAGAAATACTGTAATAATATCGTTTTTACATTGAGTAAACACACAACACTGTGACAGCGTTCACGAGCGTTCCGAATTGTTGATGTTGACAACTCTCAGTTGTCATAATCGTAATATCTATCCCTGCGTTCCGAGCTGGGAAATAATCGATTTGAGCGTGCTTAAACCCGTACCGAATTAGTGTGAACGCGATAACGATGTCCCGTGAATCGTCATAGATGACGTCATGACAAGCGCCATCTTGCGATAACACCGACCATGCCCTAGAATAATATCACCGTGAGTGAGCGCTGTCAAAAATGATTGTGTGAGGATGTCTCAGTGTGTTTTGTTTTGATTTGCATCGTATCATAAAGTTAAACTAACGTGGCATTTTCGAAATTGTGCTTCTGGCTGACAGTCGCCACCTAACCAAAGGAAAACAAGTGTGGCATTTATACAAAGAAATACTGTAATAATATCGTTTTTACATTCAGTAAGCACTGTGAGCGCGTTCACGGGCGTTCCGAATTGTTGACAGCTCTCAGCTGTCATAATCGTAATATCTAAATCGGAACGCATGTGAGATACCCTGCGTTCCGAGTTGGGAAATAATCGATTTGTGCGTGCTTACCCGTACCGAATTAGCGTGAGCGTGATAACGATGTCCCGTGAATTGTCTTAGATGACGTCATGACATGCGCCATCTTGCGATAACACCGACCATGCTTTAGAATAATATCACCGTGAGCGCTGTCAAAAATGACAGTGCGTGTGAGGATGTGTGATGTGTCAGTGTGTTTTGTTTTGCATCATCTTTAAATTAAGCTAACGTGGCATTTTCGAAATTGTGCTTCTGGCTGACAGTCGCCACTTAACCAAAGAAGAAGAACTGAAGAAGAAACGTGGTGTTTATACAAGGAAATACTGTAATAATATCGTTTTTACATTGAGTAAGAACTGTGAGCGCGTTCCGAATTGTTGACAGCTGACATAATCGTAATATCTAAATCGGAACGCATGTGAAATGATGGGAGCGCTGTGACTCTGTTGAGAATCTGTCCAGCTGAGAATCTGGATGCTACGGAGCGTTGTGAGCGATTATAGCTAATTCGGAATGCGGCCATGATGTGAGCGCTCGCTGTGAGCGATTATAACTAATTCGGAATGCTTCCTAAGAATGACATTGACAAATATAAATTTTCAGCGGTGTTTGTTTTGTTTGCTTTTTTTAGGCACTTTCGATAATATTAAACTCTTTGTTCGTGCTTCTTACCCTATGATACAATAAACTGCTCCTAACCACAGAAACTTAAATTATGCTCTTAACTTAATTAAAGGCAACAAAGCATTTATATTGAGTGCAGTTTTCAGTTTAACTTATCACGCAAGACTAGGAAATTCAGGAATCACAGAATGGCAATGACTAAATATAAGGTTGAGTCTGGAGTGCAACTGCTAGCAAGACTGATTAAGAAACCAGTTGTTGAAAACTTTTACTCAAATTTATTCCAACCTGGATTAAAAAATGATGATGTTGTTGAAATATTTGGTAATAATACTTCTCCTCTATTGATTGATTTTATATGTGAAGCATTATTACCTAGCAGGTCTAATGCAGAACCATTAGGTGTCCTAGTGTTTAACACAGTCGGACAATTAAACTACAAAGAACTGATCAATGCATTGAAAAGAAAGATAATATCAGTGAATACAAATATTGATTGTGATGCTGAAATGGACACTATTCTTCATAGAACTCTCAAAAATTTGTTTATACTAGATGTTTATGATACAACACAATTCTATACAACTATTCATAATTTAGACAACATATTAGCACATCATCAAAATATTTCATTGCTAATTTTTGATACTCTAACAGCATTCTATTGGTCAGAACAAGGATTCAAAATAACAAAGATGGATTTATATATGAAAAATTTACTTAGAATGATACAAAAAGTTTCTAAAGAATATAAAGTAATATTAATCTATACAAGACCAGGATATTTCAGTTCAAGCAAAGATTCAGGTAATATTGGTGAAGTCAAAATTACAGAAGCAGTTAAATTCAAAGTTCAGTTAATAGATAATAATAGCACAGGGGCTTGTGAAGTAAATGTAAGATCAATTGATTTATATTATAAGAAATATATGAGTATAATAGACTATGAAATAAATTGGCAGTGAATATGAAATTTCTTGTATTATTTTTATCCAATTTTACTTATAATTAGATAAAAGGTTTAGATTACTTACAAATAATATATTCATATTGTTGCTCATTGTGCGTTTGACATAATAATAATGTGCATAGATATGAGCATAGAAAATTTTTCTACCACCTTTAAAGTAGGACTTTTATTGTTTATGGAATGTCCAAATATTTTTATGGTTTTATACAAAAAAGTTTAAAAGTCTATTCGCTGACTTATACAACAACATAATTGCTTCAAGTATCTAACAGTGGTGTAAAATCAATAAATGTAATATTCTTTTAATCTATATTCAAACCCTTAAATCTTTCTATGATGGAGAAATATTATTTATCAAATCTAATTTGTTCAATAATCCTTAACTTAAAAGAAAAATGTAAATGTATACTACTGTAAGAGATCGCAAGAGGAGATTCAGAAAAATCTATAAAAAGATGCTTACTCACTAGGGGTATACAATAAAACTTATCACATCAGTAAATAAATCACATACATAAAGGCGGCAAGACCATGACTAAAATAATTAAGATTTTCCCATTTACTTATAGTATGGAAGTAGGAGTAACCTGATTCTTGTACTGAAAATGATGCTTCAAACATCACACCTAAATAAGCAAGGTGAATACTAGTAATTATAGAAAATATGGTGTTTGTGAGTATAGCCAGCATACTGTTCTTCTTATACTTGTGTTCACATTGTTTACTGCAAAGATTTGCTAAACAACAAACCTCCAGGGTTGAGGCTACTTTGTTACGTAAGTTGTACTCAACATACGAGAATGTACCTATACTGAGAAGAACTGCCGAAAATTGGAAATTCAATCCATGAAGCAATGATGACACAGCATAAGTAATAAATATGGCTGTAAATTGACCATATGGTTGGCAAGTCTTAAAAACATAGTTTTTCAACCACTGATGCATGGGAATATTCCAATAAATCACTACTTGGACTAGAGATCTTGGCAATTCAATGAAAAATGGTTTTGTGACATGAACCTCAGAGTGACAATCATTTGTAAGTCCAAATCCGGCACTTATCATTGATACAATAGACATACTTGACACAAAATAGTGTGACATTCTAAAAGCTTGTGCATCTCTATATGCTATTAACCATTTAGGCATTTCATCATCAATATACCAAGGTACAATACAGTTGGATAAAACCAAGAATACCATAGACAAAAAGAGATTAATCACAATAATTTTTATCCATCTTTTAGACAAGAACTTAACTTCAAGGTATTGATTGTAACTGTGATATGATATCCATGGGCCTAAAATACAATTAGCTGGACAAAGTATGTACCCTCCAAATTCAACAGGGTTAAGCATTCTTTTGAATAAATCTCTGTCTAGTTCAATAGCTACAGAAATTATCTTCATAGCTGCTATCATCTGGATGCCTCTTATTTGTTGCCACATTTTTGGATTAAGTACATAAAGTTCGCATAATAACAAGAATGCAATAACAGATATGGACATTAACAGTCCTCTCCATTTTTTTGTAACAAAAGATGCTAATATCACAAATATGTAAGCGCCAGTGGTTAGTCCCACAGTCCAAATAAATGGGGGTCCAATATTATGATATAATAGAAAACTTCCAATAACTAAACTTAAACTATGGCGAACGTTATGAGGCAGCGGTACAAACTGTATGATGAGGCGCAGAGTAACATTTGCAATAATTAAATCCTTGGCAAATCGGAGTCCTTCATATAGAGTGGGCTCACCACATAATGATATGTAGGTCCAAGCAGTTTCAGTGTATTCTTCTTCTTCATCCATGTTTTACCGCCGGTATCAAACCGGTTTCTTTGTAAGTGTATGCTACTTTCTCATGGTACGAGTTTTAAAATAATTCCTTATTTCTTTTTGTTGTTTATCGATTACTACACCGTTGAATATATGAAAACCAGAGCTTGAGATTTCAAATTTGTTCTACACATTTTTGTAGTGCATTCGATTTTCGATTATTTATTGATATGTCAAGTCAACGAAACGTCAATATTGACAGTAGTGAAAACATGGAATTATTATGTACTACGTACAACTGGAAGGCTTACTGGTAAATTCCTGTCAAATAAAATTGAACTCTACTTGTAAAATAATATCGTTGTTTTTAGAATATCCAAATACACAGTAAAAAACGGGCTGGAGAGAGAACAATTTAAGCTTCGTTTTGTCTTTCGCACGATTGCCATGTAAAATATTTGATTCCTTTAGTAGAATAAGATTGTGTAAAAATGAAAATTAAAACGAACATATTTGTATAATATGATACACTTATGTGAGTACCGCATATGTACTAAAACGAATTACTTTCGCTTACAGGTTTTCTTATTAAGAACAAAAATATTTCTCACAATAGCACCGTAGGTAATTAGTAAATATTATAAATTTATTACTAGCAATACTGGTAAATGCGGTTGTCATGTCAGCTGATGTAATTTAATGACAAGGAAAAGGACGGACGGGTAAAGTTTTGAAACGTAGACAGAGAAACTAATAGACGCAGTGACAATTCCTTTCTCGCTTACACAAGAAAGAGAGCGAAAATTACACTACGAATGTTTTAGACAGAGATACAATTATCAATTTTTTTGTCCCTTACCGTGTAACCGGTTTATTCAAGGTCAGCAACTCAAATTGCGAAACTAACTTTGACACTTCATGCCCTCATTGTGTTTGATGTTCAAGTTTTGCTTATTTTTATGTTATATTACGATTCTAATCCAGTGAGAAAACAAAGAAATTATCCGTATATCACATCGACGATTCTACAATGGTGCGTTGTCGTGTTTTATTTCATGTAAAAGCGATAGTGAGAAGAAAATTGCCGGTGTGTCTTTTCACGCGTAAGTACGACTGTTTTGTCCCTAAATGTAGTTTCTTAGTGATCATTATTTATTCCATAGCATGACGGAACGATATGTTTCATTAAAACTCTAAACTTAATAGGATTTTGTCGAGTTTTTATCATTCATAACCTATAATTAATATCATGTAAGTGTTGCCAGCGTCTGCTAAAAAATGCCCCGAGTCTCGATAAAAAGTATTGACTCGACAATTTAATGTAAACAAAAAAATATGAAATCCAATAATAGCATAGTATCTTTTAGGGGAAACTTCTTAATCTATAAATATATTATATTATTTTAATTTATTCTTTCTCCTATTTGTGATCGAATAAGAATGACACATAATTATGTCGTTACAGAATAACTGAACTACCTGTGAGTATTAATAATATAGCTAAGTTTATCGTTAGTTTTCCAGACGATCCAGACCTTCGTATAAAATGGATCCAAGCAACTGGAAGAAAAGATTGGACACCCACAAAATATTGCAAAATATGTAGCAATCATTTCCCAGAAAATTTACTAAAAAAAAAGAAAACAGTTCTGCATTCTGACGCAGTAAGTACCAAATGCGGTAAGAATTTATTATAATTTTACTTTTTTCAGAAGATATTTCATAACTTTATGATTTACGTTGCAGATACAAGTTGTTGAAAGCGATAACTCAACAATATCAAAGTCAGCGTCAGTGTCAAAAATACAAGAGCCAAAAAAGTCCCTCAAGGTATTCTATTGACAACATTATTTGACATTCTGCTTAAATTCATAATATGCGTTCAACAGCGAGTCCACAGGTTAAAAATAATTATTAATAATTTGATTGAATGTTTTAGATTTCAACACCTGAGGCGAGTGCTGTTCCAGTACAAGTTAACAAAACAGCTATCAGATCCCTAAGAAAAAGTAAGAAATATGTTCACAAAATTAAAATTGTTTCGCAATCAATAATTTGTTTTTTTTTTGTTTGGAGTGTTTAGTATCTAAATTGTATAAAAAGTCAAAATTAATAAATCTTGTGTTTTAATTAAATCCTTAAAATAATTTACCCTATTCCATCTAGCATTCCAAAAACAGGGGAATGTAGTTTTTATGGCAACATTATACGCACACATTGAAAAACTATCTCTGTCTCGACCGCGGTTACAGAGTCCCTTCGTCTATTAGTTTCTCTGTCTACGTTTTGAAACCTCTCTTTCGGCTCGCGTTTATAATCTGAGTGAACCTTCCAGTTGTACGTAGTACATAATAATTCCATGAGTGAAAAGAACTGTATTCCACTAACCTTGCTTTGCTCACTTCAGATGTCGCTACTACTGCGTGTCTAAGTTAAATGACGAAAACTCACAGCTCTCTGAAAAAAAGGTACGCGTGTGTGAATTAAAATCTGAAAAGTTTTAGAGAGATGTTAATTCCTCAGGACAGGAAGGTCATCCACGAGTTGGTTTTCGACTTCGATCAGGTTAATCTTGTCGTACGCCTCCAGTCTTTAACAAAAAGAACTTGAAGTCAACAACCAAAGAATAACTTAGCAAATGTTTATTTTTTATTTACTTTTCCACTACAGCTACTTTTTTATTACTGTTAGATGCTTTCCTATTCCCTATCGCTTTAAGGTGAATGGGTAGTTGAGACCATTATCACTTTTCCATAAGAGATTGGTGGTTGGTGGTAGAAATCTAACTTAGAAAGATATATTAATGATTCTAATGATTACAATTCTCTAAATATGTACCTGTTATTGTCGCGAATCATATTTTGATCCCGATACAATCTGACACTGACCAGCAAATTGCAAAAAACGTAAGAAAATTTGAATTTTGCGGGCTACCTTAGCGCTTCCCCTTAAATATTTATCTTATTTCCGTTTCATTTGTGATCGACACGAACGTAACCATAACAAAACAATGGCGGTTTGTAGACAGGCAGCAATGCCGCCACCTATGATAAGCTTTCAGTTTTTAACCCCATTACAAAAAATGATTAGCATTAGATGACGATCCATAGTATACTATAATGTCTATAATAATATAAATGTGAAAGTGTGTCTGTCTGTCTTCCTGCCTACCTCTTTACGCTTAAACTGCTGAACCGATTTAAATGAAATTATGTATAGAGATTAGAGATAGTTTGACTGCCGGGAAAGGACATAGGATAGTTTTTATCCTGATATTCCCACGGGATCGAAACTTATGCGGGTGAAACCGCGGGGCGCAGCTGGTAGATTATAAATAAACTGATAAAATTATAGTGTTGTTTACATAAATGATTTTATAGAATACAACTACAGTCTACAACATATTATTACTATTTTCTATGGTGTCTATGGACAGCGTTTATTGTCACCACTGACCTCTATAATACAAGTTGTATTATAGAGGTCAGTGATTGACACGCAGACAGAAGCTTCACCACAGTTCTACCTGCACAAGCTTCTCGCATGAAAAAACTGTACCTACAGTACGGCATTACCACATGGCACAGATAAGTATGCGCAAGCCACATTCTTCATTCTTGTCGAAATTGTCGGCGTGGAAACAATGTTTCCCAATGAAGGGCTTATCATTTTTTCGTAGGCTTTTTATTTCGGTCGGATTAATTCAATTTAATTTTCCAGAGAGCAGGCAGAGATTTGTATATACTTACTTGTTAATTCAGACAAGAACTCGTGATTGTCCGTACGCAAATCTGCCATTTTTGAGTGACTGACTGACGACCACGTACCCCACCGAAGGACGACTAGCCCATAGCCTCGACTGCGACCTGCGTAAACGATGAACTCCCAACCACATGGGGGCTTGCGCAGGCAAAATTTCAAGCAAGTCGAAAAGTGCGCAGGCCACGCTGTGAGGTTGGCGCGCGATACAGTCTTACTAACGCACGGTGTTCCGTGTACAAACCGACCGGCGCTGGCAGAACTGTGGTGAAGCTTGCGCGTGTAATAGGCTCATTACGGTATCGTTAGCGGGTCCAATTTTTCATTAAGCTGTAAATATTGAAGGATAAATTATTATTGAAATTTTATTTCGGACAGTTATAAGATCCATAACTTGTTAGTAACAGTTTTGCACATAAAATACTATTGTTAGTAACTTAAACAAAATGCGAACGAATGCGAAGACCACCCAACAACTCGACACCCAGAAACTATAGAACAAGTCTTCGCACAAATTGCCTTATTACGACGGAGGAAGTATCGGCCGCCACAGCCTTCAGGATGCTATTGCGACTGCCTCTTATTCTCCTCAGTAGTGAGACCGTTTTTTTTCGGATAACATGAAATCCATCGGTGTGGGTTACCGCGAACATTTCTGAGGCACTGCAAAAACGAGGCAGTCGCAACAGCATCCTAAAAACATTATTATATTGGTGGCGCAGGACATCCAGCGACCTTTTCGAGTAGTTGGCCCAAAGACTACAGCTATAAAAACTGACAATAAGCTTTAAAAAGCGTAATCTTTACATGGTCAGTACGTCGAGCATATCTTCGTGCCAACATATTACCCCTGAGCGCTAGAGCCCTGCGCGGTCTCAATGTCACCATGACATGATCACTGAATGAGGTCGTCGATAAGAAAATGCCCAAGATATTTAAACCTTGTGAAGTTGTGACTCTACGTATTGGCGTACCGTTTATGACAAGTTCGAGGGCATTTTCCCGGAGCTTACCAGAGCGACCCCAAAGACAATATATTCACATTTTTTGGGATTATAGACCAGTCCTTGTGCAGTAGCGTAGGTCACACATACTTTAAGCAGCTCCACAATAGCCCCCGGCTACGGGCCCAGCAGCACCATGTCGTGCGCATAACTGACGTTTTTACCCTGCATCCGACACGCATTCTGCTGAGCTCTATGAGGTCTAACATGGTTCGTCTAGCTACGATACCAAAACTGCAATATACTGAGCAGTTCCTCCGGTATACCCCTACTCCTCAATTTACTCCAAAGCACATCATAAAAAACGAGATTGAAAGCCTTGGAGAGATCAAGGAAGCAGGCGTACACCGGCGTTTGAAAAGTTTTGTCAAAAGTATTTAGTCGTCCTAAAAAACCAGGCTTTGTCCCTTACAACATTTGAAATATCCACTGTCGACATGATTTACCAGTTTACAATATGCTATTATTACTATGGTGTGTGTCCACTGACCCAAAGACTACAATATAATGCATAATACAAGTACGCTGGACTGCATACTATCGATGACAGAATGAAGCCACTTCATTTTCGCCATTTTGGCGCTGATAGCAACGTGAAGGGTCCGTGGAACTAATATTAGAGATATCCTTCGATCACTGACCTCTATAATACAAGTACGCTGGACTGCATACTAGGTAATACCGACTGGTTTCTGCAACTCCACGTCAATGCGCGTATTTTGCGTACGGGACCGTAAGAAATATGTACTTACAGAATTATAATCATTATAGTCGTCAACACAACTATCTAAGACCAAGTAATCCCACTGAATGACTATTTCATGAAATCTTGCTCAACAGGTTGTATTACTGGTCCTAATGATTATAATTCTGTAAATACTTATTTGTTACGGTCGCGTATCATATTTTAATCAACGTATGTACAACTTATTACTGACTAGCAAATTGCAAAAAACCTAAGAAAATTTGAATTTCGCGGGCTACCTTAGCGCTTCCCCTTAAATACTCTAAAGCCAATCCGGACGAGAGTTGCTTTTTGTCTTATTGTATACAAGTCAAAAGAAGTTTAGAATACAAGTATTTAATAATTCCATAGGCAGCTATTAAAAAACGTGAATTTTGGAATCTGTGTTGGCTTGCCAACATTTTTTGGGGTATCATTTCACTCTGTGGTGGTAACTTCTCTTCATAGTAAAAGTACTCTGTGCTTCTTTTCTTAGTCTGTGGTGGTGGTAAAGTTGCATTGATTGTGGATTGGGTTGTTGTATTATTTTATTTTACTGTTTTAAATGGAAAAATCTCGTCACATTGCTCACTGCTCAGAGGGACAGGTGTGATATTTTCATTTATATCCAACGTGTGAGAACTACGGAATTGTGCACTAAAGTACTGTGAAATTGACATTAGCTTTTCTCTGAACACAGAGTTGGCGTGTGTAACTGTTTGGTATAAATCAATTTGATATGTGCATTCAGTGATAATTGTTTTGAAAAGATGGCTAGTCCGTCACCCCAGAATAGCCCAATGCCGCCGCCGCAGGCGCCGAGCCCTATGGGTCCACCAACTCAGAGTCCGGCTCCGCCGCAGTCTCCGCACAGTCCTTACAACCAGCAGCATGTCAACGGACCGCCACCGTCGCATCCTTCTGGTGGCGGACAGCCTCCGATGCCCAATCATATGTCGCCGTCAGGTCCGGGGCATCCTATCGCGTCAAACTCTAATGGCCCCCCTGGTGTGCCTCAACAACATCCTGGCATGCCCCCAAGTGGTCATCAATTGCCCCCACACATGGTGGGCCCCCATATGCCAGGGCCACCCGGTCATCCAATAGGCCCAGGAGGTGGTCACCCACCTGGACCAAACGGTCACCCTGGTGCACCGCAACATCCTAACATGCCTGGGCAAGGTCCACCGCATGGTTACATGCAGCATCAAATTGGACATATGCCACCTGGACAGGTAAATAATAATAATTTATTTTATAGGTAATTATGTAATTTTGTCTAGTTTATATTGTCAATAGCTCCGGCAACAGCTTCTATGGTCTAATATTTGACCACACAAGCCATTCTTATAGATCAGAATATTCTCACTGTCATCCTATCTTTGGGGAGAGATCAATTCTTTTATTGTCATACTGTTCTAAAAGAAGGCCCTCAATCACTCCACTAGCTATACAGTATCTTGTTTTTCAAAGCATTAAGTTATTAGAAAGAAAGAAAATATGTTTATTGCGGTGAACATGATGCAGAGAAACAACACAAATACAAAAAAAAATATTGGGGGATAATATTATATGTCATATCCACGCAAAACAGTCATTGCTTAGTATAAATGCTAAGACCCTATGTGAGACAGAACCCAGCGCTGGTTTTCAGTGACAGCTAGCATAGACTTGATGTCATCAACTGGTGCAACATTACATAAAAAAAAGAAATACAATAAATATACAATGCCTAGTTCTAAATGTCGGTATAAACATGAAAGCTTTACCACAGCCAATGACAATGAATTTATTTTGATGTTTCTTTTTTTATTTACTTATTTCTGGATAAAAAACAGGAGTACGATTAAATATTATAAAGTTAACTACTAATTAAATAAAGTACTTATCATACTACCAACAACATTATCCACCTATTACTAATATGTTGATGCTACGTGAGAAAAAATAAAATAAAAACAGATACATGAGTGCAAGATAAATGACTGAATGAATGCTTTTTAGTAAGGATGTTTATGGGATAGAAAGACAGAAGAAAAGATTAAAAATATCAATGCTTTCGAATCTAGTGTTGTAGGAATCCACAAGTTGACGCAGAAGAGCGCGAAAGCCAGCATTAGAGTTACAGACTTGCCTAATATTAATAGATAGTAAGCGGTATGGACGCACTTGTCTACGCACAACTGTCCTCGGAACGATGTAACAAAGTTTATTTATTAAGTCTGAACAATCATATTTGTTATGGACAATACCATGTAGAAACATTGCTCTTCTGGATTCTAGGGTTAACAGTTTATAATTCTTAAGCAACGCATCATATGATCCGTGGCTGTGATAGCATCTGTAATGCAGAGCTCTTAGGAATTTGCGTTGAACAGTCTCTCGACTGTCCCGAATCGAGTCAATGTATTTTGCGTAATAGGGATTCCATGCGATAGTAGCAAACTCCAGACAAGGCCTAATCAGCAATATATATAAGTATCTATAGGTTGATGGATGCTTGAAATCTTTGCTGTTGCGCATAACAAAACCGTACATTTTAAGGGCTTTGTTGATAATGTTGTTTACATGGACGTCAAAGTGAAGTTTCGAGTCTAGAACCACACCGAGGTCACGCAAAGAGTATACTTTTTTTAATTGTGTATTTAGCAAATGATAGCTGTAAGTGTGCTGCTTTTTGTTTTTAGTGAATGTAATCAATCTCAAACTCAAACTCAAAGCATTTATTTCAATTAAACCTTTAACAGGCACTTTTGAATTGTCAAGAAGTCGGTCAGTCAGAAAATATGAAGCTAGTTGCCCATTCCAAAGCGTAGGTACCTATGGAGAAGAACGGGCAAGAAACTCCATGGACACTCTTTTTAAATTACATTTTACAAAAATATTTGTTACATCATTACTTTTGAATTTATGATTATACATATAATGTGAGAACGATGTAAAAAATAAAAAAGATGTCCGCGTTAAAAGCGTCCAGAATACAACAAATAGTAATAAAACAACAATCCAAAATTAAAACAATTAAAATAAGCCTAGGCGGCTAAGTGATGACCAGCCCCAACTGACGGCGCCCGTTCACGAACATGACGTATATATCAGCATCATTCAATCGAATTGCATTTGGATAAGCTCAATGAGAGTTTGTTTAAGGTGCAGTAGTTAGACAGCCGATCCAAGTCACTTTGAAACATCAAACAGTCATCAATACTTTTTATAGTTTTGTAGACTTTCAAGTCATCCGCGTATAGTAAAAAGTTCGAATGATTAAAACAAGCGCTAATATCATTTATAAACAACGTAAATAGTAAAGGGCCCAAAATTGAGCCCTGAGGAACCGCGGATGTGACGGTAATCAGCTCTGATTGAAATCCGTTTATAACAACTTTTTGAGTACGGTTTGTTATGTAAGAGGTGAACCATCGCAATAGATTTCCGCGAATACCATTAAAGGCAATTTTTCGTAAAAGTAATTCGTGATCCACCCTGTCAAAAGCTTTTCGAAAGTCTGTATATACTGCATCAGTTTGAAAACGATGATCCATATTCTCAAAAACATAATCTACAAAAACAAGCAGATTTGTATACGTAGATCTTTGTTGGACGAATCCGTGCTGTTCTCTGATTATAGCCTTACACAAGGCTGCACAAGTAGGATAAATTTCGTTATAAACCAGTCTCTCAAAAAGCTTCGACAAGGCGGACAGAATCGAGATCGGACGGTAGTTCTCTACGTCATCCCTCGATCCTTTTTTAAAGACGGGGGTTAAATGAGCCATTTTCCATACATCGGGAAAAACGCATTCGCTGATACATTTATTGAACAGCAAATGCAGGGGTTCACATAAGTGATTGGCAACACTTTTGAGAAACGAAGGAGGGATACCATCAGGTCCAGGTCCTTTTGAAGGGCCATCGCATGAAAACAATGTATCTCACAATGCGATTGCCAAGTCAATCTATGTATTTTAAACATAAAAGATTTTTAATATTGATATGGTCACTACAAGATGTCGTTAGGTTAGCTAATTACGTAATAACTTAAGACAGAAGGTCCCTTAAGTAGGGACTGAATAAATTAACCGACTTGGTATTACATGGATCTCACAAATTTTTATGGTAGAAGAACTGAGTTGCGAGATTTGGTTTTTTTTACAAGTTTTGTTTTTGATGGCATCTCACTTCTTTTTGTAGATTGTCCTACTTTTTTTCCTTTCCAGTACCCTTTTAACTTTTTTTTTAACCTAATCCGTTGACCAACTTCCAAGTTACCTTTGAACGTCTAGGTACATTCAATTATACACTATAGCTTCCGCTCGCGGCTTCGCCCGCGAGGTATGTCGATAAAAACTATCCCAAGTCCTTTCTCGGGATGCAATCTATCTCTCTGCCAAATTTTATCTAAATCCGTTCAATGGTTTAGGCGTGAAAAGGTAACATACAGACAGACAGACAGAGTTACTTTCGTATTTATAATATTAGTATGGATAATTGTTATTTCCCTCGCTAGAGAGCTCCGATAAACGCGTGCGGTCGCTGCTAATCATAAAGTGCTGTAGACATTTACACTCCAAGGCGGAGTCGTCTATGAATCTCCACCTGAACAGGTTTTCCTTGCTTTGGCCAACCTGGGTTCGGAGTCTGTTTAAAGACTTCCAGGTTACCCAAAGGAAACTCATGTCCAGGTGGGAGGTCAGCGGGTGGGACGAACGGTTTGGGTAAGGAAGCACTGTCTCGCCACTTTGAGTATTAAACCAACTGGAGGCGCCATTGTCAGGCGATCCCCGCTGCCAAAGGTACGAGACCGCCGGTCATAGCGGTTATATACATGTGTGCGTATAGTTTATGCTTGTGTTTGTTTTTTGTTTCGTGTGCGTGCGTAACAACGCGATCGAATTGCATTAGTGTATTATTGCGTTCCCTCGTCCCCCGCGATGAAAGTGACAGACTTATTTGCATAGATATTAGTACTCGTGGCGTCTCCGGTTGGTTTAATACTCAAAGTCTCGCCACAACTTCAGTCTCTCTTGTGATGGTTCGCCAGTGAGTGGAACGACACACTTTAAAAAACTGTTTCGACTTTTCAGCCTTTGTGGCACAAGGATGTTGTCGTGCAAAGGGTTTTGTGTGTCGGAGACCATTTTGGCTCTTTCGCTGGAGCTTGCCACCGCTCTGCGAGGCACTGGTGGCGCTATTCCTGCTAGTGGATACAGCATTTGTACCGGGGTTGGTTTTAGCCAGCCAGTGATGATCCGGCACGTTTCATTCAAAGCTGTATCCACCAGCTTTGCATGAGCAGAACGGCTCCACATGGGGCACGCGAATTCTCCAGCAGAAAAAGATAGCGCCAGTCCAGTAGTCCGCTTGGTATTCTTGCAGTTTTTGCTATATGTTAAAGACCTGTCCAGGGTAACACCAAGATATTTAGAGGAGTTGCTGTGCTCGATGGACATCCCATCCCATACGATGAGAGGTCGTGACTACTTAACCGGACTATCCTGTGGTTGCCTTAAGTAAACTCACCAGCGCTACCGCTATGTCCCTACATTTGAAATCTGTAATATCTTCGAAAATATTCAATTAAATTACATGCTGTAAGGGCCAAATTGATCTATATTAAATGCACAATGTATTTAAGGTACTTAATTGGATATAGATTAATGCTGAATTGCTTAAAATCGCTTCGTAAATAAGCCATTATTTCTCGTAAAAAGTAAAGGATAAAAAACCGGGCAAGAGCGAGTCGGACTCGCGCACCGAGGGTTCCGTAACATCCGGGTTTATGCATAAGGTTTATGTTTACGAAGTTAATTTTTTTTTTTTTTGAGTTGTTTGAATGAATGGTAAATTGCGTATATGGTAAATTGGTAAATTGTATTAAAAAAAAACTACTTACTAGATCTCGTTCAAACCAATTTTCGGTGGTAGTTTACATGGTAATGTACATCATATATTTTTTTTAGTTTTATCATTCTCTTATTTTAGAAGTTACAGGGGGGGGGACACACATTTTACCACTTTGGAAGTGTCTCTCGCGCAAACTATTCAGTTTAGAAAAAAATGATATTAGAAACCTCAATATCATTTTTGAAGACCTACCCATTGATACCCCACACGTATGGGTTTGATGAAAAAAAATTTTTTAGTGTCGGTTCTAAGTATGGGGAACCCTAAAATTTATTGTTTTTTTTCTATTTTTGTATGAAAATCTTAATGCGGTTCACAGAATACATCTACTTACCAAATTTCAACAGTATAGTTCTTATAGTTTCGGAGAAAAGTGGCTGTGACATACGGACGGACAGACAGACAGACAGACATGACGAATCTATAAGGGTTCCGTTTTTAGGGTTCCGTATAAAAACGGAACCCTATTACTAAGACTTCGCTGTCTGTCCGTCTGTCCGTCTGTCCGTCTGTCTGTCACCAGGCTGTATCTCAAGAACCGCGATAGCTAGACAGTTGAAATTTTCACAAATTATGTATTTCTGTTGCCGCTATAACAACAAATACTAAAAACAAAATAAATTAAATATTTAAGGGGGGCTCCCATACAACAAACGCGATTTTTTTGCCCTTTTTTGCTCGATATCAAAAATGGCAACAGGTAGGCACTTGAAATATTCACAAAATATTCAGTTGTATTTTAACTTTAATAATAAATAATAAAATTAAAATAAAATAAATATTTAAGGGGGGCTCCCATACAACAAACATGTTTTTTCGGCGTTTTTGCCTTGTGGTACGGAACCCTTCGTGTGCGAGTCCGACTCGCACTTGGCCAGTTTTGCCATTTGGCTACGGAACCCTAAAAATGGTTATTGTGGGTTATCCCTAAGAGATAGACATATATACCATCGCGGACTTTTTTGTAGACCTTTTTAAGGTGTACAATACTGTAGTACATTATTTTGATCTATCTCGTAGGGTTCCGATAGCTTTTGCAATATAAGCGCAAAAAATGTGTTTATTTAAGACACATTAGAAACCTCTAAAATTATCAGTGTTTCTCTACTATATTATGCATGTATTATACATATAAAATCGCATCAAAATCCGTTCCGCAATTTTAAGCAGGTCTAAGCATACATGCGGACAGACAGACAGCGGGAAGCGACTTTGTTTTATACTATGCAGTGATAAACAGGTACACTGATTCATTAACTGCAAATGTAACTTTGTAATACTATATATTTATATAGGATTACAAAGTTATGTATGCAGTTGGTGTATCTAGAAAAGTGGAATTAAATTGCAAAATATTTTAGTTTTTCCTTGATTTATACACTAAACACTAATTGTATTCTAAATTTGAAGCTTCTATGTCTGCTAGAAGTGCCTTAGAGTTTTGATGATCGGTCAGTCAGTCAGTCAGTGAGTGACAAAATTAAGAAACTTTGACTAGTTATAATTCTTAAACTACTGGTTCAAATTGAATGAAATTTGAAATATAGCGTGTTTATACAATGCCTGCTTGATTACTGAAAATTCAGGTCTCTAGTTTTACCCACAACGAAGTTATAGGATGTCGAAAATGGCCTGAACTGCTTCGAGAAAAGGATGGTATGGTACGGCCGTGCCCCTTTTTGCTCGACTTAGTGGGGGCACTCCCGTGCCCCCAGATATTTAACATTAGATCTCAGACCAACAAAAAAAGATAGACAGCGCGCCACGAACATTAAAACTGAAGCCACCTTTTTATCTATGTGTGTATCGAAGGCTTGCCATTTGTTAAATGTATTCCCTATAATTTGGGGATATTTGTGCGAGTAGGAACTAGTATAATATTGTACGAGTAAGATATTGTTGAGTATGGTATTGGTATTAATTGGAAACCCAAAATATTAAATACATATAAAAGAAAATAGGAATATAACTCGAAGTAACAAATCATATTTATATGTATGTATTAATCGAATGGGGAAAATTTAAATCGTATTATGGCAACCCCCGCACCTTATGTCACTACTTTCGTTCGTTGAGGTTTTTTGTTCCAAGTAATCTAAAATTTAATATTATAGAAACGATATAATTTCAAGTACTTACAAGTGAAAAGTAATTCCGTGAGACTTTTTATGTGATTTGCTGTTGTTTTTGCAACTTTTCACTGCACAGGAAGGCATCATTATATTTTTTAAATCTATGTTAACTTGACGACGACTCGTGACGTACTAAGAGCGATGAGCATGGTTTTAGTGTAGGTGTGTGCGTGAGCGTGTATGTTTACTTGCAGGAGCACGGTTTTATGGCTTCATTTTTGATGTTCGTGGCGCGCTGTCTATCTTTTTTTGTTGGTCTGAGCATTAGATGTAATTTCTGACTTATTCTGTCTACTAGCCACATAGCCCCAGAAGTGTTTGAGATTTTTGTTTACATTTTGTTCAACAGTTTCTATGTTTTTCTTTTATGAAATAATAGGTATAACATTTTAGATTATCAAAGTACATATTATATTCATAATTATAACAATGGTCTCAATGGAATGCCTAATCTGATGGCTGAATAGTGGACTGTAGATACTGCTACCCAAGAGTAATATTTCCTTCATCATAGTTGATAATTGATTTGTCAGTGGTTGTATATCCTTGGCACTGGGTAAAAAGTAATCATCAGCCTTCATGTAAATTGTATATACAACGGGAGTGTTTAATTTCTTCTTTACCCAATCAGCAACATTACCAGAAAAGTTATCTGAAGAAGAAAAAAGGTCAGGTGTGAGTTGGACTGGCGCATCTAGGGTTCCGTACAAATTTGTAGATATGTAAATAGTTTATCAAGGGGAAATTTTTTTTTTGTAATGTAACTACAATTCACAATGCTCAAAAATGTATGGGCACCGTCCCCACCCTTGTAGCACTTTAAAACCTAAGTTAATCGAAGGACCACAGTCATCATAAAATATCATTTTATTGTATGACAGCGAAAAAAGTTATATCGACATGAAGAAACTGGAATCAGTCACAATTATGTTGCTGTTTAATGTTGTTACCAGTGAGGGATGCGCCTAACAGTTACATTTTTCCTTTTAGGTGCGGAACCCTAAAAACATTGTAATATATTGTGCAATTCTAACAAGTCTTATACTTTTGATTATGTTCTTATATTTTTCTGGTGCTAAACAAAATATTAGACTCACAAAAAATATTTGAGGTAGTGCCACAGAAAAAGGTTTTACCGTGCTCCTCTCTTACTCTGTCACGCACAGATGATATTATATCCAGCTGAAATTGAAAATATGAGCATGAATGTGAATATGAACAAAAATAAAATTGCAATCTTTTTAAATAAATAAAATTTTTTGCAATCAATGCATGGTACTTAAAAAATGTGGTAAAACTTTGCACTATAAATATCTTTGATGATGATTGAATATACTTTTAATGCATCAACTTTTCTAACTACATAATAAGAAAATAACTAATTTAATCATAATTATTTAAACTATGCTTACCAATACAGGGTAATTATTACAGTATTCATGATCATATCCATATGGTATTGTTACTAGGTATTCAAAACTTCTCACATTGATAAATGCCAACATTTGAAGAGCAATGCCATCCAAAAACTTAGCCAATCCTGCAGTTTCTTCCTCAGATACAGATTTAGAACCAGAGTAAACTGGGTTACATTCTTCATTTCTTACTAATATTTAAAAAAAAAAGTTAATCATTCCATTCATGCTGATGTGTCCATGAATATTGAATCTTAGTATGTTAAATTTTACAAAGAGATTTTAATGGGTAATAATTATGTTATCATGCATTGTTAGAAACCAACCAAACCCCTTTGTGACTCTGTCTGTACAAAGTGCCAACAACTGGGTGTTTTAGCAAGTTAATCACAAATGCAAGATTACATTTACTTATGACTAAAATTAAATCAAAAATTGCTTACTTATATCTTTGCTGAAATACCAGTTTCTATCTATGTTTATACCAATACCTGTATCATTTTTGTAACACATTTTTTTTGGAAAATATTTTTTTCTATTTTGTGACCAGTACCAATCCTGTAAAGTGGAATCAAGTTTACAATATGTTTACCAGATGAAATAATTACAGCAAAATGAGTATAATGAATATTTACTTTCGCCGTACTAAATGCATAACCATCAGGATTGAAAATTGGCAGAATGTAAAAATCATAATATTTTATCAGTAGATCAACATTTAGTTGAGGTTCTAAAATGTAACTAACAAAGTTTAAAAGTATTGCTGGAGTTAACCAGTCTTTGCCTTCTTCACCTCCCATTAGAAATACAGCTGTATTCTTTCTTCCTGTAGATATCTTTAACACAAATATTTCTCTTTTCTCATAAGTCTTTGCTATTTTAATTTTTCTTAAGGTTGGAAATTTTTGTAGTTTGGATTCTACCCAAAGCATGAGCGTTTCCCAGCTATGAAATTGTTTTGTTATATTAGGTATATGTGCATAGGGATAAGCAGTTTCTCTAATGATACGGTCCAATTTATTTGCGACCCTGTTAAATAAAAAAATTGTTTTGTAGTACTCTATTATTTTTATGTTTTACTATTTAGTGCATTTCAAAATTGCAAACCTACAAATTCTCTTTTGCTAACTTTACATATTCTATATCATTTTCCCTCAATTTTTCTTCAAAAAATTTTGTGCAGCATCCATCAACAACAACATCCATAGGGATAGCAGCTTCATTAGTAACGCCATTAAGAAACACTATTGTTTCATTTCTTACATAAAGATAATATAGAAGCGCTCGTTCTCGAGAATTAAATGCTGTTACTTCATATAATGAGAAGTTTTTAAATTTATTGTAGCTATACGCTATTTGTGAAAATAACATGCAAAAATAAATAACTAAAATACTCGACATAATGTGGCTAATGTGTGTAGGAGCCTTTAGGAGATATCATGTTATTCAGTAAGGCTATGGCACAATGATACAACTGTGAAAAGTATCTATTTAGGTGAAGAAGGTTTAATATAATATCTATTCTATAGGTACTATCGGTGCTTATATTAATATTATAAAGCTTGAACGCGCTAATCTCAGGAACTTCTGGATCGAATTGAACAAAGAGATTTAAGATAGATACAATAGAGGGGCTATGCAAAGAAATGTCTTAGAAAAACTGTGATCCCATGTCTCAGTTACGCCATCTGGCTTAGAATAGCAAAATTAGAGCGGCATAATCACGGAATAGAAAATTATCTACAAATTATAAATGCAACTTTGGCGAAAAGTTTATTTATTGTTGTTCAAAATTAAGTCTTATTACAATTCTTGAATGTTGTTTTCATTTTACATGTCAAAGTCAATAAAGACCACTTTTCCATCTTACAATCAAATTCGAGCAATCCATAACGAGTTCAGTTACTCAACGCTAGAGGGCGCTGTAACCAATTTACTCTATTTAGCACGCTAACATCATTGAAATAGATGTCATATTCGTACGCACCTGTTATCTGTACATACATGTTACACACAACATATACCTACAATATGTAACAAAAACCCTGTTGTTACTTTTAGGGACTTATACATTTACCTACAAGCACAACATTGATGAAATTATAATTGTCTGGCAGTCAACGTGTTAATAAAAAAAACTGGCCAAGCGCGAGTCCGACTCGCACACGAAGGGTTCCGTACCACAAGGCAAAAACGCCGAAAAAAACACGTTTGTTGTATGGGAGCCCCCCTTAAATATTTATTTTATTTTTATTTTATTATTTATTATTCAAGTTAAAATACAACTGAGTATTTTGTGAATATTTCAAGTGCCTACCTGTTGCCATTTTTGATATCGAGCAAAAAAGGGCATAAAAATCGCGTTTGTTGTATGTGAGCCCCCCTTAAATATTTATTTTATTTTGTTTTTAGTATTTTGTTGTTATAGCGGCAACAGAAATACATACTTTGTGAAAATTTCAACAGTCTTGCTATCGCGGTTCTTGAGAATTTGAGATACAGTCTGGTGACAGACAAACAGACGGACAGACAGCGAAGTCTTAGTAATAGGGTTCCGTTTTTACCCTTTGGGTACGGAACCCTAAAAAGTAAGCATTGGCTAGCCCAGAGGTCAAAATCAATTGATTTTGACCTCTGGGCTAGCCAATGCTTACCTACTTTCTATTTTTATTATCTATTAAAATCGACACATTAAAAAAACTGTTGAGTGTATGAGTTTATAAGTATACCTTTATTTCGCTAAATAGCCTACGAGCTCGGCGCCTTTCTTTGATGCGATAAAAGATGCCGCCAAAAGCTGGCGCGGCACATGGGTACAAAATATACAGAGAGTAATTAGAAGGCAATCTACATACAAAGTGCGCTCGAGTAACGCATACATAGACACCGCTTAAGGTCACGTTATCTCGGACTGATTGGGACTAAAGAGCTTATTACATCTTCCTAAATATCGGATCCGATATTTAGTCGTTCCTAAATTCAGGATAGTGTAATCGCATTTAGGAAGGAAGGATCCGATTTAGGATGCGATTTAGGACAAGAATTGTTTCCGACGTCCTAAATCTATACCGGATCCTAAATCGGAAAGGTGTAATCACATTTAGGACGCTCAGTCGCCGCTAGCCTGCCGTCGCGAGCGCACGTTTTTCGTTGACTGTATGCATAAAAACAAAATGACTACAGAAAAGAAGGCGATTCAAAACATATTTTAGGGTTCCGTAGTTCCTACAAGGAACCCTTATAGTTTCGTCATGTCCGTCTGTCTGTCTGTCTGTCCGAGGTTTTGCTAAGAGGCCGTTAGTACTAGAAAGCTGTAATTTTGTAGGAGTATGTATATCAATTACGCCGACAAAGTGGTATCGATGAATAGGTCTTCTAATATGACTTGGGGTTTGCTAAAATAATTTTTCGATTTAATGCTCCATTTACGAAATATTAAACTTTAAAGTGCAAATTTTTGTTCCAGTAGGTCCCCCCCCCCCCCCCTCTAAAAGCTAAACTGCGGGCTTGAAAAATCTGGAAAAAATCACGATGATAGTGCACTTCATGAACTTTAAAGGAAAACTATAGCGGTTAAGATAACTTTATTAGTTTAGCAGTTATAGTCGTAGAACTTGAGTGTTGGATAATTTTGTACCCAATACAAAATCCTTAGCATTAATCCTTTAAAGTGACTAAGATGAAGTAGTTACTTGTTTATAACGGGTAAAGACTTGCATTGAAAAACAAAATAAGTTTTTTTTTTATATTCAGAATAAAGAACAGAATCGTACTTTATTGTGATAACGGGCTGCTACGGAACCCTATACTGTGCGTGGTCCGACACGTACTTGGCCGGTTTTTCTCTTTTAATGTCTATGGAGCCAACCGTTAGGGCTACGATAATACCAATTTTTTGGTTTTTCGTAAGTATTGGGGCCATTTCGACACACTTCTTTTTAACTCGACACCAAAGACTACAATATAATGCTCTCGACACGTCCGTCACTCGTCGCTCGTCCTTACCGACTGATTCAGTGTCCTTAATCAGTGAACGTGTAATCAGGAGCTCCGGCGACTGAATTTCTTGTCCTAAATCGGAGCCTAAATATCGGATCCGATATTTAGGAAGGTGTAATAAGCTCTTAAAGCGAGCGCGAGTGCCATCCGCTTGAGACACGCGACTTGCGACACACGTGAAGTGCAAAAATGGAGCAACCAATGATATTCTAATAAAGATATGTTATACACTTACAAAACAACAGAAAAAAGTGTTCCACGCCGAGAGGCAGCACACATACACACTTTTCATTCATTTTACATTTCACTACAAGTAAAAAGGATAGAAAAAGGATAGCTTGATAAAACCAATAAGAAAAAAAGTGACAGCTAGATGTTGTCAATTGCGCGTGAATGTAAACAAACATTATTCGGGCTACCAATCACTGCACGTTGGCATCATAGACTAACAAATTAACTAGGCAGAAAGTACAAACCGCGTGTACAGAATTTGTAGTC
The DNA here is from genome assembly GCA_916614155.1 of Mesoligia furuncula. Taxonomy (NCBI): domain Eukaryota; kingdom Metazoa; phylum Arthropoda; class Insecta; order Lepidoptera; family Noctuidae; genus Mesoligia; species Mesoligia furuncula. The sequence continues at coordinate 10,082,494 of OU744793.1, read as the reverse complement.
GGGATTTGTGCCTATGCAACGAATAAACACTATTAAAAGGTAGGTAGGTGAAAAATAAAACACGTTTTAAAAAGAAAGAAATGCAATTGTAAAAATAATCATACACCTTCGAAAAGATTTCATTTTAATCTCAATGGTAGGTTTATTTTAACACTATCTGTGACATACTATGGTAACGATAAGCTATTAATATTTTCTTTTCCTACATATTATGACATGTTTAATTTATAATTAAATATATCAAACAAACTTATAAAGAAAAGTTATTAAAAGGGAAACTAGAACTCTGCTGTAAAGATGACTTTACTGCCTAATATTCGCATCTGTACTTTTATTCTATGTCCGGAGAGCTCGCATCCTTGTCGTTCTTACGACAAAAAATGTATTTTCCATCTCTTTCTTTTTCCTAACCTCCAAATATCAGAATATTAGGAAAATAATTGAAATATATTAATAAATCGAAGTATAATGTGTACTTTCGTGTGGTATGAGATTCCTTGTGTTTTATTAACTTTGGTATCATAATTGGTACACTTTCTAAATACACAAAATGGCATTTTGGATGGTAATTACGTAGCTGCGCGCGCCGTCTCACTCGTAGACGTCCGTGACACAGACTAAAGGCAATACGTCCCAATTAGGACGTTTTCTAGTCTTCACGATTTGCGCACTCATAACATATCTGTTAACTAAAATATCATTGGGAGCAACAAAAAAATGGCTATCTAAGCTCGATTTTTATAATAGTTTCCTATTTTGAATCAGTATAAACGAAGTAACTTTTTTGTAAGGTAAATTCACGCCTTCACGCCACCAAATATTACGTAAGTTGAAAACATGATTTTTTGTTTGTGAAGATATTGGCACCGATTCTGTTGTTCACAAACTAAACTAAATTTAAGTTCAGGCATCTTTTTCTTTCTATTTCATTAAGAAAAGGACAGAAGATACATATTAGTTTAGAAATAGAAAGAAAAAGATGCATGAACTTAAATTTAGTTTAGTTTGTGAACAACAGAATCGGCGCCATTGTGTTGTTTTTTAGTGTCATTTGATAGGTTTAGGTCTAAAACGGATAGGGCAAAATAAATTGTGTAAATAGGGTAATCCGTTTTGAAGTTATCAGGGATTTTCGATAGTGAAAATTGACAAATGTAAATATATCTTTTTGTTCTGTAAACTTTTGTATTTTAATACTATGTTTATTGTTTTGTTTTAATATTGTAGAATAAGCTCAACAATAAATCAAACAACTAGATACGAGTGCCACTACCACGATAGTTTTTACCCGACTGCCCGACGCAAAGGAGTGGTAATGTTTTCATCAGCCTATGTATGTATGTATGTTTATATGTTCCTTTGAAGCACTATACAGACCAAACGCCTGGGCCGATTTTTTATGATTCACACGTTTATCGATTCCTCTTAGTCAGGCGAGTGTCACTAAAGACATGACGTTAGTGACAATTCAATATGGCGACTACTGGACGCCACTTTAATTTTTTTTTTTTTCAAAACCTATCGGGTGGGGTATCAAAATAAAGGGTTTTAAAAGGTGATTACAAAAATATATACAACATATATTATATTTAAAAGCAATTCGAAGTGACAAATCGCAATAAAACACCTACCAAGAACTAAATCGTCTGCGAAATCTTTCAAATTTCTAAACTAAAAAGCTGGAAATAAAAAAGTTATTTAAAAAAATCAAAAAACCCGACTGCGGTAAAAAACTTAAGTTAAAAGAAACAGAAAAGCTAAAAACAAGCCCATTTTAAATTAAATAAAAGTTGGAAGCAGGCGGGACCCACACCATTTTTATTGTATTTTCAAATTCAAATGGGTCCCGCCTGCTTCCAACTTTTATTTAATTTAAAATGGGCTTGTTTTTAGCTTTTCAGTTTCTTTTAACTTAAGTTTTTTACCGCAGTCGGGTTTTTTGATTTTTTTAAATAACTTTTTTATTTGTGCATAAGCCAAAGTTGCTAACAACCCAAGCGCGACCGCCGAGTGTAGGTATGAAAAGTGAAGTACATACATGTGATTGCCTTCTGTACTCTCTGCCGCACCGCACGCTGCGGTTGAATGATACCTACGACCGAGTCAAATTCGCGGAACACGATCGGATCGCCGCCGTCGCCGCCGCGCCGCGTGCCGCCCGCGCCGCTGCGTCTCCCGCGCACCGCTCGCCCCGCGGCCCTCGCCTGTCCGCGCTACAAACCTCAACGCCAAATGCGTGCCATTTCTTTCTTTCTTTCGCGCCGTGCATTTTAGTTTATTGTCATTATTAGTGATAATAAACATTTATATTTTACTAGCTTCTGCCCGCGACTTCGTCCGCGTGTCTTGTTCCCTCACCCACCCCGTCGCATCTCATCGCCTGCCTGCGCTATTACTTCGTTTTTGCTTAGCGTTCTTTCTGACTTTTTTTTCTTTTTGCTCGGCTCCTAAGGGTCATAGCGTGATGTTAAATAGCATAGCCTTCCTCAAGAATAGGCATGACGAATGATTTTCAAATCCTCTTCCGTAATGTACGTACACATTTACTATTTACGAAAACACCTATATTTCGGTAATAAACTAAAGTTTAACGAAGTTTGAAGCCATTTTTCTAATATTTTTTCAATAGGGCGCGAAAACAGCTCACAGTGTCATGACGTCGGATCTGTCGTCACGCCTAGGTAAACATCAAATGTTGTCAGTATACTATCTATAGTGTACTCTGTGAACCACAGTGATGTTTACATAGGCGTGACGTCATGCGCTGTGCTGTGATTGGTGTTTCAGTCAAAATGGCCGACTGCAGTATTTTAATCTTTTATTTTAGTGAAAATCCGATTAATCTCAAGTTTTTAAATTAAACTAAATCACTGTTTTAAATCCTTTTAATATGTGTTTTCCCCTAACATCATTAAATTTTTGATTATTTGATACTGTCGTCACGCCTATTGGGCTATCAAATACAAAAATATTTTTCAAATCCGACTGGTAGTTCCAGAGATTACCCCCCTACATAAAAACTTTACCTCTTTATACCTAATATTAGTATCGATTTTAAAGTAAGTACCTAAACCTTGACTGCCCCGTTGGTCTCGTGGTCACAAGCGCGACTGCTGTGCAAGGGGTCCTGGGTTCGATTCTCAGGTCGGGCAAAGTTTTATTGGGTTTTTCCATTAGGAATTTCTCAGTAGCAGCCCGGAGTTTGGATTTTGGCGGTGTGATACCCCCGTGTCTCGGAAAGCACGTAATGCCGTTGGTCCTGCGCCTGATCTCTCTGTCGGATTGCCGTCCCATCGGACTATCAGAGTAAAGAAACAGTGAGTGCACCTGTATTTGCGCACACACTTGTGCACTGTACCTAATATCTCCCGCGAACCTGGCTAATCTTCGTTGAAATTAGCCACCGTGACCAAAATCGGTCAGAGGATTTATTATTATTAAACCTAAACCTACCCTAACACACTACAAAAGCATCATCTGCCTAGCCTTTTCCCAACCATGTTGGGGTCGGATGCAGCTGAATACCAATATTTTACATGGAGCGACTGCCTGTCTGACCTCCACAACCCGTCATACTTTCGGGCTTCTGTCTACCCGTAACGACTGTCAAAGATCCACGAATGACAGCCGGGACCAACGGTTTAACGTGCATTCCGAGACACGGAGGAGTCACGGTATGTAAAGATGGTCACCCATCCACAGACCAACCTCGGCAAGCGTAGCTTAACCTGATCTATCGACCTGTGCGGCTGTTATTATTTAGCCACGGGCCCCTCACAACACACTACAAAAGCACCCTTAGAAGCAACTGACTACCTTTGTAGCAATCGAATATTCTTTTCTTCAGTTTTTACTTTATTGACTGAAGGACACTGACCTGTATTAGTACCTACTTGTATGATAGAGGTCAGTGATGAAGGACAGACATAATAAAAATCTATTATTTTATTTAACGCCATCTGTACTATTTATTTCAAACCAAGTTTATGAATACAACGCCATCTAAGTTCTATCGAAAGTAAAACTAGTTACTGCACATGTGGGTGTAAAGACATAAAGTGAAACGGCTAAATGTTTAGGGGTAGAAATCTTTGTATGAGACGAGTTAACAAGCAAAGTGAATATCTAAAAAAAATTAAGTTAATGCGTTAGTTGACGCATATAATAAGTTGTCCCTCAAGGGTTTCTGAGTTAGGCGTAAAAATTGAAAATGTTCGAATGTGCGAATGTGCTGCCATCTAGCGATAAAATCGCTGGGATGTCAACTATTCAATCGCCTTAATGGAATATATTTTAGTAGGTTTTTACCTCAAATTAACGCGGGTGAAACCGCGGGGCACAGCTAGTTAAAATAATGTTAGGTATGTTTTCCCATCGAGCACAGAACAAAGAAAATGAGAAGTATAACAATCGTCAAAACTGATGACTGTATTGCAAATTAGTAACGTCACAATACATACCTAAATAATCATTTATTTTCACAGGCTCCTATGCCGATGGGTGGGGGACCGCCGGGCAACGGGCCGCAGGGTCCTCCCGGCGCGCCGGGAGTGCCGCTGCCGCTGGCAGGCCCGCCGCCGCACGGCGTGCACCCGCAGGGTATGCCGCCCGCCGCGCCCGGCCACATGGCGCACCACGCCATGATGCCCGGCCAGGGCCCGCCGCCGCACGCCGCCTCGCCCGGCTACGGCCACGCGCCCCCGCCGGGCGCGCCCGGCCCCGCCGCGTCCCCGTCCGGCGCTGCGCCGCAGGGAGGCGCCCCCCCGCACCCGCCGGCCGCGCAGACGCCACCGCACGGCCAGGCGCCGCCGACCACGTCCTCGGCCAACGGCGCTCCACCTGCTTCGTCCCCGATGCAGGGCTCGCTGCCGGCGCCCGGCCCTGATAACTTGCACGCGATTCAACGGACTATTGATTCTATGGAAGAGAAGGGGCTACAAGAGGACCCGAGATTTTCGCAGTTGCTAGCGCTAAGGGCACGCTCGAACCCCCAGGACCCCGGCAAAGGATTGTTTAGCAACAATCAGCTCTGCCAGCTCAAGTAAGTATTGCGATACCGATTGAAAGTTCTTATTTACTAGCTGACCCGACTGACGTTGTCTTCTCCAAATGTCTTGAGTTCGTACAATCCTATAGAAATAAGGACGTTCATTTTTTTCCCGAATATTAAAATTTACGGGAAGATGTCCAATTTTTCTTCCCATAAAAACTTAAGGAGCTTACAGGACTTAAACACAAAAAACGGATATATGCTAGGTAGATATTGTGTTGAAAACATAATACAACTAATTTGATACAATGGAAAAAATCATGAAGAAAAAAACACTTTTTTACAATAAACTCTATTATACTATTATACATACAATTGTTCAAATTTTTGCAATAAATTGGATTGTGTCATCGCGCTTCTCTTTATTTTCTATGCAGTCCGACAGTGACCGCGCTTTAGGTCATGTAAGCCCCTTAATTCAGACTATTACGAACATTTTAAAACAAAACAGCCGTTCTCAAGTGATACGCTCACTCTAATTTATATGGATTTTGTCTATTGGGTCTTAACCACTAACCATCTAATCTTAGGGCACAAATAAACGCCTACCGGAGTCTCGCGCGTAACCAGCCACTGTCGCAGCAAATAGCTATGATGGCTTCCGGCAAGCGGACCGGTGAAGCACCTCCAGAGTGTCCCACGCCACCCGCGCAGCCGCCGTACGGCGAGGGCCAGGGCCCGTCAGGCGGGCCGGGCGGGCTGGGCGGGCCTGGCGGGCCGGGCCCCACAGGCGGCAAGGCGGGCGCGGGCGGCGCGGCGGGCGACGCGGCCCGCGGCGGCGGCGGGGCGCCCCCCACGCCGCTGCCTATGACTGGCCAGATGGCACCTCCGACGCAGTTAACTCCACCGTTAGTAAATCCGGTAAGTTTCTTTCTGGTAATGTTTCTTTCTTCTTTTTTTGAATTATGCCTTTTGAGCATTTTGCAACCATGTTCATTTTGAACATGACGCGTGGACACAGACACGCTCCTTTGCCAGTACTTAGGTACTCCTATTTTTAGGGTTCCGTACCCAAAGGGTAAAAACGGGACCCTATTGCTAAGACTCTATTGTCCGTCTGTCACCAGGCTGTATCTCATGAACCGTGATAGCTAGACAGTTGAAATTTTCACAGATGATGTATTTCTGTTGCCGCTATAACAACAGAATAAAATAAATATTTGAGGGGGGCTCCCATACAACAAACATGTTTCTTTCGGCGTTTTTGCCTTAAGGTATGGAACCCTTCGTGTGCGAGTCCGACTCGCACTTGGTCAGTTTTTTATATTTCTATGTGAGTACACAATTAAAAATTGAATGTCACTTGCAGCCGATGAGTGGCGGGCCGCCGATGCGGGGCCCCGCACCGCTGCGCCCGCAAGCTCCGGGCACGCAGCAGCAACACCAGGTAACACCGTAGTTAGCACGTTTTACACGCAAACTCAAATATCAAAAATATACAAATAGTACAATATTCGACCATAATACACCCAAATGACATGTCTCAATTTCCTTTGCACCTTCCCTCCTCCTTCCTTTTCTTTTGTTTGTCCTTTGTTGTTTTTTTGAGTTCTATGTACTATAGAGCTACCATTTACCGGGTAATATGTCTTTCATAGACTGTGCCCAGGTGGCTGATAGTATGTCATGGTCATGCGCACTCAAATGTCTCGCTGACGGTGGCGTGTGTGTTGGATCATTTAGCTCCCTTAGAAATGGTTGAGCTGAATGGTGCTGGTCTATGCATCATGTCCGTGAACGGGCGCCGTCAGTTGGGGCTGGTCATCACTTAGCTGCCTCGGCTTATTTTTAATTATTTTATTTTTGGATTGTTGTTTTGCACGATTTTAACGTGTAGGTACGTCTTTTTTTACATCGTTCTTACATCTATACTAATATTTTAAGCTGAAGAGTTTGTTTTGTTTGGTAGAACGCGCTAATATCAGGAATTACTGGTTCGAATTGAAAAATTCTTTCTGTATTGGATAGTCTAGTTATCGATGAAAGCTATAGGCTATGTCGTCGCTCGCATGACTAAAAGTACTATCTCATTTTTCCAAATTTTGTAGCTGTTTTGAGTTAGGACAACTACATTTTTCTATTCGTGATTCTTTACTTTTTTCACTAGCCGTCGTATCCTAATTTTATTTGGATCTCAAAATACAACCATTTTGAAAGACAAGAAAATGTTCTTTACATTTTCTTGCCTTTCTAAATGGTTGTCACGAATAGAAAAAATGTAACTAATATTTTTGTAATAATATAATTTAAAAGAGTGTCCATGGAGTATCTTGCCCGTTCTCTTCCATAGGTACTACGGTTTATAATGGGTAACTAGCTTCATATTTTCTGACTGACCGACTTCTTGACAATTCGAAAGTGCCTGTAAATGGTTTAATTGAAATAAATGCTTTTAAGTTTGTAATGCCTTCCTCAGCCGGGCGTACCAATACCAGGAGCCAAACAGAATCGTATTACCAGCATGCCCAAGCCAGTAGGCATTGATCCTCTTCAGATCTTGAATGAAAGAGAAAATAGGTAAGTGAAACAAATACCATTATATTTAAAATATAATCATAAAATTTTATTTTCACTTCTCATGCTCTAAAAGTTCGTCTTTATTTTGTACGTAGGCGACACAAAGTCGCATTTTATGCTCTAGTGCATAAAGTATTTTATTTTTCTAAGAGTTAGATAACCAGGCCCAACCCCACCCACACCCATAATAAAACGTCGCAGATTTAAAGTCGTTATTTTATTTCATTTGCTTTAATTTATATCACTTTCATGTTTTCTATCGTTAATTTAATAAAACCAGATAAAATAATTGTCATTTGTTATTTAAAAACGCAAAGTAACGTTTTTATGACTTGGCAGTATGAAGTACCCAAGTCGAATGACACAATGTTGAAAATAAAAATAAAAAACTTTTAAAAAGTTTCGTGGCGGGAATTAACTATTCTCTTCTTCAATTTTGCAACATTTTTGAACAATGAAAATACTGTTATACCCCTCGGCTTAATTATCCACCCGAGCCGCAATAGACATTTTGGGGTAAAATGGCTTTTTTTATGCACTAGTTGTACAATCTACTATTAATTTACCAAATAGTCAATTCCCGTATTATTATGAACATTCACATTCAAACCTCTGTCTCAATCTGTCAAGAATATCTTGATTTTGAGAATTTTTAGTACTTAACGGGAATTGGCTTTCAGTTACTTTTGTATTGTCGACAAGAGCATTATAAATTCAATATTCTTTTTGTCTAATAATAGAATAGCAGCGCGCATCGCCCATCGCATCGAAATGCTATCCAACTTGCCGGCCAATATTCCCGATGATCTTCGCCTGCAAGCACAGATCGAGCTCAGGGCACTTCGAGTTCTCAACTTCCAGAAACAATTACGCTCTGAGGTATTTTATAATAGACATCACGCCGTTGTGGTTGACCTATAGCAGCATTATAACTCGGTAATAGATAATTTAAACTCTGCTCCAAAACTCTTTGATGAAAGTGTAAAGAAAGCTGTTCAGTCAGGTTAAATTCTTGCAATCATGCATTAAAGAGAATTAGTAACACATTCATCATAATATCGAAGATCTCAACTTTTTATTAATGTAATTGAAAAATCGACGACGAAAACTGAGGTTATAAAAATTACCTCAATTCTCAAATAAAAACCGTAATTAAGGTGACAAGAAATTAAATCAAACCAAATCACTGAATTTGTACTTGGCACTAAATCTAATTTAGCGTTATGTCAATTAATTTGAGTTTCGAGTGACCATTTGTGTTAAAAATCCTAAATAAAATTGTTGCATTGGAGCTTCGTCATTGAGTTTGTGATCCGTATGACATTGTGGTTTATGGTTCTAAAACTTAATAACTATGTAAGATTCTGAATTCAATTTTAGTTGTATCAAACTTACTCTACATAAATAGATCCTGGGCCAAGTCCGTCGCGACACGACGCTGGAGACGGCGGTGAACATCAAAGCGTACAAGCGCACCAAGCGGCAGGGCTTGCGGGAGGCGCGCGCCACCGAGAAGTTGGAGAAGCAACAGAAGCTCGAGGCCGAGCGGAAGCGTCGCCAGAAACACCAGGAGTTCCTGCAAACCGTGTTGCAACATGGTCTGTCACTACCTTTTTATAATAATAATGATAACTGCAATGACGATGTCTCAAAAAATCGAGATATCTGTGCTATATCTAAGTTAAATATTAATGTATACACATTCCGGAATAATTTCTTTAAAATTCTAATGATGGTAAAAACCATATCAAAATCCATTGTGTGAGCGATCTAAGCGGTCACACAGACAGACGAAAAGCAACTTTACATGCAAGTTGTATACATGTTTTCCTACTTCCACAAGACGGGGTGGGAACAGATAGTAAAATAAAATTATACTAATAGGTATTTATGTATCCAAAGCTTACTCTTAGTCAACGCGAATAGAAAGAGGGTAGAGGAAAAAAATAAAGTTTACATATGGATCATACTAAATTGCCCTGCTTTATTTTAGCTAAGGACTTCAAGGAGTACCACCGCAATAATGTCGCTAAGCTGTCGCGCATGAACAAAGCTATCATGAACCACCACGCTAACGCCGAGCGCGAGCAGAAGAAGGAACAGGAACGCATCGAGAAGGAGCGTATGAGACGGTAAGATTAGTATTTGAACGGAAACTAGTTTATGAAATGCTGACAGGATTTAGGAATCAACGATAGAAACAAAAATAATACAAAAAACGTTGGCCGACACGGGACGCCCAGCAGATGTGAAACATCGAAATTGATAGTTATTGAAAGAATTTATAATGAAAGAAAACCAATAGATAGAAAAGGAGAAAAAAAAATATGTGTCTGGCCTGACAAGCTCGACGAGACGAGAAATATACGAGACATAAGAGAGCGTCATCCCGTTTGCCGTCACGGCACACGAGTTGGTTTTACTCCCAAGGCGCGCCTATAGATGTTTTAAATTAAAAAAAAATCGAAGGTATGAAATAGGGCGTACCGCGTGCTTATGTCTCGTCTTGTTTGCTTCTGAGATGATTTGACAACTATGAAAATCGGTCCATAGGTACAAGTTTGTCAAGGATTTATTATAGGACTTCCTTTGTCCATGAGAAAAGCACGATGTCCAGCATAGATAAACTGATAGCGTTTTTCAACTAAGACCAACTTGAATAAGAGTATCATGAACTGCCTAACCTTTCTTCTAATTATGATAGAATGTGCTTTCAATCTAACCGGATGCAGCTGAATATTTGCATCTTTTTATTCTAGTTTGATGGCGGAAGATGAAGAGGGATACCGTAAGCTCATTGATCAGAAGAAAGACAAGCGTCTGGCGTTCCTTCTGTCGCAGACTGACGAGTACATTGCCAGCCTCACGGAGATGGTCAAGCAGCATAAGCAGGAGCAGCGAAAGAAACAACAAGAAGAAGAGCGCAGGAAGAGGGTTGGTTTTAGAACATGCTGTAGATAAAGGCCTCTCACTCTTTCTCTTCCTATCTCCAACAGCCATATAACAAAAGACAATCAGCGCCTATTTGCCGTTGCTGTGTTCTGTTTTTACCCGACTGCGCCAGAAGGAGGGTTATGTTTTTTGAGTGTATATTCTTTGGCACGTTCTGTAGCCTAAACGGCTTGATCGATTTCAGCTTGAGAGATGCCGTTAGATTCGTCTTCATTGTGAGCATGACACTGGATATAATCGAAACTGACAAAAAAAAAATTAAATTGCCGATTTTTGGCGCCCATAATGTCTTAAAAAAATGTTTTTTTTTTCAAAACCTATCGAATGGGGTATCAAAATGAAGGGTTTTAAAAGGTGATTACAAAAATATAAACAACTTATATGGTTAATACTTCGAAGTGACAAATCGCGAACCATTCCATTTTTATATTTTCAAACTCAAATGGGTCCCGCCTGCTTCAAACTTTTATTTAATTTAAAATGGGCTTGATTTTAGCTTTCACTTTTACCGCAGTCGGGTTCTTTAGTTTTTTAATTTCCGTTTTTAGGGTTCCGTACCCAAAGGGTACAAAACGGAACCCTATTACTAAGACTTCGCTGTCTGTCCGTCTGTCTGTCACCAGGCTGTATCTCAAGAACCGCGATAGCTAGACATTTGAAATTTTCACAGATGATTTACTTCTGTTGCCGCTATAACAACAAATACTAAAAACAAAATAAAATAAATATTTAAGGGGGGCTCCCATACAACAAACTCAATTTTTTTGCCCTTTTTGCTCGATATCAGAAATGGCAACAGGTAGGTACTTGAAATATTCACAAAATACTCAGTTGTATTTTAACTTTAATAATAAATAATAAAATTAAAATAAAATAAATATTTAAGTGGGGCTCCCATACAACAAACATGTTTTTTTCGGCGTTTTTGCCTTGTGGTACGGAACCCTTCGTGTGCGAGTCCGACTCGCACTTGGCCAGTTTTATATTTTCAAACTCAAATGGGTCTCGCCTGCTTCAAACTTTTATTTAATTTAAAATGGGCTTGATTTTAGCTTTTCAGTTTTACCACAGTCGGGTTTTTTAGTTTTTTTAATTTCCTTTTTTTATAGTACGGGTGCCGGTGCAATTACAGGCACATGAGACATTTCAGATTTGTCTTTGGGATGGCAATGACAACACACTCGGAATGTCTGGTATTACAGATGTCCATAGATGGCAGTCACCACTTACCATCAGCTGGACGTGAGCTTGATAGCCTTACAATAAATGGTATATCGTCGTTGTGAAACCAAAATCTGCTATGTGCCGTTTTTTGAGGTTTCAAGATTTTGACCACAGCTTTTAGGTCACTGCCTTATTTCTCATATAAAAGAACTGCTATGTGCTTATGACCACTAGTTGTGGAACTATGGCCTCAGAATAAAATGTGCTATGTGCAGCAGCTAAAACTTTGTCAAAACTTCTTTTGTCAATATCTCAAAAGTATACTTTATGCACATAGCAGGTTTTGGTTTGACAACGAAAATATAGAAAAAGATAGGAAGAATTGAAGAGTGGCTTTTATATACCTATTACGTGAACATTTCCTTTAGGTTAGGTTGGGACGCCGGACTGGATCCAAAAGAATTCTATAAGTTAAATTGAAATAGTTTATAATTCAAATGCAGAAATCGAGAAAGAAGAAGCTGCTGGAAGGCGGCGACATTGATGCTATGGACGACAGTTCGCAGGCGTCAGACTCACGCGTAAACGTCATGGATCCCAAGACGGGCGAGGTGAGTATCGCAAACCTTACGTTACTTTTGTACTAGATCTATTTCAAAACTGTATTAAAGTATTGGAATGTACATAAATGTAAAAAACATAGTCTTTTCTCTTTTTGTTGGATATTGTAACAGGATTAAATGATTTATGTTCAATAGCACGCGTCTATCGTTGACTTAAATTCACTTGACGCTCATAATTTGACACGACTATATAGTGAAACTGCTTTACACTGCTTTGCTTAGTAAACTGCTTTGCAGTTTGGCAGAATATGTTTTGAAAAAAATATTTCTGTGAATAAACTTTTTTTTTTCATTATTACGATAATATTTCGAGGCCGAGACTGTTTAGTTAAAATCAAAGAGATTTAAGATAGGTACAAATACAATAGAGGGCTATGCAAAGAAATGTCTTAGAAAAACTGTGATCTCAGTGTCGCACCTGGCATTATATAGCAAAATTACAGCGGCATAATCACTGAATAGAAAATTATTTACAAATTATAAATGCAGCTTTGGCGAAAAGTTTATTTATTGTTGTTCAAAATTAAGTCTTATTACAACTCATGAATGTTGTTTTCATTTTACATGTCAAAACCAAGAAAGACCATTTTTCCATCTAACAATCAAATTCTAGCAATCCATAACGAGTTCAGCTACTCAACGCTAGAAGGCGCTGTAACCAATTTACTCTATTTAGCACGCTAACATCATTGAAATAGATGTCATATACGTATGCACCTGTTATCTATTTTTCTACTCACCTAGAGACAAGACAAGTTATCGATAATTTAATGTCGATGTTTGTACAATTTATTTTATTTTAAATAGAACGGCCGAAGCCAATTACACTATTTAATAATGTAATAATTAAAATCTTTTATCATGTAATGGACCAAAGTCCGATTAGTATAAAAGGTAAAATAGTTAAATAACTGGATAAGTAGTAAATTGAAAATATTTATTGTCCTTGAAATAAAACATAATTATTTGTTTAATAATTGTAGTTCTGACTGTTTTATATTCAATGAATGATTATCTTAGGAGAAAGATGAATATCTTAGGAGATATCATAGTTTTATAATAACTCCACAAGGTGGCTGGTCATGAGGGTATATGTAATATTCATATGTACACACAGTAACACACTCTTACAGTAACGAAATATAATTATTTTAGTAGGTTTTTTCCTCAAATTCGCGGGTGAAACCGCGGGGCACAGCTAGTAATAAATATTATCGATAACAAAATCGATAAACAATATCACATCTCTGCGCGGCAGTAGTAAAGCTACTCAACCATAGAGGGCGTTTATTACAAGACTAGCAAATTTTCTAGATCTATTTTATGAAAACTATTTAATTCTAATTACTGAGTAAATGTAAATAATTCATAAGAAAATAAACCGAAATTAGGTCCAGCCGTTTTACTATAACGATATTTGCAAAATCGTAATGCGCAACTCGGCATATTTCCTTAGAAAATATTTTTCTTTTGGTGGAGACTCGTGGACACGAATGCGACTTGACGCGAAGGCGTACCATACTAGACTGAGAGACTTGTTACTCCTAGGTAACAAGTATCGGATCACGCTTTTGTTCGCTATGTCCCGTCTATTGTAAATTTTAATGTCTTTGGTTAAAATATTATTCAACGTATGTGTTGTACTATATGTATAGATACTGAGAGGAGAAGAAGCGCCGCTGTTGTCTCAGCTGAAGGACTGGATAGAGACGCATCCCGGCTGGGAGGTGCTGTCCGACTCCGAGGACTCTGGAGACGACAGCCAAGATGATGACGGTAAGAAAGGTCTCGAAAATCAAACAAATATTACTATTTTTCATTCTCGAAATTTGATTTATCCAGGAGACTAGTCAATCAGATTAGTACCGTTCATTAAGCAAATTACAAGCCTATACCCGATATAGGGTTGTCATTTGGTTATAGTGAATTGAGTACTTGCGACTGACAATTGGTTCTTGAACGACAACGGTTCAGCCCGTTCAGCAGATCAGCCCCTTTCGACCTGCACAGCTATTCACAACGGCTCGATTCGCCATTCGATTCGATGGTTATGGTTCGTGTAACGCTACAAAATTGTAAGTAGAAAATGTTTTAGTGGTAAATATTATTAATATTAGGTATTTCGTAACATAACGTAAGTGCTATCAGACGATAGCACGTGCGTTGTTATACGAATCAGAAGATCGTTTACATTTTATTTTTAAAATTAACGATCTCGATTCGCCATTATAAGAACAATGGCCAATCTCGTAACATGCTGGCTGCTTGCATGCTTCCGCCTTAACGATCTCTTTACGTAAGTGTCAGTTTTTCTAAATAAAATCATGTTTTTAAATAATAAATTGGCTTTATTCAAACTTTTTATACATCAGTAACATCAAATTCGGCTAATGGCTTATTCTATTTAAATTATTATCGCATGGCTGACATTGGCGCCGATTCTGTTGATCACAAACTAAACTAAATTTAAGTTCAGGCAACTTTTTCTTTCTATTTCATTAAGAAAAGGACAGAAGATAAATATTAGGTTAGTCCTGTCAAATTAGTCAGCGCCTGACGTAAATTGACGGTATTTTTAATAGCCAATTTTTTAATCTCGTCTAAAGTTGTCTATGGAGTATCTTAATTTGACAGAACTAAACTAAAATTTATCTTCTGTCCTTTTCTTAACGTAATAGAAAGAAAAAGATGCATGAACTTAAATTTAGTTTAGTTTGTGAACAACAGAATTGGCGCCATTGCCTGCGATTTAATTACTATTAAGATTTAAAATGGCTCATTTTGGTAATAGTCTTATCTGTGTAATAAATTCTGTTTTTTCCTAGTCCAAAATGACCATTGCTCTCTAAACTCGACGAAACTGAAAATATGCGTTGTTTTGCTTACAGAAAAGAGGAGAGGGCACAGAGACGAGAGGACTGACAAAGAGAAGACTGATGAGGAGAAGGCGCGGGAAATGATCAAGAAGGCCAAGGTCGAGGACGACGAATACAAGACGGAAGAACAGACCTACTACAGGTATGTTCCCGTATATTAAATATGCACTTGGATTCTATCTAATGCGAGTAATCGAAATCTCCTTAATACAAAATCTTAAATTTATTCACATAACAATCGCGGCAAGCGTAGCTTAACCTGATCGTTCGAACCGTGCGGCTGTTATTTCTTAGCCACAAAGCCCCCGAGGCGCGCAAATTGTCATATAATAATTATTCACTTACTTAGCCATTCCTACGTTAACTTGTGTGGACTGGGTGTTGTAATAAAGAATTGTGGAATTTTTTTATTTTTATTTTTGCAGCATTGCCCACACTGTCCACGAGTCAGTCACCGAACAAGCCAACATTCTGGTCAACGGAAACTTGAAGGAATATCAAATCAAGGTACAGCTTCAAACAATTTGTTACCAATCTTTAAAATTACTTATCTCCTCTACATTCTTAATTTAATTATCGTAATTTACTTTCTAGGGTCTCGAATGGCTGGTATCTCTGTTCAATAACAATCTGAATGGGATTCTGGCAGACGAGATGGGTCTTGGTAAGACCATCCAGACTATTGCGTTGGTCACCTATCTGATGGAGAAGAAGAAAGTTAATGGGCCGTTCCTTATTATTGTGCCTCTCAGGTAAAAAGATATATATTTTCATGATTTTTAGTTTTTAGTAAACTGTTCTTTGCTCTTGTGATTTAGCTATCATTGGGGGGCTCATGTTCAGATTTTGATCAGCTGATTAAATGATCTGCGGCAGTGCGGCTTACTGCAGATTTCAATCAAGTCGAAAATCATATTGGCATTCATTCGTATATCGATTCTCTTTTGATTCGAACCAATAAGCGAAAATTTCGGGTCTGGGAGTACGTATTACACACTTCTTTGAGTGTTGAATTCCGGCAAAAACTCAAACTCAAAGCATTTATTTAAATTCAGTCAATTACAGGCACTTTTGAATTGTCAACGAGTCCGTGAGTCAGAAATGGAGCTAGTTGCCCTTTTCAAAGCGTAGTAGGTCCCTACATCTAACTTTTCAAGTCTTGCAATGAGCATGTTATTTTCAGTACCCTATCCAACTGGGTGCTGGAGTTCGAGAAGTGGGCGCCCACAGTATCCGTGGTGTCGTACAAGGGCTCCCCGCAGTCGCGGCGCCTCGTGCAGACACAGATGCGCTCCACCAAGTTCAACGTGCTTCTCACCACTTATGAATACGTCATCAAGGACAAGGCTGTACTGGCTAAGGTTTGTCCCATTCGATACATAAGTTGTTTTTTTGTAATTAAGTCATGTTACAATTATTAATTTACTTTTAATTATGAAATCGGCCAAGTGTGAGTTGGACTCGCAAACGAAGGGTTCCGTACCACAAGGCAAAAACGCTCAATAAAACACGTTTCTTGTATGGTCTCCGTACAAGAAATGTGTTTTATTCAGCATTTTTGGCCCTTCCATTTTTATTAACTTTATTTTATTTTTATTATTTGTTGTTATAGCGGCAATAGAAATACAGACAGTGAAATTTTTAACTGTCTACCTATTATAGTCCACAAGATACAGCCCGCTGACAGTCAGACGGATGGACAGGCAGCGAAGACTTAGTAATAGGGTTCCGATGGCACCCTTTGGGTACGGAACCCTAAAAATGGAAATGCTGTTATATGCAATGAAAAATGATTCACCAGATAATTTAAACAGACCTTCGCCATGAAAAAATATTGAAAATAAGTAAATGTTGGATTAACCCCATAATAAATGTTTAGGTGGTCCCGCTGAATACCTTCTACCAAAATAACAAACTTTATTATTCCAATATTCCCCCAGGTGCAATGGAAGTACATGATAATCGATGAGGGTCATCGTATGAAGAATCACCACTGCAAACTGACTCAAGTGCTGAACACGCACTACATCGCGCCGCATCGCTTGCTGCTCACCGGCACACCGCTGCAGAACAAACTGCCGGAACTTTGGGCGCTACTCAACTTCCTTCTGCCCTCCATCTTCAAGAGTTGTTCTACTTTCGAGCAATGGTTCAACGCGCCTTTCGCTACTACTGGTGAAAAGGTAAGACTTTTTTATTTTGGTGCAAATCAACAGGAACAATAATTACAAACATACCCGAATTTTATCATAGATCTCGTTTGTCATACGAATATCTATGGCAGCCGTGCGTATTGGTGAAGCCCAGAAGTTCCTTTAGAATATCGGTATTGCATGAAACCATTATTTTTTAAATCGCGCCCCTTCATATTTTGACGAAAGTCTTTAAAAATGATGATCATGAATAGTTGTCATAGATTACTTTTGTTACTAGGTGGAACTGAACGAGGAAGAGACGATCCTTATCATCCGTCGTCTGCACAAAGTGCTGCGTCCGTTCCTGCTGCGTCGGCTCAAGAAGGAGGTGGAGAGCCAACTGCCCGACAAGGTGGAGTACATCATTAAGTGTGACATGAGCGGCCTGCAGCGAGTGCTGTACAAGTAAGTAAACAGAATATTATAATATTCTGTAATTATAATTATGAGTGTTAAATTGCTTTTCTACCATATACTTTAGTATAAATGTAAATACCAACCCATTACGCATCCAACAAATAATCTTAATTTTATCAGAAAACGCAAGGCTTGTTTGAACTTTAATAGCTTACGTTCACTATTATAAAGCATGCAGAGAAATATGTTCTTTATGTCTACCTATCCTTGTAATTGTATTGTACTGCACGATTTGTGAGCCATTAATAAAAAAAAGACTGTGCTTAAATAAAATTATTTTTTACACAGACACATGCAGTCCAAGGGAGTCCTACTTACCGATGGATCAGAAAAAGGCAACAAGGGCAAGGGCGGTGCCAAAGCTCTGATGAACACTATCGTACAACTACGCAAACTATGCAACCATCCCTTCATGTTCCAACACATCGAGGAGAAGTTCTGCGACCATATCGGTACAGGCGGCGGAGTTGTTTCTGGGTAAGTCATTCACGAATTTTGCCGTGTATAGATTATATTGATATAGAATTAGCATTTGCCCG
The DNA here is from genome assembly GCA_916614155.1 of Mesoligia furuncula. Taxonomy (NCBI): domain Eukaryota; kingdom Metazoa; phylum Arthropoda; class Insecta; order Lepidoptera; family Noctuidae; genus Mesoligia; species Mesoligia furuncula. Next base: position 10,064,161 of record OU744793.1, on the reverse strand, counting down.
CGGATTCGCCCGCGTGCATCGGAAATCGGAAAATATCCCACGGGAACGTACTACCGAGATTAAAAGTACCATATGTGTACACAGATAAACAATGTATTAATTCAGTAAAACATTGTTTTTATATAACATGTAACTCTATTGGTTTACGCGGCGCATGCCAGTAAAGCTCTCAGTTGGCACGATTTTTGCGACATCTTCAACAATCATCGTCATATTTCAGCCAATTTACACAAAACCTATAAACACCTAAACCTTAATTTATTATACACCTAAACCTTCTTCATAAATCCATTGGCGTATGAAAATCCGTTCGATAGTTTTTTTAGATTATCGCGACTTTGTTTTATAATATGTAGTGATTTTGAAGTTGAGGGGATCATTCCTCTTAACAGTCTCAAAAACCTGCACACAAAAATAACTGACGGCAGTGTTGACTGAGCAATTAGCTGCTGTGCTTCGTGTGGTTGATTCAATTCAGCACGAAACAAATATTTGTCTACAGTCTACAGGTAGTTGTTCTGAAACTGTTTTTGTATGTGTGGGGCAAATTTAAAAACTTAAAGTCAAAGCATAAAAATAAAATCATTAAATATAAGCCGAGGCGGCTTAAGTGATGACCAGCCCCAAATGACTGCGCCCGTTCACGAACATGACGCTAGATCAGCACCATTCAGCTCATTCATTTTGAAGGGAGCTAAATGATCCAACACACGCGCCACCGTCAGCGAGACATTTGTGTGAGCATGACATACTATCAGCTGCCAGGGCACATTCAAGTCAATGAAAGACATATTACCCGGAAAATGGTAGCTCTATAGTACATAGAACTCACATCTGTACTATGCAATTTTACAATACAATTAAGTTTATACAATGCAAAGATACAGAACAGGAACAGGACCTGTGCTGTGTACCTGTCCTGTGGAACAGGACCAGCATTGAGCCAGGCATTTTTATTAGCAATGTAATCCCCTAACTTTTAATATAGTGTGCGTTTTATACAAGACTTGAATTTTGTCTCATTCAGTAGCTGAATGTGGGGAGGTATTTTATTATAACATTTTAAACAGTACCTCATAAAAGATGAGTCTACTTTAGCCAGTCTGAGCCTGGTTGAACTAATAAGTCCCTATTTCTAGTACTATAATTATGTCTTTCACCTCTTTTACTAAAAAGATGTAAATTTTACCCTACATACATGCAGATATCGTAGATATATTGACATACAAACAAACATTTGTTTGCACCATCTGCAACTCAAATTATCATGACAAAGATTTAAATTTTTGCTGCCTCGAATTCAATGTTATTGTTTTTATTCGCAGGCCTGACCTTTACCGTGTTTCTGGTAAATTCGAACTCCTGGATCGTATCTTGCCGAAGCTCAAGCAAACTGGCCACAGAGTTTTAGTGTTCTGTCAAATGACCCAGTGCATGACCATTATTGAAGACTACCTTTCCTGGAGAGCTTTCCAGTATTTGAGGTAAGAGACTAAAACCTGCCTGAAACCCCATTTATATGATGCGGCAACAATACAAGTTGCACTGTCTAAACACTGTTTAGACGGTGCAATTTTTAATGTTACGTGTGTGTCTATATGTGTGACGTAACGAACGATCTTCACGACTATACTCCCTAAAGTTATGAGGATTTGCCTACATTCTCTGACGTCAGATGCAGCAGCTCTCATTCTACCTCAATAATGTCATTACAACAAAGATATTCTTATACCCTATTACATATTAATTTCTCCCAAAGATTGGACGGTATGACAAAAGCGGAGGATCGAGGCGAGCTACTCAAGAAGTTTAACGACGTGGGCTCCGAATTCTTTATCTTCTTGCTGTCGACGCGCGCCGGTGGCCTCGGACTCAATTTGCAGAGCGCTGACACTGTCATCATATTCGACTCCGATTGGAATCCACATCAGGTACCGATTATTATTATTTTATCAGCCCACTGCTGGGCATTGAAATACAACAAGTTTAAAAAAACTGGCCAAGTGCGGGTCGGACTCGCACACGAAGGGTTCCGTACCACAAGGCAAAAACGCCGAAAAAAACATGTTTGTTGTATGGGAGCCCCCCTTAAATATTTATTTTATTATCTATATATATAAAAGAAAGTCGTGTTAGTTACTCCACTTATAACTCAATAACGGCTGAACCGATTTAGCTGAAAATTGGCAGGGAGGTAGTTGAGAGCCAGGAGAAGGACATAGGATACTTTTTTTTTTTTTTAATACTTTTATTTACTTATAGGAGTAGGGAGGAGTAGTGTAGGAGTAGGTTAGGAGTAGGGTAGGAGTAGGGTAGGAGTAGGGTAGGAGTAGTGTAGGAGTAGAGTAGGAGTAGGGTAGAAGTAAGGTAGGAGTAGGGTAGGAGTAGGGTAGGAATAGGATAGGAGTAGGTTAGGAGTAGGGTGGAAGTAGGGTAGCAGTAGGTTAGGAGTAGGGTGGAAGTACGGTAGGAGTAGGAGTGTAGGAGTAGGGTAGGGTAAGGGGTAGGACACCATGCGAACGATGTACCGCCGGGCAGCTAGAAATAATTTATATGGCAAAACAACGTTTGCCGGGTCAGCTAGTTTCTTATAAAAGTTAAAATTCAACAGTATTTTGTGAATATTTCAAGTGCCTACCTGTTGCCATTTTTTATATCGAGCAAAAAAGGGCAAAAAAATCGCGTTTGTTGTATGGGAGCCCCCCTTAAATATTTATTTTATTTTGTTTTTAGGGTTCCGTTGCCAAATGGCAAAAAACGGAACCCTTATAGATTCGTCATGTCTGTCTGTCTGTCTGTCCGTCTGTCTGTCCGTCCGTATGTCACAGCCACTTTTCTCCGAAACTATAAGAACTATACTGTTGAAACTTGGTAAGTAGATGTATTCTGTGAACCGCATTAAGATCTTCACATAAAAATAGAAAAAAAAAACCGGGCAAGAGCGAGTCGGACTCGCTCACCGAGGGTTCCGTAACATCCGGGTTTATGCATAAGGTTTATGTTTATGAAATTAAATGTTTTTATATATTTGAGTTGGTTGAATAAAAGGTAAATTGCGGTTTACAATTTATGACGTATTAAAAAAAAACTACTAACTAGATCTCGTTCAAACCAATTTTCGGTAGAAGTTTACATGGTATTGTACATCATATATTTTTTTTAGTTTTATCATTCTCTTATTTTAGAAGTTACAGGGGGGGGGACACACATTTTACCACTTTGGAAGTGTCTCTCGGGCTAACTATTCAGTTTAGAAAAAAATGATATAAGAAACCTCAATATCATTTTTGAAGACCTATCCATAGATACCTCACACGTATGGGTTTGACGAAAAAAATTTTTTTTAGTTTCAGTTCTAAGTATGGGGAACCCCAAAATGTATTGTTTTTTTTCTATTTTTTTGTGAAAATCTTAAGGCGGTTCACAGAATACATCTACTCACCAAGTTTCAACAGTCTTATAGTTTCGGAGAAAAGTGGCTGTGACATACGGACGGACAGACAGACAGACGGACAGACAGACAGACAGACAGACATGACGAATCTATAAGGGTTCCGTTTTTTGCCATTTGGCAACGGAACCCTAAAAACAATAAATTTTGGGGTTCCCCAACATACATAGAACTGAAACTAAAAATTTTTTTTTCGCCGAACCCATACGTGTGAGGTATCTATGGATAGGTCTTCAAAAATGATATTGAGGTTTCTTATATCATTTTTTTCTAAACTGAATAGTTTGCGCGAGAGACACTTCCAAAGTGGTAAAATGTGTGTGTCCCCCCCTGTAACTTCTAAAACTAAAAAAAATATATGATGTACAATACCATGTAAACTTCCACCGAAAATTGGTTTGAACGAGATCTAGTAAGTAGTTTTTTTTTTTAATACGTCATAAATTGTAAACCTCAATTTACCTTTTATTCAACCAACTCAAATATAAAAAAAACATTTAATTTCATAAACATAAACCTTATACATAAACCCGGATGTTACGGAACCCTCGGTGAGCAAGTCCGACTCGCTCTTGCCCGGTTTTAGTATTTGTTGTTATAGCGGCAACAGAAATACATACTTTGGGAAAATTTCAACAGTCTAGCTATCGCGGTTCTTGAGATACAGCCTGGTGACAGACAGACAGACAGCGAAGTCTTAGAAATAGGATTCCGTTTTTACCCTTTGGGTACGGAACCCTAAAAACTAAAGTGCAAAATATAGAAGTAAAATATGTATAGTTTGCGGAAGCTAAAATTGCTGAAAACATTGCAATGCTACTCCACATAATAAAAACCACTTATAAAAAGAACAGTGGCACTCCGGGAGTGCCGACAGAAGTGAAAACAAAACACAAACAGAATACTTTGCCATCACTCACTGACATGTCGGATATACATTAACCTTTTGACCGCCACACGTCAAAAAATCAAAAACGTACCCTCGGCCTCGGCGTCAAACTCTGTCATGTAGTCGAACCGTGGCGTGCTGGGCACAGTAGAGTTCGTCATCTATTCATGACTGTGGCGGTCATGAGGTTAAAACCGAGTACATCCCGAGGACAGCCGAACACATTCGTCACACAGCTGTCTTATTTAAACAAAACACGCGCGATATCGCTTACGGTAACAGTGGCGCTGGTTCAATGGCTTTTTCCCATCTCAAAAAATGCCCAAGATGTTTTCACTTCAAAAATACTATTTACTAGCTGCGCCCCGCGATTTCAGCCGCGTGAATGTCGATCCTGTGGGAATATCGGTATAAAAAGTAGCCTGTATGTTAATTCAGGGTGTTGGCTACCTACATACAAAATTTTATCAAAATTGGTCCAGGCGTTTGAGCGTGAAGAAGTAACAAACATATAAACACACACACACACACTCACAAACTTTCGCCTTTATAATATTAGTGTGATTTAGTCAACACTACACATACACATTAAACAAAAAGGAAGTGCTTGAGTTTATCCTGCTTCATATTTACTTCTGTTGAAATCAATACTGATATTTAATTGATTTTTTGTAACAGGATCTGCAAGCGCAAGATCGTGCGCATCGTATCGGACAACGTAACGAGGTGCGAGTGTTGAGACTGATGACCGTCAACTCCGTGGAGGAGAGAATCCTCGCGGCCGCTAGGTAATACATTGTATAAGTTTCATTGTTTATGCAAAACACTTGATACATAATAATAATCAGCCGTCCCATACATTTGGGTCCATTAGGTATTGAATTTTTGTAAGGAACAGTTGATATATCGCGTTTATGAACAACTTTCTCCATGGGACCAACCCATGAAGAAAATTGTTTAATTTGATGGTGTAGAAAAGGAAACCGCTGCAGACATAGTTTTTTCGCCCCGGGTACCATATGCCGCTTTTGTGGTATTGTCCATTAAACTATCTTGTACTATCACAGGTATAAGCTGAACATGGACGAGAAGGTCATCCAAGCTGGTATGTTCGATCAGAAGTCGACAGGCTCTGAGCGTCAACAGTTCCTTCAGAGCATTCTGCATCAAGATGGCGACGATGAAGAGGTTTGTAAAACCATTTCTATCACATGGAATATTACACACTGGAATAAATTCATAATGAAATTAATACATCTGTAGGAAGAGAACGAGCTACCAGATGACGATCTTATAAACGAGATGATTGCACGGTCAGAGGAAGAACTGGAGATATTCAAGCAGATCGACATTGAACGCAAGAAGACCGAGACGCAAACCCGACTCATTGAGGAGTCAGAGCTGCCTGACTGGCTCGTCAAACATGAAGATGAGGTTGTTTGTAATAAGGTAATCCATTCTAATCTATAGAAAAAAGTCACTACACACATTCTTTTCTAATACCATTTAGACTGATTCAACAGTTTCAACTGTGACGAACTTTATCACACTACATTCTTCATTATTATTTCTTATGTCTTTGATAGAATTTTAATCACGCAGTAGTATGTATCACGCAGTCTCAATAGCCCCCCGCAGTGTTCATAGGTCTACTACTTTACTCTGCCGTGCTATAACACAGTATTCACGTTTAGGGTCAAGGCTGGAACTACCTAGACGAGGACGAGACACTAGGCCGCGGGTCGCGGCAACGCAAAGAGGTTGACTACACAGACTCGCTCACGGAGAAGGAGTGGCTGAAGGCCATCGACGATGAGTTTGAGGAGGAGGAAGAGGAAGACGATGATGACGAGGTCCTCGACAAGAAACGCAAAAAGGGACGCAAGCGCCGGTAAGATACGGAATGAAATTTAGTGGGCCACTTTTATGTACTTTGTTTTGGATCAAAACGGCTGGAAGCCTAGTTATGAAGTCTTGGTTTATCCGAAATGTTAGTTCAATGGCCCAGTTATATATGCTTGTAAAGTTAATGAAAGATTTATTAATTGAACATAATGTTACAGTCGCCAAGAAGAATCTGAAGAAGAAGAAGCACCAAGTTCATCTAAGAAAAAGAGTAAAACAGAAATTAATCAACAGAAGAAGCGATGGAAGAATATAATGAAGAAAGTTATAGATTATTCAGATGAGTAAGTAAACTACAGTGTCATCTCATCTGCCTAGCCTTTTCCCAACTATGTTGGCGTCGACTTCCAGTCTAACCGGATGCAGCTGAAAACCATTATTTTACATGGAGCGACTGCCTATCTGACCTCCACAACCCAGTTACTGGGTAATACGATACCCCTTGGTAAGACCGGTTGTCGGACTTTCGGGCTTCTGACTACCCGTAACGGCTGTCAAAGATCCACGAATGACAGCCGGGACCAACGGCTTAACGTGCTTTCCAAGGCACGGAGGGGTCACGGTATGTAAAGATGGTCACCCATCCACAGACCAACCGCGGCAAGCGTAGCTTAACCTGATCGATCGACCTGTGCGGCTGTTATTATTTAGCCACGGGCCCCTCAAATAAACTACAGTGTATCTGATGAATATCGCCGTCTTTATTTGGCACTAATATTCTATCAGATTTAATAGTGTTTACAACATACTAAGTAATAAAATGTTTCAGGGCTGGGCGTGTGCTATCTGAGCCGTTTATGAAACTCCCTTCCCGCCGCGAGTTGCCAGATTATTATGACGTTATTAAGAAACCCTTGGATATTAAGAAAATTATAAACAGAATTGAAGATGGCAAGGTAAATAGAACTGATGAAGGAGAATGAATGACGCTGCGTTACTTTATCGTGTAAAGTGAATAATATACAATACGATACCAATAATAAACTGATTTAAACAGAATATTCTTGTTATCTTCAACAGTATACCGACATATCGGACCTCGAACGTGATTTCTTTACGTTATGCGCCAACGCTCAGACGTACAACGAAGAGCAGTCGCTGATATATGAGGACTCTGTACGCCTGCGCAACGTGTTCATTGAAGTGCGACGTCGCTACGAGAGCGGACAGAACTCTGACGATTCTGACGATAATGATAAAGGTACCTACAGTACCTACGACTTGTGAGATTTTTTTTTGTATTTCGCTTTTGACTTAAGTGGCTAAGTACGGTAGACCACACCACAGTAGTAACAAAACCAGTATACGCCTACGTCTTATTCTATCTAGCCAGCTCAAGGTCTAAAGTATTACCACTGACGTGCGGCTTACTGTACTTACAATGGCATATTATTTTATATCAGTCTTCTATTTCCCTCCAACAGAATGTTGTACAGACGCCAGCACATCAAGCTACCCGAAACTGTCAAATTTTCTCAATCTACTTTGAACCTTAAAATTTAGCAATAAAGTTAAAAATCTATGAAAGAAATTTGACAGATTGGCTTGATGTGCTGGCGTCTGTACGAGATCAGCACAAGCAAGGCTTTTTTTTGTTTGCCTATACTGTCCCTCTGCTGGGCAAAGGCCTCCCCTAAATCTTTCCAGGAACTCTTTCAACGCAAGGTTATTAAAGTATAATTCTGTCAACAGATGACGATGATTCGGATGGCGAATCTAACCGCTCCGTCAAAATGAAGATTAAGTTGAAGGGTAAGAGCAAGAGCACACCATCCAGGAAGCGGAAACAGCGAAAGTATATCTCTGACGATGACGATTATGAAGAGGATTAAACTCGAGTGTATCACCCTTCTATTACTAAGAAATATTTGAATAATCTTATAAAAATAAGCCATTTTAACTCCATAGACAAGTATCAATAAACTAGCCAGCCCATAAACAAAATTCGATTTTAATTATCTCAATTTTGACAATTATTAAATAAATATATTACAATTTCTATTAGTAGAACCATTTACTGCACTTAATTTTATACATTACTTCAGCTTATTTTATGACAAAAATATTTCATGTTTATAGAACAGAAGGAAATTAGGGTATTCCAAGTAGTTGCATTCATTTAGTAACTTCTTACTAGTAATTAAGTATATTGATAGAAGTAAAATAGTTATAGTTATGCATTAAACTGACTTATAAAATATTTAAATTCATATAAACTTCAGAGGCAGGCCAGGCGTTTATTCCCGGTCGTCCCCGCCCCGTCGTCCCCACTGTTCATTGTTCTCTTGCTCAGAAAGTCGTAATTAAAAAAATTTAACGATCTGTGAAATCTCTGAAATCCCCAATATTGCATTTTGACTCTCGGTCTATAGCAGACCAAATGGGAAATCAAAACTTCCAATCGTCACCACTAGGGAGGAATTAAACTACTTTTTTTTCCACTCGTGCCCCGTGGGGACGACCGGGAATAAACTAGGCCAGGGCTTGGGCGATTTATGGCAAGAACCCTATCTGGCAAAAAACAGTGAGCATAATTGAATCTTATAACTTGCCTGAATTCCTGGTTGCATTAATTTTTACATATTTTATGTCAATGAACATTAAATCTAATAATATTACTTATTTAGACTTATTAAGACCTAAATTATTCAATATTTGACTCTGATTAACACTAATATTTTTACCACTAGACATCAAAACAGTGTTGTTTGGAATTTAGGTATGTAGGGTTAGTATAATAGGGTTTTATGTATGTGCTTTGGCATCAATAAATAAATTTCTATGTTTAATTGGTGTTTCATTTGACTTAAGTGCGTATAATACGTTATTTTGAGGAGCCAGGTACATTTCCATCAGTCTTTTCTACAAGTTTCACTAAAGTTCCCTTCCAGTCTGCCCATTTGTAGTCCACTCCATGAATAGTTTTCATGTGTTTATTTAAACTTGGACTGTAGCTGAACTTTTGCCCGCAAGTTGGACACGAGTATGGTTTGTCGCCGGTGTGTACTCGCAAATGGCGCCGAAGGCTGCTTTGTGTATAGAAGCCTACATGGCACAAGTCACATTTGAAAGTTCTGTTGCCAGTATGTCTGAAACAGAATAAGTGCAAACATTAATTATTTATTTGGTATCTATACCTACTATTTTCATATAACAGCCGCACGGGTCGATTGATCAGATTAAGGGTCAAAACAGACGGACTGCATTTCAGCTGCAACATCGCAGTTTGGATGCGGTTGACTTAACTGCTTCGAAACGTAGCTATGTCAACAGCAAAGACTACAATATAATGTGTCAACTGCATCCAAACTGCGATGTTGCAGCTGGCATGCAGTTCAAATGCAGTCCGTCTGTTTAGACCCTAAGGTACGCTTGCCGCGGTTGGTCCGTGGATGGGTGACCATCTTTACTTAACAAGACCTCTCCGTGCCTCGAATTGGTCTCTGCTGTCATTCGTGAATCTTTGACAGTCGTTACGGGTCGTCAGAAGCCCGAAAGTCTGACAACCAGTCTTACCAAGGGCTATCGATTTATCTAGTAATTGGGTTGTGGAGGTCAGATAGTCAGTCGCTCCATGTAAAATACTGGTATTCCGCTGCATCCGGTTAGACTGGAAGCCGACCCCAACATAATTGGGAAAAGTCTAGGCAGATGAGTAAGGTCCTAGGAAAAGAGGCCCTATGGTTGGTATGATCATATTTCAGAACGCACGCACTAAAATTATAATGAAAGCATTGCAACCATGCTTAGAAGCCATCCGACAAATATTTTCGTGTCCATTTCGCCAAGGTCGCATATTTACGACCAAATGCCACAGCTCGTTTAATCTGCTTTTTTATTTATTTAATTACTGTAGGCTGTATTCTATCAGGTATTTATTTTCGATTCACTGTGCCAGGCGCTGGGGGCACGACAGCTGATATGAAGTCGGGCGGTTAAAAGGTTTAAAGCCAAAGACATTAAATTATTTACAATAGACGGGACATAGCGAACAAAACCGTGATCCGATACTTGTTACCTAGGAGTAACAAGTCTAGTATGGTACGCCTACGCGTCAAGTCGCATTCGTGTCCACGAGTCTCCATCAAAAGTAAAATATTTTATACGGAAATATGCCGAGTTACGCATTACGATTTTGCAAATATCGTTATGGTAAAACGACTGGACCCAAAGAGATTTAAGATAGGTACAATAGAGGGGCCATGCAAAGAAATGTCTTAGAAAAACTGTGATCCCATGTCTCAGTGCCGCCATCTGGTAAGATATAGCATAATTAGAGCGGCAATTTATTCAATTAGGTTCAGCTATCGCCCGGTAGATGGCCAGTGTTGCCAGATACGATTTTCAATTCATCGATTAAAAATCGGATCGATGGTGCCTGAAAAATCTAATATAAATCAAATCAGTTAGATAAATATCGAAAACTAAACAAATTAGGCAAAAATTGAACGAAACGGAAAACGGAACGCGCGCCCCTCGCGCCAGTGCCCAGTCCGCTGCCCAAACGCATACTGCGTAGACGCATATTTATCATCCTACCGCGCAAGTCGCCACGTGCCTCCCTCGTGCCGCCATTGTAACGCGAAAGAATAATTATTAAGGGCCTTCGTTCCCAATGTTTTTTTAAAAATTAAAGTGTAAACTAATTTTGTGCCTATATCACAAATAAATACTCTATCTCTAAAAGGTAGTTTCCCTAAGACAACCTCCCTCACACATTTAAATAAATATTATCGATAACAAAATCGATATACAACATCACATCTCTGAAAGGCAGTCCGACTTTTAATTAGTTTTTAATTCTTCTAATAATTATTACCCTCTTTTATAAAATCAATTAAACATGGATCGATTTTAAACTGAATGTTACTTGAATGAATCGATTATTTTGTCACACCACTATATTAATTTTGTTAAAAAGTGGTAACACTGAAGCTGTCATTTTACCCAACTATAGTAAAGCTACTCAGCAATAGATGGCGTTTAATACAAAATAAACAAATTTTCTAGATCTTTTTATGAAAATTATTTAATTCTAATTACTGAGTAAATATAGATAATACATACGAAAATAAACTGAATTTAGGTCCAGTTGTTTTACCATAACGAGACTTGCAGTAACGTAATGCGCAACTCGGCATATTTCCATACAAAATATTTTTCTTTTGTTGGACACGAATGCGTCAATGCGACTTGACGCGCAGGCGTACAATACTAGACTGAGAGACTTGTTACGCCTAGGTCACAAGTACCGGGACACTGTTTTGTTCGCAATGTCCCGTCTATTGTAAATACTTTAAATGTCTTTGACTGGACCTAACTTCGGTTTATTTTCGTATGAATTATTTAGTTACCTACGCATTACGATTTTGCAAATATCGTTATGGTAAAACGACTGGACCTAACTTCGGTTTATTTTCGTATGAATTATTTATATTTACTCAGTAATTAGAATTAAATAATTTTCATAAAATAGATCTAGAAAATTTGCTAATTTTGTAATAAACGCCCTCTATGGTTGAGTAGCTTTACTACTGCCGCGCAGAGATGTGTTATTGTTTATCGATTTTGTTATCGATAATATTTATTACTAGCTGTGCCTCGCGGTTTCACCCGCGTTAATTTGAGGATAGAAACCTACTAAAATAATTATATTCCATTACTTAGAGTATTACTTATACCCTCATGACCAGCCGCCTTTCGGAGTTACTATAAAACTTTGAAATCTTCTTTCTCTTATGATAGAATAGAATACTCTTTATTATGTACACCATTCATTTAATACAAAACGACAATTATTAAGGCGAGGCTATTCCGAGCGCCGTAGGCATTTAACGCATACCCCAGCCCCCGCAAGGAGTAGCGATACGTAATAAGTTACGATGCGCGGGAGACGCGCGCGCCAAATGCACCGCTCATGAGTTCACGAACTCGAGTAAGTACTAAGTTGCGTCACAGAGTAGAGCAATGCAGTAGATCAACTTGAATTAATTAGTATAAGTTTATTTTGTTTTATTTTTCTAGTAGTAGTTATTTTTAAGACTATAGATAGATTAGATACGTATTGTATAAACTTGATACTAATTATTAAAAATAATATGGTATACTTTTTTTTAATAAGGTGGATTTAAAATCTCGAAAAAAATCAAGCAGTAGGCACACTTACTTTAGGAGAATTGTGTTACAATTCTTGAATTACAATATCAATACATATTGTAATTCAACAAAGCTTAGAGGTATAAATGGTCATCTCGTGTAACACATAATGTGAAGGGTGAGTCGTCAATAAAATAAAAATAAAGTATTTTTATTTTTAATCAAATTAAAAGTCTTTTATATCTCTAAAATTAAAAATAATTTATGTACAACTGCCTAAAATTCATTGAAATGTAGCTGTCTTGGTTTGCATGGACCTAGCTGAGTAGATTGAGTCGGAATTTGGTCCTTGGATTTGCTTGGAACTGGCTGCATAGGCATATCGTTAACATTTTCTTTATTATCTTGCAATATTATGTCACGTATGGGCATACCGCGAATTTGTCGCGGATCCACAATCTCTGGCAATAGACATTTCAAATAAAAATCTGTAATTTTTTTCTCCATCTTCACTCTCCAAAATTCGTCATCTCTTGAAATATGTTCTATTACCAGTGGATGATTTTCACCGGACCATATTCCAAAAATACATTGATTTCTTTCTGATACATGGAGTTGCCCCTGCACTTGGTAGTACCAATTACTGTTTTTGTTTATGACTCTTGTATTATTCTTTTTATCGAATTTGAAAATTTGAATTTTATTTTCCTTAATGGCAGCATCTATTCCTTTTTTAAATGCCGTTATTGGACATTTGATTTCTACTATTGTGTTGTTCCCAACTATACCGTCGGGTGTAGCCCCAATAAATGGGTATTTTTTGTCAATAAAAAGGCCACAGGGCTCGATCATCATACTTTCTTGTCGTTCCAGTTGTTGTAGCGCCTGTTTTTCGTTTTCCACGCCATGGGCCACTGACAAAATGTGAGATATATTTTTTTTATATAATACATTTTTTACTGTTGGTGCAGTACTCCTGGACAGTTTTCTTTTACAAATTGTACCAAAGTTTGATGCCGTTATTATATTTTTCCTTAGCTCTATCCAATCACTGCAATCTCTTTGTAGGACAGTGCTTCTTTCAATATTGTGCCTATCATTTGTCAAGACTTTTAAATTGTTGAGGAAGTCTTCCTTGGCTTTTTCTAATTGAGTTGGACTCATATCGGGAGCTGAACTAGTAGGGCCATAGTTGTGCTGTGCAGAAGTTCCTTCAAATCTTCTTATTTTTTTTGTGGGATGGTCTTTGTTCAATTTTCTTTTTAGTGACCTCTTCTTCTCAATTTCTTTTACTTTTCCTTTAGGACTGCTTCCAAGAATCGCTTTCTGGACAGATGAAACCGCAGATTCACTGTTAAAAGAAACCACAGCAGCTGAACATCGTCCTTGATAGCCCCGTCTCAATGAAAAATTTATTCTTTTTCCACCTATAAATTTTGCAATAACGCTATTGAACCGTTCTACTACATTCGTGTCCACATCTTCTATGAGACTTCGAGACTTACCTGCTACAGTAGCGATAATGGCATTGACCCGGAAGAAGAAAGTAGAGTTTTGAATTTCTCTCATTGTATTGTTATTTAAATTTTTATCTTTGGAACAGTTATAATCATAACAAAGTTGATGATCACCATAAGCATGTGTCACCGAATTAGTGATGTCTTTATGCAGTAAATTTATAGCAACGTTTTTCGAAGTTCCTGCATTTTTGTGAAATTTTATTGATTTTACTATAGCTTTTCGCATGCTCATTACTTTCTCATTTGTAAGTGTTTTTCTGTCTTTTACTGGATATTTTGTCTCTTTTACAATAGCTCGTAATTTATTACAGAAGTTTCGTAGGATATGATTTCTGCATTCAATTTTTTCTACGGTATAGTTAAGATGGTCATAGGGTTTTGCTTCCAACACTTTGTTATAAGTAGCTGAGTCTCCATCTCCAATCATTCTTGCATATATTAAACCATACATATCAACAGATGATTTAAAGCCTTCAGCAATAATGTCAGCTTCCATGGCACTAGAGGATCCGTTATAGTTTTTATAACATGCGTGATCTTTAGGCGCAACTCCTTGTTTTTGGGCTCTGGCACAAACCAGACAGTATTTGTTTTTCACTCCCATATAAAGTACTTCACCGAATTGTTTTCCTATGATTGCTGCTGTCCCTGGCATTGATCTATAATTATTACCATAAGATCTTAAGCCCCAAGCGCCATCAACATACACGTCTACGAGAGCCAATCCGTTTTTCGTTCGACCTTCCGCTATGGCCGCTTCTTTCTCACGTTTGGCAGCCCTTTCCATAGATTCTGCTGCGGTTTTCTCCCAATTTTCATAAACAAAATCTTGTAGATGTGTATAATATGTTTGTGAAAAAACCGGCACATCCATAGCAGAAAGTATTTCCTCAAATTGTGCAAATCCAATACCAGCAGCTATAATGCCAGTGGTTGCAGCAACATTTATGTTAACATTTTCTACACTGTCACACTTTTCTGATTCTATCACAATTACTTTCCGACAGACATTACACTCAAACTTAAATTTTGATATCAACCCTATCCGTTTTTCTCCTATCAATTTGAAATATCCAACTCTGCAGTCAAATAAATCGATATGATGCGTTTTTTCTTGGAGCTGTGTCATCAGGTAATTCATGTCAACAATTCGTCGTCCACTGATGGGTTGATAGTCGTGTTCGATTTCGTTTTCAACGCTTAGAGTGTAGTTTTCAATTTCCTCCATTATTCTAAAAACAGATTATTTTAATGTAACCTATTGAATTCCACATAGTAATGTAATTATTATTTAAAACAAAAAGTAGCAACTTACTCATTGATATTATTATTAGGTGATACATTATTATGTTCATCTAAAGGCATTTCAGCATGTGTGACATGGACATTGGCAGCATGAATAGACGTTCTGTAACAAAAAAATATATTTTTTTTGTTTCAATATTCATAGTTGTAAGTAAATGCGATAGTCATCGGATATATAAACTTACGCATCTTATGGGCTATTTACCTATGCCTTTGGCATGCCGTAGCATGTTTTAGTCTGATATTAATTGAATCGGTTAAAACAATATTATTAAGTACAATACAGTTACTTACTCCTCAATCCTAGTGTTATTCAAGTAAACAGGCTCTAAAGTCATCAATGGAGACACGTTATGCCCTTCCGCATGCTCTATTGATCTGTAACACAAAAGTTGTTTTTGACTTGTTGGTAATTAACAAGTAAAATTTAAAAAAACTTTCTTACAAAATATCCCGATTAAACCAGTCTGTTTAATAAAGACAACCGCATTGAAATCCATTCATCCGTTTTCCGTTTAGGAGCTACAATGCCAAAGACAGATACACACGCACACTGACATACAGACAGATACACAGAAACAATGATACGCAAACAGTAATAATAATTAATAAATAGGTACTTTAATTTTAATAATAAAGTAGGTATGTATGTGACCCATGTGTATATGTATGTGATACATAGGTACCTACTTAATTTAAGTATATGTATTTAATTTCTTTATATAATTTTTATGGTGTTACAATAACGAGTGAGATACTATTTAATGCAAATAGTAAAAAATAGAGACTGTCTTTAAAATAAAATAAATAATATAAAAAAACTTACTCGATATTCGCCGAATCATTAGTTGATACATGCGCACTGCGCTTGGCCTGCAACTGCATAGCTCTAAGTCTAAAACATTAAAAACCCACGTAAACATTACAAGCCAAATTTCTTTTATTATTCTATTTGGAGTGGCATAATTAATAATAAACATGCAATAACAAAAATCTCGAGTGAATTCTACACACCTTTCCTCTTGCAAATAAATACTGAATAAAATTATGCATTGGAGAACTTCTCTATAGCCAAACTAGCCATTGATTTTTTTTAATGTATTTCTATGCTTTTTATAACTTGAACAGTATTTTAGTAAGGGGATTCACTACTGTGCTGAGCATAAACGAGCTTGTGCCTAAACATTACCTAAAATAATAAAAATAACATTCGTAGGAAATGGTCATACTGCCATATTTCTACACTATGGCACGAGTTTGCTGCGCGTAGTAGATGGCATAGACTACACAACCTTCGTTACAGACACCATAATAGTAGTGAATACGTACTCTCGTACAGTAGGCCGCACGTCTTTAGTACGGAGTTTCAATAGAATAATGGTTTTTTTTTTCAGTAGTTTCAATACGCGGGCCAGCTCAAGACCATAGTGTTATCACTTACCACAGACACAGATAATATAATACTACGTACACAGACGATATGTATATACCTAGAGATATTTATATATACCTACCTATATTTACGTGGTATGGTCGACTGCACATCTAGTACCTAGGTAGCACTTAGGCTAATAAACATTACCTATAAAAACCACCCGGACAAACGCAGCGGGTTGAACTACCTATTAGACATTTGAAAACAGTAAACCATTATAACACTTGCGCGCGCGGCGGCTTTATTCAGTCTGAATAGGGTTCAAATTCAACTGTTTTACACACTTGATGCGGTTGGTAAATATGCTCCGTATTCTGTGGTGAGGATTCCGATTATCAAGAAAACAAAGAAAGTACTTACTGTTCTTCTTTGCTGTTTTTTCGAACAAATAAGCCTTTTTTATTTCGATTCATTTTTGAACTGAAACAATAAAATAAGTTATGGTATTATAAAAGATTGGGAACTACTGTACCTAAGCGTAAGTACACGGGCGGCGCGGGCGGTGCACGGTGTCGCCCGACATCAAAGGCGTTTCACTACTGTAGGGAAATAATAAATTTGTAATACTATGAGTGTTGTCAATAGGAATAAATGAATAAATAATATAACTTACCATATTTCTTTTGCGATTTTTTTTGCCTTCAACCGTGATTTAGCCCTTATTTTATTTCTTTTATTTGCCATTTTCACACAAAATAATCACAAATATATTGTCTTAAAAGTTATATACAAAATATTTACACAATGAGAAATAAACACAAACAAAATCTTAACTATGGTCTATATAAGTACAATAATTATTTACAATTTATTTTATATTAATATTATTTAGGTACGGAGCAGAAGAGAAGCGCGAGCGCAAAAATTTGGCACAGGTCTCACCTCGGTAACGTCCCGCGGGACACTGGCAAGCGACGCGCGGATCGAAAATCACTTGAATAATCGATAAAAAATGTATAAATGTAATGAAAAAAAAACGATCGGGTAGAATCGATTCCAAAATGAATTACCTACAAATTTATATTTTTTATAGAAAAAAAGGAGTATTAGTACTTGTTTAAAATGAAATTTTGCTTGTAAAAAAACTGCAAATCGAAGTTAGTTCGGATTTTTTTTCTATCGAGAAAATTTTATTGTATCGGGTATTGATCGGGTACATGGTAAGGAGAAAGAATGTATCTAAAATATATATTTATTTCAGATTCTAGATGTTATAATTTGCCTATCAAAAATTAATTCTAAAACAGGCAAAAACGGGAACACCTCGCCTTAAACATATATGTTATTTCAAGGACAATAAATATTGTTAATTTACTACATATCGTTTCATTTAACCATTTTACCTTTTATAATAATCGGACTTTGGTGCATTACATAAGATAAAAGATTTTAATTATTACATTGTATAAATATCGACATTAAAATATTGATATTTTGTCGTCATCCCTACTTGGGTAGAAAAATAGATAACAGGTGCATACTAATATGACATCTATTTCAATGACATTAGCGTGCTAAATAGTGTAAATTGGTTACAGAGTCCTCTAGCTGAACTCGTTGTTGTGATTATGCCGCTGTAATTTTGCTATGTTATGCTAGATAGCGTTACTGAGACATGGGATCACAGTTTTTCTATGACATTTCTTTGCATAGCCTCTCTATTGTACCTATCTTAAATCTGTTTGTTTAAAGCCCACAAAAGATCTCTAGGGGCGATGTTTAAGCTTAAATCCACTGATAGTTGCATGCCATACTTTAAACAGCACAAAATATGAACACTACCTGTACCTAGTCTGTAAATACTGGAGGAAGCTTTCACTTCTTCACAAATAGTGAAGAAGTGACGACTTCAGTATTTGTGAAGTCGAACGAACCCAAATCGTTTTAAACGACTAGCTGACGTAGTCCCACGTATTAGACGCGACAATAACCCGATTCCCGATGTCCACCACTTGTTTGGCCAAGTGTGTTCCCAGCCTTTCAAAATGGCACTAATTAATGCGCAAGAGTGTCTACTGCATGACTCCGGTCATTTATAATAAACTAGCACTTTGCCCGCGACTTGGTCCGCATGTGTGTCGTACTTTCCTCTAAAAATTTCGAAAATGTATGTTTATGATCTTTATCATATTTTATTTAGATAAATAAGTATTCGGGCCAATTTTTAAGTTTATAGATCTATGGAATCAGATTTTTCAAATAAACTGTGTCCCCGCTTTACAGCGGTGGAATTTTGAAGAATCGTTTGGGATGTGTTCATAACTTGACTCAAAGACCGATACCCATTTTCGAGTTAATGGAAGCAAGCAGGTAAAATCCACCCCGTCTTCATCTTCTTAGCGTGTCGATAGCAATCTAAATGGACTCGGCCCAGAATTCGGCTACTTGTTTGGCGCTATCACCAGCGTCCACCAGTTCCTGTTACGTGCAGCTGACAGGAC
Source organism: Mesoligia furuncula (assembly GCA_916614155.1). NCBI lineage: Eukaryota > Metazoa > Arthropoda > Insecta > Lepidoptera > Noctuidae > Mesoligia > Mesoligia furuncula. The sequence goes on along the minus strand of OU744793.1, from coordinate 10,045,119 downwards.
ACGCAGGATTCGATATTAAGTGTCCCATCGTTTGTGGAACAGCACCACATTTACACTCCAAGGCGGAGTCGTCTATAGATCTCCACCTGAACAAGTTTTCCTTGCTTCGGCCAACATGGGTCCGGAGTCTGTTTAAAGACTTCCAGATTACCCAAGGTAACTCAAGTCCAGGTCTGGGGAGGTCTTCAGCGGGTGAAACAAGGTGGTTTGGGTAAGGAAGCACCGGCTCGACACAGCTTCAGTCTTTCTAGTGATGGTTCGCCAGAAAGTGGGACGACACACTTTAAAAAACTGTTTCGGCTTTTCAGCCTTTGTGGCACAATGATTATGTTGTCGTGCAAAGGGTGTCGTGTGTCGGAGACCATTTTAGCTCTTTCGCTGGAGTTTGCCAGCGCTCTGCGAACCACTGGTTGCGCTATTTATGCTAGTGGATACAGCATTTCCTACTATGTTTCCCAGCAATCCACCCCATAAACTTTATTAGGTAGGGTCATGTGTTCAACAATGAAACACTAAAAATTCAAAGTCTCATACACCTTTTGTTTTTACAGATAGAAGTCTAATTTTTTACAGGTATATAGGCAATTTTATTGGGTATAGGATGTCATTTATGGTTTTTTTAATTGATGTGTAATCAATCAGCTAAAAAATGAAAACAAAAAAATAGGAAATGTTTCATTGTGTCCACAGTGGTGTATACAGTGAAACGCCACAAATTCAACAATGAAACATAATAATTAATAGTGTGTTCAACAATGAAACACTAAAAATTCAATGTCTCGTACACCTTTTGTTTTTACAGATAGAAGTCTAATTTTTTGAAGGTATATAGGCAATTTTATTGGGTAGGTATCAGATGTAATTTATGTTTTTTTTTAAATTAATGTGTAATCAATCAGCAAAAAAATATAAACGAAAAAATTGGAAATGTTTCATTGTGTCCACAGTGGTGTACACAATGAAACACCACAAATTCAACAATGAGACATAATAATGAAGTGTTTGTCTCATATTTTGTGAAATTTATGGAGTAGGTGAATGATAAAAAATGCTTGAGTTCAATCAAAAAAAGTTTTTAATAAATTCATCTCAAAAAAATATAAAATCACAAACTTTTCAAGTGTTTTCTTCTTTTGTTTTCTTCAAACAGTGTTTCATTGTGTCCATTGTGCAACTGTTTCATTGTTGACTCAATAGGGTTTATTTTACTAAACTCAAAAAAAAACATTAAATTGTAACACTTTTAACATAATGATCTATTCCACATAATCTACGAAATATGTTTAATGCTAGGTAGTCATGAAAAATATGAATTTTTCAACCATAATTTAATGAAAAATCTTTAAAGAATGACAAAAATACTTACATTTTTGTCAAATAAACTTAAATGCTCCACAGACACGTCTTCTCCCACGTGGCGCCTACCCAAACTGGGGTGGGGCGGGGGGTTCTCGAGAGTGTCCTTACGCGATTCATATAATGCACGATCTGGCAACGCAGCATTTTAGAAATATTACAGTGTTTTATTGTGTACCACTGTTTCATTGTTAGACATCTGACCCTACCCTTTTCCAACTTGGTAGAGTCGATTTTTGAAAAACCCTAAAACATACCTACTTTTTTATTTTATTAGTAAGTACCGAATTTCGAGTTAATCCGACAGCTAGTCACGTATTTTTCTAACCTACCTATTAACTTTGTCACCCCCTAAATCCTCTGTGAGGGGTTTTTTAAAACTAAAAGTGACATTCTTTATTATTTACGGAGCCAAGTATTGCCAGGTTTCAAGTTTATTAACCAAATTAATAAGATTTTTCATATAAACTGTATGCCTTCTTTTTATCCCCGTAGGGGTGGAGGTTTGAAAAGTCGTCTGGGATGTTTCTGTACAAAGCAATGATATTTTAGTAATGATAGTTTATTAGAATATCATTGCATTGGTACAAAGACATTCAATCCTATATTAAATCTCTTTGTTTCTGTAACTTGACATAAAGATTTTGTACCAATTTTCCAATCAAGTCACGTAATAAAATACTCCCCTGTGAAATTGATTATCCCTCTTCAGCCCATTAGGGGTAGATTTTTTAAAAACCCTGATACACTTTATTTTTTATTTTGGTCTTACATACTGAGTTTCGAGTTAATTGGACCGCGCGTTAAAATTCTTCCATATAAAATTTTACACCCCCAATCTCCCTTTAGTTTCAAGTTTATTAACCAAATGAATAAGATTTTTCATATAAACTGTATCCTCGCTTTTCACCCCCACAGGGGTGAAATTTCGAAAAATCGTTTGGGATGTGTCCATTACTTCACTCGAAGATTTATTTAAATACAAATTTTCTAGTTAATCAAGCCACGCAGTAAAATAATCCCCTGTAAAATTAACTACCTCTTATCACCCCGTTAGGGTAGATTTTCGAAAATTCCTGATACACGTTATTCTTTATTTTTGGTCTAAAGTATAAATACCGAGTTTCGAGTTATTCGGACCGCGCGTTAAAATTCTTCCATACAAATTTTGACACCCCCCTTAGGGGGTAGTTTAGAAAAACAAAAAATGTCAATCTTCATAATTTACCTAGATAAGTATTCGTGCCAAGTTTCAAGTTTATTAACTCAAGGAATAAGATTTTTCATACAAACGAAATCCCCCCTTTTCACCCCCTTTAAGGTTGAATTTCCAAAAACCCCTTCTTAGTGCTCCCCTACATTACAAAAGGAAGCCGTGTGTAAAATTTCACATTCCAAGACCCACTAGTTTCGGCTATGCGTTGATGTCAGTCAGTCAGCCAGTCAGTCAGTTTCTTCTTTTATTATAATAAATTACCTAAGGAATGGAAAGAATTGCCGTGCTATCATTGTTCAAAAACAGACGCATTTAAAAACATAAATACTATAATGACAGCAAATTCCTTACTGAGTAGAAATTTTGTATATTTATGTATTGTGTAGTGTTATTGTTAAGAATTTTGTTTATATAAATTGTGTGCTAGTAATGACCCTGAGGTCAAGGTCAGTGACCTTAAGAGAATCGCGGATCTTGATTTTCGGAACCATTGTCACACGGTGTTCCCCACCCTACTAGTCCCACATCCCACCGGGTCCCAAAGGCTTGATTAGGCGATGGTTTGTGGTGAAAGGACCATGCGTCATTTTGGGCCCACTTTTTCAACATTGTTCAACAGTGATGAATTATATGTCATATGAAAGCTCTTGAAGTGTACTTTATTTCATTCTATGGCAGCTAAGTTCAAATCCAGCGAGAAAATGGTTATTTTTTCCGTTTTTTTAAAATGTTCAACATTGTTCAACAGTGATGAATTATGTCATATGAAAGCTTTTAAAGTGTACTTTATTTCATTCTATGGCAGCTAAGTTCAAATCCAGCGCGAAAATGGTTCTTTTTGCGTTTTAAAAACAAAAATATATTACACCAATAGGTAGGTACGTACTTGGAAGCCGACTCCAACATAGTTGGGAAAAGGCTAGGCAGATGAGGTAGGTACGTAACTACGTACTTCAATCAACGCATTCTGCTGAACATATTCCGCATACTGTGGACTAATCGCAGGTAGATCATCATCTAAAACATGGGTACTTGTCCGCAAAACACACGAGTGCAAACACATAACACAGCAATCTAGCTGCCATTGCAAATAGTCCAATTCAATTAGGGGCTGATTTTTCAATCAACCGATAATTTTTATCCGTGGAATATAATTGACATCTGGCAGTTTTTGTATAATTATTTATTTATTTATTTAGGGACAACAAACAGTAGTGTAATAATAAGTAAACCTAAGTTAAAACTTAATAATAGATGCAACAAAAACACTACTCACAACGTTACCCACATATTACTTAACAGATCTACTAGTTGTAATATAATATAATTAAATTCATCATTGTTGAACAATGTTGAACATTTTTTTAAAACGCATAAAAAACCATTTTCGCGCTAGATTTGAACTTAGCTGCCATAGAATGAAATAAAGTACACTTCAAGAGCTTTCATATGACTCATAATTCATCACTGTTGAACAATGTTGAACATTTTTTAAAAACGCAAAAAATAACCATAATAAAGTACACTTGAAGAGCTTTCATATGACATATAATTCATCACTGTTGAACAGTGTTGAAAAGTGGGCCCAAAATAACGCATTAAAAAAACGCATAAAAACCGTTTTCGCGCTGGATTTGAACTTAGCTGCCATAGAATGAAATAAAGTACACTTTAAAAGCTTTCATATGACATATAATTCATCACTGTTGAACAATGTTGAACATTTTAAAAAAACGGAAAAAATAACCATTTTCTCGCTGGATTTGAACTTAGCTGCCATAGAATGAAATAAAGTACACTTCAAGAGCTTTCATATGACATATAATTCATCACTGTTGAACAATGTTGAAAAAGTGGGCCCAAAATGACGCATGGTCCTTTCACCACAAACCATCGCCTAATCAAGCCTTTGGGACCCGGTGGGATGTGGGACTAGTAGGGTGGGGAACACCGTGTGACAATGGTTCCGAAAATCAAGATCCGCGATTCTCTTAAGGTCACTGACCTTGACCTCAGGGTCATTACTAGCACACAATTTATATAAACAAAATTCTTAACAATAACACTACACAATACATAAATATACAAAATTTCTACTCAGTAAGGAATTTGCTGTCATTATAGTATTTATGTTTTTAAATGCGTCTGTTTTTGAACAATGATAGCACGGCAATTCTTTCCATTCCTTAGGTAATTTATTATAATAAAAGAAGAAACTGACTGACTGACTGACATCAACGCATAGCCGAAACTAGTGGGTCTTGGAATGTGAAAGTACGTACCTACCTATTGGTGTAATATATTTTTGTTTTTAAAACGCAAAAAGAACCATTTTCGCGCTGGATTTGAACTTAGCTGCCATAGAATGAAATAAAGTACACCAAGAGCTGTTATATGACATAGGTTTCATCACTGTTGCACAATGTTGAACATATTTTAAAAACGCAAAAATAACCCATTTTTGCGCTGGATTTGAACTTAGCTGCCATAGAATGAAATAAAGCACACTTTAAGAGCTTTCATATGACATATAATTCATCACTGTTGCACAAAGTTGAACATTTTTAAAAAACGCAAACAAAAATACCATATTCGCGCTGGATTTGAACTTAGCTGCCATATAATGAAATAAAGTACACGCCAAGAGCTGTCATATGACACAGGTTTCATCACTGTTGCACAACTTTGAAAAGTGGGCCCAGTGTTCATTCAAAGGTGCCCATGGTCCTTTAAGTCTTTTTTTCAAAGTGCCCCGTTTCATATCAACTGACCCCTGACCCCCATATTTGCAAAATAAACAACTTACTTACTTACCTTTTTAAATGAATAATTAGATTTTTCTTTGTATGTGTTTTGTATCCACACAAATGACATTTTAATTTCTTTTCCAAACTATGTTTTTTTCTGTGATTATGTAGTTCCGCAGATGTGACAAATGTGTCTCCACAATCTTCACAGTTATAATTACATATTTTGTAATGTCTATGCATATGAGCCTTAAGTGATTCCTTTGATTTTAATGATTTAAAGCAAATACTGCAGGAGTAGCTAGCACTCTCATGGACACGCATATGCTTTTTCATTGTAAAAGCATGTTTGAACTGCTTTCCACATAAACTGCAAGTGAAATATGTGGTTGTACTATGTGTTTTATGATGAGCTGCAAGGCTTGATGACTGTGTAAAACTTTTACCACATTCACAGCTATATGGCCTCTCCCCATTGTGGGTTCTCATGTGACTGACTAAGGTCTGGCTGTGTGGTGTAGAGTAAGAGCATGATGTGCAATGGTATCTTCTGGCTGCACCAAATCCTGACACTTTACCAATATGTTTTCTTTTTTCATGCATAGATTCATAATGTTTCAAGAGTGTTAACTTTGTTTTTAAAACTTTGTTACAAATATCGCATTTAAAACTATTCTTTGCATTAACATCACTTTCATTGGTTTCTGCTCTTTCAGTGTCTTTGGTATAGAGATCACTATATTCTGAAAAGTCACTTGGAAATGGGCCTGTGTCAGTGTTTTCATTGTATGTTAGCACATTAGTTGTTAAGTCATTCTCAACCTTAAAAGTGGTCCCTTGTAAATGTTCTTTGTAATATAGTTTTATTCGTTCATTGAGTGAAATGCATTTGAGTCTAAAGCTGTTAGCACTGTTTAATTCTTGTAAGCAGTCACCACACATTAGAAAGGGCATGAATTTATCGTGGCATAAAGTAACTTGAAAACAAAGATATATTCTATTTAGAACCTCTTGAGAATCATCACTCTCTGAGAACAGACTAATACTTTCTTTAGCATTCTGCAAACAAATTCTACACAATCCTTGCATGTTTACAGGTTCATCAGAGTAAGCCATCATTTTAAATTGGATTACTAAGGCTACAGTTAGCTGTTCCGTTGATTTTACTCACTCCCAACCAGAACCACTCCCAACGGTTCCAATCCAAGGTATGGAATGATACTTACTGGTTTGTTTTGAATTTAATATAGTAATCACTGTTATTTATACAACCACGCAACAAAAGGAAATGAAGGGAAAGTAATCGAATTGTAATGATAAAATGATATTACCACACATTGTTTTGTTTAGGTAGGTGAATTAGGTGTAGTCAAAGACTACAAACTACAATGGTGTAGCCTAATGTACTCTGTGGTGTATTTTTATCTATGGTGTAGTCTTTCTTTGACAAATTCGAATAAACAAAATTTGACAATGCTGTGTAGTGTAGAGGGGTGAGCCGTGAGGCATATTTATCGTAACAGGTAGAAATAACAGATATTTAAAAATAACAAATAACCATTGTTCCTACCATTGACATAGAAAAGTATGGACTGGAAATACCTACAAAAAAAGGGTGCATACCTACAACTCCTTTTGTCGCATAAAATGGCTGCCATTGCTAGGGTTGTGTCAGTCAAGGAACATAGGTGTTACTATTATCGAGTATCGATACTAAATATGAGTCTTACTAGTTATCACGTTTGGATCATAATGACTTATAGTTGCCGGCACGTAACTTGGCAAGAGTTTTTGTAGTGGGGGAAGTTTGCGCACGCACAATTTCATACATTTTTATATGCGCGAACTTCCCCCACTACGAAAATCTCTTGCCAAGTTACGTGCCGGTAATTGTACTTAATTAAAGTCCGTTGTAATTAGGGTTGCCAACTATACTTTATAATAACGTATCTTACTTTATTTTCGATAAATATACTTTATAGTTTTGCATAAAACTATTGTGTGCGAAAATACTTTATTTCTAATCTTTTGTGATGGGTAAAACGAAAGACTCATGGTTAATTAGTTACTGAACTATTTATCGATAGGTACATACAAGTCAAAAAAGAAAATCTTTTATTAAAGTTAGAATTTTCAGAGAAAAATATTATAGTTTATGCTTAAGACAAACCCGTTGTGAAGACACATGGCAATATAATAAGATACCTACTTATAAATGCATCTGATAGCGTAAGTACCACATGTAAAAACAAAATATTTCTTATCTACTCTCTGTTACCGTCACTTCAGCTTTCACTGAGTTTTTTCGGTAATGAATCTGCAGTGGCGAGAAGAGAGAAACAGATAGTCCATAAATTTAATAAAAAACGGGTTACTTATGTATTAAAATCAGTACCAGGTACTTAACAAATTAGAAAACATTGTAAAAGCCAATTATTTTTAAAAATAACAACCAATTGGAACCGTGCACCTAACTTCTGACGTTTCCAAAGTAGCCATGTAGGTTTATGTGAAATAAAATATTTTAATTTCGGTGCTGTGAACGAAAGGCCGGACCTGGCAAGGTCACTCGGACCGAATAAGACACAGGATTATTTATGTTCACATCGCAGAATATACCGATGACGTTTCAGCGGAGGAACTAGTTTACGGAAACTATTACGGCAACGGTACAACCCTATTCCATTTGACATATTATTGTAAACAAACTAATAATTTAACAAAATATACTAAAAAGGTCTGTTATACGGAAATGAACCCAAATATCAATACTTTTGCCATAAATTCATGATCGCGTTACAACTGTATCATCGAATGTGTATTATTATTAAATGTATTATTGCATGAAAACCAGCTACTAACCTGTGCAAAGACATTAGAGGTTGATTTTCATTCTTTCTTGCACCACACTTCACAAATCAACACACAGACATGTTGAATTGTTGTTTTCCAACATTTGCATGCAGTTTTAAAAGGTAAAATCCTTGTAATTTTCTCGCAAATCTCAATAATACAAAAAGTAAACAACCATATTTTGACAGCAAAACTACCACGAAACTTGTCGCAAAAGATGGCTCCTACGGCAGCTTACCTACAACTGTACTACGTCACGTCAAAATGTTGCCAAAATAAGCAACAACTTAAAATATTGTTGTCTCTTTTATCAAATACGATTATCTTATTAGAAAGAACGAGACAAAACGATATTTCGTATTCTGAATCATATTTCACTCATATTTGTATAAGCAAACGTATGCATAGAATAACGCGGCCTCTCCATGTTTTTCCTATCTCAATGGTTCCTACCAATATAAATTATCTGTTACTTAAAATAACAGACCCTCAAAGACTGTTAAGGTATCTTAGAGTAAGAAAGCTATAGAGCATCGGGTAGCGTGGCCACACATGAGACAAAAAACTAACTTAACTAACATAGGCTACATAAGTAGCTGCCTTGAAAAAACTGGCACGCAGTGAGAGACGGAAATAGTATAGCTTTATCCTTTTCTGTTACTTATAATAACTCAATACTTGATGGATTCTTGTGGAAATGAAATGGAGCTACCCGCCGTCTATACTTTTCTTTATCTAAGTAAGGTATGATTCCGATCTCGGCAGCACGCAGCAGTGCTGCCGCGGCAGTGCGGCCGGCAGCCGCAACGCAGCATTGCTGCCGTGCTCGGAATGTAATCTCATATAAAACTATAGAGAATGTATGGGGACCAGTAGTGCTGCGACCGCAGTGCCGCGGCAGCACTGCTACGTGCTGCCGACATCGGAATCATACTTTTACTGTTACCACGGCTGTTACTGATAATTCACTAAATCAGTCCCCACACAGGCTCACAGACTGTTACTATTTTACTAACGGTAACGGCCTTAGAGTAAGAAAGCTATAGAGCATCGAGTAGCGTGGCCACACATGAGACAAAAAACTAACTTAACTAACATAGTCTACATAAGTAGCTGCCTTGAAAAAACTGGCACGCACTGAGAGACAGAAATAGTGTAGCTTTATCCTTTTCTGTTACTTATAATAACTCAATACTTTATCCCTTTCTTGTGGAAATGAAATGGAGATACCCGCCGTCTATACTTTTCTTTGTCTAAGGTAACGGCTGTTACTTTCATTCATCCACTCTTACACACAGGAAGGAAAATAACAAGGTTATTAATTTCTCTCTCTTCCTCATTAGTGAATGACCCTTGCTAAAAAGAGAAACACCTATTATTTAATATTTACTTCGAAATCGGAAATATGTTTACTTCCGACTCTTACTAAAGCGGTTAAACTACGCTAAAAAGAGAAGCACTTAGTATTTATTATCCCTAAAATACAGTTGGTGGTCTAACAAGAACCAACATTTTCGAAAAATTGACTCCTAAATTAGGTCGTGTTACCTACCTGTTATCTGTTAACCAGTTACCATTACAAAAAAAAATATATTTTATTATATTTTTCTATATGGAAATTTGTGATGCAACCAAAAGCACGACTTATTTCTTTAATTTTTTTTTTGCTCGTAAAATAAACTTTAACGTAAGAAATTTTGCACGATTAGAAGGTAGTAAATATTTTTTATCCTTCGAAGATCGAAAATAAACCGCCCATTTACCTGTTGCACTAAACAATTGAATCGTCAATTTGGAGGGACCAAGTTATATAATCGATATCTTTAAAACTATTTTATGTTTCGGGCAGCCAAAATCAATAACATTTAGGTAGAATTAAGGTATTATAATACTAAGTAGGTAGAACATTCCAGGGAGTAGTCTATCAGTTTGGTCCCTCCATCTTGATATCATGATGGAGGGACCAAGCATTTTGTTAAAATATTATGTATACAAAGAGATTTAAGATTGTAAATACTTTAATGTCTTTGTATGTATATGTTGAGGTAGCTAAAATTATAGCAAAAACAGGCCAAGTGCGAGTCGGACTCGCACACGAAGGGTTCCGTACCACAAGGCAAAAACGCCGAAAAAACATGTTTGTTGTATGGGAGCCCCCCTTAAATATTTATTTTATTTTAATTTTATTATTAAAGTTAAAATACAACTGAGTATTTTGTGAATATTTCAAGTGCCTACCTGTTGCCATTTTTGATATCGAGCAAAAAAAAGGCAAAAAAAATCGCGTTTGTTGTATGGGAGCCCCCCTTAAATATTTATTTTATTTTGTTTTTAGTATTAACAAATACTAAAAACAAAATAAAATTATAGCGGCAACAGAAATACATAACTTGTGAAAATTTCAACTATCTAGCTATCGCGGTTCTTGAGATACAGCCTGGTGACAGGAAGACGGACAGACAGCGAAGTCTTAGTAATAGGGTTCCGTTTTTACCTTTTAGGTACGGAACCCTAAAAAGGTAGCAAATAGTAGATTAATGGTATTATTTTTTTATATATGTATGACAGACATTTTAGAGATTTGGTCCCTTCATTTTGACGCGCGCCCACGCCCTGATCCCACCATCGCCCTTTTATTACCGGACAACCAGACGTACTGCAGCGAACCATCCGCACTTGGTTGATACAATTATATCCCCACGAGTCGTACTCAGCGCTTCTCCTCCACTTTTATTATGCGCACAGCCAAAGCGTGGAACTCTCTGCCCGGCCCGTGGAATCTGTGTTCCCTCCCACATTTAACCCGTCTGCCTTCAAAGCAAGAGTGAACGGCATCTTCTGGGCACGCTCGTTCCATCATAGACCTCATCTATCCCTTACAATCAGGCGTAATCGGGGTCAAGAGCGGGCCCATTTAATAAACACTGCACTGCGGTGTTAAAATTAATAATATATTGCAGTTTTGTCAGCGCCATCTCTTGACCGATAGTGGAACTAATGTAACTTTTGTTGGTTTCTGAAAAAGTGTGCTATTTAGAGACTTCGTTTTATTTCCTGTAATCTTTACATATAAACTTGTATCACATAGAATTATTTTAGATTTTTCTCTTTGCAAACTTCGGGGGGGAACGGTATTTTTTTTACATTTTTCATCAAAAGTCGAAAACTATGCAGCCTAAAAAAAAAGAAAAAAGGTTGAGAAGGTCCTAATTAAGAACTTAGGTAAGCGAGTCGAAAGGACTTTAAGGTTGTAAATGAAAATACAATATTTAGAGTGCACAGGCATGTATTGTTATAAGGCCTACGCCTCTTGTTGAGCCTGAAGCCTCTTGATGTAGGATGCCTTCTTCTGCTTGATCCTGTTCTTTCTCTCAGCCAGGGTCAGCTTGCGCTTGTTCCAGCGCTTCTGCTTGCTGCCAGCTTCCTTCTTCTTGGCTTCCTTCTTGGTGTGGGACGGGTCTGAGCGGATCAATTCATGAGCTTTCTTGTAAGTGGCTTCAATCTGAAAAGATCAACACTGAAGTTAATATTTATTCAACTATCTTAGTTTCATCCTGTTTGTTCTGATTATTTTACATTACATTAAAAAACTGTAGCACTATTTTAGTACTTAGAATCATGGAAGATTTTGAGTGTGGAAAGACAATGCATTAATATTGTCCAATTTCGACACTGCTCAAGTATATATAAAAGAACAGTAATTTGGTAGGACGTCAAAATTTTTAAGTAGGCTTTATAGTGGAATATACTTACAGAATCAGCATTTACACCAAGTTTGATGTATTTGCCAAACTGTCGCTTGAAGGAGTCTTCATCATCTGCTTCAAGACTGCGCATATATTCAGCCACGTGTAGACCAAAGATGTGTGCTCTGTAAACATTATTTATTATGTAATTTCTAAAGCATTTTTCACTTTTAACACATTCTGCAGATTGTTTTCATTGTAATATGCTCACAGGATAGATATTATCCTCTTGAGTAAATGTTTTTAAAACCGGTTTCAAAAAGTTTGGATTACACTTTTTATCACAACCAATAATCTTAACATTTTACTGTTGCTCCAATAACGCTGTCTAAACAATAGATAAACCATAATTCAGAGGATGAATGGAGCTGTCATAAAATGTCATGAAAAGATCTGCTGTTGACTGAAATAAACAGGGACTCACCTGTGTACTTCAGCATTGAATTTCTTTGCTTCTGCATCATATCCTGGGAACCTCTTGATGGAATGAGGAACATTTAGGCCACCATCAACTGCACCTTTCATGGCTCCAAACACGCGAGCACCAGTGGTGGTGCGTGCCAGACCCACATCAAGGTAACATCTATGATGAATAAAGTACATAGTTATGTAAAAATGCAGTTAAAACAACTTATGTAACTAGAGCAATAACATAAAATCAGAGAATTACGAAACAACATTCTTTTGTAGCATTGTACGTGCTTTCAGACCGCCCGTAATGACTTCATCACACTTATAATATTATTTAAAGGGCGAAAGTTTGTGTGCGTGTTTATATTTTTATTACTTCTTCACACTCAAACGGCTGGACCAATTTTGATAAAATTTGGTATGAAGGTACCTGACACCCTGGATTAACATATAGGCTACTATTTATCTCGATATTCGCACGGGATCGACATTTACGCGGGTGAAACCGCGGGGCGCAGCTCGTTTTCTATAATTGTTTTCACTTAATGTGTTACATTCAGTAAGATGGTCATTTCTCTTGTTTTGCCAAATTAAAATACACAAATTGATTATTAAAATATTATAATGCTATGTAATAAATTAATTACCTGAAAGCACCGGGGCCATTGTCTACTGGTTCTACATTGTATTCATCACCAGTGACCTCAGTAGCGCCACTGTATAGGGAGTCAAGGCCGAGCCTCTGGAGCAGTCTTCTTGCGAGCAGCAACCCAGTACTGTAGGCAGCGGCATAGTTTGTCAAACCAACCTACAAATAAACTATTCATATTATATTCATCATATTTAGGAAAAGTTTCTCATTCCAATCATTATTGTGAATGGATCAGTATTGAACCTTATAACAACAGGGTTGTATGAGTTTGTACGTCTCTTCAGACCGCCCGTTCAAAATCATCATTGAAATCCTGATTCACCTAAGTAATCAAATTGATGCAGCAGTCGGTCATTGAACAGGACTGCTATGTATCTTGTCTTGGGTACAATAAGATACAACTAGAGATTACAACTTTGCTTCAATTTATCTAATTCAATCACTGTAAACAGGTGACTAACCTTGACGCCGTAGCGTGGCAGTTCGTGAGAGTAGGCGGCACACACAATGTGGTCACCCTCAATACGGGAGTAAGCCACCTGGCAAGTCACATCCTTGTTGGACAGACGGACGATCAGGCGGTACTTGGGTGTATTGTACTTGTTCTTGTCCTGTTAAGAACATGACTAAAATTAGAAATTAGGCAAACAAAACCAACCTACAATAAAAATTTAAAACAATAACTTACTTGAACAACGAGGCGTTTACGGGCATAGTAGTCGGTCTTTCCCTCACGACGCCTCTTGAATTTAACTTGGTACCTCTTGAAGTACTGCTTGTTCTTCACAACTTTCACAAACGCCTAAAACATAGCTTTGATTCAATCAACTGAGCTTTACAAAAATAAACATTGATGTTTGTTGGATTATTTTAGGTTATCAGAGACACTTTATAATCAATTGTGCTGCAGTCTAAAACAAAACCAATGTTGTAGTACACATAAAACATGGCACTACACATCAATCTTGCTTCTTCTGCAGCATCAGATGACGCGCATGTGTCGGTGGTTCATCATTTAGGTTAGGAATTAAAAACATTATCTAGGTATTGTAAGGTCTTTAAAATACGTCTAATTGAATAAAGACGAATATAGGAGTTAAACGGTAGTGTTGATACATAATCAGCGACATGTATTGTGTTATTAATCCAACTAACAAGATGTAGTGTAAACTTAATTCTGACATGGCGCAGAGTTATCAATCCATATTTTCACAATCACAACTCGAAATTACAATAACTTTCCATAATCCACACAAGATTTAACCACACTAAGAACTATTGCAAATATTTTAGCACCATTGCTCACCATCTTTATTTGTTCCTAAATCTATTTAGGAATCGGGCGTCCGAGAAAGAACACCACCGGAAAAAGAAACTTTTTTAAAAGATGACAACTGACGTTTTCTTGGATGTTGCCAGCTCTTGTAATTCAAGAATAGACAAAAATCATGACAAAGAAAACGGAGCCGATTCAGAATGGGCCCCGTAGCTCTGTTTGGCACTTTCTATCGTATGTATACATGGTACACAAAGAATGATTCTAATGATTATAATTCTCTAAATATCTACCTGTTATTGTCGCGAATTATATTTTGATCAAGATACAACCTGACACTGACCTGCAAATTGCAAAAAACGAAAAAAAAAAATTTAATTTCGCGGGCTACCTTAGCGCTTCCCCCATTACCGTTAACTAGAGACATCATTACTATACTCTATGACTAGAGACATTAATTTGTCTATTCAAAACTCAAAGCATTTATTTCAATGAAACCAATTACAGGCACTTTTGGGTCGGTCAGTCAGAAAGATGAAGCTAGTTGCCCATTCCAAAGCGTAGGTACCTATGGAGAAGAACGGGCACGAAACTCCATAGACACTCTTTTAAATCAATATTTCCACCCTATTTTATTACAAGCTTTTATTTTTATTTCTGTACAGCGCAGCGTGAGTAGTTTCCATACCACAGAACATTTGTTATATACCCTGCGGGATACAATGCAAAGGTGCCGTAGATAATAAACTATTTCTATCTACGAATGAGCTTTGGCCATGGACGTGCTTTGGCCACTGGCCTCTAATAAACAAGCACGCTTGACCATAGTTACTTTACTCTTTTGCGCTAAGGGCTGAATTTTCACTGATAGCTTTATTCGAGCAATTATTTTGAAATTAGGATAGTTATTTCATGCAAAAATTGTCAAACGTCAATTTTATGTTAAGGTGAATGCGCCAACCAGCCCGCGAAATTCAAATTTTCTTACGTTTTTTGCAATTTGCAGGCCAGTGCTAAGTTGTATGTTGATTAAAATATTATTCGCGGCTGTAAGACATATGTAGTTACAGAATTATAATCATCAAAATCATCAATAAAACGCTCTAAGTTCATAAAGCTGTAAGAATGACTTTTTCTGTTTTTTTTTTTGTTCTTACACCTTTATGAACTTAGAGCGTTTTATTGATGATTTTGATGATTATAATTCTATAACTACATACGTCTTACAGCCGCGAATAATATTTTAATCAACATACAACCTAGCAATGGCCTGCAAATCGCAAAAAACGTAAGAAAATTTGAATTTCGCGGGCTGGTTGGAGCATTCACCTTAACTGGCGATTTTCTGTCTATCAAAAAGTATTCCGTGCTGGCGATGGAAAAATCAGCCCTAAAGAAATGACAGTTGTTTCGACCTATAATGTTTTTTATATTTAGTCTGGTAAACCTTAGTAATCTAATGTCAAATAATTTAAATATTCGCTATGGCTTCCTCCTATTCATATCCTGAATTATTTTTGGCGGGTTTTATATTTACCTTGCCATTTTTATACGAAAAAAGTAATCTATTTCGATATTATTTGAAATTTTTTCTCTACTACGCTTATGTGTTAACAACATGCACGGTGCTCTTACCCGTAGTGTTAATTTATCCTCGCGACGTAACAAACCTAATGTAAGATATCGATTTATTTATTATTTCGTGTTCGCTAATACCTATTCATTAGTATCGTGTAATGCGGTAGTATTTATGTAAATCGTTTTTTTTTCCACAGAGTTGCTTCCAGGTTTTGTCGCTATGCCTCACAAATAGTAGGTATAGAATGGGAATTGCGGGGGATGGAACATTGGAATACCGAGCAATGTTACATTGTTATATCTAATCATCAAAGCTCGTTAGATATATTGGGTAAAATCCATTTTAAAATTATTTCAACTACAAATATAATTGCTACGTTTTTCTATACTGCTTTCTCATTACATACCAGGTATGTTTGAAATGTGGCCTCGCATGAAGCGTTGCACTGTCGTGGCAAAGAGACCATTGATGTTCACTGGTGCTTTTGGATTTGGCGCCTGGCTGTCTGGTCTTGTATTTATTGACCGTTTAAGAACTGAGAAAGCTCGTCAACTCATGAAGGATGCAACTGCACGAGTGATTAAGGAAAAAGTATGAGTCTCTCCATAATCATGATTTTGTTTTATAATATTAATCTATAAAAAACTTAATGTTCCCAACCTTTTTTCTAGACAAAGCTTTGGATATTTCCTGAGGGGGCAAGATACAACAAAGGCAGTATACAATCTTTCAAGAAGGGTGCATTTTATTTAGCTATTGATGCTCAGATACCAATAATGCCAGTTGTCTTTAGTCAATACTACTTCCTAGACAGCGAGACTAAGACATTTGAACCAGGTTTGTTAATTTAATGTTAAACACATATTATTATCTCAAATACTTTTAAAAACACTGAAGTGGTAAGTACTTAAATATTTCATTAAAATAATTACAGGAAAGGTGGTCATCACAACATTGCCTCCCATACCAACAAGTGGAATGACACGTAATGATGTTGAGACTTTATCAGAAATGGCCCGTCAACAAATGATTGATGTTTTCCATGAGAGTTCCAAAGATCTAGTTATGCAAAAGAAAATTGCTATTTAAACACTGTCCTAACCCACCTTACATTCCATTGATATAAAACTTTAAAAGTTATTCCTAGAATCTCATCCTAGATAATTAAGAGCTATTTGTTTTTCTTTTTAACCTTTTAAAAAGTTAAACAATTATTATCTTTTTTTTTTAGAATGTGAGGTATTTGTAATGTGTCAAAACATGAACATAAATATTAAAGTGTACATGTTGTGATATAATTGAAGACAAGTGCCAATCATTCACATTAGAAGTTAACTTTACTCCAAGAAGCCGTATGTTAATTGTGTAACTGGTATACATTCCTTTTGTAAACATTTTAAATCTAGTCATGTTTTTCCTTTATTGTTTAGTCAAATATGTTGTTGAATGTAGTTAATAAGAGGACTATTTCCTATACTTTACTAGTCATGCATATATTTTATAAGTTGTACTTACTTACCATTTAGTCAACTGACATACTTAATACCAAAATGTTTGATATTTTTTTGCCCTTTAGTATGTTCTAATCTTAAGTATTATATGATAATGATATTGTAGGTAATGTAGTATGTCAACAATCAAAATTATAAATGGCTTGCTTTTAAATTCAATCAGGCAGTAAAATATGAAAAAAATAATAATAAGGCTTTGTCACAATACAAAAATACACAACAGGTCTTTGCTAGGACCGTGTGAAACAAACGCATCAAGAACGCGAGCTAATTGCACTATTGTATCAGCATAAAAAAAATGTGTTCTTGCATACACATTTCATGCAAGAATATTGGTGCGATGCATCGCATTTTGCGCCAAGCATTCACTTTTATTACTCGCATAATAAATGCCACATGACAAATAACTTAGATTTTGCCCAAACCTTTAGTTTGGGGGTGTGATATCATAATAAAACAAGTTTATAGAATCTTAGATAAATATTTATTTGGCTAAGCCAATAGTCTCTATGTATTGCAATGTAATTTATTGTTAGGGCTGTGTTTGTTAAAATAGGTACCTATACAATAAGTGTTTTTTTAAGGTGAGGTTGTGAGTTTCACCTAACATGAAGCTTATTATTATTATGTGAGTTATAGTTTCACCTAACATGAAGCAATTATGAACATGAGGCAATTTAAACAAAATAAATGTCCGTGACTACCGCCGCCCCACCAACGCCAATCGCTTCCATGTTTGGTAAATAATTAGTAGGTACACAATTGGTACTAATTAGTACTCGAACAACAAAATTGGTACCTACCTTAGCAGTTTTCGAGAAAATCGACTTTGGTGGTGGTGGTGGTTTGGTGGAGTCACGCTCCCTTCAGCAGGACCACCATGAGCGCCGAAAAAGGGGGCACGCTACAGCTATTCTAAGTATACAAATAATTAGTACCCATAGGTATAATGTGATTTATTTCGTTAAAAAAAAACAGAACTGTAACATTTTATTTACCGAGAAATCAACGATGATAACTTTCTCGCAATTGTTCAGCAGGAGAGATGTACACTCGTGCACATAAATTTATGGATGTCGGAATAGTATTAACAACAGTTCAATATCTAAATTTTCATACAAACTGTGTATCTAAGAAAGAATAATTATGTGCACGAGTGCAATTTCATAAACAGCTCAATACCATTGACAATTTAATTTGGTCGGGTTATACGCGAAGATAAAAGTATGGAAAAGTAATGAAAGCTAATTTTGCGTATCTAAATTTTTGGTCGCTTTAACTTCTCTAGTAGGTACTAATTTTTGTATAAACTTGAAAAGAAATCACAGAGTTTTTAATAGGGAATCTTGAAATGAAAATTTGGCACCGTGACTATCGCCGCCGCCACCCCACCAATGGCATAGTATATCTCGTAAACTACTGGAGTACTTACTAACTTTGAATTTTGGGTACTAATTTTATCTTGCTAATTTTTTATGTAGGTTTGAGGAAAGCGACAAGCTTCTCTAACTTGGAATCCACATTCAAAGTCGTGGCCCTGCTGAACAATTGCGAGAAAGTTATCATCTTGGATTTCTCGGTAAATACAAATGTTACAGTTCTGTTTTTTTTTTTACGAAATAAATCACATGGGTACTAATTATTTGTATACTTAGAATAGCTGTAGTGGGCCCCTTTTTCGGCGCTCATGGTGGTCCTGCTGAAGGGAGCGTGACTACCGCCGGGCCACCTTCATAGTCGATTTTCTCGAAAACTACTAAGGTACCAATTTCGTTGTTCGACTACTAATTAGTACGAATTGAGTACTAATTATTTACTAAATATGATAGCGATTGGCGTTGGTGGTCCGGCGGTAGTCACGGACATAAACAAAATGTATAAGTATAACACCAATTACTTTGCGTGACCATATAATAAACTTCATGTGACGAAATTGTATGGATAACTGGTGTAAATAAGTAGGTACCTACTTTGAGATTTTAGTGGCAATTATTAAGTGTCGCGATATTGGAAAATAGATGAAAGCCTGTAGAGTCTGAAAGGCTTTATCACCGCGCGCGTTACCTGCTAAAATAAAAGAATATCAGGCGAGTGTGCCTGATATTCTTATTTTTTTTTATTCTAAACAATAATTTATACGGCAATGTAAAAATTCCAACAATAATAATATAATAGAGCTCCATCTACCATATTTAGCCGTAACTATAGGTAATAGTTTTTGTTAGCTGACAAATAGATGGCGACTTGTGCTGTCAACACAAAATGAAGAGAGCTTCCTGTCTATTAGGTAGGTACCCTGCATTATTATGTAGTCTGTGATTTCTATTTTATCTTTCCCGAACAGCAATCAATGGTGCTTAATTTATCTAAAGACTTCGAGCATTATTAATCGAAGCCTAATGATGACAAATTAAAATTATTGTTTGATACTTTATTGCTTACTTAAAATCTTCTGTACCTACTACCATTTAGAGCGCTCACACACGAGCGGCATGTTCCCAACGGCAGAGGTAACGTGCAGCCGTCGACGCGCGTCGGCGGCAACCGTCGACGCGTCGACGGCAACCGTCGACGCGTCGACGGCAGCCATCGACATTTCAACTTCGAAGATCAGCGGCAGCCGTCGTGTATGACGGTGTATGTCAAGTGTCACTATAGGTCGACGGCTGCCGCTGACGCGTCGACGGCTGCCGCTGACGTGTCGACGGCTGCCGTGGAAGTGTTGACGGCTGCCGCCGCCCCGTGTCGTCAGCTGCAGTTACCTCTGCCGTTGGCAACATGCCGCTTGTGTGTATGAGCTCTTAGGTATTGTTTTACACCCAGTGCATAAAATACCCTATAATCAAATCTGTTTCAGTACCTACTTATAATAGAATAATGTATACAAAAATCATTGATATAATTTACCTTTGAGTATTAAACCAACTGGAGGCGCCATTGTCAGGCGATCCCCGCTGCCAAAGGTACGAGACCGCCGCGCGCCGGTCATAGCGGTTATATACCTGTGTGCGTATAGTTTAGGCTTGTGTTTGTTTTTTGTTTTGTGTGCGTGCGTAACAACGCGATCGAATTGCATTAGTGTATTATTGCGTTCCCTCGTCCCCCGCGATGAAAACGACTTATTTGCATAGATTTTAGTACTCGTGGCGTCTCCGGTTGGTTTAATACTCAAAGTAATTTACATACTTAGCAAGTACTAGCTTGTCACAGGTACTTATAAAATTTTGGGATACATACATTAATATTCTAATAAAATTGAGATGTGATCCGATAGTACATTGCGGGAGAAGAGCAAATAAATAATTGCACATACAAAATAATCAGTTTTTAATACCGTATTTCAACCATCATCTTCATCGCAAACGCGACATCTCATGTTAATTTATTGTCTATGAATAATGTTATCAGTATTATTTTCCCTTACATCCATCCAATCACCGAGGACTGGAGAAAGCATAACAATTATTGTTAATATAAATATCATCTACTTCTGTATAAAATCTAAACGAGAATAAAACAAAGCGCAACTTCATATGTTCGATATGCACTACGAACTGAATCAATTTTATTATAATATTAAAAATATAAACCGAAGGTTACAGATCGACCGCTTATAATTAGGTAAAATCAGACTGATGAATGAATAAAATAATAAAGCTCCTGCACGAAATGTAGTTGCAACTTTTTACTTGAAGTATTTTTGCTCGTTAAATTATTCAGGAGTAGAAAATGTCGAAAATGAAAAATGTATTTTGTAAAGAAACTACCAAGAGCTCCGTCACCCACTTGATTTTGGAGGTACAGTCGGTGACCAACATTGTCTGACCCACCCAACATTGACTGACCCACCGGCATATCTTGTTAAGCCATTTTAATCATTATCTTCTTGTCGTTAAAGTTGAAAAGCTTTTAAATAACACGGCCATACTTACTACCTAATCTTTAATTTCGCGTATTCTCAACCAGTCATTGTGGCTTCGCGGTTCGATGCTGGATCCGCGACGAACAACATGTGGGTTCGAAAACACAATCCACCTTTTATCAATTTCAATTTCTTTATAATTTCTTTTTCTTTATTTGTTTTCATTTATGATTTCTACAATATTTCTTGCATTATTATAGAACGACCAATATGATTTTTGCCTAACAACTTTTCTGGAAAACAAGTGGGTAAATAAAAAAAAACTATAAGTCCTCAAATAAGTAGGACGAAGTAAAAGTTTACGTCGTGGGGTAGATGGATACTAAGTTGATTTAAGTGACAAAAGTCAGTCTACCTACGCCTAAACAGTGACTGCGGCGCACAAACATTTCTAAAACGTTTGACGTAAATTGTGAAAAGTATTTTTAATGAATTTGGTGTAAGGCGTCATGTCGCAGCTTAATGGCTATACAAAACATTGCTGGCTGGATGGTGACGTCCTGCCGACTGTGCGAATTGCCTATCCAAATACAGATATTTACTTCGTGCAAGATAACTGCTCCATCCACCGTGCAGGCATTGTGAAAAATTGGTTAGCTGCTCAAGAAGGTGTAACTGTTATTTACTGGCCATCATCATCTAAAACTCCCGATTTGAACCCTATGGAAAACCTATGGGGTCAAATGGTTTTAAATTGGGACACATCCGAAGTGCGAAATAAAAACAATTTGGCTGAGATCGTGTCATCGATATGGGAGCACATGAGAGGAAAAGATTTGTGTTGGAACATGGTGTGCGGTATGCGTAGCCGCTTACACCAAGTTATAGGAGACGGTGCGCCACTTCGCTACTAACTAATCTACTTATAAGTATTTTGAAACACACTATGTAAGTAAATGCTCAATTGAATGAATGCTAAACCATTAAAATGTAAGATTCTGTGGTGATGTTATTGTTATAAATGGAAATGCATTTTTCTATTTAAATAACATGTTGATTCACTACATATACTTAGCTATAAATCTGTAAAACATTTCACAAATTCATTCATTTTCTCGCATTTATACATCAATGTTTTCTCGATAACACAGTTCCAAGCAATTACCATTAGCATGACTTTTTTTCACTATTTAAATGTTTATAAATGGTTAGGTTTGAATATGATATTATAAAATGTATTAATTTTGAACTAAAGAGCATTTACTTACTTTATCTTATTTATGTATATTTTAACGAATTAATAAACATTTTTATTATATGCAATGATTTTGTTTCATTTCTATACAAACTGCCCATTTAAAAAGATATTTCCCGACTTCGTTCGTAAAAAAAAGTAACAACATAGATAATAATTAAAAACAAAACATTTCTAACAAAAAACTGTTAGGTTTTTCCTGGTTTCGAACGCAGACCTCGATGAATGTCGAGCTGCCTTAGTGACCACGAGACCAACTCAACTCTTGTAATATGTTTTGAAATTCGATCTTAGTTGTGATGACAGACGCAATATTCTAAAGAATTTGAACCATATCGTATATTTTCATAAAGTTCATTATCGCACAATCACAACCAGCTATTAAAATGAATCACGGAATTTAGCTATTAACCGTAGACACCTTTAAAATGTTACTGATGCGCGATATTTTTTTTTATTCATCCACCCTCGCCTTGGTTTTTTTTTTAGTAGTCTTGAAACTCATTAGCCTTTCAACCTTAACAACAACAATATAATGATTAAAATCGCCTAACAACATGATTTATCGAAATGCTTGCACGGAGTATTCCAAATGTTCACGATAAGGTTCAAATTCGCTATCATTCAAGTGGGTCAGATAATGTTGGCCACCGACTGTACTAAATCAGGTACTAAATACTGGTTTAATCAGAATGATGTGATTCGTTGTAGTTTTGGAGTATAGGCATGGTCTCGTCATTATGACGCATCATAATGGCGAGACCAGTGTTATCGTGAAATTCCGATTATGCCGTGTGAGGTACAAAATTTTCAGGACAGGTACAAAATAGTACTAAATATCCGTGGTAGATCTTTCAATTACAAGAGTTGGTCCCGCCATTATGACGTTTCTTATAAAATGTAGAAGAACTCGAACACAACTCATTCCTTGATTTTAGGTTTCTTGCATAATAAATTAAATATCGCATAAATATTGTAACTGCAATATGTCGGTTCTCTATTAATCATTCCAACTCTCACCCCAGCCTTCATTCTCATCGATATTTTCATCTGGAACAAATTCTAATTTGCTGCTTACATTTTGCGTAACGCTATTTTGAGAAATATTTACAGTGGTCGGCTTTTCTATTACAGGCGTCATATCAGCAAAAAAATCGAATTCTTCTGAATTCTTTTTAGAATCGTATTTTTGATTTTTTATGTCTAGTTCAGAAATATCTAAGATATTCTTTTTTGCTTCGATTGCAGCTTTTTGCAATAAAGTCGTTCTTGATTCGGAAACAACTTTCGTGTTTATGTTAGAGGTAGAAGTACTTTTTTCATCTACAGTCTGGATATGAATTAACTTTTCATGTGTACTATCTTCATCTAAAATTGGAGATGCACTTTTTGTTGTTAAATGGCGATTATTATCCCAGTCGCTCCAGTCATCTTCACTGCCTCCTTTCTTTGTATGTAATTCTGTTGCTAGAATCTCATCATCTATGGATTCTCCACCAACTGGAGAAGGTCTTTCATTTAACGTTAATGACTTATCAAAAGGAATTAACTCGTTTCTATCGTCACTTTCGTACATCTCTCCAGAACATGGCAAATCGCGCAAAGACTTACTTGGTGGTAGATATACACGAGTTTCAGTTACTGGACTGGCTGCTACCAACAAAGGCTTTGTTTTTGAATTTGGTCTGCCATCTGAGAAAAATTTCGACCTCTTTCCTCCTATGACAGTACCAGCTCCTAATATTGGTACCAATTCACTTAAACATATTAGAGTTGCTGCAACTAAACTATCATCTATATCCTTGATGCCCAAAAGTAACTGCAAGAAGAAAAAAAATGTTATTCAATTATGGTCAACACTACAGAAACATTCTTGCGGCCAGCTCATTCTTGTGGCTTGCTTTTTTTATTTGATTAGTATTTATTTATAATGTGTACTAAACATTATAAATAAATACTAATCAATAAATAAATATTGGATTTTTTCTTTCTTAATAAATGGATCAAATAACCTCTGGAAGGATGTGTTGAGAGAGCTCTTCATGTGAAAATACATGAACAAACTTGGAAAAGTGTCTTAAAAGTAGCATCCTGATTTGACTGTCTCTCACTCCAAATAACTGCATTAGTCTGGGTTTAATATGTTCCTTGAATACACCAAGACTGAAAAATCCTGGTACTTCTCCATTAGATATGCGGTCTGGAATTTAAAGTCGATATATTTATTTAAGTTTTAATAATCCTTAAATGCTAAATGGTTAGTCTTAGCAGGATCATTACCATTTTTTGGTTTGAGAATGAAAGGAATGACATCTCTTCTTGCTGTTTGGTCTAACATTGTAAGCCTGGATAGCAAAAGACCTCCTAGTTGCTTTGCCACAGTTTCTTCATCATAACATTTCAGATTGTCCAAAATATTAGAAAAAAACTGGCTCTTTTCCTCTTCTGAATTTAAAGGGAGGAAATTAAGAAATTTATAGATTGAAATAAATTCATGATTGAAAAAATTGTGCTGCAATATGTCTGATAAGTTGGGCCTTTTGGCAGGATTTTGATGCTGCATGTAATCCCTACAATATTTCTTGAATTCTTTCAAATGAGGTACATCATCTGAAAATAAAGCAAGTGATTACACATAAATTGTAAATGGCACGAACTAAATAAATATGCTATGAAAAAATGAATTTAGTACTATACCATCTTTACAGTCCTTGAAAACATCATCAACCAATACAGCAAATGCATATTGATCCACTTTTGTAGTAATCTCATAAGAATCTTCATTTGGATCAACTGCTTTATCATACCTAAAATTTGACAAAAATGTTAAATATTGTTTACACATACTTGAAAAAACAAAACTTAGGCTTAAACTTACACTTACTTAAACTTACTCAAATGTTTATAAATTCTTGGTAAGTAATTTTCTCAAACTGTGGGCTATCAGTATAACAACAGCGAAGTGCCAATATCTCCTAACTGTCATTTTTTGAGAAATTCACTTTTTTATCATTTTGAGTTTAAAAGCATTATTCACATGTTTTAGTGAAATCGTTAAGTGTATTTTTAGTTGCAACAGCATTCAATTAAAATGTTGAAATATGTACCTCCCAACTAAACCAACGCAACGTGTCTATTTTTGAATGTTTTTTTCAGTTTGTGTGAATTTTTTACTTTGTCAGTTAGGAGGTATTGGCACTTCGCCGTCAATAAGAGATTAAAAATGTAGTATTATGCATGCTATACTTTAATTTCTACCTGTGAATCCTGGTATGTCTCAAATAAGCTGCCGTCAGCTCAGCAAAAGGGCATAGATATTGCAGTCCTCCCAGCTTCCACTGTCCATCTCCAGTAACATATATTGCTGACACACTCACATTATTATGGGACATACCAGCCTACAAATAGGATGATTAAAGTTTAATAAAAAGTAAATTAGAAGTCACATGTTAAAAACAATAAGCACAATATATTGAAAATTAATTGATGAAAATATTACTTACTCAACTTTTACTGGTAGGATACCCATATAATTTCATACTAAATTTAAATGAATACAAACCTGTTCGTGAATAAACACTAAAGCTCTTAAGATATTATTGAGTCCTATGCATATCTGAAGCGGTGTTAAAGACTGTAGAATATGCGATAATGGCTGCACAAATTCAGTGGCTAAATGCAGAGTAGAACGCTGTTGCCAAGCAGAAATATACCGAACTATGCATGGATGACGGTACTTCAGAAGATTCTACAAAGTAATTAAAAACATTATCGACTGTAACCACAAACTTAAATCAAGTTACATTAAATACGATTTGAAAACGTACATTCGAAAACTTTTCCAGTGGTGTCGAAATTGACCAAAGCGGACCAACAGCAGCTTCTCCCTTAAAAACTGAAACTGAGCCATCACCTTTTAGGCTGAAATACCTGCAACTATCTTTTATTGTGGCCTGATAGTGGCACCAAAAATCTGTTATCTCTATTGCTTTTTCTTCAATTTCTAGGCCACTTAACTGTGAAGTGTCGTTACCCATCATTTAGGATTTTAGATTTATACATATGTATATCATTGGAAATTTTTAAATACCTATATAGTACAAATCAGAACTTCGTAATTATTATTTTAGCGAAATAAGAAACAACAAAATTTATGAAAAATGTTCAATTCAACGTGACATTTCGAAACCACAGAACACTATTACTTTCGCAACTGACCACAGAGTACTTTAGGAGTGTATGTGTTCTGTGGTTACTGACTAAATCCTATTTCCTACTAATGAGTAATTCCACTTTGCCCCACCAAGCCCGCCACCCTGGTGTGGCAAAGTGGACTGCCTAAAATTTTGCAGTGGAATATGCCCCACTATTCTGATTTGATGGGGCGGATAACACTAGCATAAATACTTTGTGGATTCTGCCCCACTAGGGTTGGCACCTCAGGATTTGTGTATGAAGGTTAACATGTATTTTTACATTTGTTTGTAAAAAAAATAAATGTATACCTATATCTGTAAGTAAAACGTTATTAGTGCTGGAAGCTTAGATTTAATACGTAGCGAAGTGGTTTAAATAAAAGTAAAAAATAAATAAATAATTTTAATGTACTATTTATTTCTGGAAGGAATCGGTTTATAAATCACAGATTAATTACCTTTTACAAATAAAATTTTACTAACTAAGATAAATCTTGATAATCACAAATTAAACAATGATTTGTTCTTATGATATGTTCTTAAAACGAAACATATTTACTACATAACTATTCAAAATCACAGATTCTTCATCATTTGGTATACCTTTTACAAATAAAATCTTACTAACTAAGATAAATCTTGATAATCACAAATTAAACAATGATTTGTTCTTATGATATGTTCTTAAAACGAAACATATTTACTACATAACTATTCAAAATCACAGATTCGTCATCATTTTGTATGGTTTGTGTAGATATAGGTATTTTCTTACTGATTACGTTATAAATAAAAAAAATAAATTTAAACTATATACATACAAACAGCCACTAAATTACTTGTTACAAAAAATAGAATCACAGATTATAGAGTCACAGATTATAGAATCACACATTGATCGACATGGTATAAAACAGTCTTATGTATTACCTTATGAATAAAAACAATTTATATGCAAAAAAAACAGCCACGAAATTACTTCCGGCTAAAAAACAAAAACTAAAATTATAGAATGATAAAATTTTACATAGCAAAAAGTCTTATTAATACAAATAAGAAACATCCTAACGAAAGTAGGTAAATACTGACTGTTGACAAAATAATTATCATAACAAACAGCCACTATATTAGTTTGAGTACTGACTATTTATAAGAATTAAAATCATCTAAAATCATAGATTTTGTATTTGTTTAGTTCACATTTTTTGGAAAAACTAAAATAGATTTCTTGGAAAAACTATCTTAGTTTTTCCAAAAAATGTCCAACCGTAATGTCGCCGTTTATGAGCTCCATTTGGGCATCTTGTATATTCTGATCGTTTTGTATATATTTATCAAGGCGTAGCTTGGAAGGTTGGTTCTGCATAGATTTAACTATTGAAAGCGTTATGTCTTCGTATAAGACATTAAGAAGTCTTAATAAACTGGGGCTTTTTTTAAGATTTTTTTTGTTAAGTTTATTATGCCAACTTTCGAGGGCATTAGTTGTGCGGTGTTTTGCCCCAAATACGCACCACACTTTTAAAAAGTTATCTTTCAGCCAATTGCGCAGCATATATTTTCTAAATTCTTTACTTTTTTCGTCATCTGGGCTTTGTGCGGCTATGTAAAACCAACCTTCAAAAATCTTTTCTTCTGGTAATAAGGGTAAGACGCTAAGCGCTACTTGTTTTCGCAAATATTTAGATTTTGTCAACCCTAACCCTTTCCCCTTTTTCCAAATTGCTTTACAAAAATGAAAAAAGCACCCTTTGATTGATGCTGATTTAAAGACATTTTTAAAACCAGTCATAGCCGCTGCCTCAAAATCCGACTGAAAACTATGTGGTTGCCAATCCGGAATCTGTGATTTTATTACAGAAAAGAGAGCGGTGTAAGCTTTGGTTGATTTAGTACTCATAAGAGCATATACTAATGGCACAATATTTGTTGTTTGTTGGGAGCTACCCAAATCAGCATGCAACTAATACAATTGTATGAACGGTTGTGGGCAACTTTTAAAAGTGCCATCGCCAAAAAAATGTTTGCAGGTTTTCATCAAATTCTTAGCATGCTCTGAACAAAATATTAAAATAGAAATATCTTCGTCAATATACTTGGCAAGTAAAAAAGAATGAAATTTTTCAGGAACTTCTATTTCTGATAATGTATTGTAATATATTTTTTTTACATTAGCATTTTTGTTTCTGTATTTATACAATGCAGACTTTACTTTACAAAATGGAGGAATTTTACTCACAATATTGCTGTTGCTACTTTCTAAATGTAAGGAAGCTACATTTTTGTCGTATGTTGCTGGAATGCTTGGTACGTCTGCTGAAGTGATTTCTCTCTTTATTTTCTGCATTAATTTTGTCACTTTGTTTCGGTCAAAATCAGGTTGACATTGGTGAGGTTTTTCGTTTAAAAGTATATTTCCCTGAAAACAAAAAAATGTAGGTATTAGAAAATATTTATAACATAGCACAACTTCAAGTAATATTATATGTATTATTATTATTTTAAATTGTATTAGACCCGTATTACTAAAAGTGAGTCAGTAAAAAGAATTACTAATAAGTAGGGACTTACTTTCACTACAATCGACCCATTGCACTTTTGTCTCCTTCTGTTTTTGCATTCCCAAATTTCAGATGCATTTTTGTACTTTCTTTTGAAATAGTATTGATGCCCAGCTCTAATAATACATTTTCCATCATTTATAAATTCAAGGCCAGTTTGCCCACTAGAACTTCCTGCTACAGAGTCTTCTGCCATTTTTGTAAAGCTGAAAAACACAAAAAATATCTTATTAAAAAAAATCTACACAAATCATCAGCATCCATGAAAAATAAATACGAAAATACTTACAATAAACTCAATACCACTCACCACCACTCCACAAATGCAAATGTCCGTCTATTTTGTAGTGATGGTAATTAATGCGATTTCGCATAAATTTCATTAGCATGCGAATTTTCGAGTCTTAGCATGTTAATTGCTATTGCTATGCTATTTGCTAATATAACGATAATTGACAATAAGTAATTATATGAATTTTGTTATTATACGAATTATTAAAGAGCGCGTTCGCCTTATGAAGCGTGCGTTTAGTTTGCTCGCCGATAACGTTTTATTTCTGCTAGTACACTTGCATTGTGTTGTGATTATGATATTGATCATATTATTATAATTAAAAATATTTGACAATTTAAAACCTTTTGTTGTTTAAGATTTTGTGAACTTTCCTTCATACTTTATCCAGGCTTAGGACTGGCTCTCACTCACTATCACTTGCCAAAACGTACTGAACTTTGACACAATAAATTACAATACGACGCGCGCCACACACGTGTCACACACATTATTATTCAATTTACGACCTTAAATACGAGCAAATCAAAGATTATAAGGTAATAATTTGCCTAATCCCTTTCTTCGCATCACTCTGCTGATAATTTTAACGAATTAAACGATCACACGCATTCATACAATATACGACCCTAAGTGCGAACAAATCAAAGATAATAAGATAATAATTGCTTAACCATATTCTTCGCATCAAATGCACCTGCTAAAAGTCAGGGTCACGTGAAACAGATAGATTAGTATTCCCGTGGGTGCGACGAAGAGCGCACGCTGCCGCTGTGGCGCTGTCTCGCTGAGTGCCGCGGCATTATCGTGCATCAATAGTATGAACGAAATACGAAGCGATGAAATCACTTCGCACTTCACAGAATTTCGCAACTACATTTCATTTGCTAAATGCTAAATAAGCATTCGCATGCTAATAATGAATGCTAATGCTAATTAATCCATCACTACTATTTTGTAAACAAACAGAATGAAACAAAAAATGTCAGACAAGGACAACCGATAAGTCGCGGTGGGCGAGGCAGTGGTGAACCATAACCGGTTTAGTCATTTTTACTCCAACAGCATGTTTTAATCTCAGATTAAATATAAAAATACTAACAAACAAATGAAGCCATGATGTTTGTACGTAAAGGACCTCAAAATAATAGACCTATTTTGACATTTGTGTTCGCGGCGTAATTAGTGATGTAACCATACGACTCGTAGCTAATTTTATGAGCTTATAATTACAAGTATTTATTTACTTTTTCGAAGCCGGGATAAAATGATATAGATTTTTTTTTAAACTTAAATCCTTCCGATATTTTTATTACTTTCGAATGCATTTCAACGCATTTTTTTATTATTTAATAAGTATTTGATTTATTTAAAGATAAAAAATAATAATATGACAATAATACAAGTACATATCACAAGACTTAATAACTAGACTTAATAAATTAACATAAAACTATAACTCTCATAAAGCGTTTCTGAACGCATTCTTTCACAATCTGTGGTTACGTTACGTTTCGATACTAGTAATATAGTATTTACGATTTCTTTTAATAATTATTATTTAAATTATCCCTTTAGTAATAGTGTTCTCGTACATTATTCTTCGTTTTTTGTTATTTAATAGTTATCAACAGTGATAATGTATCAATTTCTGGGCAAACATCTAAATATATTTTTAAATCATTTAATGTTTGCAACGGATGGATCGGAACGTAAATGGAATACAAATAGCAAATGTCACAGCTATGTCAGACTAAATTGAATAAATACAGCAAAACTATATAATGTATTTAATTAAATCCAGGAAGATTTAATATGTGACAGTTTTTTACAAAAGTAGAACCTTAATACACTGTTTAAATAACCATTTTGATGTATTTAGATTTACGTTTGCTTGTCTCAGACTTGTCAAATCCTAACGTCAGTGGTTACATTTATTTTTTTTACAAACAAATGTAAAAATACATGTTAACCTTCATACACAAATCCTGAGGTGCCAACCCTAGTGGGGCAGAATCCACAAAGTGTTTATGCTAGTGTTATCCGCCCCATCAAATCAGAATAGTGGGGCATATTCCACTGCAAAATTTTAGGCAGTCCACTTTGCCACACCAGGGTGGCGGGCTTGGTGGGGCAAAGTGGAATTACTCCTACTAATCACACTAATTAAATCATGTAGTTGATCATGTAGAATTGTAGATCATAATATCCGCATAAATAAATTAGAAAAGTATAATGCGATTCAAATAAGAACAGCAACGTCAATGACCTCTACCTGTTTAATGTTGATTGAAAAGTACGGTTTGCAAAGAAAACTTATTTGCGTATCAATGACTTTTTTTTTGTTTAACCGAGCCTTAGATAAATGAAAGTGAAAAAAAAATTAGTCATAATTAGTTTTTTTTTTAATTTATGCTACTTTCTTTCCTGTGTGTGTGTTCTGTCCGTGTGGGAATTGATGACTTTCACCCGTGTTTATTTTTTTTTTTAAATTTTGGCTCGGCACCACTGACCTCTGTCACTTGTTGTATTATAAAGGTCAGTGCTTCGCACGGTTTGTGCATTTAGCCAATATCACGTTTTGTTTTTTATTACGAAGGAAATAAAGGTAGGGAAACAAAAATATTATTATTCGAATTAGTTATAACGGGATATAGGGATAATAACTATAGGATCAGTATTTATAACAGAAATAAAAATGAGCTAAATACAATGATGAAACATTATAACTTAATATTATTTAAAGTAATGAATGAGACTATACATTTATATACAGAAAAACTATTTGTACAAAGTAAAGAAAGTATTGAGGTAGGAAAAGGAGTATTGAGGGACAAGAGGTTACTAAGAAAGGATGAACGGTCATATAAGGGACAGGAGAAAAAAATGTGATTTAAGTCGCCTATGTCTGTACCACACAGGCAGATGGGGTCATCGATGATATGAAGTTTGGCAAGATGGGCTGGAGAGCAGACATGACCCAGTCTCATCCGTATTAGAATGGAGGTCTCCATCTTGCCAAACTTTGCCCTGCCAAACCACGGTTTTTCCGGAACGTCGGGTTGAATAAGAGAAAAATAACGACCCTTCGATTTGCTTCCGATATCCCAAGCTACCTTCCAGGTGTCTCGAAGAAAAGTTTTTGGTAACGTCATGAGGTCATAGCAAAAATTTATATATGGAACTAGGTCCCCACATTGCACCGCATCACCGGCAAGTGTATCAGCGACTTCATTCCCATGGATTCCAGCATGGGCTGGAATCCACACAAATTGCAGTGTATTACCCTCAGAGATTGTTCTAAACGCAAATTCTCTTACTAAATAAATTATAGGAAACTGTGATTTGTTTGACCCGTGTTAAACACTCTACTTTTCATTTCGAATTTAAGGAAAGTAAAAAATAGTAGTTTTTCTAAAATATTTATTGATAATAATAAATTTATTAGTCTTTTTTAAATTTGAAGTATGGAACACACCGCGTCACCGCCACATGAGTAGATTCTGTGTCACCGCCGCGGGTCGTCCCGCTTAGTAGGGCCCGTATTAATAGCATTCTGTCTTCATTCTTACTTTTACCATTTTCCATAATTACTTAGAAAACACGATAATCTTGATAAA
This sequence comes from Mesoligia furuncula, assembly GCA_916614155.1. Lineage (NCBI taxonomy): Eukaryota > Metazoa > Arthropoda > Insecta > Lepidoptera > Noctuidae > Mesoligia > Mesoligia furuncula. The sequence continues at coordinate 10,011,986 of OU744793.1, read as the reverse complement.
AATTACTAAAAATTGTGTTGCGACGTAACCTTTTTAGTGCTGACCGTCCACCCAACTTTCTTATCTCGATTCAAAACTTGCATACAGCGTAAACGATACTCGCAAAAAAAAAAAAAATTGTAGAAACTGAATAAAAACTGTTTTAACTAACAAAATGTATTGAAATGTAAAGTGTTTGCAGAATATCCAATTTATAGAATTAATTTATCATCATTCTCAAACAAACTTTTGCTAAGCCTACCTAAAAATGTTTACTGGGAATTCTGTAGTAAACTATTAGATTATCATCTGCCTAGCCTTTTCCCAACTATGTTGGGGTCGGCTTCCAGTCTAACCGGATGCAGCTGAATACCAGTATTTTACATGGAGCGACTGCCTATCTGACCTCCACAACCCAGTTACTGGGTAATACGATACCCCTTGGTAAGACTGGTTGTCCCTGTTGTGACTGGTTGTTGTTGTTGGGTAACTACCCGTAACGACTGTCAAAGATCCACGAATGACAGCCGGGACCAACGTCTTAACGTGCTTTCCGAGTCACGGAGGGGTCTCGGTATGTAAAGATGGTCACCCATCCACAGACCAAACGCGGCAAGCGTAGCTTAACCTGATCGATTGACCTGTGCGGCTGTTATTATTTAGCCACGGGCCCCTCTGTAGTAAACTATTAGAAATTATCAAAAATAAAATCCACAATAAATAATTGTCCAATAAATTAAAATAATTTTAAACAGCGAGCGCATTCCGAATATAAATTCAATTAAAGAAAAATTTCGGCGCGAAATTCAGTAAATGAGGTAGGTACCTATGGCCAGTCTGTTATTGACATGATATTAGAAGAGATTGAAATGATATTATAAGCATAAATCATTATTATATACAATGCTTATTGTATTTATTGCCTAAAATTATTTTATTTTATTTTCAAGTATCGATTACATTCGTCATATTAATTACTCGAGTCAATCGAAGTAAAAAAAAAATTGTTTGGAATAATCGCTTTCACACATCATTGCAATAAAAAAAAATTATAGTCGGCGATTTTGAACACAAATTGAGTAGCGGTAATGATTAATACGTATTATTGAACCTATGTTTGAATATTACATTAAAACCTGCATTTTCGTGTTGTTTATAATATTATCAAGAACATTTGTCACATTTTAAATTTTTTCTACATCTGTGTGTGTGAAATTTGTGAAAAGTAAAAGTGTAAACACACACGATTGGCGCGAAATTTCGACATTAGATATCAAAAAACTTCATTACCACTACTTATTTACCTTAAAATAAGGATAAATTCGTCCAATAATTAAATGATGTATATTCACAGCCCCCTATGGTAAAGTTAGGATGTTCGAAATCACCAATTTTTATGTTTTTTAGTCTCGACCACAACTGACATCAAAATGGCGATTATCGTACCTATTGTTGAATTTATTCAAGGCAATGATATTTACTAAAATATCATTGATTCAAGGTAAATTATTAACTTGTGCGCTAAATATGAAAGATTTAATATATGTAGTTAACATAATATGAATTTTTTATCCAACTCTAACGCACATTCATAAGATATGGTGGGTAGCATAATAAATATTTACATAATCAGTTAAGGGTGTCGTATGTCTGACTGAGCTGACTACCTAACTAAATATAGTTCTATTTTTAAATTTCATTCCCGCCCTAGGGAGGGAAGCAATTACTATGAGTCTTTCCCGCCCAAGGGTGGGAAGAAGCGTTTTCCACCCGTTATTTGGATCAAACAAACACTACTTTCCGAGTATGAGAGATGAAAACATTTTATTAGTATCTAACGTGACAAACGGTCACAATATTACTTTCCTCTGTGACGGGTCATATAGAAATATTTCTTTGCTTCGAGTATATCCCCCCGATTTATGTTCAGGGTCCTGACAGGCCAGGCTATCTTTGAAACTAACGACTACGTACTTCAGAGAGAAAATGAATGGTGTGGAGGCTAGGATTTTCCTGAATAATTTCTCACCCGACTGAGAATATGAAAGCCGGAAAATAATACAAAAACAAACTTATTTAAAAAAAAAACATTAATTTCGGGAGTCGGTATCTTTAGATTCGCATTTTCGTTGTTTGCCACCGACTTCCGAAAGTAAAGTAATTTTTCACTTTCTAGATCGATGCGTTGTAGTGTCTTTTTTTGAAGCCGGTTGTTTGTTTTTTGCAAAAAAGTTCTTATTATTTTTCACTTTGATGTTGTACAATACAACACTTTAATTTGTGTGGATTATGTACATAATCCACACAAATTCGAATAACACTACTCGCTATGTAAATATCAGTGACAGGAAGTTAAAAGATCATCAGTGTAAACTAAGTGGCAAAAATAGAGAGTTTTACATAACATAAAACTTATCTATTATTTTTTCATCAATATCCGGAATCCATCTTGAGTCAAGCACCTGTCTTTCAGCCTGTTGTCAGCGTTTCCTTTGCCTCTCCGCTGGTGGCGCCCTCTATACTTACCGTTGGTACTAAGTATTTTAAGCGCGCATCGGGTGATGGCTCAATTTACCGTCATTATGGAACTCATGATGCACCGTAGACCTTACCTGAATTCCGGATATTGATGAAAAAATAATAGGTAAGTTTTATTTTATGTAAAACTCTCTATTATTTGTTTTGTATCAATATCCGGAATCCATCTTGAGTGACGTGTTTGTTATCACCGTGTGCTTAACCCAAAGACACTATAATGTGTTTAAGGATGTAATGAAAAATAAAAAATAATTGGGTTAATAAAAAATAATGAGTATTGTAATATTAAATAATAATGTTATATTAGTAATGTAATGTAATATTATGTAAATATATTACAATTATTAATCAAGTATGACATACTGCTTGCAGCCCCATTCATTGACGCCCCATTAAATTACAAAATAAATAACTAACGAAAAATAATACAGCTGTGAAGCTACCTTTATATAAAAATAAATGGTAATCTTTCAATGAAGGATCAAAATAATTGGATAAAGATACAGAATTATTGGGAATTAGCGAATCAATTTGCAATTCCCTTTGATAATAATTTTGGAAGGTACCTATGAATCATTTTCCAGTTACCAGTTGCAAGAATTTGATCAATCGGAAAATTTTCTGCAAAATTGAGAGAAGCTACTGCAGATCTTACTGATCCTGGAGTTGCATTAATACCACTAGCTTTTAACAGAGACCTCACCCATCCGCCAATAACAGTTCTAGAGGCAGGTTTTATATCCCCTTTAACTGTAATAAACATATGTTTTATATTTCCTCGACGGTTTAGAGTAATATGTAATAATTGTCTTAACCAAAAAATCAAATTTAAATTTTTATTAGGATGTTCCCTAAGCCTCCATCCAGACTGCCTATGGGTATTGTTGTCTGTTTTAGAACCAAATGCTGGCCACAATACAATAGAGGTATCTTCATCAACTAAACTAGTGCTATCAATTCGCAACAATGTAAGATCGTGAACCCTGCGGCCTGATGCTAGCAGTAAAAGAGTAGCCACATGTCTTGATACATGAAATACACTTCTGGACACATCTATTGGCCCACCTTAGAGTTTAGGTTTCGATGGCCCCTACCGAAATATGATTGCTAGATTGAACAAAAACTGTTGATGCAGTTTTAAACCTGTTATGTGGGTACCTACATATTTACAATTAATAGGATAAACTAGTGTCTAAGATTAACGACTGCTGCGACAGTCCAATATATGAGCTTGTATGAATCGGTTGCGTTATTTCATCTCCACCCCCTCTTCGGTTATAACAGTTGGCGACGAGGACAAAGTACAAGTTACGCGTATATCGTAATTGTAACATGGCAAAAGCTACAGTTTCGGTCGGCACAGTAACAGTGTGTAGGTAACCATGAACATCAAGAATGGCAATTGGACAAAGAACGACTCGAACAGTGGTTTCTTGCAAACGAAATTGGGGAAGATGTGGATAAAGCCGGTACTAAACGTCGAGCTATTCTGTTGAGCAACTGCGCGGAATCAAGTTATAAGTTGATTCGCGATTTGGCTTACCGCGGCAGGTCGGTACCTTGAGCTATGCTGAAGTAGTAGCTTTATTGGATGGACATTTCACGCTAAAGAAGTGCACGTTTGCGGAAAGGTACAAATTCCCCAGTGCCACGCAACATGATGGCGAAGGATTGCCGGAGTGGGCGACACGAGTACGTGGTTTGTCAATATACTGCGGGTTCGTGCCGTCAAGTCTTGATGAACAGCTTCGCGACCGATTTGTGCTGGGCATGGCACCAGGACCAGAGAGAGATAAATTATTTACCAAGGCGATGTCGGAGTTGACGCTCAGCAAGGCCTTAGAAATAGCTGAAGGGGTACGCTGTGCGCGTATGGGGGCACAAGAAACAACCCGGCAAGCGAACATTGGTACAACACTTCAAGTGATGAAGATGGACACGGCAGCACAGCACCGCACAGCACACAGCAAGGGAGCGCAGCGGCGCGGGCATGGGCCAGCAACACCCACAGCTAGCGGCGAGCACGCTCGAGATGGCGGCAGTGGTTGCACAGCCTGCGGCTACGCAGGCCATGAAGCATCAACGTGTCGGTTTGTGCGGTATAGGTGCAAAAAGTGCTGCGTCCAAGGACATCTTAAAAGAATGTGTAAACAAACTGTAAATAAACAACACTATGTTGAGTGCTGTGGGGATGAAGACGATGATGGTAAGCATGTGTGCTATAATATCCGCACCTTTCGCGGTGAACCGATGCGGGAATCTGTTTGTGTCAATGGAATCAATGTAACTTTTGAAATAGATACGGGTTCACCAGTTACCGTAATTTCTGAGCAAATGTATCTTAAACACTTTGGAAGCATAACGTTGGAAGTCAGTGATGTTATTTTGCATAGTTACAACGGCGACAAAATTCCACATTGTAGGTAAACTAAATCTCATGTTCACTTATAACACCAAATCATTCACAATAGCAGTATATGTTGTACGGAATGGAGGCCCACCCTTATTGGGCAGAGATTTCTTTTTTCGCTTTAACTTACAAATATGTTCTGTGAATAACTGCAATGATTTTTTATTCGGAAATTCTTCTAAATACCCACAGTTATTCGGAAGTACATTAGGTTGTTTCAAGGGCGTTAAGGTAGATTTACCATTAAAACCAGATGCAAAGCCAATATTTTTTAAGGCTAGACCATTACCTTTTGCTCTTCGGGAAAGTGTTGAAAAAGAACTTAACCGTCTTGTAGGTTTAGGTGTGTTGGTACCAGTAAAACACGCAGAGTATGCAAGTCCAGTAGTGCCGGTTTTAAAGCGAGATGGTTCTATACGCCTCTGCGCCGACTACTCCGTGACTATCAATAAGCAGTTACTAGTCGAAAAATATCCATTACCTAGGTATGACGAGCTGTTCACTAAACTACATGGCGGCAAGTATTTCAGTAAATTGGATCTTTCGCAAGCATATAATCAGTTATGTTTTAACGAGAAGTCACAAATGCTAACTTGCATAAACACACATAAAGGGTTATATAAGTTTACTCGCTTAGTGTTTGGTCTGGCTAGTGCGCCAGCCATTTTTCAGCGTAATATGGAAGCGCTTCTATCAGGACTAGATGGTACTCTTTTATTTCTTGATGATATTTTAGTGTGCGGGGCGGACAAAGATCAGATGATGAGTAGGTTAAATGAAGTTTTCCGTAGGTTACAGGAAGCAGGCCTAGTTTTAAACATAGAAAAATGCAGTTTTTTCCAAGAATCCGTTTCCTATCTGGGGTTTGTCATTGACCGTAATGGTATACATCAGGGGTGTCAAACTCAATTTTGCAGAGGGCCATATATTAGATTTAGAATGTGTGAGCGGGCCAGGTTCAAATTAAAATACTAAAACATACTAAATTATTTTAACATCTTTATTTATTTAGTTATATATAGTTGTTACAAATCATACCAAAAGTAAGAAAGAGGGTGAGGGAGGGGCGCAGTATGCGTTAGCTGCACGGACGAAATAGAAGACGCCTTCGCGCGCGCACGAGAGAGAGAGAAAAGTATAACTAACACTCTCTCACTCGTCTTGTCAGGCGCTACTCTTGAAATTACTTTTAAGTAAAGCGCGCGTATTTTTAAATCTGCATAGAGAGGCATTGAGTGCAGTCAGAAAATAAAGATTCATTTTTATCTGTGATATATTGTGATCGCGGGCCGTATCGAAATGGCCCGAGGGCCGGATTCGGCCCGCGGGCCGTATCTTTGACATGACTGGTATACATAAATCACCGGAGAAAGTTAAAGCTATTTTGCAAAGTCAAATTCCTACTAATACATCAGAATTAAAATCATTTCTAGGTATGGTCAACTATTAACTACCGAAATTTTATAAAAAATGCTTCATCAATTTTAAGCCCACTTCATGATTTGCTAAAAAAAAATTAACCTTGGTCCTGGACCAAGAAAAATGACGAAGCAGTGTCGTTCATTAAACGTGAATTGGTTTCCGAAACCACCTTAGCGCATCACCGAGCGGTTTAGGCGCCGTTTTATCACAGGTTGAGGGTGGTATAGAAAAACCTATCTCGTATATGTCCCGTTCACTTAATGCAGCAGAAAAACGCTACAGCCAAATCCAAAAAGAGGCTACTGCTATAATATTTGGAATAAGGAAATTCCATCAATACTTGTATGGTCGAATCAAGCCTTTTATTTTAAGAACTGACCATAAACCTTTAGTTTCAATTTTCAATCCGGACAGAGGCATTCCCGAGATATCAGCAAATCGGTTACAGCGTTATGCAATTTTTTTGTCCGCATACAATTATAATATTGAATATGTAAGCAGTGTTCATAACTGTGCAGATTTCCTAAGTCGGTCGGTAGCGCAAGATTTAAAAACGTTCGACACAAACTCAGTACGTGATGAGTCATAGTCGATAAATCTAGTTATGTGCGTTTTGTTTACGAAGGTGAAAGATTTTTGTCGCTGACGGATATCAAAGATGCAGTTAGATTAGATAATGCTATTAAAACCGTCTTCGACTATTTGACAAATGGTTGGCCAAATAAAATTAAAGAACCATTCCTTATGGATTATTATAGCCACCGGTTAGAATTGTCGGTAGAAAATGGTTGTCTAATGAGGGGTCATAGGTTAGTGATTCCTAGAAGTCTGCGATACAAAGTGTTAAACGAGTTACACTCAGGTCACTTAGGAATCACAAAAGTGAAAGAAGAGGCACGCAGTAGATTTTGGTGGCCAGGTATGTCTGCCGATATTGAGCAGCACATCGGCGCGTGCGCTGTGTGTACATCCCAGCGCGCTGCGCCCCCGCGCACCCCCCTCACGCCATGGCCTTTCCCTGCGCAACCGTGGCATCGCGTACATATTATAGATTTTTTAAGACCGATTAGCGGCAAAACATTTTTAATAATAGTGGACGCGTATTCAAAATGGGTGGAAGTATTTGATGTTTCATCGGGTGGTACCTCGCGAGTAGTAATTGAAAAACTATGCGAAGTAATGTCACGATTTGGCTTATTTCATACGATTTGCTCAGATAACGGCACTTCGTTTGTATCGCATCAATTTAAACAATTCTGTACTCGTAACAATATCACTCATTTAACTTCACCAACATATAATCCGGCTAGTAACGGACAAGCTGAGAGTTATGTCAAGATTATTAAAAAACTGGCCAAGTGCGAGTCGGACTCGCACACGAAGGGTTCCGTACCACAAGGCAAAAACGCCGAAAAAAACATGTTTGTTGTATGGGAGCCCCCCTTAAATATTTATTTTATTTTAATTTTATTATTTATTATTAAAGTTAAAATACAACTGAGTATTTTGTGAATATTTCAAGTGCCTACCTGTTGCCATTTTTGATATCGAGCAGAAAAGGGCAAAAAAATCGCGTTTGTTGTATGGGAGCCCCCCTTAAATATTTATTTTATTTTGTTTTTAGTATTTGTTGTTATAGCGGCAACAGAAATACATCATGTGTGAAAATTTCAACTGTCTAGCTATCGCGGTTCTTGAGATACAGCCTGGTGACAGACAGACGGACAGACGGACAGACGGACAGACGGACAGACGGACAGACAGCGAAGTCTTAGTAATAGGGTCCCGTTTTTACCCTTTGGGTACGGAACCCTAAAAAGCAATAAAATCATATTTGTTATCAGGTGCATGTTTAAAAGATTTAAATATCAGAATTTTTGCTTAGCTATAGGAATTCCAAACATTCAACCACAAACAGATCGCCCGCTGAAGTTTTGTTCGGTCATAAGTTAAGATGTAGACTGGATCTCCTGACCTGACACCGACTACCACGACGCCATCCAACACAGCACTCGACACAGTTGTTAAGGTCAAACAGTGTTCGCAGATTGACAATTATCGCGGTAACCGTAACGTTTCGTTCAGTGTGGGTGACCAAGTCTTAGTGAAACTTTATAATCAACAAAAACATTATTGGTCACGTGGCATTATTATTAGACATGTTGGCAAAACAGCGTGTATTTAGTTAGTACAACTGAGTGAATCAGAACAAACGGTCAAAAGACACGCTAACCAGTTGCTGAAATACAGAGGGAGGGAAGATGTGCCATGCGAAGAGATCATTCCCCCATTTGTAATGTCATCTCATCCGACGAGCTCCGGGCAGGCACCACCATCCGAAATCTCGGTAGAAGAACTACCTGCATCAGAGCTTCTTCACAGCGACCATTCCGCTGAAAAGGAAGAGATTTCGGCAGGTCCCTCCATAGAACCTGAGCCAGACGCTCGATCGAAACGGAATAGAACTGTAATAGATTATAAGAAGTTTTTCTGATTAAAGGTGGAGGGATGTTATGTGGGTACCTACATATTTACAATTAATAGGATAAACTAGTGTCTAAGATTAACGACTGCTGCGACAGTCCAATATATGAGCTTGTACGAATCGGTTGCGTTATTTCATCTCCACCCCCTCTTCGGTTATAACAAAACCTGATACATTTTACCATCTTTTTCGATCGTATTGTTTTAAATTTGAATTCAGAATACCATACGACATGGAGCTACGCCTAACAAGTCGGATATGCGCCTTGTTAAAGGCAATTGAATTTAATAACGCGTGTTGCCTCCATGGGCATCTACCACAGCTCTCATACGATTAGGCATAGAGTTTATCAACCGCTCTATGAAATTTTGAGGGATCATCTCCCATTCCTTTTCTATGGCAGTGTTCAACTCCTGCATCGTCTGGGCAACTGGCTGACGAGCCCTAACACGTCTTTTTAGCTCGTCCCACATGTGCTCAATGGGGTTCATGTCTGGGCTTCTGGCTGGCCAGTCCATAACTGTGATGTTCACATCCCGAAGATACTCCCTGACGATGCCGGCCGCATGGGCTCTTGCATTATCATGCATAAAAAGGAAATTTGGGCCCACATAGTCCGCGTATGGTATCACGTGAGGTTCTAAGCACTCACGAATGTACCTTTCAGCATTTAATGTTGGCAGCCGTGGTCCTGTAACAACCTCAAGTTGAGTTTTACCGCTCGCGGATATACCGCCCCAGACAGTCCATGAGCCACCGCCATAAGCAACCCTCTCTTCAAAGCAGCATTGTGCGAAACGCTCTCCCTTACGTCGGTAGACCTTCTTCCTTCCATCATTGCCATGTAACACAATTTTAGACTCATCAGAAAAGAGTACACGGCTCCAATCTTGCTGTGTCCAATTTAAATGACTGCGTGCGAAATGAAGGCGCGCTGTTCGGTGGGCTCGCGTTAGTTTGGGCCCATTAGCTGGCTTGTGTGGTACTACCATATCGCGTTCTTTTAACCTTCTCCGAACAGTTCGAGCGCTCACAGATACTCCGTGGAAGTCGCGAAGTTGGTTTTGTATCTCAATGGAGGTAAGGTGACGATTTCTCAAGCTGGTCGTCACGATGAATCGATCCTGCCTTTCAGTTGTGACCCGAGATCGTGGCCTTCCTTGGCGACGAACAAAGCCGCCAGTCTCTAGGTACCTCCGATAAACATTTCGGACCGCAGATCGACTTAAATTAAGTTGAGCACTCACGTTTCTTTGGCTGTGTCCGGCCTGAATAAGTGCCACAGCTTGGGCGGCGACTTCAGGTGAAGTATCCATAGATTATTGATAGAACCTCACCTTAATGTTAAGAATAAGTAATGTTTGTTGCAAAACCATAGATATCAATCACTTTTTCAAGAATTAAATCCAAGTAAACCAATAAAACCAGGTTTTCTTAGTATTCGATTGTTTGATATCAACAAACAGGCTCCAAATTGTCTTTTGTTTCTTTAAATTCTGTGTTCGAAATTCAAAAAAAGATTATTGAATGAAATTGTGAATGTGCCAGGTTCAAAACTGCATAAAAACTTTTTGCTCGACCTAATATAAAATTTTAGCTAGGACCAAACGAAACTGAAAATACAAGGTGGGCCAATAGATGTGTCCAGAAGTGTATATTATTTTCGTAAAAATTGTAAGTACTCGTGTATTGCAATAAAACTTTAGGGTTCCAAATAGGTGGTTTAGCAGATTTCTCTCGTGCGACAGAAATAGCTTTTAGTAGGTACGTATTTTATAAAGAAAGGACATGGCTAAACTGAAGTATGGACGACTGATCCCGCAATGAATATGCATGTATAGACATGGTTCCTAGCAATATATAATGCTGAATAGCTGAAAATTAGTATTTTGTAATTAAAAAGGTTCAGGAACTTTTCATATCTGCACATTCCTGAAAATAATTCGCGTAACTCCTATGACAAAGGTACAAAAACTTCAAACAATGACATTGCTATGAACTTTTATCTAGGCGTTTTAACGTGTCTGCGACGATTTTTATTGATTAATGTGTTTTTCATTGGCGATTTTGGACTAAGGTACTTGAAGTAAATATCTACAAAGGAGTAATTGCACAAAAAAACTTTATAAAACGGACTTACGATAGATAATCTCCATTAAAATCATAATAATATAGTATTCTGTTGTAAAACCTAAACTACATATAGACAATAAATAATACAAATAAGTGGTTGAATAGAGATTAGTGGTTAAATAGTTGTTTTCATAGAGATGGGATTGAACGTCGGGTGGAATAGAATCGATAAAATAATCGAAAGGGTTGAAAGATACAAATAGAATTAGTTTTTGTAGACCACTATTCAGTTAATATTTTTCGACACAAAATAGGTAGGTAGTAAGATTAAACGAAGAAGCATATTCCGTAGCTTTCAGTTATTTTTATTTGATTTTGATTACGTAGAAAAAAGTGGAATTAAGCATAGTTGATTGTCACTTTAAAAACAACCCCATTTTCCGAATCAAAACCCTGTGACAAGAAACTAAACAGGACACCGAATTGAACGCCATCGATTTCCGCCGAAAACTCTGATTGCCACTTCTTAGTTTCAGAAAATAAATTGTTTTGATACCCTGCTGATCAAAAATCGAGTTTCGATTTGACATTCTGGAACAGCGATATGACTCCTCCCTAGCTTGCAGTACTGTATTATTTCCCCTTGAACTTGTCATATCAATCAAAAAAAGCAACTAAGATACTTTTTTTTGTTTAATGATTCACGAAAGTTCTAGGAAATTTTTAAACACTAAATAATTCATGAATTAATATTTAAATATTACTAGTTAATGTGAGATTACTATAAGCACATGCTTGGGGCAGTCATTTAGCCATCTCCTTTGACGACAAATCCATATTTGATGTTAAGTGTGTGAAAGTTGAAATAACAGATTTATCACAATGTAAATGTGCTAAATATCGAGCTACTTGAGCCTCATTAGGATATTTATAATTAATTGAATGCGACTCACACCATCCCTTCCATCTGCGCCACGCTGGTCTGTAGGTATTGATTGTGGAGACTCTCCAGCTTGACATAAGGAGCTTATGTTATTGGTCTGTCCAGTCCGTCAAAATATCTCGCCACCCGAAATCAGCCATGCCTCTAAGTGTAGGTCGTGCACCTGCGGCGGATGCGTCCCTGTTTAGTGTCTATCAGAGTGCGGGCAAGATCTGGAATCAGAAAAGGGGGATGTCGCGCTCGCCGTTGAACATCTGCCTGCCAAAATACCTTGTTCCACTTCGGGGCAATCAATATGTAGTTTCCGCTGGCTTGGTTCAGGTGTCTGAGAACCCTGGAAATCAGATTTGGTGGCGGAAACAACCAAGCTAGGTCGTAGTGCCACTGATGACAAAATGCGTTGTGGTGTTGTGCTTCCTGATCGTTCACGTCCAATGAGGTGTACCTTGGTACTGTGTGAGCTGTTTTCGATGCGAAGAGGTCTATCTCTGGAGTGCCCCACATTTGAAAGATTTGTGTCGTTGCTGTCCTCGTGAGATGCCACTCTGGGCAAGCCTTCTGCCGAGAAAGAGCATCCACCTCCGCATTGAATCTGCCCGGAAAATAATGAGCTGTCAGATAAATGTTCTGTTTGTCTAGAACAGCAAGAAGTTGTCGGTTTTGTTGGAGCAGTTTCTTGGATTTTGTGCCGCCCTCCTTGTTTATATACGAGACTACTGTCCGATTGTCGGTTTGCAGCAGTATCTGTGCATTTTGGAGTTGCTGTTGGTTCTGACGTATAGCTGCGTACACAGCAAACATCTCTTTTTTGTTGGCATGCCATGTCCTCTGTGAATTCGTCCAGGTTCCTACAATATTTGTATCGCTGAGCTGTGCCCCCCATCCGATGTCTGATGCGTCTGTAGTCAATAGGTGTGTCACCGAGCTCAAGTGAATCGGCATCGACTTTCCTATAGCTTGGCACCACCACTCCATCCCTGATCGAGCTGGTTGAGGGATAGGTATCAGCCGGTACGGATGTTTCACCGACAGCTGTCGACTGTAGTATTGCAGAGTGCGACAGTGAAGGCGACCTCTCGTAGTCACGAACGTTGCAAAGTTGAGTCTCCCCATTAGAGTTTGGTACTGTTTGAGGGACCACTTGCCTCTCTGGAGCTGTTGGTGAAGTGCATTGCGTAGCGATAGGCACTTCGGCTCCGACAGGGACTTTGCGTTGCGTTTTGGGTCCCATGTTATGCCGAGAAACTCGAGGCATTGTGTCGGAGCCAGTACAGACTTTTCGAAGTTGATTGTCCAGCCCAGTATATGCAGAATCTTTATCGTGAATGCAATGTCGTCTTTCAACTGGGATTTTGACTGGTTTGCTAGAAGGAAATCGTCCAAGTATACGACGCACCTGATGTTGTGACTCCTCAGGAATTCCGCCACCCAATTGGTTATCGAAGCAAACGTTCTGGGTGCCGATACTGCTGATGAAAGGCCGAACGGCAAACAAGTCATTTGAAGTAGCTGATGCTGATGTAAATCTTGATGATAATTTAATCTCAAGAACCTGCGGTGCTGCTGTGCGATGGCCACATGAAAATATGCTTGGCTCAGATCTAGTTTGGCCATCCAATCTTGTTGTTGCAAAAAATTTGGAACACGGAAGTGACTGAATAGTTGAAATGGTTTGGCTACTACGAACTGGTTCAGTTGCTTCAGATTGAAGATAGGACGGAAGGTCTGATCTGACTTTGGTACCAGAAAAAACGTGGAAAGGTAGCTGGGCGTAAGTTCTGAAGGTTCTAGTACACCTGACTCTAACAAGGTTTGAATCTGTATGATCATATTGTTAGATGTTTTGGTTCTGTAACATTTCAGAGCCTTGGAAATATTAGCGGCGGTTTCAGTAGTGTGCGTGCACCATTTAACAGCCGGCATATTTTGTTTGGCGCGCCTAGATTGCTCCAAGCATAAATGCGGTTGTTTGAAATTGCTTCAGACAACCGCCTTGAAATGTCCGATAGTCATTCGCGACGCTTGTTTTTAGTGAAAGCCTGCGATTGCTTTCCCTTAGGTTTGGCTCGATGGTTGCTTGCTCGGTTTTTGTTTTGTTGTCAAGCGTGTGAAGGCTCGTACACACAGGCGCGACGCGACAGTGCGACGCGTTTCTGCGATATATATCCGTAGAACAATTTCTATGGAAACGCGCGCGACACTTCACACTGGAGCGACTTGTCGCGCCGCGACACGGTCGCGGCGCGACGAGTAGCGCGACACCGTGTAGCCGCGATATCGCCGCGACGCCATACAAAATGAACATTTAGTATGGTGTCGCGGCGATATCGCGGCCGCGACGCGACACGAGAGTTCGAGAGTATAAAAGGCAGTGCAATCCAAGCTGAGCTCAGTAGCAGACGATCTTCGTCAGAGGACGAAGGCAGGTCTGTGCGTGTTTGCCCCGCGGGGGTCCTAGGTTCGATTCCCCGGTCCGCCAACATAACCCAACCTAACCTAAGTAGGCACAGTTGTTCTATGTATCTCACGAAGGCGGGTTGGTCAGCCGTTGGTTGTGTCAGTATCGACTCCCGCCCGAACTGCCGATGCCGGTCGCCCGGTCGGGCTACTACTGCACTTGTTTCGCAACAAAATTTTCCGTCGCGTACTATCAACATAGAAAAACGTAAACAGAGAAAAGCTGTTCACAGTGAGGTCAGTAAGCAATGTTTAAATATTTAATTGTAACATTTAATACCTACGTGATTCTAATGATGCATTGTTTGTTTTAGAGTCTTCAAATGCTATAGAGAACATAATGGGGTTCTTAGAGCTATGCTGTTTTAAGGCGAGGTTTTCCCGGACCGATAGGCATAGAAAACACTACCTCAGCCCCCGCCAGTTGAACGCGGCGTATTTAACTACGATACGCTGAGCGGGACCGCGCCACGTGACACGTTGTGACCGCGACTAACCTTTGTGCAATGAATGCGCGCCACGAAACAGACAAATACAGTAGATCAACTTTGATGTTATATTTTATTGAACATTTTTGTATGTAGGAACTTATCATCTACGCTTGATAAATTCTCATGACAGTTTCCGGTTAGTAAAAATTAGGTTAGTTTGGCAAAGAAACGCACTATGTAAAAAATCTAAGGTAAGTTTGTACCTATATTTAAAATAGGTACACATACCATCAACAACATGTCAAAAAATCTCACAAATCAGACTTTTTCTCAAAATAAAATTTAACGAGAGGTGTCGCGGGACACCCAGATGGAACGACGTTCCTTTCACTATACATATACTATGCTTTTCAGATGAGAAGATATGTTCTGGACAACTTCACTCACAACTTGTCAATAATGTAGTGTTAGCAACAAAAACAACAAAATCAATTAAGCAAACTTTATTTTTATGTTATAAACAGAAAAAATTAAGAAAATGAAAATAATATACAATAAAAAATATAACTATCCGAATTGAGAACCTCCTCCTTTTTTGAAGTCGGTTATAAAACGTATTTAATAATTATTAAAATTAACTGTTTGTGACACAGAAGTAGACGCCACATTCTCAAAATTCACTATTTGTGATACAGAAGTGGAAACAATAGCAGGTGTTGCAATATTTTCTTTGTTTTCTCGCATTTTTATTTTTCTTATATCCATTCCTCTAATATGTCGGGGATCTATGATTTCAGGCAATAGACACTGCATATAAAAATTAATAAGTTTTTTTTCCCATTTTTTTTTCCCAAAATTTACTATCTTTCACTATCTTGATTACATGTACGGGTATTGTTTTACCTGAGCATATACCAAACAAGCAATATTGCCTCCCGGTAACATGGAGTTGGCCCTGAAATTATATTGCATTAATTTTTCAGAGATCAGACTGTAAAAGTTCTTAAAATTACGAGAATTGCCCCTCTGGTGTGCAATCGACGTTTAAGAGATAGCTTACTATAATCACGTGTATTAATTTATTTTCGATATTTTTTTTACTCTGATATCATTTTAGTTTTTGTACATCGTACTCGGTACTAGTACTGATCAACAAAGTTAACGTATGTATTTAGGCAATCGGTATAAAAACATTTAAGATTCATTTCTTCTCTACTTGTTAACATATAGTTTAGTAAGACTTACTTATTTGCTGTTTCAACTTCTGAATTATCGGCAGTTAAAAAGTTCTCTGAAATCTTGTCTCTATCTTGTACTAATTTCTGTTTGACTTACAGTACTTTGAGGTTCACTAATAGTGTTTAAGGTTGTTCTGTAACAGTGTTATAAACATTATGAGTCATGAATCGCAATCTATATTCAATTTATAACTTAACACTATTATCTCCATGATTAAGATGGTCATGATGATTATATTCATGACAATCATGAGTACAATCAATATTACTTTTATAATTGTTAGTACGTAATGACTAAAGTTTTATGTTTTGAAGAAAGTACTTACGTATGACTATGAAAAGTAGTATCAGGGTTATCTAGAGTCTGAACAACACCCCTGAGTATATTTTTTCTCACTGAAACGCTGCAAAATAAATGTTGACATTATAGTGGCATTTCAAATCGTTTAATTTATACATTTTACAAGTATATTTTATAATTGTTATATAAGTTTAGCAATATTTCGAAGTTATTGAGCAAAGAAAATAATCATTTCAACGAATTTAATAACAAACCTACTGTACTTTTTTGTACAGTGTCGCGTCTAAACAATGGTCGTAACATTTTCGTGCTTTTCCGTCAAAGAAAATCATTTATTTACACTAATAATGTGTTACCTATATAATATTATTGTATTTTTTTTACAAGCTTTTATTTTTTATATTATAAAGAGATAAAATTGTAAGTTTTGTATGTATAGGGTAATCTCTGAAACTACTGATCCGAGTTAGAAAATTCTTTCACAAAAAATTTTTCAATAGGTAGTTACATTATTAAGGAGTGCTACACGCTATTTTTATTCTGATAAAGATATATTTTCCATAGGAAATCATAATAAATGTAATTGAAGTCGGAAAAAAACTCGTTGCTCGGCCGCTTATATTGCTAACGCTGGCTAAACCATACGAGGAACATCAAAATAATGTACTACAGAATTGTATATCTTGATAATGCCCTCAAAAAAGTTCGCGATGGTATATGTCTATATTATAAGGATAACTTACAGTAACCACTTTTATCTTTTTAAAATCAATAAAATATAATGAGTGACTTTCGAAGCAATTTTGACATACATTGTATTAATCCTTATCTCATTAAATATGTTAGTAAAATTAAGCATTCAATTTAGATCAAAACTGCAGTTTACAGCATGTCATTAGAATGAATACTTTAGAAGATATCACAGTATTAAAATTACGCGCACAACAAAACAAAAAAAAACAAAAGAACGGAAAAGTCTTCCTCAACAAAGTATTATTACGTATACAAGTAATCTGATAAAATAAAACTACTAGGCAAAATTGTAGTGCTACTATAGTATTGATAATTTGATAATGAGTTACTTACCATTTCTCGAGTTGATATTTTCGTAATGCCCGAGGTGTCAATTTCCTGTATGAACTTTTGTTCTTTGATAAATTCTTGCAGATGTTCTTACAAATAATTATCATTTATCAATATCTTTTTCTCTCTGTCTTCGATATTTTCTGCCTTTGACATTTTATTTCTTAGTTTAGTTTTCAAGTTGTGTACTGCTGTTTTGTTAGACATAGATAAAAATTTATTCGCATACATACATGCATAACATGAAGCTAGGTATTTTAACTGGAGTTTTATCGTTTTAGACGAAATCTCCAGTAAATTATAATGAAAACTGTAGAAATTGGTACTTAAACAGAAAACAGGGATGTCTTGGTGAAAACAGTAAATCTACTGTTAAAACAGTAGGGTTGGCAACACTGTGCGTAATGTTTCTTATATAATGGAAAGCGCAAACGCGGAAAAAATTGGCGTGCGTCCGTCCTCGAAGACCTCTCGGCCGGCACTAAACGGCCCGCTCGAAATCGAATTGCTCAATATCGTATGATTTTTGTTCTTACAAAAATAAATAGCCACTTATATAAAAATCTACCTTACCCAGCGCTAGAAAATATTAAAACCTATTTTTTGATACATTACTTAGATGGTTTCGTAATATAATTTTTTGTAAGGAAGTACATTTGAAAAATCGATTTAGTGTCATCTTTGCGATTTTTTTTTATCGATTCAATTATTAGTAATTACGTTTCCGTCTTTATACAGCGCTTGACCATATGTTCAATTTTGTTAAAATGATTTTTATTTTGCGGAATATTTACATTATTTAGATATACATAGCTCCAAAAAACTTAAAAATGGTACAACCTCGCCTTAAGAAACCAACGAAATATGATAATACAGAAAAGCTTGTTCCAGAAAGTTTTGAAAACACAATAGCGAAACCTGGCGTAGTACATGCATGCAATTAGCAAATTTGCATTTTATTAATAAAGAAGCTGAATATATTAAATACTGTGATAGGTACCGAATGTATCTTAATTTAATTTTATATGTAAATAAATATAGATCACGAAAAAATTATTTCATCACTAAACGAAAAACAAATTTAACTAGGTAGGTACCTACTTATATTATTTTGTTCAATAACGATGAACTTGTTAACGCTACATGCAGTTACGCACACAATGCGCGTGTCTGTCTATACTACTTACACAACTACAAGTATTGCTCACCCTCCTTCGTGAGATAGAACAACTAGGCTGTACCTAAGCTTGACTACACAAGCATGAACAAGGAAACTAGCGAATTCGGACGTGCTTTTATGATACTTAAATATTAATAAAAAAATCAAGATTTTTTAATTACTTAGGGATACTTAATTATGTACCTAGTTAAAATTAACTTCAATCGAAACCGGGCAATTGAAAAAAATGCAATGGTCGGTCATTATTTCATTAATCATTAATAATCATTATAAAGTAAAAAGTCCCTATACCTACCTAACTGCTTGTTGATTCCAATTCCGTTGCAATTTGCCTCCATAGCCTGTCTTTTAATCTGTTGTCTTTGTAGGAAGCACAACTCACATCATAAAGTACAGGCTCTGTACTTACAGGAAAATAAATAATTTTGTGAAACAACGCTTTTTTTGGTTTGACGCTTTGATTATAATAATGTCTAGATGGAGCGTCGCCCTACAATCAAAACAAAGAAAACGAGCCAACAATTTCAAGCATGTGTGCGTGCAGGCGGTGTTTTACATTGTGCGTCTATGTCTCTGTGTGCGTGAATAATGATACTAGCTATTAATTATTAATTAATTATTATTAATCTACTACAATTCTCCCATAAATCACATATTAAAAAATAGACTAATTAAATAAGATAAGTTTTAGGTGTATGTATGTAGTATTATTCAGTTTTAGTAGTTTCTTTTTATTAAGTAGTTACTTTTTAAATAAATAAAAAAACACTATTTAAAGTTAATTAGAGTTGTGATGTTCTATTGAATCAGCTAAGTTAATTTAATTAGTATTACAATACTTAATTAACTTTTAAGCAGTTTTTATTATTTTAAACTTGAAATGAAAGATCACAGATATTAGGCAACAAAAAAGTTATACGCGAACATTTGGTTATTATAAAAAAGTACAGACGAATTGGAAAACTCCACCTTTTTTAAATCGATTAATAAAAGTAGGTATGTACACCAACTAAATAATATAAACTTAATCAGAAATCAATTAATTTACCCAAAAAAAATTACGTTAAGTTGGGAGAATGAAACAAGAAACTAGCAACACTGATAAAATATGGCGTAATATAGTGTTCATAAAAACAAAAAATAAATATATACTTAGTTTTTTGGTTACTGATAGGTGAAGTGTTTGGTATTTTTTACCCTTCCTTTATAATTCCGACCAGTTTCATAGCACATACCGTAATTTTATCGCTGTTATTTGTTTATTACTTAGCGCGCGTAATATGTGGGTAGTGACACTAAAGCGGCACGATCGGCACTAATCGGCGGGTAAGAATAAGTTCTTACCCGCCGATTAGTGCCGATCGTGGCCAACAGTTGGCCGATATTTTTTTACACGTTTGCGCGCATTTGATGTTCTATCTAGACATTATATATAATCAAAGGTTTGACGGTAAGCAGTTAGCGTTATTTTTAAGTGAACGTGAAACAACCCGTCCTAAGTAGTTTGGGCTACGCTAGCAGTCGAGTGCTAGTGATAGCAGCTGTGCGTGAGTCAGTTCGAGTTCGACGTCTGAATGCGAACGGCTGTGTTAGGTGTACATTCAGGTACATTACAGCTCCCACAGAACCTCACGAGCAATTGCACTTGCGACCACTACACCAACGAGGCAGTCTGTTAGTTTATCACTACTAGGTATATTTATAATTAGGTCACTCATTCATTAACCCTTAGTCTGCCGGAACGTAGATCTACGCGAGACACAATGGCTTTTTAATTGTGTCTGTAATTACGGCACAAGCGGCTAATCATTACACATAATAAGTTATAGGTAATTGATTATTTCTTAAACATACATAGCATCACGCCTGTAATCCCCCCAAAGGGTTAGTAGATTACCAGTTATGCTTAGTATGTATTGAGCATAATTTTACTGGAGAAGAATTCACGTAGATACCTACCGAATTAGTTTGCTAAGAAGGTTAATTAGAAGTAAGTACCTACCTAGGTTAGTTCCAATCTAAGTACTCGTATGTTGTTTCCACTTTAATAAAATTTCCACTGATTTCAAAATGATAAGTAAGTACCCACCTACTCATAAAGGCCATACAAATGTGTTGCAGACGAAAGTACGCATTACCTAATAAGTAGAAATTAAAGTTATTTTTCCGAAATCACATAAATTTGAAACCTAGAAATCCATAAAAAATAAATCTTAACAATTACAGTTAAGAAATCTTGGTTAGTAAATAAATACTTCGTAAAAGTAGGTACGTCTGAATTCACCAGTGTCGTCGTTCGTGCTTGTGTGGTCAAGCTTAGGTACCTAAACCCTAACCTAAGTAGGTACCTACTTAGGTTAGGTTGGGTTATGTTCCCCCCCGGTGGGTTCCCGCATTGTCGAGGCGGGGGGGCTCAGTAGCCGTGGCTTGGACACCCACGGTGAAGCGAAGAGGAACCCGAGGATGGGCCGCTCGTCAGGGCTTTTGCCTGTAAGCCGACGACGTAGCGGCCAACAAGTAGGTTGCGGTGCCGCTTCGGCGACATCGCAACTGAGGCGGGCCGCGATGTCGTATCGGAGGCATCGCGGCTGAGGGTTGGAGGCCGCGGCGGGAGAGGAGTGCCGGTATTGCGGTGCGCCGCTCTCCCTACCTTCCGCGGCCTTGACGGGGTCGCCACCGTTCGAGGGCGGACGCGGTGGGGCCGCAGGGGAGGAGGAGTGTCGGTATGACGTTGGCCGCTCTCCCTATCCTTTGCGGCCGAAAATTGGCAGGCGGCGGGGCCAATGTCCTGACCCGTCGCAGGGGGACCAAGGGTGCCCAGACACGGGGTCGTCTGGCGCCCATATGCTGGTTTGGTCCCTGGGATGGTCACGGCGTGCTATGTGTTCTGGTGCGCCGGTGATGGGGAGTACTCCCCAGTGGAGGGTCCGGTGATGGACAGCCGCGGCGGGTTCACGGATGAGTGCTAACGCGTGCCCGTGTTCCCGCCGTAAGCGGCAGAGGAGGACACCGTGGAGTTTTAGTAGGTTAGAGTCCCACATAACTGCACTATCTCCCCGTGGTAGTGCAGAATGCATGAGCATTTCTCCACGAAAAAAAAAAAAAAAAAAAAAAAAAGGGTTATGTTGGCGGACCGAGGAATCGAACCTAGGACCCGCGCGGGGCAAACACGCACAGACCTGCCTTCGTCCTCTGACGAAGATCGTCTGGTACTGAGCTCAGTTTGGATTGCACTGCCTTTTATACTCTCGAGGTCTCGTGTCGCGTCGCGGCCGCGATATCGCCGCGACACCATACTAACGGTCTTATTCATAATAAGTTATAGAACATCTAAAGGCTTGCTAAAGTCTCGTTGTCAAAAATTGTTATTCATAAACGCATTTTAGCACCAAAACGTTCGATAAACCTACTATAAAGTTATGAAACCCAGACCCCTACTATAACAGTACTATAAAAATGGCCGACTCTACATCAGCTGATAGAAAATGACGTTTGACCTACAAATGTAACATGTGCAGTTGTATTTATGTTGCACTTCTGTTTAACCAATTTAGTTTATTATTATATACCTATCTAAAATGCAAAATAGAAGCAAGGAAAAATATAACGCAAGGAAAAAGCACATAAATTATTGCAACAAGAATTACTGTAGGACGCTGCTGCTTTGGGCTGTGGAAACAACGCTTTTCAATGTCTTTTACATGGCATACATGCAAACTAGGAAATGTGAAAACAACCATAATGGCTAGAGCAGTACCTTACAATATTGCAGTTGACCATGGAGACATGCAGTTAGTAGTTAGGGTAGCAATATCAATGAATATCATACAAAGTCAGCCCAAGAAGCCTAGGTGCAAGGGGAAATGCAAATGCTATTTTACAAACTTTTGAGGAAACATTCCGCCGAGATAGCCTCACTTTACCAGGTTAGAGGTACATCTTCCCACTTGTGTCGGGAGACGGTTCAGGGACTTCTGTGTGGATAACGGAAGTTTACACCCTGCAGGGAGATGCTCCACTAAGATGCGGTAGTAGGGAGTGGTTGTGAAGCTATGTAGCAAACAATGTTCCTCCTCCTATCCTACCCTATGCGTCCCTAAACATGCAGTCAAAGTGACCTCTGCGCTGCCACTGACGACGTTGTGGAAGTGGCAAAGTTTTGGGCCAACAAGATCTGAAATACTGTCGTCCCCGCGACACAAAAAAGATAAGGAGGAGACATTTTAGCGAGTAGTGCATTAATAAAAAGCTTTTATACAGATATCAGTTTAATTGATTTATTTTTATAATACTCTAAACTTTAATTCGGCTTCTAGAACTTGTGCTAGCAGAACAACATTTTTAAAATGTTTCTTTTCATTTGCCATCTATGCCGCCACCTCTTCTGTAGGCCGTTTCAGTTTCTGCTATTTGTAGTGAAGCACCATCCTTCCTACTGTCCTGAAATACATAATGAATGTTATAATTCTTTCTCTTCATCAAACGAAATTCTTGACATGCTTACTCAGGAACTTTGTAACTTATAAGTAAATGGGATAGTCACCTAATTTGTAAATCATGCCATGCCGCCTTTTTCGCGTTGGTGTCAGTCAGTTATGTGTTTTTATTTTCTATCTTCTTCTTCTTAGCGTGCCCAGAATTCGGCTACTTGTTTGGCGCCATCACTAGCGTCCACCTTCATTTTATGTTATGGAAACCCTCTCCCTGACCAATTCTTCTAAAAGATCTAAGGAAAAGCAAAAGCAAGCATAAGTATAAGAAATTAAGAATGTTTACAAAACAAAACATACTTTGAACATAACTGTTTGAACACATTTTAGTTCTAGGTAACAGTACACACCTTATCGTCCTCCTTGTCCGTCCGTCTTTCTTGGAACTAGTCTGCGGTCATATTTCCATTTCTTTTAAATACAAAAAAATATTCAAAGGTTTTCGCTCTCCAGACAATAAAATAACAATATCAAATTCATTGACTTAAAAAACCATGGTTACCATGGTAACGCGGCAAAACTGTCGAAACTGTAGACAATAAATTAGTTTTCAGTACGTCATAATGTCTATGGTCACAATTATTCGGTGCGTAGGCAGATATTCTCGTTTGACAACTCAATGTGTTGGCCAATTTGTTGGATGACTTCAATAAAATGGCAACATTTATATTTATATTGAAGTTATAGGACACTCTAACTATAGAAGGTTTATGAAGCGTTTATGAATACAAAATTTTATCGAACGTTTTAAAGGCTTATCGAGCATTTTAACTAATGAACGTTTTAAACCTTCTATAAGCTTTTTTTATGAATAAGACCGTAAATGTTCATTTTGTATGGCGTCGCGGCGATATCGCGGCTACACGGTGTCGCGCTACTCGTCGCGCCGCGATTCGCGTCGCGCTTGTGTGAAAGGTGTTGCGGCGCGATAATATCGCAGAATCGCCACGCGACGTGTCGCGCGACAAGTCGCGCCTGTGTGTACGAGCCTTAAAGGCTCGTACACACAGGCGCGACGCGACAGTGCGACGCGATTCTGCGATATATATCCGTAGAACAATTTCTATGGAAACGCGCGCGACACTTCACACTGGAGCGACTTGTCGCGCCGCGACTCCGTCGCGGCGCGACGAGTAGCGCGACACCGTGTAGCCGCGATATCGCCGCGACGCCATACAAAATGAACATTTAGTATGGTGTCGCGGCGATATCGCGGCCGCGACGCGACACGAGAGTTCGAGAGTATAAAAGGCAGTGCAATCCGAGCTGAGCTCAGTAGCAGACGATCTTCGTCAGAGGACGAAGGCAGGTCTGTGCGTGTTTGCCCCGCGGTGGTCCTAGGTTCGATTCCCCGGACCGCCAACATAACCCAACCTAACCTAAGTAGGTTCAGTTGTTCTATGTATTTCACGAAGGCGGGTTGGTCAGCCGTTGGTTGTGTCAGTATCGACTCCCGCCCGAACTGCCGATGCCGATCGCCCGGTCGGGCTACTACGGCACTTGTATCGCGCCAAAATTTTCCGTCGCGTACCATCAACATAGAAAAACGTAAACAGAGAAAAGCTGTTCACAGTGAGGTCAGAAAGCAATGTTTAAATATTTAATTGTAACATTTAATACCTACGTGATCCTAATGATGCATTGTTTGTTTTAGAGTCTTCTAATGCTATAGAGAACATAGTGGGGTTCTTAGAGCTATGTTGTTTTAAGAAACCAACGAAATATGACAATACAGAAAAGCTTATTCCAGAAAGTTTTGAAAACACAACTAGCGAAACCTGGCGTAGTACCATACATGCAATTAGCAAATTTGCATTTTATTAATAAAGAAGCTGAATATATTAAATACTGTGATAGGTACCGAATGTATCTTAATTTTATTTGATAATATATGTAAATAAATATAGATCACGAAAAAATTATTTCATCACTAAACGAAACACAAATTTAACTAGGTAGGTACCTACTTATATTATTTTGTTCAATAACGATGAATTTGCTAACGCTACATGCAGTTACGCACACAATGCGCGTGTCTGTCTATACTACTTACACAACTACAAGTATTGCTCACCCTCCTTCGTGAGATAGAACAACTGTACCTAAGCTTGACCACACAAGCATGAACAATTAAACTAGCGAATTCGGACGTGCTTTTATGATTCTTAAATATTAATAAAAAAATCAAGATTTTTTAATTACTTAGGGATACTTAATTATGTACTCGTAGTTAAAATCAACTTCAATCGAAACCGGGCAATTGAAAAAAATGCAATTGTCGGTCATTACTTCATTACTGTAAAAAATCTTCATAAATGTAAAAAAGTCCCTATACCTACCTAACTACTTTTTTTTTTTTTTTTTGCGGATGGGAAATCATTAAATGACTCCTCCCGCTCTGGGTGGAGCGGAAGGGAGTGTCAGACTCTTACTGACTAAAACCCACCCGTGTTCCTTCCTTAGCCCTTTATGTTCCGGGCCAGCGGTAACCCTTTCGGACAATCCCGCTGACACGGCAGGCTTCGGCCCTAAGGGGCCCCTCCTCGATGCTGACATCTCTTTGAGGCGCGCGTGGAACACGTACGCGCCGTCCGGCACGGGCCTGGTCCTGATCGAACGGTGAGCTACCCATTACTCTCCGCCCGCAGGCCCGCGCCTACGGTGGCCGGGAGTCGTCACGCGGCTCCCGACGCCTGGGGCGTCCCCCGCGGCGGCTGACACGGGAGGCTCTCTCCCTGAACCGTCCCGCCACCTCCTTCGCCAGCATGACTGCTTCGCAGAAGGAGGTGACTGCCTCCCACTCCCTCTCGCCCCGGACCATGGCTTGCACCAGGGCCGGACGCGAGAGGTCGCCGTCGCTGCCAATCGCCTCTACGAGGACACGGCGGTGCTCCGCCCAAGCGGGGCAGACCTCCACCGTGTGCTCCACCGTGTCCTCTGGGCGATCCTGGCAATGGTGACACCCGGGCGTTTCCTCCCGCCTGATGATGTGCAGGAACCTCCCGAAACTTCCGTGTCCGGTGAGGACCTGCGTCAGGCGGTAGGTGAGGGCACCGTGGCGCCTCTCTAGCCACTCCTCAAAGAGGGGTCTTATCGCCGCTATCGCGGCGTGCCCTGCGCCTACCTAACTACTTGTTGATTGCAATTCCGTTGCAATTTGCCTCCATAGCCTGTCTTTTTAACCGACTTCAAAAAAGGAGGAGGTTCTCAATTCGACGGTATGTTTTTTTTTGTGTGTTTGTTACGCGATTACTCCGCCAATTGTGGACCGATTTTCAAAATTCTTTTTTTGTTTGAAAGGGTTTACTCTCGAGGTGGTCCCATTATCATTAAGTTGGAATCTGATGAGAGGATCCCATAGAAATCGAGGGAAACCCTCAAATTTTATAGGCAAAGCTATAACGATTTGGGTAATTTTTAAAATAACTTGAGCATTTGCTCTCGAAAATCATCACTTGGTAAAGTGGAGCTGATGAAGAAGACCACAGATGGCCATTGGAACTACTCAATGACAAATATTTCCCGGTTTGCGATTCGATTACTTTATTAAGGTTGCTAAGCAATTTATGCTCGTCACAAAGCGTATGGTGAGTGGTTGTTGAGGAGTTCTCCTGGTTCTTGCCAGGAGAACTCCTCAACAATTAACGTCCCAAGATCGGGAAAAGCAATATTTTGTAACAAGTGATGAGCAGTTGACATTAGGCTATTGTAACTTAGATAAATTACAAACAGACCCACTAAAAAGTGAAAAATAAAAACTTTTTACAAAAAAAAAAACAACCGACTTCCAAAACTTCCTTTTTTGTAAAAAGTTTTTATAATCTGTTGTCTTTGTAGGAAGCACAACACACATCATAAAGTACAGGCCCTGTACTTACAGGAAAATAAATAATTTTGTGCAACAACGCTTTTTTTGGTTTGACGCTTTGATTATATAATGTCTAGATGGAGCGTCGCCCTACAATCAAAACAAAGAAAACGAGCCAACAATTTCAAGCATGTGTGCGTGCAGGCGGTGTTTTATATTGTGCGTCTATGTCTCTGTGTGCGTGAATAATGATACTAGCTACAATTCTCCCATAAATCACATATTAAAAAATAGACTAATTAAATAAGATAAGTTTTAGGTATATGTATGTAGTATTATTCAGTTTTAGTAGTTTCTGTTAATTAAGTAGTTACTTTCTTAAATAAATTAAAAAAACACTATTTTAAGTTAATTAGAGTTGTGATGTTCTATTGAATCAGCTAAGTTAATTTAATTAGTATTACAATAATTAACCTTTAACACATTGAAGGACACTGAACGAGACACAATAGAAGTTTTATTGTTATTACGTCTATAGGCGTTAAGTGTCCCGCAAAGAGTTAAGCAGTTTTTATTTTAAATTTGACATAAAAGATCACAAATATTAGGAAACATAAAAGTTATACGCGAACATTATGTTATTATAAAAAAGTACCTACAGACGAATTGAAAAACTCCACCTTTTTTTTTAAATCGATTAATAAAAGTACACCAACTAAATAATATAAACGTAACCATAAATCAATTAATTTACCCACAAAAAAATTACGTTAAGTTGGGAGAATGAAACAAGAAACTGGCAACACTGATAAAATATGGCGTAATTTGGTGTTAATAAAAACAAAAAATAAATATATAGTTTTTACTTAGCGATGATAGGTGAAGTGTTTGGTATTTTTTACCCTTCCTTTATAATTCCGGTACAGTTTAATAGCAGATACCGTCATTTTATCGCTGTTATTTGTTTATTACTTAGCGCGCGTAATACGTGGGTAGTGACACAAAAGCGGCACGATCGGCACTAATCGGCGGGAAGAATAAGTAGCCGATCGTGGCCAACAGTCGGCCGATATTTTTTGACACGTTTGCGCGCATTTGATGCTCTATCTAGACATTATCGGTCTTATTCATAAAAAAAGCTTATAGAAGGTTTAAAACGTTCATTAGTTAAAATGCTCGATAAGCCTTTAAAACGTTCGATAAAATTTTGTATTCATAAACGCTTCATAAACCTTCTATAGTTAGAGTGTCCTATAACTTCAATATAAATATAAATGTTGCCATTTTATTGAAGTCGTCCAACAAATTGGCCAACACATTGAGTTGTCAAACGAGAATATCTGCCTACGCACCGAATAATTGTGACCATAGACATTATGACGTACTGAAAACGAATTTATTGTCTACAGTTTCGACAGTTTTGCCGCGTTACCATGGTAACCATGGTTTTTTAAGACAATGAATTTGTTATTGTTATTTTATTGTCAGGCGAGCGAAAACCTATGAATATATTTTTGTATTTAAAAGAAATGGAATTAAGACCGTAGACTAGTTCCAAGAAAGGGCAAAGAAGTGAATACTCGTTTTGGTTGGAGGACGATAAGGTGTGTACTGTTACCTACAACTAAAATGTGTTCAAAGCAGTTATGTTCAAAGTAAGTTTTGTTTTGTAAACATTCTTAATTTCTTATACTTATGCTTGCTTTTGCTTTTCCTTAGATCTTTTAGAAGAATTGGTCATGGAGAGGGTTTCCATAATAGAAAATTAAGGTGGACGCCGGTGATGGCGCCAAACAAGTAGCCGAATTCTGGGCACACTAAGAAGAAGATAGAAAATAAAAACACATACTGACTGACACCAACGCGAAAAAGGCGGCATGGCATGATTTACGAATTAGGTGCCTATCCAATTTACTTATAAGTTACAAAGTTCCTGAGTAAGAATGTCAAGAACTTCGTTTGATGAAGAGAAAGAATTATAACATTCATTTTGTATTTCAGGACAGTAGGAAGGTGCTTCACTACAAATAGCAGAAACTGAAACGACCTACAGAAATGGCAAATGAACGGAAACATTTTAAAAATGTTGTTCTGCTAGCACAAGTTCTAGAAGCCGAATTAAAGTTTAGAGTACCTACTTATTATAAAAATAAATCAATTAAACTGATATCTGTTTAAAAGCTTTTTATTAATGCACTACTCGCTAAAATGTCTCCTCTTTATCTTTTTCGTGTCGCGGGGACGACAGTAGGTATTTCAGATCTTGTCGGCCCAAAACTTTGCCACTTCCACAACGTCGTCAGTAGCAGCGCAGAGGTCACTTGGACTGCATGTTTAGGGACGCATAGGGTAGGATAGGAGGAGGAGCATGGTTTGCTACATAGCTTCACAACCACTCCTTACTGCCGCATCCTACTGGAGCATCTCCCTGCAGGGTATAAACTTCCGTGATCCACACAGAAGTCCCTGAACCGTCTCCGGACACAAGTGGGAAGATGTACCTCTAACCTGGTAAAGTGAAGCTATCTCGGCGGAATGTTTCCTGAAAAGTTTGTAAAATAGCATTTGCATTTCCCCTTGCAACTTCTTGGGCTGACTTTGTATGATATTCATTGATATTGCTACCCTCTAACTGCATGTCTCCATGGTCAACTGCAATATTGTAAAGTACTGCTCTAGCCACTATGGTTGTTTTCACATTTCCTAGTTTGCATGTATGCCATGTAAAAGACATTGAAAAGCGTTGTTTCCACAGCCAAAAGCAGCAGCGTCCCACAGTAATTCTTGTTGCAATCATTTATGTGCTTCGTTATATTTTTCCTCGCTTCTATTTTGCATTGTAGGTAATAATAAACTCAATTGGTTAAACAGAAGTGCAACATAAATTAAATACAACTACACATGTTACATTTGTAGGTCAAACGTTATTTTCTATCAGCTGGTGTAGAATCGGCCATTTTTTTTCCTTATAGTACTGTTATAGTAGGGTTCTGGGTTTCATAACTTTATAGTAGGTTTAGAGAAGGTTTTAGTGCTAAAATGCGTTTATGAATAACAATTTTTGACAACGAGACATTAGCAAGCCTTTAGATGTTCTATAACTTATTATGAATAAGACCGTATACCTTTATTCAAAGGTTTGACGGTAAGTAGTTAGCGTTATTTTTAAGTGAACGTGAAACAGCCTAAACCGTCCTAAGTAGTTTGGGCTCCGCTAGCAGTCGAGTGCTAGTGATAGCAGCTGTGCGTGAGTCAGTTCGAGTTCGACGTCTGAATGCGAACGGCTGTGTTAGGTACATTCAGGTGCATTACAGCTCCCACAGGACCTCACGAGCAATTGCACTTGCGACCACTACACCAACGAGGCAGTCTGTTAGTTTATCACTACTATATTTATAATTAGGTCACTCATTCATTAACCCTTAGTCTGCCGGAACGTAGATCTACGCGAGACACAATGGCTTTTTAATTGTGTCTGTAGTTACGGCACAAGCGGTTAATCATTACACATAATAAGTTATAATTGATTATTTCTTAAACATCACGCCTGTAATCCCCCCAAAGGGTTAGTAGATACACTGTTACGTTGTTTTTTTATACCTATACAGCTGCGTTACTAATAAGTAAAGTAGCATTTACCTGAAAACATATTGTGGAACATTTTGAGGTTACCGAGTAACATATTTCATTGTAGTTTGACTTTGTACTGCACTTGATAGAAGAACTCATTCCTTTAACTGTATTTTGTCACTGGACTTTTTAGTTATCACTTAATCACAATAAATTACTATTCTAAATCCTATTAAATAGGTTTTCATAATAAATTGGAAGAGATATTGTTTGTTTACACTTCAAATGTCATTCAGTCGAACGTCAGTTTCTGACAGTTAGTGCGACATCTGGTGGTCGCCGATTAAGAGTTGTAGTCTAATCGATATTTTAACATATTGATTTATAACCATCGAAATAATATCGTATGGAGCAATACTTCATTATTTTCAGCTTTCAGTAAAAATTCATAATAAACTAAATAACCGTAAACGGAAATGAAAGTATTTTTTCATTAGGGACTTATTTCTAGAAACTTCTTTGTCTAGGAATCCGATTTTAATCTGTGCATAGTCTTTGACACATAATGTGGCCAGGTGATAGATTAGAAAATTCCCGATTAGCTATTCCAAGATAATTACCCCAAATTAAACTAGATTTAGAATTAGATATTACAAATAATTTGTTTGTTGGTCTGGATCATGAAGATTCTTATAGTTTCAGCGTTTAAACGTCACGTTGTGTAGTTATTAGTGATTTTCAAGAATTAAAGTATCATGGTGTAATGTTTATCTTCCGTGATCTTATAATCATTTTACCTGCATTACGGGAGGTTTTCGAAATGCTCCGTCGAGTTCCGGTCTGCAATCGATGACAATAATAAGGAATCATGTTAGCGTCCCTTTCGCCCTTGACACGCAGGAGTGAAAACACTTAGCCGTGTTTTAAAAGGTAAGGATTTTGTGGAAATAGTGTTTGGAAGTGGTCTGTGAGCCTCCCCTGGTTGTTAATAGGATATTGTCGTGATCCCTGAATATTAATTACAGGATTCCAATTTGCGCATACGCAGACTACTTTACAGCCGGCCAAGGAACTTGCAGTCAAGTGCTTTCTCCCTAATTCAACCGTGAGTATTTCATCCGCTGACTATTGATCATAGATTCCTCAGTGTTAACCACGGTATTCAATTATTGTTTGAGGGAACGAGCCCTTGTCGCGGAGTTGATGAACGCCACGTGGGTAATCCAGATTCCTAGTGTCAGAAGGCCATGTTAACCGGCTAATGTTTTAGCCTTCTAGATTTCCAAACTCGGTCACCTCAAGGAATGTTAATTAGTTTATGTTGTATATCATTGGGTCTCCGTATTGTCGTTTCCAGGAGAGGCACCTCGAGAGATTCGTCTCGCCGCCAGGATCTAGCGGAACGTCTGGGGCCTGGACGCGAGACCCGTTCCTCGAGCACGCTTGAAGCCTCCTGCGGAGACGACTGTGCGGCTGGCTGAGTCCGTCTTGCGATAGCGCAGGCGGGACGGTTTTTTTTTATTCCTAAGAATTTATTAACTAATTTATTCCGGTTTCTATAAGAACCGGTTAGTTACCTTAGTCCGGTTTTCTTCACTTGAAACCGGTCTTCAACCTAATTTAATTGAGGATCTTGGGTTCGACATTATTTGTTCCTCCGGAAGAATATTGGACACCTTCGTCGGCTCCAGGATCCGGGACCTTTATTGTCCCTGGCGCCCATTTACTGTTTAATCTTATTAATAACTGGAAGGTTACTTATTTAAAATCTTTAATTTGAGATTAATAATATTTTATTTAAATTAACTTAGTTAAACGGAACAGTAGGTACTGGGTTTATCACCAACTCCCCACGCCCATAGCTCTTTCTGCTGAAGTTTTAGCTGGCTGGCATTAATCGGGTTACATTAAGTAAATTTTCTAGTATTTATTTAATAACATAAATTAGTTCTAAAGATACTTTTAACTATTAAATTATAAAGTGTTTGAGATAGTTTCTTGTTTCCTTTACTTCCAACACCAAACCACCTGCATAGGTTGCCATCAGAGGCAACAAATATTAATTTGTAACAACACTCACATTTCACCAGTTATGCTTAAACATAGGTATTGAGCATAATTTTACTGGAGAAGAAATCACGTAGATACCTACCGAATTAGTTTGCTAAGTAGGTTAATTAGAAGTAAGCACCTACCTAGGTTAGTTCCAATTTAAGTACTCGTATGTTGTTTCCACTTTAACAAATATCCACTGATTTCAAAATGATAAGTAAGTACCTACCCTACCTACTCATAAAGGCTATACAAATGTGTTGCAGACGAAAGTACGCATTACCTAATAAGTAGAAATTAAAGTTATTTTTCCGAAATCACATTTTGAAACCGAGAAATCCGTAAAAAATAAATCTTAACAATTATAATTAAAAAATCTTGGTTAGTAAACAAATACTTCGTAAAAGTAGGTACGTCTGAATTCACCAGTGTCGTCGTTCGTGCTTGTGTGGTCAAGCTTAGGTACCTAAACCCTAACCTAAGTAGGTACCTACTTAGGTTAGGTTGGGTTATGTTGGCGGACCGGGGAATCGAACCTAACCCCCGCGGGGCAAACACGCACAGACCTACCTTCGTCCTCTGACGAAGATCGTCTGCTACTGAGCTTAGCTTGGATTGCACTGCCTTTTATATTCTCGAACTCTCGTGTGGCGTCGCGGCCGCGATATCGCCGCGATATCGCCGCGACACCATACTAAATGTTCATTTTGTATGGCGTCGCGGCGATATCGCGGCTACACGGTGTCGCGCTACTCGTCGCGCCGCGATTCGCGTCGCGCTTGTGTGAAAGGTGTTGCGGCGCGATAATATCGCAGAATCGCCACGCGACGTGTCGCGCGACAAGTCGCGCCTGTGTGTACGAGCCTTGAGCCATGTTTTTGTCTTTTATTGAAGTTGTCTCGACGAAAAAAACTATCATCTGCTTGCTTACTAGTTGACGGTTTTTGATTTTGATAAAAATTATCCTTTGAATAAGTTTGAGGTACTGATTTTGTTGATACAGTTAGTTTATCCACCCCCCCAATCTTTTGAAGGTAGGTTTGAACTGCCTCGTCATTAAAAAGGGATTCTGTATTAGGAGGAATTTTATGTAACACATCGCGATGAAAGCCTTCGGAAATCTGGCGCAACATAGCTTCTCGACGTATATTTATTAAATCGGTTCTACGACCGCACACTATTTGTAACAAGTCATCCGTAACCTTACTATACGCGGATTCTTTGGAAATTAATGTCTTTACTTTTTCGAATAACGTGTGGGTGTCAACGTTTCTTTAGACTCGTTTGACCAATCCACCAATAATTGTAATGTTTTATGCAATTCGTCTTTTTGAGAAAGTAAAGCATTTGTCAATCCGGCAAAAGATCGTTCTAATAAATATGAGCGTGAATCTTCTTTTAACATATCCGATTCAAAACGCTTTAATTCGTCGTTAACATTTAACTCGACAAAACCGGGGGTAGCTGAATATTTCTTTTGTGCATCCGAAAACCTAACGGCATACCAGTCATCACACTTAAAACGCTGTAGTTCCGCTAATTTTTTAAGAAATGCATCATTCGCCTTAGGCAGTGATGCCAACTTAGCTATTTTATAGCTAGATCTAGCTATTTTTGCACCCCAGTCAGCTACAATTTAAAAAAAATTGTAGCTAAAAGATTTAGCAACTTTTTTTTAGCAATTTTTCAACATAGCGACTTCATCTACACATCTATTATTAAATTATTATCTATTGGTGCTTGTGTAATTTTTAGTTATATTTTTCTATCTGTGGAAGCATTTTGAATCATAGTGTAAAGCAAGACACTAGAACTTAAAAAGCACAAAGGGCGCGCGATATGGAACGCCCAAGGAAGGGGATTCCCCTGATAGTTTCGCTTGCTGGAACATTGTGATTTTGTTAATTCTCTAGCTCTCACTCTCTCTTATTAATAATTAGCTTTGTCTCTATTTCACGCATTTTGTAAGTTTGTATTGTCGTACAGTATTGTCGTAGGTGGTTTACTCACATTTAAGTTCTGCGTAATAATTATTTTAATCGTTTGCTTTCGCAAAACATACAGTCATCAAGTTCTGTCGTAATTATTGTAATGAAAAATGGATCTAACCAAGAAACCTAAGTCTTATTGGATTGGATCTGTAAATATATTACGAAATTACGAAAGTAAAGTTATCCATCATTTCGTTTCGTTTCGTTGTTTTAATGTAGAAAAACGATTTTAACGATTAGTTTAGATTTTTTTAACTTTGGCAACTTCTAGCTACTTTTTGGGGTAAGATAATGTGGGAATCTGGCAACATTATGCAAAAGATCTAGCTACAGAGATGATAGTACAGTTAGCAACACTGGCCTTAGGGTAAATCGGATCTTTTACCGTTGTACTGACTTCCGACAAAATCTGAAGTTTGTTATTTTCAGGTCGTCGTAAGTTTAACTCGTTTGTGATGAACGTACGTATTGTTTTTAGCACTAGAATTCGTATTTTCAACGTCGGAATTTTTCGATATAAGGTTTGTAAGATAGGCCACTTGTTGTGATAAGAACTCAAATTGTGCGTAACTCACGGTTTGGGAGTCCCTTCTCGCTCTGCGTTTCTCAGGGCTAGGTCCACTACTCGTAGAAGAATCACTATCACTATCTTTTGCACTTGGTGTCGAAGAACGAACCCGTTTACGCGATAATGAGCCGCCATTAACACTTTCTGACTCTAAATTTTATTATTATTAAAATTTTCCATAATAACAACGGAGAGGTAAACAATTTCACGAATCTAAAACTGAAATAATTTTACCACACTTGCAAATGAATTAAACAGGTAGAACTTTTTCGCGAAGTTTAAAAAACGCTAACAAATGAACGGCGCGAAAAACGACGCTGTATTGACGGTAAATTGAGCCATCACCCAGCACAGACGACAGCGACATCTGGAGTTTGGCGGTTTAAAAAAACTTGGCAGCCATCTTGTCTTGTTTGTCAAACAAACGTCATTGTCGCCGGCCATCCAGTGTTACCAACTTATTGAATTTTCCACTAACACTGAGGCCTCGTTTACGGAGACGCGTGGCTTCGTGCGTCGCGTGCAGTGTGGCGTCTAGCGTTGCGTTGGACGTTTTTTACGTTCACAAAGAGACGGCGCGTGCAGCGGTCCGCGTCTTCATACGCACAAAAACAAACATATGATTAAGTACGAATTCGTTCATGGAGCCGAGGGTCATGGCGCGTCGCGTGAAGTGTAGCTGCGGACGCGGCGGGCTACGCGGTGGCCGACGCGGCTAACCCTGCGGGGGGTAGAAAGGGACTGCCCAGGACACAAGAAAGCTGGCGCTGCGCACGACGCTGCGATCGACGCCGCGTACGACGCTGCGACCGACGCCGAGTGCGGCACTGCGACCGACGCCCCGTGCGATGCGGCGTCGTCATCCGCAAATAATGCTACATTTCAAACAAACGCGTGTAAAAACGCCTCTCCGTAAACGCTCTCATACAACGCCGTAAGTTTGAATTTAGTGCGGGTCGCGCCTCCGCACGCGACGCTCGAAGCTACGCGTCTCCAGAAACGAGGCCTGATTGTTTCGACCCCCCTTTTAGTGGCGAAATATTGATTTTAGTAGCTGGTGGTTTATCTAGTGGTTTAGTAGAATTCAGTTTCAATTACTGAAAATGCTATCACTCAACCACTAAGCCACTAAAACATTACGAAATATATTATTTTTACTTAATTTAATTTTTAGAAATATTTACTTTTACTGTGTAGGTAAATTCTAATAAAAGTTCTATAATCGGTTCCGTACGGTTGCGCGTAGCGGGCGTAAGCGAATATGGCTGCGAATCTTGTGAAATGTTCCAAATGTAACATTGTGATAAATGAGGTGTTAGCTTTTGTGAACAATAAGTTAGATGTTATGGACGAGGAGAGTATAAGTAGAATATGTGTCAGTGCTTTTTCGGAGAACGACATAGTGGAGGCTAAGAACCTACTGTTTTAGTCTATCCCTGCAGCAACAAAGGAGAAAAAAACGAGGAGAGGAGACGGAAAGTCACTTCGAAATATTGACGACATCATTTGCACCCTTAAGGAGACAGATCCGGAAGAAATACCAATATTTGTCGCTCGGGAGCTGCAAAAATTGCCCCCGATTCTTTTTGATCATGTCGATGTTACGAAGATACTGAAAGATCTGGTAATAATTCAGCAAGATATTAGTGTTATTAAGCAACAATATGCTATGACTGAACAGCTGGAGAAGCTACAACGTGAGTTTAATATGTTAAAGCAAACTTCGTTGGTCAACAACTATGGGTACAATGTAAACAAAAGGCGTGGAGCATGTTTAATGGAGAGCTTTGATGGTGATGGTGACCAAGTGCGACATCCTATGGGAGAAATAAGCACGAGTACTATGCATAATACCATAACTTCTTCGCCAGAAACCGTTTATCATGAAATAGTGCATGATAATTTTCTATCTGAGGGTAGTACAACTGCAATGTCGAATACGAATGCGCAACCGTTGCTTTCTGAACATAGCGAAATAAATGACGCGAACAAGTGCAAAACTAAGCCGCATTCCAACAGCAATAAGGTTCAAAATTCTGTAAAGTCGAATAACGTTGCTATCACGACTTCTCAACCAACGACAAATACAGTGAGTCATGCTTCTCAGCTGATTGAAGACAAAGCGGCTTTATCGAAGCGGACGGACTGTATGATTAGTGCGACATCTGTAAATACCAAAAAAACGATGGCGGACATTGTGAAGGAAGGTGAATGGAAGAAGCAAACAGAGGGTAATGAGTGGATCCAGGTACAGAGGAGAAGACACAGAAATCGTTTTGCGGTAAATAGAGGGAAAGCCGAGGTAGATACAAATGTGAAGTTTAAGGCTGCTGAATTTAAGGTACCTATTTACATTTATAATGTGGCGAAGGATGTATCATTGTGTGACATTACCGAATATGTAACGAGTAAATCAAAATTAAATGTTACTGTGGAACAAATGAGCATGAAAGTGGATAAAGAGTACAACTCCTATAAAATATTTGTTCCCAAAGAAAACTTGGAACTATTTTTGCAAGATGATTTTTGGCCTGTCGGTATTGCCTATCGTCGATTTGTTAACTTTGGCTATAAAAATAAACGTACGAGTGCCTTACGGGCGAGCGAGCATAACGTAATCAATACTTAATGACTTCTACTAGTACTAGAATAGCAACTTTTAATTGTAAGAACGTTGTAAGATCAGTGGAGTGCATAAGACGACTTTGTCAAAAGACGGACATAATAGCGTTACAGGAGACGTGGTTGTTTCCACACGATTTGCCATTTTTGGGAACCATAGATGACAGCTTTGCCTTTACGGGCGCCTCTGCAATGACTACGTCGGCTGGTGGACTGCGAGGGCGACCACACGGAGGTGTCGCGATTCTCTGGCGAAAAAGTGCGTTCCCTGTAGTGTCAGTGATTACGTGTGATAGTGTGCGGCTTGCGGCAATTAAAGTTACACTAGGTGACCGGTCGTTTTTAGTGATATCGGTTTACATGCCAACAGATTGTAACGATAATTTACTAGAATTTACTGAGTGTCTGAGCGAAATTAATGCAATAGTTGAGAACAATAATGTTGAAACTGTATTTATGATAGGCGATTACAACGCACACCCCGGTGAATTGTTTGCAAAGGAGTTGTTTTCTTTTTGTGCG
Source organism: Mesoligia furuncula (assembly GCA_916614155.1). Taxonomy (NCBI): domain Eukaryota; kingdom Metazoa; phylum Arthropoda; class Insecta; order Lepidoptera; family Noctuidae; genus Mesoligia; species Mesoligia furuncula. The sequence goes on along the minus strand of OU744793.1, from coordinate 9,973,823 downwards.
GAACAGACATGGACATGCGTGGATATTAATAGCCTTCCGTTAGATACCTATACCTATGTAAGCGATGCACACGGGTGTTTACGCTGGCTCGATCACTGTATTGTGACCGAGGCGGCGCTAGGCACTGTCACGCAGGTGTCCGTTATGTATGACTCATACTGGTCCGACCACTTACCTATTATTTTGGAATGTGATTTTAATGTTATTCATGCTGCGATTTTAAAGCAAAACAAACAGATTGACCGAGTTGTGTGGGGTGAACGCGACGCCAAGCAGATTAGTGAATATCGAAGTTACTGTCATTCACGTCTTAAAGAAATAGATTTCCCCTTAGAACTGAGTCAATGTTGTGATAAGATGTGCTCTGATAGTGGTCATTTATATCTGTTGGATGAAATGTATCGAAACTTAGAATGTACACTGTCAGAAGCGGCTGAATACAGTTACAAAGTAAAAGAGTTAAGGAAGGGTAGATATATTACTGGATGGAACATGTACGTTCACGACGCTCATGCCAGGGCGCGACTTTGTTACAATATATGGTTACTGAATGGTAAGCCTAGCGCCGGTAGAATTCACCAAGACATGTATGAATCGCGGAAGCTTTTCAAAAATAAGTTAAAATGGTGCCAAGCTCACCAAAATCAAATTAAAATGGACATCATTGCAAAACATCATACAAATAAAGACTTCTGTAAATTTTGGAAAACAACAAATAAGCTTAATTATAAACCAAGCCTCCCGGTGAGCGTTGAGGGCGTGCATGATACCCGTGAGATAGCGGACCAGTTCCGACGACACTTCAGAGTCGAATCACCCCTGACGGAAGAGCCGCAGCCGCTGCGGATGCTCGATGCTGAGATGGTCTGCTCTGAGCGCAGTGTGTCATTCACCGCGAAGCAAGTTGCTGATATAATTAAAAATATGGTAAGAGGCAAATCTCCAGGGCACGATAGTCTCAGTATCGAGCACCTGCAGCATGCCGGAGTTCACTTGCCTAGAATACTGTCTATGTTTTTTAATTTATGTTTATGCCATTCATATCTACCGGAAAGATTAATGCGTACTATTGTTGTTCCAATTATTAAAAACAAAACCAGTGACTCTTCTAAGGTGTCAAATTATAGACCAATTTCTCTCGCGACTGTAATTGCTAAAGTTCTGGACAGTCTGCTTGGACGCCAGCTGGACAAGCACTTAAAAATTAATGACGCTCAATTCGGCTTTAGGTCTGGCTTGTCCACTGAGAGTGCTATCCTATGCCTCAAGCAGACTGTTCAGTACTACACAGCAAGAAAGACACCAATATACGCCTGTTACCTAGATTTGTCAAAGGCATTTGACCTAGTGTCATACAATATATTGTGGGACAAACTAATTAGGGAAACCTCGGTACCACCGGAAGTGATAGGCATATTTAAATTTTGGTATGGAAACCAAGTGAACCGTGTGAGGTGGGTGGACGCTTTGTCGGAAGAGTATAGGTTGGAGTGCGGGGTGAGACAGGGGGGTTTGACCTCCCCAGCGCTCTTCAACCTGTACATGAATAGTCTGATCGAGGAGCTCAGCGGCACCGGGATCGGATGTCATATTGATGGCACTTGTATTAATAATATCAGTTACGCCGACGATATGGTGCTGCTGAGCCCCTCGGTTGGAGCAATGCGGAGGATGCTAAGTCTTTGCGAATCCTATGCAAGGGCCCACGGGCTCAAGTACAATGCACTCAAGAGTGAACTGATGGTTTTTAAAGCTGGTAATAAAAGCTACTCTAAAGTACCACTTATCACACTGGACGGCATACCATTAAAAAGAGTTACTAAATTTAAGTACTTGGGCCACTGGGTGAGTGAAGACCTGAAAGATAATTTAGATGTGGAAAGGGAGCGCAGGTCGCTGGCTGTCCGATGCTGTATGTTGGCCCGTAGGTTCGCCCGTTGTACTGCACCAGTTAAGGTAACGCTTTTTAAAGCCTTCTGCCAATCCTTTTACACGTGCAGCCTGTGGGTGAACTTTACGCAGAAGGCATATAGCGACCTGCGCATCCAATACAACAACGCTTTCCGGGTGTTGTTGGGGCTGCCGCGTTTTTGCAGCGCGTCCGGTATGTTTGCCGACGCAAATGTTGACAGCTTTTCAACCGTCATGCGCAAGAGATGCGCATCGTTATTATATCGGTTTCGCGCCAGCCCCAACACTATCCTGAGGACGTTGGCTGACCGCTGGGACTCTCCGATTCTAGGACGCTGGATACGACTCCATACGGTGAAGTAGATTGGGATGGGAAAGTCTCTAGCGGGTGTACTTAGTTTAAAATTTATTTAATTACCCGTTAGTTTAGTTTATTTACTAACACTAGATATAAGGCATTTTATACTTGTACTAACAAACTATGGAACTTGATTCTGAAATAAATGTTTATTATTATTATTATAATAAATCAGTACCCAAGAATCATATAAATGTGAAACCGATGATGGTGCAGACAAAAATTCATCGGAAGACGAATTTTAGAATATCATTTTTTTATCCTAGGTGTTGTTCTTATTGAATAATGTTGATGTTCCTCACCTTGACTTGTTGATTTACTAATAATATTTTATGGTGATTTATTGATTTTAAATATTTCATTACTTGATTATAAAGAATTTTCTTTACTAATATAACTACTTTAATTACTGTTTCCTTTCACAAAAACCAAAAATTTATTTAGTGGAAATTTTAGCGAATTTTGTAGTAGGGCCGATTTTTATTAGTGGTTTTCTGGTGATTTTCGAAGTTGTATCTGGTGGAGAGCTAGTTTATCTGTTGGCAACACTGCAGGCATCCGCCATTGTCAATTCCGGATTTCCCGACTTTGATGCGCTTCCCGTAATTCCGAGTTTATCTCAGTTATTTCTGTTTTAGTTGTCACTTGTTACTGTTATTTGTTTTGTTAAGAGTTGTTGCTACTCATAGTAAGTAAGTATGCATATTACTATGAGTAGCGAGTCAATATACGAGAGAATATACGAGATATTATGCATTGCATATCTATAGATAGGTGTATATTTGTATCTATAGGTAGGTGTATAGTTTTAGTTCACCCTCCAAACTCGAGGTGGCAGCACTTTCCATAGAAGCAAATTTTACCACAGAGTTGTTACTCTTTGCCTCTATAGTTACTTTACTCTTTGCCATCACCCGATGCGCGCTTAAAATACTTAGTACCAACGGTAAGTATAGAGGGCGCCACCAGCGGAGAGGCAAAGGAAACGCTGACAACAGGCTGAAAAACAGGTGCTTGACTCAAGATGGATTCCGCATATTGATACAAAACAAATAATACATATTATTGAAGCTAACTCAAAAACTCCCAAGCAAAGTTAATTTTATATGGGACGTCACCCCCGAGGCATACCCTAAAGAATTTTTTAAATTGATTTACAATTGCCGGAGATATCGCGTAACATACTATTTTCATTAACTTGAATTTTTACCAGTAATTTTGGTAAACTCCTGAACCGATTTTGATGAAATTTCTATGGGACCAATCAAAGAATTTTGCAAATCGGCTTATAAATAACGGAGTACCGAGCTGACAAACATAAAAGAGAAACCTTTTGAAGTCGCTAAAAAATTAATTATGGTTTGTGTTGTTGTATTTGCCTAATCTGTGGACACATGGATGTCATTTGTCAGTTAGACAGTTGAGAGTTTGAGACAGTGTCACTTGTCATCAAAGATTAAATTTCCATGAACTCTCAGTTCAGCTACGTAGTATAGTTGCCGGCACGTAACTTGGCATGAGTTTTTGTAGTGGGGGAAGTTCGCGCATATAAAAATGTATGAAATTTTGCGTGCGCAACGCAAAATTTCATACATTTTTATATGCGCGAACTTCCCCCACTACGAAAATCTCTTGCCAAGTTACGTGCCGGTAACTGTACTTAGAGTAAGAAAGCTATCGGGTAGCGTGGCCACACATGAGACAAAAAACTAACTTAACTAACATGGGCTACATAAGTAGCTGCCTTGAAAAAACTGGCACGCACTGAGAGACGGAAATAATAGAACAATTTTACCTAAAAATAAAATTGATATTAAGCATACTTACCTTTCTCTAAGCCATAAATTGAGATAGGCGTATCCGGTACCGGTACGGTGAAGCGCTATAAGCCCCGCAGCGTCATATCCGCCCCAATCCGGCAGGTAGTGGGGATACGTTTGCGGAGCGCATGACGATATCCATGAACCTCATTGCGGCTCAATTTACAGTGATTGATAAGGGTATCAATCACATACATTAAATTTATAATTAAAAATCAGCAGACAGAAATATAAATTGGCTTAGAGAAAGGTAAGTATGCTTAATATCAATTTTATTTTTAGGTAAAATTGTTCTATTAAGCTTGACTGTACCTTTCTCTAAGCCATAAATTGAGAAGTGTTTGTTATCGACTGCTGGATTGGGACTAAAATTAGAACGCCAATGTGATCAACAAAGTTATTTATTCATTTTAAACTTTTGATAGTTCAACTTATAAATCAACAGAATTAGCTTAATAATTATGACTTTAATTATATCACTACATGTACATCGATATTACGATTAAGTAAATCATCTTATCGTTTGAAACAGATTACTGATCTGATTTGACCGACTTGATTCATTTGTAGACCGGTAATCCTTGATTTCTTTTTTATAATATTTGTGAAAAGTCAAAGCCGAGCGCCAATTTCCTCTCTCCAAAATATGATCAATGGGAATATTATCTGACCAACTAGCCGAGGCTACTGCCGATCGCACACTACCTGGACTACTGTTTATACCAGCTTGTTTTAACAATGACTTAATCCAGCCCCCTATGATGGTGCGTGTAGCTGGTTTGGGCTCACCACGAGTGCTAATAAATAAGCTCTCAATATTACCTCTTCGACCATTAGAATACTCTAGCAACTTGTTAATCCAATAAATTGGGTCAATGTTAGAGTTTGACTCGCATTTAAGTAAACGCCAACCGGATTGCTTAAAAGTTACATTATCAGTTTTGGACCCAAAAATCGGCCAAAACACTATAGAATCATCACTCCTTAAAAAGTTTTCTTTATTTATACTCAATAATGTAAGGTCATGGACTCTGCGCCCGGAACACAATAAAAGGAGAATTGCCGTTCTTTTAGAAATTTCGAACAATGACATTTTGGAGGGTGTTTTGTCAACTAAGAATCTAATTAAAACATTAATGTCCCAAATAGGACTTTTAGGTTTGGGTGGCTGTTTTAATGCTATACCCTTTAATATTTGCTTTATAATAATGTGAGAACCTAATGATAAGCCACTGTGTGGACGACAAAAGGTACATACCACCGACTTATGTACTGCAATTGTACTATAGGCAAATTTAAATTTAAGATGCAAATCAGTTAGAAATCGAGCCACATCTTCAGGGGATGGATCTATAGTGTTCACATTATTGTCACGCGACCATTTACACCATCGTAACCATGCCGGCTTATATGTATTTAGGGTCGATTTCCTCCAGCTACCTTCTAAAATTTCTATCTGATCGTTCTGCCAAAAATCTAATAGCGATGACCACCCTGTATTAACCACACCTTTAAATTCAATTGATGAACTTGTGGAGGCGGTCGATTGGTTGTTGTGTCTATCAAGACTTGCTCCAAATCCCTCAACTGGTAGGGAGGGCGCATGGAGCGAGCCACCAGATCTGCTCTCCAAAAGACCTTCTCCCAATCTGGTGTTATCACCAGGTACATACCGGTTGCCTGGTTCAGGTGCGCTAATACTCTGGGTATTAGACACGGTGGTGGGAATACCCATGCTAACCTGTAGTGCCAAGGGCGACCGAAGGCGTTGTGGAAAACAGCCGCCTGATCTAAATCCAGACTCACATATCTGGGTACTACATGAGCAGTTCTTGACGCAAAAAGATCTATTTCGGGAACTCCAAAATGCTGAAAAATTTTCCCGGTAGCACTGGGAAGCAAATGCCATTCTGTCGGGGCAGATTTCCTTGAAAGCCGATCTGCTACGTAGTTGTATCGACCGGGAAGGTGATATATCGACATATGTATCCGATAACGATCTATTTCGTCTAAGACTTCGTATGTTAGGTTTAGGAGAGGCTGTGACTGTGTGCCGCCTTCGTTGCGCAGGTAAGAAACTACAGTTCGATTGTCGCTCTGAATTAATAAGCTTGTATCGCTCATTAGGCGACCTTTTATCTGAATTACTCGCAAAATTGCCAACATCTCTAAGATATTGCTGTGAGCGTTTCTTTCCTGCACTGACCAAGTGCCACATAAGGTCTCGTTGTTGAGCTGCGCACCCCAACCTGCCTTGGCCGAGTCCGTCGTAAGGAAATAAGTTGGAGGTGAACCATGCAGCTGAGAAGCCATGTTGTGACTCTGTAGCCACCATTGCAGGTTCGGAATCACCTCGACGGGCATCTGTATTCGACCTTTTACCTTTTTTCGCAATAAGGAATTGCTGAAGGTCAGCATTGCACGAGAATTCAGGCGCCCTCGCGGGACTACGAAGCTGGCAAAATTCCAAAGTCCTAGTATACTCTGGACTTCTTTTAAACTTACCTTGGTGGCTTTTGCCATTTTCGATGTTCTCGATTGCAGTAAGCGAACCTTTGTTGGTGGAAGTAATTTGACATTTTGCCAAGGGTCCCATAATATCCCCAGATACTCGATTGACTGCTGAGGAGTCAATACAGACTTCTGAAAGTTTATTGCAAAGCCAAGGGATTGCAATAGTCTTACCGCTAAGTTCACGTGACTTTGCAGAGTTTCTCGATTCTGATTTGCCAGGAGAAAATCGTCGAGGTATACCAGCAATCGCACACCTTGATCTCTTAGGATCTGCGCGATCCAATTCGTCAGACTGGCAAAAACCTTCGGGGCGGTTGCCAAACCGAAGGGCAGGCAGGTCATTTGCCAAAGTTGGTCCGATACTATTAATCTGAGGAAACGTCTGTGTCCTGGCGCGATTGGCAGGTGAAAATATGCATTTTCCAAGTCTATTTTCACTAACCAATCCTGTGGTTGGAGGAAGTCGGGGACTTTGTACATGTTCACCAATCGAAATTTGTCTATTTTGACATAGTTGTTTAGCAATTTTAAATTGAAGACTGGACGAAACGAAGTCGTCGTTTCCTTTTTTGGCACAAGAAAAATTGTTGAGACAAAGCTCGGAGTCAAAGAAGCTTTTTCTAACACCTTTTGATCTAATAACTTGTTTATTTGGATTAAAATTTCTTTTGAATTTATTGTGTGAAATCTTCTGGGAATCCTCAAGGGGTGAATAAGTGGTGGTTTGCTTAAAAAGGGGATTCGATAGCCTGATATTATTTTCAATATATATAAAGGTGCCCCCAACTTCCTCCAGACACTTACCCGATGTTTGATTCCCCCGGCTTGAAAACGTTGATGATAGTCAATCGACTCGTTTATCACGCCGTCCCAGGGTACTACGTTTCTTACCGTATCGTGTATCTTCGGTGTGACGAAAAAACTCTTCTGCCCTTCTCTTTCGTCCTTGCGCAGGATTAGAGCCACTATTAGTGGAGGGGCGGTAGTTTGCACTGTTGCGCACAGGCACCATATATTTCCTACCTCCTTGTGTGTCCCTTCTTTGGACAGAAGGCTTATACGATCTACCCTGCGAGGATAATTTAATGGGTGCGGCTTGAAAAATTTTTAAGACACCCCCTTGTTTTCCTACAAAATCTGTAAACTTTGCATCGTCAAATAAATGATGCGCGGACGGAGGTATTTTCCTCAACGATTCCTTAAAACAACTTTCCTTTACTGAATTTAAAATACCATCACGACGTTGTTGCACTATATCAGCCCGTTTGCCACATATCATTTGTAATAAATCCGATTGTATTTTTTGGCATTCGCCGTCGGCAAAAATTTCATTGATTTTTGAAGTAATCTCACCAGTGGTCGTTGGGTTTTTTAATTCGGATACCCATGAAATAAATTGGCATAAGCCTTTTTGAAATGCTTCGTTTTGCAAAATAACAGCATGTGACATAGCAGCTAAAGAATTTTCAACGACCGCTAACGAACGATTACGTTCAAAATTTTTCAAAACGTCGTTACTTTCGAGCTCTACAAAACCTGGGGTAGAATTATAAAGTTTTTGTACTTCAGAATAACGTACTTGAGCCCAGTCAGGCGAGTTAAAATGTTGCAATTTGTTAAGCAATTCGAGATGCGTATTATCTGTCTGTAATGTCTGCGACTTAAGGGTAGTTTGTATTTTAAAATCAATCCCTTTTTCTACGTTTAATTCATTATCCAGTTCAGTAGGGCTCGGAATATATAAAATAGACTCACTGTCAGACCTGCACGGCTGAGTATTATTTTTAACAATAAGATCTTGCAAAGAGGATACTTTTTCAGTAAGTTTTTTAAAAGCGTCCTCTAGTTTACTTAGCTTTGTACGGCGGCGCCGCTCCTTTCGCCTACGATGTCTCCTTTTACGCGCCGTGGAAGAATCGCTGCTACTGCTCGAACCACTAGATTGCGACCGAGCACGTGGGGCATTGTCCATACTAACATTATTAATATTTTCGTCCAAAGAGTTCATTTTTTAACACAAATTAATTTTTATTTAACACTAAAAAGTAGGACACCCTTTTTAAAAGTAACGGTTTACTTTTAAACGCGACTACACCGTTCGGAATTCCGAACGCCAATGAGGTTCATGGATATCGTCATGCGCTCCGCAAACGTATCCCCACTACCTGCCGGATTGGGGCGGATATGACGCTGCGGGGCTTATAGCGCTTCACCGTACCGGTACCGGATACGCCTATCTCAATTTATGGCTTAGAGAAAGGTACAGTCAAGCTTAATATAGCTTTATCCTTTTCTGTTACTTTTATTAACTCAATACTTTATCCCTTTCTTGTGGAAATGAAATGGAGCTAGCCGCCGTCTATACTTTTCTTTGTCTAAGCCATGTCATGTCTTAGGGTATATATGTTCTGTGGTCATATCTGATCCAGACTTGCCAGTAGACAGGCTGGTCTGTCAATGTCAAATGTGTTCTAATTTTTAGGTATTTCGTATTCGTACAAAAATGGCATCGAGTTTACTCAAAAAAGCTATCTTCTCCAATCCTGCCACTGTGCGGAAGACGTTTGGAATCATTTGCAATGCTACACGAAACCGTAAGAATATTAAATACCAAAGCTGTGCTTGTTTATAATAATTACAGTGTTGTGACTGTTACGTCATTTCATTTTAGATTGGAACTATCAATACATGCCCGGTCCGTATCCTAAGACCCTAGAGGCGCGAGAGGCTGCGGCAAAAAAATATGGCATGACTATTGAGGAGTATCAGCCTTACCCCGAGCATATGGGTTATGGTGATTACCCAAAACTACCTGACATTGGAGAGGATTCTAGGGATCCGCACTACCCTTATGATAATCCAGAATTGAAGAGAAACTTCAATGAACCTGTAAGTTTTAAAATTCACTTTTATTATTTGAAGCTGTTGCTAATGACTAGCCCTTTAAATTATGTTTATTAATTTTCAGATAAATGCAAGGATGGAAATATTTGGTGGTGACCGTTATGACCCTTCTGCGAAGAGAAGGTTCTCATTGACTCACCAGTGGTCATGGTTTTTGGGTGTAGTTGGAGGATCTTTTGCATTGTTCTTCTTCCTGGAAGATTATAAAGTAGGAAGGCCTGTTACAGCTAAGCAATACCCAACAAGTGGACCTCACTATTCATTTGGCAGTGCTTAGTAAAACAGATGAAACTCTTGTTCTGGTCTACTCAATTTAGAATTATTATTTAAAAAAATAGTTTCAATAAAACAAAATATGAGTTTAAACTTTTTGATTTTTATTCTAACAATCATCAAGTCAATATTTTTGTAGGATTGCCTATTGATTTTGTCGTTTATTTGTAAACAATGATTAAAGTTAAGTGACATTATTGATCACAAAAGTATGGTTAAACAAACAGTAGCTAATCACTACATAAGCAACATTTATGAATAAATGGGAATAATATGTATATAAATTCCACTGCAGACCCACCGTACCCCTCACTGTCTAGAAATTTTTGCCACAGGTCACAGCAAACCATTTCACATATTTAGCTATGACATGCGTGCAAACAAAAATAGTGAAAAGACCAAAATTAAAACAAAACATTGCATAGATAAGTAAGTACTAATATAGATAATACTTGAATTAAACATACGATTTTCCATGAATTATCCTTACAATTTCTCCTCTCAATCATCAGTACTTTTCATAAAATGCGTAAAGTAGAGGTTCCTTTCTGAATATTGATCTGTACAAAGTAGGGGACTATGTAACAACTGTAGAATGTGTCATTTTGTTGTTTCTACCTACCATAGCAAAAAGGCTTTTACAAAATCAGTAAAAAGAATTGAATTACCCTTGCTGCTCCTGGCCTGAAAATATTTGTTGCTCAACAGTTTAAAATTTCACAGAATTTGCAGTTTGTTTTAAAAAAAATACTGCAGAAAATTTAACAGTAGTCACAGATTATGGTAAGGCCTCAGAAGGTTAATTTTATTAATATAAATTATTTACAATGTAAGGTTTCACTTATAAATACTAGTAAAATATTCATCTTCCAAGTCATAGAGATCTGCTGCTATGTCGTCACGGAGAGACATTAGTTTCTGGTCACATTCTAGTTGTTTTGTGCGGAATAGTTTCGAGTTTTGTGTTATAGCCTCATTGACTGATGGGAAATCATTCAGTATCAAATATTGTTTTATGTCTGATACCAGCTTCATCAAGGATTCACCAGCTCTTACTGAAACAAACAAACAAGTTAGCTTTTTTTGTTTCCTTTCAAACCTATGTCTTGTGCGATCTCTGGCCATGAGGGAAGTTAATAACTTATAATTATTGGCAATTTGAATTTTAAAATGATAAAAATGAGAAAGACTTCTGTGCAAACTGCTGATTTGCACATTGTTTTTGCACATTCTTCAACACACCCAAACTAACTTATCTCCTTACTTACTTAAACTTGTCTCCTTACACATAACTCCCATACCTCATAAGTTCATGTATGATGAATTAATTGATTTTTTTGAGGAACAAAATCTATTTTAAACGATATCTCACCTCTGATAGAATAGAGTTACAACTCGAAAAAGTCATTTACAGGAATTTTCTGGTTGTTTTTCAGCATAATTGAAAAACAGCATATGCCATTAAAACATATTTTTTTGTAAGCTTTTCAAGTATGCATAATTTTGATCACATAATAATAATAGTGTAAGGAGGCTCATGTTGGGCAGCTGGATCAAGGGCTTGATTCAAAGAACGGTACTTCTGGACACAGCCCGCATTGTTAGGAGGTTCCTCTCTCTGGAGGCCTGACCGCTGGTAGCTTGGACCCTGTTCCCGATACCGGTGGGCTACTACTATTTTTTATATTTTTAAATGTTTTTATATCCCAATATTTAAAAATATAATTTATAATATGTATATAATGAAATAAAGGAAATAATAATAGTGTAAAATTAAAAAATAAAATAGTGTAAGAATAAAGACAGATTAACAAATCTGTGAGTTTATTTTCACTTTTCTAAAAATCCAGGTTTTAGTTGTAACCCAATTTGATCAGAGGAGTGAGATATGATATTAATGTGATTTTCTTTAATTCAATATGGTATCATACAAGATTATCTTCTAAAGTTTATAACATCACTTTGCATACTTGTTGTTAAATAATAAGAAAGTTAAAACTTACCAATGTTGGCAGCCCGGACTTGCATCTCAAATGTATCTTGTTCAATCTGTGTCATTCTATTCAGTTGGGTTTCATTTTCTAGTTTTGCAAGTTTTATGATTTCTACAAATAGAAACAAACTGTAAATAAGGTGCAGACACAGACACCGATGCTGTTTCTTGTTATTGTATTTAACACAGTCAGAAGGCATGGGACTTTAACATAACTGGCGAAATGTAGGTATACTATAGGTACACTTCTATTTAACCATTTGGGGGAATGCAGGCGTGATGTTATGGCTTTTATTTCATCTACTTTTGAGCATGATACTGCAATTGAGTAACATTACGATGGCAATAGATATAAGGAAGCAAGATATTGCCACCAATCTGTTTGTTGTTGGTTTTTGTGGCACGGATCAAAGAATTTCAGTGGGAGACTGCGAGCTCTCGGCGTGTGTCCACACGTCTGACGACGCGACGCATCTGTATAATCGTAGTCGTGAATGAGAGTGCACGCGTGCTTCTTGCAGTTTTTTTTCTCGTTTAAGTACCTATTAATCTCGTTCACTGAAATGGCTAATATGACCCCAGACGAAACATTTAAATTTCTTGAGTTTTAACAAGGAGAAAACTGCCTGTGGAATCCGAAAAATAAGCTCTATAAAAATAAAAATGTTTTAAGTATAGAATATAGACACATACAATTACTTAAAATAATGTAATTATTTCAATTTATTGATTCTGTTGAGGCTACGGCAGCTACGGTCTATTTTAACATTTGTTTTCCATTCGAATGAAGTGGTCAAATAAATAGAGCAAGAGCGGTGTTGTTACGGTTGCTACTTACCTTCAAAGTTTTCTAACATACTCTTGACATCTTCTTTTAATCGGGTTGTATATGATTTTAGCAATGCTTCCTTATTTTGGGGCAAATTTCTTTGCATTTTGATTTATTTTGCAGCTTCTTTTCCGGCAAGGCAGCAAATTAAAACAATTTCTTTGACAGATTTGATTTCTGTTTTCTGTGCAATTTTGACATTTATGACAATCAGTGTGACCATCTTCTAAATGGCGAATCTGCTACAGATTGGGCAAAAAATCTGCCAAAACCTGCCACACTTGGCGCCAAAATTGCCAAATATATGCCTTCATGGAAACAAAAAAAATACACAACATTTGGACCATGGGCACTTTTGAATGAACACTGGGCCCACTTTTCAAAGTTGTGCAACAGTGATGAAACCTGTGTCATATGACAGCTCTTGGCATGTACTTTATTTCATTCTATGGCAGCTAAGTTCAAATCCAGCGCGCAAATGGTTTTTTTATGCGTTGTTTAAAAATGTTCAACATTGCTCAACCGTGACGAATTATATATCACATGAAAGCTCTTGAAGTGTACTTTATTTCATTCTATGGCAGCTAAGTTCAAATTCAGCGCGAAAATAGTTATTTTATGCGTTTTTTAAAAATGTCCAACATTGTGCAACAGTGATGAAAGCTATGTCATATGACAGCTCTTGGCATGTACTTTATTTCATTCTGTGGTAGCTAAGTTCAAATCCAGCGCGAAAATGTTTTTTTTTTGTGTTGTTTAAAAATGTTCAACATTGTCCAACAGTGATGAATTATATGTCATATGAAATCTCTTAAGGTGTACTTTATTTCATTCTATGGCAGCTAAGTTCAAATCCAGCGCAAAAATGTTTTTTTTTTTGCGTTTTAAAAAATGTTCAACATTGTGCAACAGTGATGAAACCTATGTCATAATTATGATAGCTCTTGGCGTGTACATTATATGGCAGCTAAGTTCAATTCCAGCGAAAAAATGGTTCTTTTTGGGTTTTAAAAACAAAAATGTATTACACCAATAGGTACGTACGTACGTCTCTGAACATATCATTCTGCTGAACATATTCAGCAAACTGTGGACTAATCCCAGGTAGATCATCTCCTAAAACATGGGTTCGTATCCGCAAAACACACGAGCGCATACACATAATACAGCAATCTAGCTGCCATTGCAAATAGTCCAATTCAATTAGGGGCTGATTTTTCAATCAACCGATAATTTTTATTCGTAGAAAATAGTTGACATCTGGCAGTTTTTGTATAATATAATTCATCACTGTTGAACAATGTTGAACATTTTTAAAAAACGCATAAAAAACCCTTTTGCGCTGGATTTGGACATAGCTGCCATAGAATGAAATAAAGTACACTTTAAGAGCTTTCATATGAAATGTAATTCATCACTGTTGAACGATGATGAACATTTTTAAAAAACGCAAAACAATAATCAATTTCGCGCTGGATTTGAACTTAGCTGCCATAGAATGAAATAAAGTACACTTTAAGAGCTTTCATATGACATATAACTCATCACTGTTGAACAATGTTGAAAAAGTGGGCCCAAAATGACGCATTTAAAAACGCATAAAACACCGTTTTCGCGCTGGATTTGAACTTAGCTGCCATAGAATGAAATAAAGTACACTTTAAGAGCTTTCATATGACGTATAATTCATCACTGTTGAACAAAGTTAAACATTTTTAAATAAACGCATAAAACACCGTTTTCGCGCTTGATTTGAACTTAGCTGCCATAGAATGAAATAAAGTACATGTTAAGAGCTTTCATATGACATATAACTCATCACTGTTGAACAAAGTTGAACATTTTTAAAAAAACGCATAAAACACCGTTTTCGCGCTCGATTTGAACTTAGCTGCCATAGAATGAAATAAAGTACATGTTAAGAGCTTTCATATGACATATAATTCATCACTGTTGAACAATGTTGAAAAAGTGGGCCCAAAATGACGCATGGTCGTTTAATGAAATTTCTTTAATCAACAAATATATTTAACAATTTTCTTATGCATACACTACTTACTCTACGTATCCGCATTTGCCTCCAAATTTTCGTAATTTTCGGTGTATGTGCCGACGCCAGCACCTTTGAACCTTATGCTTTAACGATAAAGTTTAAAATCTATTCAAGTCTGTACATAGATTTTGACGACATCTTTCTGATCAAATCTGCCACAGATGGTCACACTGACGACAGTCCTCTAGTTAAGTTACAAAGAGAAAGACGATAGTGTTGAAGTAGGATGGATTTGTTTTTGCTTGCATATTGTGCATTGATCTAATAATTTAAACAAATAACCCGTAGTACTTTTTCTATCTCAATAGATAGAAAAAGTACTACGGGTTATTTGTTTAAATTAAAATTACTATTATTATTCTGTCAAAAATGACTGTTTGTGTGAGATTGTGTCAAACTAACGTGGCATTTTCGAAATTTTGCTTCTGGCTGACAGTCGCTATCTAACCAAAGAAGAAGAAATGTGGTGTTTATCCAAAGAAATACGGTAATAATATTGTTTTGACATTGAGTAAGCACTGTGAGCGCGTTCACGAGCGCGGCGTTCCGAATGAGGGATTTTCTTTTTCTTTTTTTTTAACGCTTCCCTAGTCGCTGGATAGATGGCGCTGAACTTGGTAAGTTACTGCAAGGAACGGAAGACACATAATTTTTATATTAATTCACTTGGATGTAATTTTGAGATCGTAAAACGAAAGCAAACGAAACTGTCACTCAACGAGCGTATATGACGTGACGCAATGTTTTTTTTTTCCATGCGTTTTGACTTTGGCATCTAGTAACGTAGTCAGTTCAACGCCATCTTCAGGGTTCTTGGGAACTATTTTTTTTTTTAAATACTGAAAAGAAAAACCTCTCATTGTTGACAGCTCTCAGCTGTCATAATCGTAATATCTAAATCGGAACGCATGTGAGATGATGTGAGTGCTGTGCAAAGAGTATAATAACTATGTGCTGTGAGCGATTATAGCTAATTCAGAATGCAGCCAAATTTTTACTCGCTAACGACAAATCTGCTAGTTCCTTGGCGCAGACCAAGATCAACCAACAAAGAACCACAACATTCTAAGTATTTAGTCGCGGTCAAAGAGATTTAAGATAGGTACAATAGAGGGGCCATGCAAAGAAATGTCTTAGAAAAACTGTGATCCCATGTCTCAGTGCCGCCATCTGGTAAGATATAGCATAATTAGAGCGGCAATTTATTCAATTAGGTTCAGCTATCGCCCGGTAGATGGCCAGTGTGGCCAGTGTTGCCAGATACGATTTTCAATTCATCGATTAAAAATCGGATCGGTGGTGCCTGAAAAATCTAATATAAATCAAATCAGTTAGATAAATATCGAAAACTAAACAAATTAGGCAAAAATTGACTCAGGCAGAAAAAATATTCTAAGTACAATTTTATTCGCTACTATTCATTGTCCGTGTCACCGTCTATGACAACGTATCAGTTTCAGTGTGTGTTTTTAAGTAAGTAGTTATTTACATTTTAAAACAAAATAATTTTAGATGCGCCTGCTTTGCCGCCGAACTATTATGCTTTTGTGTTTTATATTGCTTTTTGTGTAAAGTAGACCTTTTTTGCAATTGTCGGTTGCGTTTCGTTTTTTGCAAAATTATTTTTTTACACTTTTGTTTGCAAATATTTGTAAATCTTATATCGATATACGTATATCCGAGGCGAGGTCCAAAGTCCGTAGATCTATGGATAAATCCGTAGGTCTGGCAATGCGGGGTGACACTAAGTACAAACTATAAAATCTGTAGTAGGGATTTTACCATATAGATTCAAACGTATCGATAATATTGAAAAAAGTTAGTAAGACAATTTTTTCGCATTTGAATAGATTGAAATAAGTGCCAAAAAATTAGGAAAGCATTAAAATTATCCATAGTTTCAATGTTTACAAATGATTTATTTAAAAAAAATATTTTTTCATACAAATTACTAAATTATCGTTATTATCTTTATATGTGTGTGGTATACTTAATTCTTCAAAAGACCATTTCAGTATGAGACCATACTGAAATGGTCTTTTGAAGAATTAAGTTAAGAAGAATAGTTAATTCTTCAAAAGACCATTTCAGTATGAGACCATACTGAAATGGTCTTTTGAAGAATTAACTACTTGACATGATCTGACCAAGATTATATCTGGACCTCTTGAGTTTGTTTTGGCCTTTCTTCTCTGATTAGTCAGATAGGAAACGCCGACCTCATCTAGTTTTTAAAATATGATTGACGTATAAAAGTGTCTGTACAGACACCAGCACATCAAGCTTAGTTTTTAATTCTTCTAATATTATTACCCTCTTTTATAAAATCAATTAAACATAGATCGATTTTAAACTGAATGTTACTTGAATGAATCGATTATTTTGTCACACCACTATATTAATTTCATTAAAAAGTGGTAACACTTAAGCTGTCATTTAACCCAACTATAGTAAAGTTACTCAGCAATAGATGGCGTTTAATACAAAATAAACAAATTTTCTAGATCTTTTTATGAAAATTATTTAATTCTAATTACTGAGTAAATATAGATAATACATACGAAAATAAACTGAATTTAGGTCCAGTTGTTTTACCATAACGAGACTTGCAGTAACGTAATGCGCAACTCGGCATATTTCCATACAAAATATTTTTCTTTTGTTGGACACGAATGCGTCAATGCGACTTGACGCGCAGGCGTACCATACTAGACTGAGAGACTTGTTACGCCTAGGTCACAAGTACCGGGACACTGTTTTGTTCGCAATGTCCCGTCTATTGTAAATACTTTAAATGTCTTTGGTCGCGGTGAATGGTGCATCTGTCCACCTTATAATTTATTTATTTAGATTTCTGTGGGTATACTAATCATAAAGTTTTGCACAAGACGAACATGACACGGAACTATAATATTCAATAGCGTGATTATTCGAGTAATATGCGGGTGTGTGTGTGTCAAACTACTAATTATAAGAAGGTCGTAAGTCAAACTAAACATCCAAGCTATTGCTTCGTAAATTTGATTATGGACTTCTGGAGCCTACCGTACTAATGTAATACTCGTACCTCGTACAGTAATGGAATATAATTATTTTAGTAGGTTTCATATCTCTAAGTAGTCTGTGGTAGGTTTTTTCCTCAAATTAACGCGGGTGAAACCGCGGGGATCAGCTAGTAATAAATATTATCTATAACAAAATCGATAAACAATATCACATTCCTGCGCGGCGTTTATTGCAAAATTAGCAAATTTTTTAGATCTATTTTATAAAAATTATTTAATTCTAATTACTGAGTAAATATAAATAATTCATACGAAAATAAACCGAAGTTAGGTCCAGTCGTTTTACCATAATGGAGGCCATACACGCTAGGTTTTGCATGATGGTTTTAGCCGTGCATGCATAACCGACAGGCAAGCCCTAGCGTGTGTGTGATTAAACTGTACAGTTATCGGTGCCATGCAACCGAGCAAATATCAAAATTGATATTTTATGCCGCTCGGTTATGTTTGCGCGCGAGCATAACCGAGCGTGTGTGGCGTCCGGCGAGCTTGCCTGCCACCAGCATGCCACCAGCCACAGTTCTCAGTTTTTAATTGTGCGACGGCCGAAGGTCGCGCGCGCGCATCATCGCGAAAATGGCGAGTCGCAAGCGCAATGAAGAAGAATTAGAAGAATTCATAGTTTATAAGTCGGAACCTTGTCTTTGGCGCCGTAAAGTGCAAAGAATATCACGACAGAGACAAACGATTTTTCTGTTTCTGTTCTGCAGAACAAGAGTTAGTCCAAGTACAGCTGTCACATCGTCGTCGTCCATTGTAGTTTGGTACAATTACCGGCACGTAACTTGGCAAGAGATTTTCGTAGTGGGGGAAGTTCGCGCATATAAAAATGTATGAAATTGTGCGTGCGCAAACTTCCCCCACTACAAAAACTCTTGCCAAGTTACGTGCCGGCAACTATACTACGTAGCTGAACTGAGAGTTCATGGAAAGACGGTGCATGCAAAACCTAACGTGTATGTGTAGTATGAAACTCGGTTATGCTTGTCGGTTTTGCATGCAATGTTATAACCATCATGCAAACCCTAGCGTGTGTGGCAGCCATGACGATATTTGCAAAATCGTAATGCGTAACTCATTATTTCCTTGGAAAATATTTTTCTTTCGGTGGAGACTCGTGGTCACGAATGCGACTTGACGCGCAGGCGTACCAGACTAAGAGACTTGTTACCTCGCCTCGGTAACAAGTATTGGATCACGATTTTGTTCGCTATGTCCCGTCTATTGTAAATAATTTAAAGTCTTTGGCTAGGAGCCACTAGGAGCAAGGAGTGATTAAATAATGTTCCTTGCACTGACTGCATGCTGTGACTGCCAGTCAGTCTAGTATAGTCTGTAGTAGTTTATTCGACTCCGTGAAGCCCAAGTGTTGTGGAATAAACATAAAAATAACACATTTTAAGTATTCTGTATTCTGAGGCGATAATCATTTTTATTTGATAAAAGTATCTGATAAAACCATTAAAACAGAAGAGTTATTTTGAAAGTTGAACTATTTACTTTGTTTCGAAAATCTAGCATATTCTTTTAGACGAAGAGCGTTAATATTGATGAATCCAGTACTATCTTCTGGCGAGAAACCTCCGGCAATATCCATCGAAACCAGATCTTTGTTATACAAGCTCGCTGAGCTCTTTCTCGCTAATATGGTAACTGTAATATAGAAAACAACGGTTTATTAGGCAACATGTTGAAATAATGAATTAAACAAGTGTAGATGACTGCAACTTGCCATTTCCTTTATATATTAGGACTGTAACCATTCCATTTACAGTTTCTTGAGACATTTCTAAGCATTTTCGCGTGTAGGCAGCTTCAGGTGAAAACCAAAATCCATTGTAAACGAAATCAGCCATTTTTTCCTGAAGATATTTCTTAACTCTGTAGAAATATAACAAATTCATTAGTTTATCCTAATTTTTATTTTGCATTAAAAATAATTTTTGAGTGTTCATTCAGGTATAATACCTATGCTGCGTTACCTCAAAACTTCTTTGTCGAGAGCGTAGGCCTCTAGATCTACATGGGCCACGTGAAGAACCGTCCCCGCAGGTGTCTCGTATAGTCCCCGGGACTGTAGGAATAGTACATAATTTCAGGTTTGCCGATAGCTTTGTAAAATACATTTTTGTAGTCAATTAAGAAAAAGCTCCTACCTTCAATCCCAGGAATCGATTTTCCACAATGTCGATACGTCCAACTCCATGCTGGCCACCCAGCTTGTTCAGGGTTTCCACTATAGCTAGTGGATCGGTCAGCACAAGAGACTTCTCGTGCCCGCTAGGAATCCGAACGGAGACGGGTAATCCTATAGAATTATACATACTTTACACATTAGGATACATGACTCTTGGCATGAGAAGTAGCGAATTTTTACTCACCCTTTTCAAAATTGATATCAATTGCACTTGGATAGTCTTCGGCTTGTTTTAAATCCCGAGTAATTTTGAAAATGCCATTTGGCGGAATTGCCCCAGGATCCTCTAGTACGCCGGATTCGTAACTGGCAAGGAAAGCAATTATATAACGACCTTCTAAACTGGTTGTTTTATTCAGGTATACAGTGCGTTAAATTAAATGTTTGCTTTACCTGATGTGCATAATATTTTCGTCAGTTGACCAGGGTTCTTTGGGAGTTGCTGACACAGGGATGTTTTCCTGTTTTGCGAATTCGATAAGATCACTGCGACCTTGGAACCTTTCGAAGAATTCCGGGAGCCTCCAGGGCGCTATCACCTGGATAAGATGATTTCTTAGACAAGATCTTAGCGTACATATATTTAAAGTCTTAAAGTACCTACCTACTTGATTTAAGTATCCTTACCTTTCCTTCGGGCCACAATGAATAAACACTAAGTTCGAATCTGACTTGGTCGTTGCCCTTGCCTGTGGCGCCATGAGAAATGTATTTGGCGCCTAGTTTTTTAGCGGCATTCACAAGTCCAACTGAGATGCAGGGTCGTGCAAGAGAAGTTCCCAAGTAATATCGACTTTCGTAAACCAGACCCATCTGCACTGCAGGCAGCATATAGTTAGATACGAATTCTTTACGCAGGTCTTCTACCAACACCTAAAAATAAATGTTTGTTTCGTTAAAGTCCACAAAGTTGCCGCAAAATATACCAAAATTTGAAATGTAGAAAGAGGTACTCACATCTTTGGCTCCTACTGCCATAGCCTTTTCCTTAGCTTTTTTGAAATCTTCATTTTGACCAACATCGGCCATATAGCACACCACATCATAGTTTTTCTGGATTAACCTGGATATCAAAAACAATGTCAAATGGTCGGTATTTTTACTGCTGGATGAGCTGCTACAATCAGATACTCAGTAAAAGGATTGGCAATCATAGGAAACATGTTGTGACTACCCGATTTAATAACTACGTCATATATATTCTTCTATGCTATATATAAAAAAATATTATGACGTCGTTGGTACTACGGCCCTTTACTTTTACCTTCGTGATTGTTACAAGACCCAAGAGAAGACAGTGGCGTTTATAACTTCCTGCCTGAGCCTCATGATCCAAAACCGAGGATATAGGACATACTTTACCATTTTAGGATGCAGCTGGTATCCAGACCACCAGAGTAGGCAAGAATAACAAGATCTTTCGCCATGACTTATTGAGTGATTGCTTGCAGACAGTCGTCGATAAACTGAAAGCGACGATGAACTGTCGCGAATGGGCTGATAACCCTGAGGTTAACACAATAGTGAAGTGTGTCTCTGTGATATTCGAATACCTTTTAATTACATTGAACTTGAGAAGTTTCAGTTTCGCAGAATGACTATTTTATGTTGTAGGTAGGTACATACAGTGTCTGCGTAGGGCTTTTCCGCAGTGGCGTAGCTAGTCGTAAATCAAAATTTCTTGGCCCAAATTTGGAACACACTGAATTGGATGGGGTAGATTTTCTGTGTAACTTTTACTAAATGAATGATAGAGCTTGAGAATCGGGCCACGCTCATTTATACGGCTGATAGATACCTATTGCGGTAACTACGCCCTTGGTTTGCGGATTCTCAATATTAGCATAAACCATGTCACAGTTTCGGTTCAAAAACTATTGGTGTTCAGGGAGAGCACATCGGTATCCTCTATCGTCGCACTACAGTTATTATATATTCTGTCGGGTCGCGTACCTAATTTACGTTGAGGGAGTTAATTACGCTGACGCCAGCACGGCGCACCACCAGCACAAAAAGCTATTATCGACATAACGGAATATTCTAGGTATCGCCGGTATATGAGAGAGTCATAGGGGGAAGGTAACTAGTTATTTCAAGCAAGAACCTATGTCGAAGCAAGTCCCAGACAATTTTTAATGTCCGCATCACCAATTGTTTATGTCCGCATCACTCAACACAAGTATAGTGATAACCCGTGGATAATGCTCCCAAGACTCAGTTGGTCACATGATTATTTGTTTTTCCAATTATATTGCTTATCACAAAATACTATTTTAGCTATTCGTTAGGTATTAATTTTAATGAAGTGGTAGTTTTTGGGGTTCCGTATCAAATTGGTACTTACCTAATAATGGGAATGGGACCTTGTTGCGACTTCGCCGGTCTGTCACAGCAGCTTTTTTCAGGAACAATGAATGCTATCGATTTGGAAATTTCGAATATTTAAGAACCATGGTTGTCCACTCATATAGCAAGTAGGTACTATGGTCATAGCACACGTATCTATCAAATCGGAAAGGAATCGGCACCGTATCGCCTTTCGCCTCGCCGTCAAACAGGCGTCAACCTAACGTACGCCGTAACCAAAGCGGATCAGAAGTTCCGATGCGTCGACTCGGCTACGGCTCGCCGACCGTTGGTTGATGGTGCAGCAGGCAGGCCGGAGGGGTGAGAGCGGTAAGGGTGGACGAAGACACGTAACCTCGGGTACGGAGAGACGTAACCGCGGGGACAACGAGCCGTAAAGCCGCGTACGCACGAACGAACAAAACTTGGTGAACACGAACATATTGGATCGCCACGAACATTTTTGACGAACACAGTGTTATATTCGTTAGTGGTACGCACGTGCGAACAAAGTGTTCGATGTTTGTGTTCACCATGTTTTTGTTCGTTCGTGCGTACACGGCTTAACGCACCGCACCGCGGTTCGTGAGCTTGTCCCGAGGCGAGGCGATTACGTTACGTAGTGTGCGTTGGAGTAGGGAATTTCATACAAAGAATACTGAACGTCTCGAGTTGATACGGTGCTAAGACCATGTACCTACTGTATAGGTCCAGACGAGACCTCTAGAATACCTATATGTGGTGTTTGATTAAAAGGACTTTGACTTGGAACTAAAATATTTTTAAAAGAAGACAAACTCTTCTTAGTCTGTGAAGACGACTTCAACGTTGTTCCTAGCCATATCAAAAATACTCTGTGTTCATATGACCCTGTATTATCTAAAGGTCGGACTACACAGCCAGCCTCTACAGTAGGTTCCTACATAATTGCTATATGAGTGGACAACCATGGTTCTTAAATATTCGAAATTTCCAAATCGATAGCTGTTGCGGTAGCGACCGTTGACACGACCAGTATCTAACGGCCGTACCTGGGACAGTCTCCCACGTTTTTGACGTATGTTCCCTATGTACTTGCTGGTGTTCACACGTCACCACGCACCCCTGAATGCGTACCGTTGTAGTGGGTACAACTCGGAGAGATGGGCAGCGAAGAGGCGGTGAAATAAAACTGCAGGATTTTCTTGAATTCTTGCTTGTAGATTTCGGCTTGTTCTAGTTGTTGTTGCCTCTTCGAAGGCTGAGCTGTGACTGAATTCTGCGACCAAATGTCGCTTAATTTATACCCGGCGAGGCCGGCCTACGTTACCTTATTGAGAACCATGCATTTTTAGGTCTCTTTTGCGTGTAATTTTCTCTAAGCCGAAATCTTTGAGCCTTTATTTTATAAGCCTTTTATAATATTTCCATACAGTTTTTTGTTATTTATCATTCCTTATGTAACCCTTATGCTAATTAAACATCAATTTAACACTTAACTATAAACAATAAAAATATCCTAGAACAATAACTGTAAAAATTCGTGAGTCGACACATTTTTACTATACAAAATCCTTTATAATTCCTAAACTAATTGTCCGATTTGCATAATTCAAACGGTATACATGGTTTTATGACTAAACCTATCCTTTAAAACAAAAATTATAAAAATCCGTCCACAAACAAAAAAGTGAGTTTTCAAGTTACGTAAATTTGCTTGAACAAAATTATTCTTATAAGAATCCTTTCAAAAACAGTCTTATTGGTTTGAACTACAAGAGCTAATAACAAATCCAACTTAACTAACTAATTAGAAACATAGAAAACACGAAATAAATCACTTTTAAAGTTATGAATCTAATAACACAATATTTCACATTACTTTTTGCATAGCGGTCCCGGCACTACTTGCGCCCCTGTGCTCAGATAGGGTCTCGTCGCCGACAGTCTCCCCCTCGTGCGCAGCACCGTCCTCCTGGCTCGGCGAAACTCCCGGCACCAACAGCACCATTCTCGAACTGGGTCTTCGCAGCACTCCTCCTCGTGTCTCGACGTCGACGATTCTGGTCCGCCCGTCTGGTCCCGGATACACCCGCTGAATTCTGCCGCGTGGCCAGGTGCATCTTGGCAGGCTGTGGTCGATGATCAGGACGATGTCTCCGACGCGCAGGTCTGTAGCACTGCTCCTTCCCGTCGTCTTCCTCGGCAGTAGAGTGGGCAGGTATTCTCGCAGCCAGCGTTGCCAAAAGTGGTCGGCAAGTCGCTGCGTTGTCTTCCAGGTGTGCCTGCCCACGAGCTCGTTGTCGTTGAAGCTGCCGATTCTCGCCGCGCCGCAGGATCGCCCGAGGAGGAAGTGGTTTGGAGTGAGTGCTTCCTCCTCAAGGCTCTCGGAGAGGTGGGTGAGAGGCCGAGAGTTAACTATGTGCTCGGCCTCAAGTAGGAGGGTGTGGAGTACCTCCTCTCGTGGATGTCGTTCGTTGAGTGTGGCATTCAGTGCGGTTTTTATTGATCGCACCAAACGCTCCCATGCGCCGCCCATGTTAGGCGCACCGGGCGGGATGAATGTCCACTGCACGCCGATCTTCTCTGCTTCTGAAGTGAGGTCTTCTTTCTTCATGTCATCTAGCGCTTCTTTTAGTTCTTTATTTGCGCCGACGAAGTTAGTTCCGTTGTCGGAGTAGATGATCTTCGGCATTCCTCTTCTCGCGGCGAATCGACGCAGCGCCATGATCATGCTGTCGGTGGAGAGGGAAGGAGTGAGCTCAATGTGCACAGCTCTCGTGGTTAAGCATGTGAATAGAGCACCCCATCTTTTCTCTTGACGTCTTGCCACGGTGATCATCATTGGGCCGAAGTAATCTACGCCGGTGCATGTAAAGGGAGGGTTGCTGTGCATCAGTCTTTCCTTAGGTAAGTTGCCCGTCGGTAGTTCTTGTGGTCTTCCTTTCTTCGTCTTGCACCACTGGCATTGATGCTGAACTGCCTTGATTGCTGACCTCAACCCTAGTACCCAGTATCGTTGCCTCACTTCGTTCATTACTGTTGCGTGGTTTCCGTGGTTGAAACGGCGGTGGAATTCTTCAATAATGAGTCGTGTTATTCTTTCCTTGCTATCGAGCACGATGGGTCGCTTGTAGTCTCTGGTTACGCCCTGTATCGCGTCGATCCTTCCTTTCAAACGCAGGAGACCTTCTTCTAATACCACGTCGAGCTTCTTCAACTTGCTGCTGCCTTCTAGTGGTTTTCCTTGTTCTAGACGCCTGATGTCTTCTCTGAAACTTCTCTCTTGACTTCCTTTTAGTAGCAGAGTTTCAGCTTGCTCCAGTAGGTCTGCGTTTAATGGTGCGTAATTTCTTTCTAGCTTTTTTGGAGACGAATGTTGCTTCTCGACTGTCTTCGTCTTCTTTCCTTTCGTCTTTTTCCAGGTGGGATCTTCCTTACTGACGTTGACCTTTTCTTTTGTTCTGCAGAGTTGTATGAACTGCAGTACTCTTGCGGTGGCTCGCCAAAGTCTCTTCCAGGATGAAAACCTCTCAGGATCTGGCGACGGATGGATTGTGCTTGCCGTTGCTGCGACGTCCGCTATCTTTTCTTCGCCGGTGGTTTCCTTTTTAAATGTTCTTGCTTCAGGCCAGTGAGCTTCTTCTTTTCTTAAGAATTCTGGGCCGTTGAACCATCGGTGATTGTAGTTGAAATTCTCCGGCACGTCGCGCGTTGAGTCATCTGCAGGGTTCTGCGTCGTAGGCACCCATCTCCAGTCTTGAGGCTTGGTGAGATCTTCTATTTCGGCCAAACGATGAGCCACGAACGTTTTGAAAGTTCTCGGGTCCGTCTTGATCCAGGAGAGCACAATGCTGGAGTCTGTCCAGAAAGTTTTCTTAACCATCTTCAGATCCATTTCTTCTTCTACTGAATGAGCTAGTCTGCTTCCAAGGAGGGCCGCTTGTAACTCCAGTCTTGGGATCGATACCGGTTTCAGTGGGGTGACTCGTACTTTGGCTGCCACCAAGCTGACGTGGTATGTTCCGTTCGCATCTTCTGTTCTCCAGTAGACTGTGGCTGCATACGCCGTTTCGCTTGCATCTGTAAAAGTGTGCAGCTCCCCCTCGGTGCGATGTGGCGCCAGGCATCTTGGAATCTGAAGATCTTGTAAGAGTTTCATCTTCTCCAGATATATTTTCCATGCTTCGTATTCCCTTTTTTCTATTTCTTCATCCCAACCGACGCCACTCCGCCATATGTTTTGAAGCAGCTTCTTGCCTTGGATGAGGATTGGTGACGCTAGTCCCAATGGGTCGAAAGTTGACATGACGGCGCTGGTGACTTCTCTCTTCGTAGGCACCTTGAATCCTTTTGCTATTTCTTCTGGAGTGTTCCGGAGGTTTGCCCTGAAGCCGATGGAGTCCCTTTCTGTGAACCAGCGTAGTCCTAGTGTCTTTTCTTCCTTTTCACCAAGGTTCACTTCTGTTTTTTCAATTGTTTCCGTCTTTATGTCTTGCAGCAGCTCAGGTTTGTTCGATGCCCATCCCCTGAGTTCGAAGCCCGCCTTCTTGTGTATGAAGTCTACCTGCGCTGTTATTCTTCTGAAGTCTTCTTCTGAATGGAAGCTGTGCAAGTAGTCGTCCATGTAGTGGTTCAGCTCGACTGCCCTTGTAGCCTCTGGATACTGTTCCTTGTGGTCCGCTGCGTTCCGGTTCTTTACGTAGATAGCCATGCTTGGAGATGATGTTGCGCCAAAAATAACTGATGTCATCCTGTACTTTTTCGGCGACACGTCGCGCTGATCTCCGCGCCACAGGAACCTCAGGCTGTCTCTATCTTCTGGTCTGATGCGGACTTGAAGAAACATTTCCTTGATGTCGGCCGCCACTGCTAAAGGTCCTTGTCGAAACCTCACTAGTACACCGAAGAGTGATTGCAGTAGATCTGGTCCAGGCAGTAGAGCATCGTTGAGGCTTCTTCCTTTTGACTTGGCTGCAGCGTCAAAGACGATCCTTATCTTCTTCTTTAATGGATGAACTACGGAGAAATGAGGGAGGTACCACAACTTCTTAGAATCTTCTGGTTCATCAGGTACTTCTTCTGCATATTTGTTGTCGATTAGATGCTGGATCTGGTTGCCATATTCTGTCTTCAAATGAGGATCCTTGTCTATCTTCTTTTCGATGTTGATTAATCGGTTCCTGGCAGACGTGTAGCTCTCTGGCATTCGTTCTTCTTCATTCTTCCATAGAAGTCCAGCTTCGAATCGACCATCTTCAAGTCTTCTGCAGGTTTTTTCTAGGATGGCGAGTGCTCTTCCTTCTGAGTCTGTAGTGGGTCTTCTTGGTTGCACACCAAGTGCTTCGATCGCGAAGTGATCCTTGATGGCTTGATGCATCTCTTCTTCTGGTGTGCTGACATGTAGACAAGTGTTCAGGAAGTGTACTGGTCTTGCGCCTCCGATGTCTGACCCGTGAAGCACCCATCCAAGTCCTGTTCTTGAAGCAACTGGTTCCCCTGGTTTCCCTCTTTTTACTTCTTGAGTCACAATTAGCTCCCAATTGTCTTGACCGATGAGCAGTTGTGGTGACTCCCCTTCGTAATATAGAGAGTCGGCGATCTTCTTTAAGTGCTGATAATCTTGAATCTTCTTCTTGTCTAGGAACTGTGGGGTAAGCTTCAAGTCGTTGATCGTGCGGACTCTCTTCAGCGTCTTCTTGTTCTTCTGATGAACACCTTTCACCGTAAGGTCCAGCATCTGAGAATCCTTATTCTTTATCAACCTGCCTCCCACTGTTTCAATTACCAGCTCTTCTTTGCTTCCTTGTGCGCCGACTTCTTGTGCCACCTTCTCATCCAGAAGTGACACGGTTGACCCTTCATCCATAAGGGCCAATATCTTCTTGGATCCTTTCGTCCCGAAGACTTCTACTGGAACTATCTTCAGGTATGCCCTTGTGTTGTTGACTGCGTTCACTGATGCCGCAACGCTCACCGCTTCTTGTGGTGTCTCGCTTTTCTTCTCCTCCGAGGTCCTTTCTTCTGACTCAACGTGCAGCAGATGATGATGCCACCTCTTGCATTCTTTGCACGGTGGTTTCCTGCAGCTCTCCTTCCTGTGTTTCCCTTGAAGACATTTGAAGCAGACGTGACTCTTCTTAACTGTTGCCCATCGATCTTGCACTGACATCTTCTGGAACTTCTGACATTCGACAAGAAAATGTTCACCCTCACACATAGGGCAAGTCTTCTCTTGTTGTTTCGATTCCTTTTCTTTGAAGTTCTTTTCTTTTGTTGAATGTGCTGCCTGTCGATTGGTCTTCTTGAATCCGCTTCTTTCTTCTGAGGTCGCGAAGGCGCCACATTTGTCTGCTTCTATGTTCAGGAACTTGGATACCAGCGTCAGGTCGGAGAAGTCGCCTTCTTCTGATGCTGCAGTGAAGTCATACCATCGGAACTTGAGAACCGTCGGCATCTTGTCTATGATTTGTTTCACCATCTCAGGTGAATGCAGGTACTGTGGTTTCTTCAGTCCTTTTATCGCTGCTACGCTGTTGTTGATCTGGCTCGCGAAGATGCAAATGTCTCTTGGGTTTTCTGAAATCTTCGGTAACGCCTTAACCTTATCCAATTCTGCCAACACCAGCGCATCAGGTCTTCCATATCTTCTTCTGAGGGCTTGCATTACTTCTGACGGAGAGGCTTCGGAGTACAACAGGCTCTTGATAGCTTCTCTTGCGTTGCCCTTCAGTGCTCTTCTTAATCGCGCCATATTCTGGACTTCGTTGAACATTGGTGCTGTATCTTCATAAACAACCTTGAAGGCCAACCACTCGCTGCTGTTGCCGTCGAAGTGAGGTAGCTCGTGGATGTAGCTTGGCTGTGCTGCTGGTCCTCCTCTTGTGGAAAAGGCTTCTTTCAAGGCAGTCGCCAACGCTTGAATCTCGATCGTAGCTCCTTTTGTTGAAGAGTTCTCTTCAGGCTTCACCTTCTGTGGCTCTTCTGCAGTGTGCTGACCTCGCTGCTCTGGTTGTTTCTTGCTGCCATCTTCTAATACTGATGACTCGATCCAGTTCCGCACCTGTGCTGTTCTGTCTTCCTGGTCTTCCTCATCCACGGAGTCCTCGTCTTCACATTGTGTCATCTCCAGTCTGACTCGGGCTAGCTTCGCCGCAGCCTGTGCTTGTTTCAGTTCCAGGCGTGCTAATTCTTCTCTGGCTTCCAGCTCGCGTCTTCTGGCCGAGGAGCTCGTGGTCTTGGTAGACCTGGCACGACGACTGACCCCCTTTGGCTTTAGGGTCGCGGTTGAACCACGAACATCTTCTGGGATCTTCTTAGTCGTCTCCTTCTGTGTGGTATCTTCTGTCTTCTTAGATGACACCGTGGTCACAGTCTCAACCGTGGTTCCCTCCGTAGTGGTACCCGAAGAAGTAGTGTTTGTGCCTGATGATGCTGTAGTATCTGATGATGCTGACGCTGATGCTGACGCTGACGCAGACGTGACCCCTTCTGACCCTGACGTTTCTCCTGTCGCGTCCACATTGGTAGGACGGGACGGGGGGCGTAAGGGGGCATCCTTCTGTGACCTGGTTACTGGCATCTCGCAGTCTTCTTAATCTTCTGGCTTCTTCTTGCAGGGATCCGGCTCTCGAAGGACCAATTGTTGCGGTAGCGACCGTTGACACGACCAGTATCTAACGGCCGTACCTGGGACAGTCTCCCACGTTTTTGACGTATGTTCCCTATGTACTTGCTGGTGTTCACACGTCACCACGCACCCCTGAATGCGTACCGTTGTAGTGGGTACAACTCGGAGAGATGGGCAGCGAAGAGGCGGTGAAATCAAACTGCAGGATTTTCTTGAATTCTTGCTTGTAGATTTCGGCTTGTTCTAGTTGTTGTTGCCTCTTCGAAGGCTGAGCTGTGACTGAATTCTGCGACCAAATGTCGCTTAATTTATACCCGGCGAGGCCGGCCTACGTTACCTTATTGAGAACCATGCATTTTTAGGTCTCTTTTGCGTGTAATTTTCTCTAAGCCGAAATCTTTGAGCCTTTATTTTATAAGCCTTTTATAATATTTCCATACAGTTTTTTGTTATTTATCATTCCTTATGTAACCCTTATGCTAATTAAACATCAATTTAACACTTAACTATAAACAATAAAAATATCCTAGAACAATAACTGTAAAAATTCGTGAGTCGACACATTTTTACTATACAAAATCCTTTATAATTCCTAAACTAATTGTCCGATTTGCATAATTCAAACGGTATACATGGTTTTATGACTAAACCTATCCTTTAAAACAAAAATTATAAAAATCCGTCCACAAACAAAAAAGTGAGTTTTCAAGTTACGTAAATTTGCTTGAACAAAATTATTCTTATAAGAATCCTTTCAAAAACAGTCTTATTGGTTTGAACTACAAGAGCTAATAACAAATCCAACTTAACTAACTAATTAGAAACATAGAAAACACGAAATAAATCACTTTTAAAGTTATGAATCTAATAACACAATATTTCACATTACTTTTTGCATAGCGGTCCCGGCACTACTTGCGCCCCTGTGCTCAGATAGGGTCTCGTCGCCGACAATAGCATTCATTGTTCCTGAAAAAAGCTGTACAGTACCTTTAGTAGGATTTTAAATAATAAATTTTAATCTTCGAAGTTTGTAAAGAGAATATTCTAAAATAAATCCAATAAACGCCAGATAGGTATAACTAGTGCCTGAGGCTGGTTTTCAGCTAGACCTTATGTTACGAGGACGTCTTACGGATGTAAATCTATTTGAATGTGTGTAAATACCTACTTACTTAAATCAAAAATATTTAGATATGTGTCATCATCATCATCATCATCAGCCTACAGCAGTTAGGGCCGTCTTTACCCGGGGGTGCAAGGGGCGGTGCGTGGCACCCAGGCGCAGGGTCTTAGAGGTTGCAAGCCAATCCTTATACCTACACGTACCATGCGTAAGCCTTCTCGAAATTCTACTTACGATTAACTATGACTCACGTCAAGATAGAGTGACTTTGGGGTACCTATTGAATTGAAAGTTGATTACTAAACAGACGATATCATAAAAAAACTGGCCAAGTGCGGGTCGGACTCGCACACGAAGGGTTCCGTACCACAAGGCAAAAACGCCGAAAACACGTTTGTTGAATGGGAAATCCCTTAAATATTTATTTTATTTTGTTTTTAGAATTTGTTGTTATAGCGGCAACAGAAATACATAATTTTGAAAATTTCAACTGTCTAGCTATCGCGGTTCTTGAGATGCAGCCTGGTGACAGACAGACTGACAGATAGACAGCGAAGTCTTAGTAATAGGGATCCCTTTTTACCCTTTGGGTATGGAACTCTAAAAAGACTCCCGATTTTAAAGCTGGAAATTTTTTTGATGTTTTAAAATGTACCTACCTAATTTTATTGTACAGTAGGTACCTTTAAGTAATAAATAAAATAAAAATTGGGGCGCAGGCTGATTTTCGCACTCCGGCACCCAATATGGTTAAGACGGCCCTAAGTCCACTGCTGGACATAGGCCTCTCCAATTGCACGCCATTCAGCTCGATTCTCGGCAACTCTCATCCAGCTGTTACCAGCCACCCTGTGAAGATCGTCGCTCCACCTAGCCTGAGGGCGTCCTACCTTACGCTTGCCGACTCGCGGTATCTACTCAAGAACACGACGTCTACCCCAACGGTCATCGTTTCTACGGCTAATATGGCCGGCCGACTGCTAATTCAGCTTGCTTATTCAGTGAGTTAACTCGACAACTTTGGTTCTCTGCCGGATCACCTCATTGCGGATTCTATCCCTCAGAGAGACTGCAAGCATAGCTCGCTTAGCGACCTTGAATATATGGACCAGCCGTAACGTGAGTGTCCACGTTTCGGCTCCGTAAGTCATAAGAGGAAGGACTCATTGATTGAAGACTTCAGTTTTAGACTCTGCAGAATACCCACGCGACGAGAAGACTCGACGAACTTCCCAAACGCTGCCCAGCCCAGCTGAATACTTCTGTAAGCTTCCTTCTCAAAGATGTTCCTAACAAACTGCAGAGTTTGCCAGTGGTACCTACCTAAACTTATTCTCGAACAACTTCGAAGGCACCGCCATTGACAGCAGTCGGTCCCGGAGTAACGTGTTCGTTGAGCATAACCTGGGTTTTGTCCAGGTTCATCCGGAGACCAATGCGTACAAAAGAATCAACTAGGCCGTCCAGCATCTGCAAATCTCAAGTGTGAGATGTAGGTACCTACTCGCCGTTGATGTTAAAATGCCGCGTACGTCCTTCCCAGTGTAGCGTCTTAAACACGTCTTCAACACCGCTTAATTTTAGCATCAGCAATTTAATCACTTTTCGGAAGCTCGATATACATAGCCGCCAAACAATTTACCTTTGTTAAAAAATACAATTTGTAAACCGTACCTACTCACAAACCAAGTCAAGTTAGCTGCCATATTACCTTTGAACCGTAGGTACTTGTATTATAGAGCTCAGTGCTTTGAACGCACAAATTTTGAATATCTTCCTTTTTATTCTAGTTGTTAATTTTTCTTTACAGCGCGCAGCGTCGAAGTAATCGCTGAAATGTTTGATTTTGCTATTGTGACCGAACTCCACTAAAATGTATCAGCCTTGACAGCTAGAAGCTTGTGCTCTAAGGGCAACAGCAGATGCGTTTTAGCAACTCTGCGTGGAAGATTGATACAAATCAATCTTCCGGAAGGCGAATAAATCTCCACTTACTGATACCAAAACCAGCATGTCTGCTAAAAACCTAAACACTTCCATTTAAGAAATAAACACTTTTTTTTTGGTTTTTACCTACCTATATAAAAGAGTTAAAACGGGACCGCATTACTAAGGTGCCGTCTCCACGAGCGAGAGAATCGCGTCGATGTTATCGTCGTGCCACGTATTTCTCAACACTCTCATTATACGTGTCTCCACACGGCGATAACATCGCGGCGAAAATTTGATGGCACGGCGAGACTATCGCCGCGGTCCCGCGATGTTCTCGCTCGTGGAGACGGCCCATATACGGGTATTTGAATGATCTACGCGGCCAAAATTATTTTGTGGTCAATATTGGTTTTGAACGATATTCGTAAATGAAACAAACGTTTTAATAGGTATTACATCGAATAATTTATTCTAAAAAAAAAAAATCGTTCATTTCGTTTTCCATTTTTCCGTAACTCAATCTGAGCAGCATGAACGACCACTTCTTCTAGATTAGACCGTATCTACCTACTCGGTTTTCACTTGACTCTCCAAATAACTTATCGGTGGCCTCAATGACGTAGTTTATATATTTTTGAAGTGGTCGTGGATGGCCAAATCCTAGATTCGGATTTGGCCATCCACGACCACTTCAAAAATGAGGAATAGCGAAAAGTACTCAAAGGAGTCGCGGGTGTGTGATATTGTTTTTAGGGTTCGGAACCCTAAAAACAGTATCAATTAGGTACTTATCCGCGGTAAATTTTTAAATTGTTTACTACTGAAAGCTTTAAATCTTTCGACCGTATCAAGAATTATTACAGGATCTACCTTGGAAGTACTTCCATTATAACACAAATCATGGCTAAAAAACTATAACTACTACATAATACGCGAGACTTACAATACACTAAGGGCTAATTTTTCAATCAACTGATAACTTTGTTCGAGGAATAATTTTGAAATTTTGACAGTTATTTCATACAAAAACTGTCAAACGTCAATTTTATTCCTCCAATAAAAGTTATTTGGCGATGGAAAAATCAGCTCTAAAACTAATCCCACAAAAACATTTCATGTTAAATGTTGCCAAGACGAGACCATGTAGCTCGCACTGTCAAAAAGTAATCAGATCTCATGTAGAGCCAAGCTTCTAACTCTACACGCCCTAACTCTACAAGGCCTGACTTCGCAAACTCTACACCTTAGTCAAAATATCTGGTTTGGCCGTTTCGTTACTACAAGAACCATTAACAGTATGAGAGTTTTTCACCTTACGCTCATGTGAATGTAGCGAAATGGCCAAGCCATATTATTTTGACTAACGTGTAGAGTTTGCGAAGTCAGGCCTTGTAGAGTTAGGGCGTGTAGAGTTAGAAGCTTGGCTCTACATGAGATCTGATTACTTTTTGACAGTGCGAGCTACATGGTCTCGTCTTGGCAACATTTAACATGAAATGTTTTTGTGGGATTTCATTTCTTTTTGTAAGTTGCTTATGATATTTATACGAGTATTTTTGCTGTTGTTAATTTTTACTTTCTTTTTTTGGGGTTTATTTATAACAAGGACCCCCTATATAAGTTTTCAGACCTCTAGCATCAAAATTTACGGAATTTTTTTTTTTTTGGGGGGGTAAAAGTTTCAAGTTTTAATATTTTTTTGTTGTTTGTGTACTATTACTAGCTTACATACCAAATTTCAGCTTTCTAGGACTTCAGGAAGTACCTTAAGAATTTTGATGATCATCAGTCAGTGAGTCAGTGACGAAATCGGGGTACCGTAAAACGCTGCAACTTTGCCAACTAAGCCCAAGTTTGCCTATTTCGTTTCAATTACGATATTTCGCGTTTGCTTAGTTTTTTCTTATTTTCTACCATTTGGTAGTGATTTGACATTATTAGGGCAACAGATTTTTCATTTTTTGTAATGGTAGCTTCATTGTTACTCTGTCAGTTGGCCGACAAACACCGGTGCGCGTAGGTGAAAATTTTTAGTGTCGTGTAACTTTTGAAGTTTTAGCTAAAGAAAAGGTGTTTTCGTGCAGCTATAACATCCCAGGGTAAGAACATACTATCTACTTTCCATATTGCTTGATATTTTTATTAAAAGGACACGATTTCATTAAAATAACTTAGTAGGCAATGTTGTGCACTGTTTTGGAAACTTGAGTGACACAACTTTGCCTGGGTCTAGGGTTGTCACTAGGCGGATTTTAATATTGATATATTTTACTAATAAATGTCATATTTGCATGAAATTTTCACAGCTTGGAACCCGGTTATATCGAGACTCAAGAGCTAAGAGCACTAAATTCTCTTCGTTTTACGATATTTTAATTTTATTGCATACATTGTTAATGTTCCGAAATCGGGTGAGACACAGGTATCACCTAGGAGTTAGAGCTTCAATTGAAAATGTTAAATTTTTTATGTAAATAGAACATTCTTATTTTTATTTCGACAGTTATGTTTTCAATCGCCTGTAATGGTGAGGCAGAGGTGTATCTCTGCCTGACCCTTCAGTGATTACAGGCATGATTTTGTATTTAAGTAAGTCTTAACTTTGTTGCAGTTATATGCAAAAATGCCGAATAATACACAACGACGCAGGAGAAAACCAGGAGCTCGTAGTTATGCCGATTACTCTGTAGAAATATCAGAAGTTGCTGCAGATCTCGTACGAAAAAAATCATTTCGTCATACGAAGCGGAAAAGAAATTTGGGTTCCCGCGTCAGACCATTTTTAATAAATCAAAAAACATGCATAGCAAACCATTTGGTCGACCTACAGAGTTGACAACTGAGGAAGAAGCCCACATCGTAAAGCAGCATTGCTAAAAAGCAATACATTTGTGATTTTTACTCATAAGTAGCAATTTGTTTTATTTTTTTACAAAGTGAATAAAAGTTTAAGAAAATAATCCGTATTTTTTTGGGACAACCCTAGAGTCAACGACTTTTTTGTATGAAAAGTTTCTGGTACCTGCTACAACATTGCCTATTAGCTGTAAAAAAATATATATTACCGTCATGGCAATAATCTAACTGCTGGGGACAAGCACGGTGTCTCATGTACACGGAAAAAAAATACTAAAAAGATCAACAATATATTTATTGAGATATCCTTCTAGGCAAAGTTGTGTCTTTTACCTACAACTTTGCCTACGACTTTGAGTGCTTGTAATTCTGAATGACGGCATGATTTAAATAGATTTGGGTTCTACCTGGCAAGGCATAAGGTCTGTTTTCCATTTGCAAGTCTTTAGAAGCCGTAATAGTAAATAGGTTCAGAGATACGAACAAAAAACGTCAAAATCCAGGCAAAGTTACAGCATTTTACGGTATTTTAGATATCAATAAAATCTAAAGTATAAGAGCTATGCAATTGAAACTTTATATGTTTAATAAGTCAACCACTGGCATCATATTCCGAAAATTTTGTTTATCTGGTATAATCCAAACCCAAGTTAAGAGGGTTCAAAAATACGACGAAGTGCTTCGAGAAAAGGTAGGTAGTGCCCTTGCGCTTCGCTTGGCTGGTCTTGGCGGGGGCACTCCCGTGCCCCCAGATATTTCCAATTGTAAAAAATATCGAAATTCTATTTAAATTAATAACTGCTGCATCAGGATCCATAACTTTTTTTTCGAAATAAACAATGATATATTAGTAAAATATCATTGGAAACAAACGCAAAATAATAAATATTCACTGCTAGTTTTTGTTTGCAAACGAACGCCGAGAAGAGACACACCAAGCGGGACGACACACCGCATTATATATATTGTAGTCTTTGGGGACGACCGAATTCAAAGAGTAAAGTAACTATAGATCGAATTCCGACTGTGTTACATGCTCTATGGACTGCACGTGGAAACGCGGCACGCTTAGAGTAAGAAAGCTATAGAGCATCGGGTAGCGTGGCCACACATGAGACAAAAAACTAACTTAACTAAAATAGGCTACATAAGTAGCTGCCTTGAAAAAACTGGCACGCAGTGAGAGACGGATATAGTATAGCTTTATCCTTTTCTGTTACTTATAATAACTCAATACTTTATCCCTTTCTTGTGGAAATGAAATGGAGCTACCCGCCGACTATACTTTTCTTTGTCTAAGGCGGCACGATGGTGGTAAGTTGGGAGGGGCTGGGTATTGTTCTCAAACCTGTCGCCTCCGCTAAGAGTAATAGTGTTCTGTGCGTCCCCCCCTAGCTCAATAGTCGTTCTTTTTTACGTTTTGCATTTTGTAAATTTGAATTATGGCCGCCTATCATTCAAATACCCGTATGTGCGGCCCCTAGGTCTACGCTGTCATCTGTCAGTCGTTCGTATTCTATCAAAAGTTCAAAACCGACAGTTCAATCAGTTTCGGACGGGCCGAAAATTCGGTTACCTACTTTTTGGCCCAAACTGATCGAAACCGAATCTTCGGTCAGACACCAAATAACTGACTTGATTATGTGATGATTAGTAGTTCTTTACAGCAAGGTTTAAAATCAAATAAAATACGTTATTATTGATGATTAAATAATTTAATGAAATTGTTAACAATTAAATACTGATATTTAAATTTATGATTAGACTGGCTATAATACGAATATTCCCTACATAATTGCACAATCCGTCATTAACACACAATTCATGCAAATTGATAGATTTAACATTTTAAGGCTATAAGTGGCC
Organism: Mesoligia furuncula; assembly: GCA_916614155.1. NCBI lineage: Eukaryota > Metazoa > Arthropoda > Insecta > Lepidoptera > Noctuidae > Mesoligia > Mesoligia furuncula. Next base: position 9,936,171 of record OU744793.1, on the reverse strand, counting down.
AGATGCTGTCGGGGACTTGTATTGCTGGAACAGTGAACTACATCAATACATATATGAAATGTAATTATAATCCCCTATCTAGACCTTAACTACACGTTACCTTATGAATAAATTGTAAATCATCAATACGTTAAACGTACATAACATAGTTTAGAAAAAGTTTAAGATGTAAACACTAAATCAGAATTTCAAGAGTAACGTGTAAGACTGTCTAACAACTACATATCGAGATATTTTGGAATGTATCAATGTAAACGCATGACAATATATATATATATAAATATGATTAAACACGTCATAGAAAAAGTAAATAAGATGACGAGTAAATCTCTAGCGTGTCGAGAACTACCTCAAGTGCGTCGACCATGCGACATCGACAGCAGTGCGTTTAACAGACACAATCGAAGGTGCAAGTTATAAGAACAATTGAATCCTGTCAACGAATTATATCTACGGTTAATACTCGGTTAAGATTCTAACATTTTGGCATTAAATCAACTGCACAACGGATTTCAGAAGCGAATTTTTAATCTAGTACACACACATGATAAGAGACATTGTACCTTACTATAATGTTGCAGACAATTTAGTTTATATATTATGCCCATACTTCCCTCAAATCGTTACCTCAATAGAAATTTTAAATGTACCATAATTTAACAATAGCATGTCATCTGAATCAGTCTATATTAATAGTACGCAAACCCATGCTATGTAATGTTTAAAATTCCTATTAATAAAAAATAATACAATTGAAACTCTTAGAAACTAATAATTCTGATATAGTGATAAATATTTTTTTAAATAAAAGTCAACAACATAAACATTTTGATCATTCTGTTAGACAACAAAACGTAAAAGAAAGATAAAACATAATTACAAAGCGCATTTGCACTTATTTTGATCTTATGATTTATTTAAAATACTAAGTTATTATAGTTCACACAATTTGTATTCCAAAATAACCATTCTGACATAGTCAGATGGAGGTACTTCAAACTAGTAAGTAAAAGCGGTAAATAAAATCAATGTGGCCCTTATAATAAATTAAGTTAAGCCATTAGTAATTGCATAATTACAATATGCTTATATATCACAATTATATGGTCGAAGTACAGCAACGCTATGCTAATGATAATGTAGTAAATACATACAATTCATGGGCACATAACACATAAAGGGCCTAAGCATTTGCTAATTTTTACTTCGACAACTAAAAACAAGTTTAGGCGACGTTAACTTTGTAAATTTCTTATGTATGTCGATAGCCGATTCCTGAAAAGTTGGTGTTTAGGCGGTTAGAGAGCTCAGGTCGGATAGGAAGTTGTCTGGAGTCAGTATGTGTGAGGAACCGATGATCACCTCCCAGTTCTTAAGCGCGGCTGTCACCTCGTATGCGCAGCGGATTTCAGAGAAACAGACGCCTGAAATGAATGAAATGTAAAATATACTGTAAGCCACATCAGTATAGATTCTGGTTTGAATACTCAGTAAGCCGTGGCGAAGGAGGATACTAATAAGTCGCGGTGGAAAGAAGACGTTATAATAAAATTAAAAATATTTAGATTTTTACCTCCAACAAGGAAAACAATCAGACGCGGTACGTTCTTGATAGTCTGTTGTGCCTTATCCTTATGCCAGTGTCCGTAGCGCACACTGAAATATAAAATAAATTAAAGTATGTATCGCTAACAAGCTATGAATGCAGTTCATAAACGTGTTGAAAAACGGTATTTACCTAGTTGGTGCCTGATATCCAGACGTTTGCGCGCGTCCAGCCAAGAATGGGAAGTGACGTTGGTCAAGTTTGTCTTCGATTGCGTCTTCCATGATATCCTAAAACCAAAAACAACTATTAGGTAACACTGCGGCGATTTTGTGGTTTCTTAAATTAGGTATAGTGAGTGCAACCTACTTTGATCACGGGTGTCCATCGTGACATTTGGTATGTTTGCTCTGTGATCCTTTCCTTCCTTGGTACTTGATACTGTTTCTTCCGATTCCCCTGTAGAATGAACATTACACCGTAACATTAATTGCAAATATTTAATAACGGAAAACTTAACTTATCTTCATAATTGAAGCGACTATAACACTAAAATATACAAGTCATAAAAACAAAAGGTTAGAAAAATATAAACTCAATAAAATATTGGGGTTAGACATTGATAAATATACAAGATACACATTCGATCAGCGACTGAAACGTCCACCGAAAAAGCAAAATTCAAAATTGAGCGCTCATTTATATTTTCGGTTGTGTCAAATTAATACCGCTGTATAACAGTTGCTTCATGGTACAATTCCGAAGGCGACTGCACACAGCAAACCGCAGCGGCAAAACCGCCCAACCGCAACTACAGACTGCAGCTACATTACTGGTTTTTATGTATTTCAATTTAATCTATGAAAATGTATCCGTTGATGGCGACATTACCGCTGGCGGGCGCTTTCCGAACTGTACATTTAAAGTTTTAATTTGTGTTTATGAAACAAAGTTTGTGATGTTTGTCTAATGCCTTCGTTTATCGAGATACTTATTAGTGACATAATTTGGAGGAATATTGTACCTTAGGTATAACAATGGGATTAAGTGAACAATCGATCACAAGACTCAGTGTAACACTTCGTTGATCGAAGGTGTAACAGAACAAAATCGTTAACAAAATACCATGCTACATGCAAAAAAATACATAAATATATCTATATATAATAAGTATACATCAACAACGACATTGAGTCCCAGGTTGGCGAGGTTGAGTAGCGTCTGCTTGTCGGAGGGCTCGAGCTGCGCGTGCGTCACCAGCTTGTTCAGATTCTCTTCCGAGATGCCGTTCTTGGACATGATGTACAGCGCGATGATCCGCATCTTATTGAAGTTTATCACTGCCTGCAGATGTTTGAAAAGGTGATCAGTCGAAATAAAAGTATAAAGAAAAGGGGTATTAATTTTAACCAACTTAAAACAAAGGAGTTTCTCAATTCGACTGGATTTTTTTTAATGACATTTTCCTTTCACATATCCGAAAAAAAAAATATCTTCCGGCCAGTAATCCCTGAAGACCTTTTAGAGTTAGTCACGGTTATACTGCCTGAATCACACACCTTTTTTTTAAGGAAAGTTTTAATTACTCGCCGTGCATACCTGGTCAAGAAGCACGGGTACAATACTCCTCATGTGGTCTTTGATTTTCTCGCCCTCGGCATCGGTGCCCATAGCCAGGTCCTGTTGTGACAAAATCATAATAAAAAGTGTTGTAAGAAAACAATTTTTTTAAAAGTGATATAGTTTTAGACAAAAATATATATGACAGATATGAAGACTGACAAGTTAAGTTTTAAAGCTTTCTCTCCCCATACCATGAGGCGATGGACAAATATGTCATCGACGATAAAACGTATAGAAATCCCAGCAGTCTATTTGTCCTATAGATTTTCATACGTTTTATCGTCGCGGATAAATGGTCAGGCGACTGTGGCCATTATAGTATTAAAAATATTTGTAAGGAAGAATTTACCTGTTCAACCTTGCACAGTTTGTCGACATAGCCCTGGTAAGACTTCATGCAGTCTTCAGCCAGACGGAGGTGTGTGGCGTACTTGGACAACTCTTTCTGATACTGAGGCATCTTCTTGATCATCTGGGAGAGGTCCCGCATGGATTGCTTGTCACCTGATTACGTAATAATTAATATAAATTATTTTTATATAGAATATTTTAAATTAAACACAAGAAAGACTATTGAATTATGGAATGGGTTTTAGGAATCTATCAGCTATTCCTTTTAATGGCCTCTCCAGATTTTCTCTTTTATTGGCATGTCAGGACTGCGGATTTGTCTCGCCAAGTTCGCCAATTACTGCAAACTGCCATTTTGCTCTTTAGTATGTTAAAATAAAGTTGAAATAGTGTATGATTTATTTAGTCACCTCCACCCATTCGTTTTGACTCAGTGAACTTCTTCAGGTTCTTGGTGACCGACGTGGACACGACTGCAATGTGCTGATGTCGCAGCTCTACCCACAACTCGTCATTCTCGTCCAATAATACTTCCTTCATGTTGCCTGAGGAGTCGTATCTATAAAAAACAAATAGCTTGTAAAAGAAAGTCTTCACCAATGGACTAAAAGAGAAACAGAATTTCAAAAAGTGTAAGAGAATTTAGCCTCTATCCATCAGTTAAGCAAACGACATTTTTTGTGTACAGCTAGCTGTATCTTTACTTTATTTTTTGTGGAGGGAAGCTTGGCTAAAGTGAATAAGTATGGTAAGCTAACGAAACTCACTTATAGACGTCATTCTCGATAGGCAGGAGATCGTATGCCATGGCTTGAAGGGTTAGTTCGTGCAGCAGCGGCGATACGCAGTCAAAGCCGCGGTCTATCACCAGCAGCTGAGAGCGAGCTTTCTCCGGACCCTCGCCCATAGTCGGCTCGTCAGCCTGTAGAACAAAAAAACATTAAATTATAGTCGCTTTTTTCGGGTATGGTTTACTAGATCCATTTCACGAGTGCACATCACTCATTTCCATGATGTTATGTCAATGTCATATAAGTCACATCACGCGCGCTCGTTCTACAACTATAAAATGAGATTTAGATGCAGTCTATGTACGAGTACAGGCGACCGCACGTCGGTCCACTTTGACCTACAGCTGGCCTAGCATAGTACAAAAGACCAGCCTAAACTGGTTTTGTTACAATTGAGTTTCAGTCTCCTACATGGGTCATGCAGTAGTCAGTGTTGTTAATATTTCACGTGATCGTAGGTCGATCGTTACCTTGTAGGCATCCAGTTTCTGTTGGATCAGTTGGGCAAGCTCCACATTCCGCTCCCAGTCACTGCAAAATAAATATTTTGTTATATTAATGTAATATCAGGAAGAAATGAGGTTACGAATCTTTATTTAAGCAATCCGTAAATAAGTAAGTTTTGTAATAACACCTACCTGCGGTAACGCACAGAAGGGTACTCTCCGAGTGTAGCGCAGAGCGTGGCGATCTGTTCAGCGATGCGCTCCATGTTAGCGTTGCGAGTCTGCGCCAGCGCAGGATTGTACATGCACTGGAACGTCTCGGGCGAGTCTAGGGAGAATACCTGTCAATGTAAGGCGAAATATTGAATATTTATTGTCACTTACTATGTAAATAAGCCTAAACAAGTGATGATACTTAGTTGTATCTGGCGCATCTTTGACAGTCAGCCCAGTTATCATCTTTACTGTCTGGAAAATGTTATGGCCATGCTATTATCATATAGATTTTATTAAAATGAATTAGGTGAGGCAAGTAAATTTTCCATGGACTTGGGGGTATTAAGAAATTATGTAAGGTATTCTTACTGACCTGGCTTTCATAAGGCAAGAAAGCAATGTTAATTTCCTTCAAAGTTTTAATTTTCCTTGCTGCTGATGACTTGCAGAGTTCATTGAACAATTCCTCAGGGCATACTAAATAGTGGCAGCATGTAACAAGTGTTAAGCTGTTAGTTTCAAGGTTGAACTCAATTGTAAGACCAGACTAAAGTAGAATCCAAAATTGAGCCTTGCTTAGATTAGTTAACATGTTAGCAAGTTAGCTTTAAATTTTTGTTCTCATGATGTTTAGGTCTACTGAAGTCCCATGAGTTCACCTTGCTGAACAAACAATATAATTCAACAAACCTGTTGTTCATATGGAATAAAAGCAATGTTGATTTCCTTTAATGTTTTGATATATTTAGCTACAGGACTACGTGATAATTCGTCAAATCGAGCATCAGGACAAGCTGTAAAAATAGAAATTAAATTGCAAATAAAAATTAAAGCGTAAATGAATGACAAAAAGCAGAAACTACATAGGTATTTGAAAAATTAATTTTAAGAGCTTGTTTTTTTTTCTTAAAGAGGCATTTAGATTCTATTAAAAAATTATGTTATTTAAATACCTATAAAAAGAATATAAAGTAAAACTACCTTCAGTGAAGAAGACATGGGCAGCCCGGTACATGATGCGATTCCCCACAGAGAAGTCATTGATGAGGGCATGTACAGACTTCTCAGATGGTGTGATCAGGTAGATACCATCCATGGTGCATAGCGGTTCCCTCTTCTTGTGAATATCCTCCACCACTGGCATATTTAAAATAATATTTTTCAAATCAGAACAGTTTTAGTAAGCGGAAACAAGTTACTAAAAAAAAACGGTCAAGTGCGAGTCGGACTCGCGTACCGAAGTTTATCACGGTATTTTTTTAACGTAACTACACATTTACGGTTTTCGGATGTTTTCCTTTATTTGTGCTACATGACCTTGCTTCTTGACAAATTTCATGATTGAAATGTAATTAAATCATGAAATATATTGAAATGTATTTCATGATTTAACACATTGAGCGCCAATAACAAACCCACTTACACCAAAATAACCGTGGAGGCCAGAGGTATTAGAATTCATAGTAAAATGTATTGAAATGGGTTTCCTGGCGGACACACTGGCCTACGAATAAAGCACTGCTTGTGTTTCCCAAAGGAAACACGCGGCCTCTGAAGGTGGTACTTCGTGTTTCCAGAAAGATACACATGGTAACGCACACTAAACGTGGTAAATTTCAATGGAAAGTACCCCATAAATTTTGATTCCCTTGAGAGTGTTAAATATATGTTTCATGAGGCATAAACTGTTGTATCCTTTTTTTTTTTTGTTAATTTAGAAGTTTGATTTTTTCACAGCTTCAAGGGACTGTAGACTTGAGTATATGGTTTTAATTTCAACTCGATACCTCCATGTGATACCGAGATAAAGGGTCTTGACAGACAGACAGATGGACAACAAAAGTGATCCTATAAGGGTTCCGTTTTTTTCTTTTTGGTATGAAACCCTAAAAAGGAAAGTAGTGTTGCGTTTTAAGACATCTATAACAAATACTGATAACCTGCTATTTTTCTCTAGGAGGAAAAACCTAAAAAGGCTATACAACTTCTATTGCCGGGTCAAAGAAGTTATTTGATAAAGTTAAGGATGATTTTAAAATACAGAAAATATCTTACAAGTAATGCCCTCGGCAGAGATGTCGTGCATCTTGCAGCAGGCAGACACCATGCGCATGGACAACTGATCCACCACTAAGACGCGCCATTCTATTTTATCTTTTCCTTTTGACCGATACCGGATCACCTCGTTCATAATCTCTGTGAAAAGTACAACAGTAGCTTTTATTACAATTATAAAACACTTATTTATTACAATATTATAAAACACTGATTTAGATGTCTCATACTGACAATAGGTCAGATTTACCAGCAAACAGACCTTAGCCTCCTGCTAAATTAAAAAAAAAATCTAATACAGTTAATTCTTTTTTTTATATAAGCCTCTATTTTCACACAATCGGCCTCTCTACTCTTCTTCCTCGTCTTTTTGTCAAGAGCTGCTAAGGAAAACTCAGATAACATGCCTTGCTCAACATGGTTGACTGGTGAAATTGGTGATGTCACTCTATTCTAATTTGTTTTATTTTAGTCATTCTCAGCGGGAATTATAGTATTCTAAAAAAACAATGTATTTTGTTGGCCCTTTATCACAGGGGTGTTTAGGTTTGCCCAGAATACAGCAGGTGTGTTGCATTTTTGAAGAAATATTGTTAAAACGAGTTTTCCGCCACAATGACTCATTAAAATAATTGCATCAGAATAGAACATGAGGTGACTGAAAACAATATATTCAGGATTCGCACGATTCGCACTTCCGCAGCCACTTCGTGACGTATGAAGCACCCCACCCCTAGCTCAAGTGACACAAGAAAATCAATAATAAGTATTAAGCTCTTCTGCCTCCTCACGTAACTTTTTTACACTTAATGCAATCGTTTATCGAATGTAATAATGCTTAATGCATCTAGGCGTCGTATCTTTAATGAACATTGAACACACATTTTCTTTTACCTTTGATTAATTATTCTAGCAAAGCTACAGGAACCCATTGTTTATATGCCAATGTAAGTATTTTATAATAAAGTGGTGTACAGCCAAAAAGTAGGTTGATAAGTTCAGCCTCAGCCAATTTCAGATAAAAATATCAAAATAATTCAACAAAAACAACATAAAATTATTAGTCATCGCTATGTTGACAGAATGTAATGATAATAAATATTATAAAATGAGCAAAAAAATATACATAAATACGTTTTATACAATTGTCATCTAAATTTAATGGTAATTAAGTGTTCTAAGCGATGAAATACTGCGAAAAACATATTTTTTTTAACTCACTTTGCCCGACTTGTGCTTTGAGAGCCATCTTGAACCGTAGACTAAAGAGCAATGTAGGAACTGTCAAACTCAAACAAGAAAGAAGGTCGAAGAATCGTGCGCCCTGTTACACGAAAAAAATATTTTATTCGCCTTTCCTATAAATCATGAATATTCATGACCTAAAACTTGTACTATTTATTCTGTGCCTAAAGCGCGGTCACTGACGGACTGCATAGAAAAGAAAGAGAAGCGCGATGACACAGCCCTGGTAATTTATTGCAAAATATGAAGCAATTATCTATTTACAAAAAATCTATTGTTTGGACTAAAAAATTAAAACACTGTACCTATGTTGCTTGTAGAATAATCTGACACAAAAACAGATTGATTGTATGTATTATATTATTATGGTTTTTATTGTAAAAAGAAAGTTTTTAGAGGTATGTTCATGATTTTTTTCTATCGTATCAAATTAGTTGTATTATGTTTTCAACACACTATTTAGCTAGCTAACCTGAAGAATAAATTATTTATATATTTTTAATTTCGTTTACTATAGTCGATTATATACTTTTAGGCATTATAAAACTTGCGTTTTTTGCGTTTAGGTCCTGTAGTCCCAATAAGATGATCATGCCAGATTATGTGTTTTATAGAAGCCAAAAATCCTATAAAATGAATAAAAATGAAATGCTGTTCGTTGGTAAAGCTTTGGTTTCTGAAAGCGGTGAACTGTCACGCGTAACGGCTGATACAGAGCTTTTGACAACTCAATCTAAAGGCTGAAAACGACAGACTTTAATGTACAATAAACCAATAAATAATAATTTATATAAAATGTTCGCAATAGTTTTTACTAGACGGATTTAGTAAAAACTGAACGGGACTTCTATGGGATTTTTGTATGAATTATTGATAATTGGACAGCACAGCGTCTGTTGGGTCAACTAGTTTCGTATAAACTTTAAAGGACGTATTGCCAAATAGCCGAAGTCATTCTGCATGACTTATAGGGCCATGGAATTAGTATGCTTTAATTCTAGGCCGTTGTAGGCCACCATGCATATCCAAGAGGCCATGCCCTATGAAGTTATTTGCAGGGCGCTCAATTTTAGTATATAAGTACAAAAAAAACTGGAGACAGTGAGCACAATATGCCATGATACAAAATCAGTAGTCTAAAGTACTCTGTGGTTATTTGTCTATGGCGCAAAATGTCAAACATTGTTTCAAATTGTTTACAGCAAAATCTTTATAAGGACAAGTATTTTATTGCAGCGCAAGTCGAACATAACTAGTTTACTAATGTAGAGTTGGCAATTTTACCCCAAAAATTTGGTATCTACAGAATTTATTAAGAATATAATATAAACAGGTATACCTACTCGCTTTAGCTGCGCGCGCATTTTGATAACATGAATGATAAGGAGGCGGGTCAATAAATAAGTGATAGAGATAGATCATATTGCTGTTTCGTTCTCCCACCAGAACGGAAAACAGAATGGAATGGAAACGTCAATTCAGTTTTTTCTGTGTTGGTATCGGATGTGGGTGTGTTGATGGTTAGCAATTTAGTGTAATTATCACGTGCGCGTGAATTTTCAAAATCCATAACTTATTTAGGGTACAGAATCGGTTAAGCAGTCAAGGTAAATATAATAGAATTTTTAATAAAAAAATTTTTAGTTTTTATTTGCCAATGCTGAAAATTTTTGAGGAAATAAAATGTTATCTACCCTCAATTTAAAAAATGGAATAATTTCGAAATAATCTCAACCAAGTTATGAGTAAGGTGTCTCAAAGTTAGATGAAGGATTAATTTTAATCTAGCTGAGGATACATAAATTAGTTACGTACCTACATTTAAAAGTCTTGTAAACTGGTAACAGAAAGCTTAAACTCGTACTTACTTAAAAAATATTAATGAAGTATTTAGTAAGTACATACCTACCTACCTATTCTAAACTTTCTATTTGATTTCTAGCAAAATATTTTTCTGTTTAATTTGTGACGAAAATGCCTAAAACTTTGCATTACAATACCTACGTCGCTATAGGTACTTTGTTCTATTCTTAGTAGAAATTTAGGAAACAAAAAAATATTTTGTGGCAATAAGTCTCAGAATCACCCCAGAATAATATGCAAGATTTTTCAAGATAACTAAAAATAAAGCCGCAACACGCAGTGAACAAAATAGATTCCGAATGTGCACTGCTGAAGTGCTGAAGATAGAGCATTTCAATTTTTATCTTGTTGTACCGCTGCAGCGCTGCTATTTCCAATGATTAACATAGTCCTCTTTTTATTGGCAGCTGATGAAAGTGTTGTGTAGTTGAGGAGTCCAGTGCTTGAAGCGCTTGATCGGACAAGCTGTTCTGTGTGCAGTGAAAATGTAAAGCGATGTATGCATCGTCCGCGGGACTTTTATAAGTTTTTGTTGTTGAGAAGTGATTGTGACCAAGATGCGGAGTGGTGATCAGCTGGTGGTGATCTCGTACCCTTGCCGCGCTGAGGGCTGGCTCGACCGATGTGGTAAGTACTTCAATGTATTCTGTACAAAGTTTTCGTTTCGTTATTTAAAGTTCTTGCTATTTTTACCGTGAAATTATTCGCTAGTTATTTGGGGCGCTTTACGTAAGTGCTCAATCAGTGACATGTATCATGTATGCGCGTGAGTACCTAAGGTCGTATGCTTTGCCAACTACACCTGTCGTATTTTGATGACAATAAACAAAATCTTTTACATCTAAATTTCATTATTAATCTAGAAATCAACGATATCAACTTACTAGAAAATTATGAATGAAATTCATATGTATACTTGGGCCCAAAAGCACAAAAACAAAACTTTTCTGAAAAGCTTCTTCAAAATTGTCATAATCCATTTGCCCTATTTCGGTATCACTGTACCAAAAAAAAAACTGGCCAAGTACGAGTCGGACTCGCACACGAAGGGTTCCGTACCACAAGGCAAAAACGCCGAAAAAAACATGTTTATTGTATGGGAGCCCCCCTTAAATATTTATTTTATTTTAATTTTATTATTTATTATTAAAGTTAAAATACAACTGAGTATTTTGTGAATATTTCAAGAGCCTACCTGTTGCCATTTTTGATATCGAGCAAAAAAGGCCAAAAAAATCGCGTTTGTTGTATTCTATTTTGTTTTTAGTATTTGTTGTTATAGCGGCAACAGAAATATATACTTTGTGAAAATTTCAACAGTCTAGCTATCGCGGTTCTTGAGATACAGCCTGGTGACAGAAAGACAGCGAAGTCTTAGTAATAGGGTTCCGTTTTTACCCTTTGGGTACGGAACCCTAAAAACAAATACCTAGTCAGCACCTAGGTACCCGAATTTATCAATGAAAACATTTCACAGATGACTAATAAACGGGAACTATTGCGAGAATTGATTTTGATTTGTGGCCGAGATGTTGTGATTGTGTTTAATTGTCGTATTGCACAACAGTGGGTGTTGGGCGTCCCACAGCCATGTCGATTGTCCCCGTCATCCAGCAATTATGTATATTGACTTGACACGAACCTACAAGTAATTGTTTAAGTCCTAAATTGAACCACGTGCACACTGCTTAGTCATTCTGATCTTCAGAAGAGATTGAGTAAGCGCTGAAATTATCTTAATTGATATGAGTGTGACTGGACGCTCAGATGCTGCAGATACTATATCTTTTCTCGTTTAATACAACAATATAGTTATGTTCGTAACGAATAGAAAAGAAACATCCAACTAGAAAGGTTCTTTGCTATGCTAAGTGTTAAAACAAAGCTTTTTACTGCTTCCCTGTTCCAGTCACTCTCGCATCAATCAAAATAACTTTAGATGCTAGAATAAACTGACGGTTTAGTTACCTACCTTTCATTTTTAAAACAAACTTTGTTTTGAAGCAGATCCTGCCTAGTTTGTAATCCAAAGCAGTGATTGAAAAACAGACAAAATTCTAATATTAGCCTAAAGATGTTTGCACGTCACCATCAATAATTTAGTTCCGCAATTAGCACCTATCTATCGTTCTAAAGGTCAACGTCTCCTCTACGCAGCTGACAAGTTACTATTTACTACTCTCTGTGCGTACTATAATAATATAATCGCTAGAGTAATTAATACAATGACGGACCTTATCGTCAAGAGAGTAGCAGGTCGTTCGCGTATGGCCCACTTACAGTGAAAACTATACGCTCTCTGCGGTTTCTATCGAGTTTCGGTCCATCAGGCTGGGACCAATTGACTCACTTTCTAGTCTCAATTAAGGGACTATGGTATCCGTGAGAATGATTAGCGAGAAGTGTCCGGGAAAAAATGGGATAAGTAGCTCTTAGAAGTAAACACAGTAGAGTAGATGAATAAGTGGTTGAATCTTTTTCAAATAACCTCGCTAGGGTTAGATATGTTATACTCTAGCTTAGGTTAATAAAGTTCGTCCTAGTCGCGCCATAACTTTCAACGATGCGTGTTTTGCTCTCATGGAAGCTCCCATTAATCTTGCTGCACACAATGTGTTACGGCATTTATAAATATTAATAGGTAAATACAATACATAATCGTGGATAACTGGCGAAATGTCGGTGTAATATATATAGGTTCATGTCTGCCTATGCTCTAACCCTTCCAGTAATATAGCCGTGTCGTTATGTTATGTTATAATCGTTCATTGATACTTGGAGTACTGGTTTTATTCATTAGACCGAAGATATTTCACCTAAAATCCAGTTAATTCGTACAAATAATGCATTACACGGACCAGTGGGCATCTAGTGATAGGCAGGCATGTTTGTGTAGCCAACTGGATCATTATTGCATATTTTCTTACATCATTACAATACTGAATACTAAATTATTTACATTATTCAGTGGTATGCTAATAAAATATTCAATTCATCATTATTTTTACGCATATGTACACACTACCTTTATGTGCAAATAGCTACAAATGTGTAAAAAAAAGTTTCTAGTGGAGTCTATGTAACATTCTTTAATTCAGGCTTATTTCGGAAACAACTTGGCCAAGTAACGACTTTTAACTTTACAAATTTCCTACATACAAAAAGTTTACAGAATATAATGTATCTTCTTATTTGGTAGGTACTATTGTATTGTGCATTTGTTAGTTATTGCTGAAAACGACAAACCCTGAAGATCCTGCTAATCTAATTTTAAATTGGAAATTCAAAAGTCATTTCGGAACTTCCTTGTTCTAATGCAATTAGGCAACCCCGAGTACTGGATGCTTCTAGTTAATATCGCAAATACATTTCTGGACCAGAGTTTACCAGGCCAGCCTAACCAGCCTTCAATTAACTATAGTAAAAAAAAAAACAAACCAGAGACACCTGCAGCAGGAAGAGTTTGTAGTGTTGTTAAATTAGTCATGTAAAATCTAAGCCAACATTTTCCCTTTGTTCTGCAGTAATTGGCTTCCAATCTGACCGATTGTTGTGCATGTTTCATGCATACAGTTACAAGTTAACAACTATAAATATTTTATTTGCTATACAAATGTTGATAAATACAGAATGAGAGTCGCTACGGAAAAACCAAGAACTTTGTATTAATACAACTAGCGAACTGCCCCTGCTTCGCACGGTTTTTACGAAATTATAAAACAATTATGAGTAAGTTTAATATTAATTTACTATACACATAAACCTTTCGGAATAAATTCTCTACATTATGGTGAAAACCACATCAAATGATGATGATGATGATGATGATGACGCGGTTTTGAATAATGTTAGTTACGCGGTATTGGACTATCAACGACGATATGTATATCTATAGGACATAAGTACTTCATTTTGCCCACGCCTTGTATGTTTACTGAATGTGTAGAAACTCGTTGATTTTGAAATTAGAAATCCTTTCAACAGCAATTTTCTTCACATACTTAAAGGCTTTTCTATTTAGCTTGCCCCGCAATGTCGAGTCACCGATATGCATCGATTTGTCAGGATCGGTATAAATATTTCAATACAATGCGGTCGGAGAGACTTTTGAAAAAGCCTAAGTAAAAAGTCATAATTCGAGGTTTGTCTCTCGCCTATTTCCTCCTCCAATATTGGACCAATTACATGTAAAGAAATTTCATAAACTGAATAAGAAGGATATAAACTGTGTCCCTATGTTTTTCTTTTTTCATTAATAGTTGTCAAATTTGTACACAAACAATGCTCAAAATTGCCGCTGTCAAGAGAGGCCTATTCAACAGAGTAGGCCTCTGTTGACAGCGACAATTTTGAGCATTTTTTGAGGGTTCTAGTGCTCATAAAAAATAATGTCATCATCTGCCATCATCTGCCTAGCCTTTTCCCAACTATGTTGGGGTCGGCTTCCAGTCTAACTGGATGCAGCAGAAATACCAGTATTTTAAAAATAATGTATCATCAAAAAAGAAAACATAGGGACATACAAGTAGTTAATATTTATTATTTTGTAAAAAATCATTGCTTTATGGCCATTAACCAGAAAGAAAACAGGCTGGAGCGTTTTTTTATGCAGAAAAGACCACCCGCATTTCTTCTTAAAGATAAAGAAAATGTGACTATGTACTTTGACGTAATGTTATGAATAATTTAGTGACGAAAGCAAGAAAAGGACGTGGTAACGCATAAACTTTATTAATTTATTTACCTACTGTCATTTTAGATTATCAGTGTCCAAGGTAATCATTGCTCGGGTCCATTTTAATGTACTCTAAGCACCAATTTAATACATATTTTTATCTTTTGTGCAATAACGTAGTTATGCGCTACGAGCGAAGTGCTACGCGGCTACGCGCATGTTCTCAGGTGCCTACCCCCGGGCCTGCGGGCGGAGAGTAATGGGAAGCTCACCGTCCGATCTGGGACCAGGCCCGTGTCGGACGGCGCGTACGTGTACGCTCGCCTCAAAGAGATGTCAGCACCGAGGAGGGGCCCCCTTAGGGCCGAAGCCTGCCGAGTCAGCGGGATTGTCCGAAAGGGTTACCGCTGGCCCGGAACATAAAGGGCTAAGGAAGGAACACGGGTGGGTTTTAGTCAGTAAAAGTCTATGTACTCACATTTAACTTAACATTGTGCTCATGTTGGTAGTACCTATTGTATTCGAAATTACACCTGCAAGCTTTTCGCTGAAATTAGTGTTCGTAAGAATAACGTTGCCGGTAATCCTAAAATAAGATGACAGTTACCGATGTCTAAGCATAGTTTTAGTATAGGTATATACTTAACTAGCTTCAGCTCGCGACTTCGTCTGCGTAAAATTTCGGGCCCCCACGGGCCCCCACCTCGTCGAATCGCATCGCCTGCCCGCGCTATTACATAGGTTTCGTTCAGCTTTCTTTCTAACTTTTTTTGTTTTTCCTCGGGCTTCCAAAGGTCCTAGCGTAATGTTAAGCCTTAAGAATATAGCCTCCTCAAGAATAGGGTTATGAAATGCAAAAGACTGTCAAATTATTATTTATTTAATACTTCAAGCACATAAATGTACAGAGGCGGACTCAATGCCATAGGCATTTTCTACCAGTCAACCTTTGGGTGATGCAGAGACAAACAAAGTGGTAGGTGCAATCAAGAACATTGAGGAATAAATATTTTAAATACAAAAATACGCATACTATACCTATTAAAACTATGAATATAATATATACCTAATTACATATAAATATAAGCACAAATAAATATACATAAATACATGAATAAACTTACTAAAAAGAAATAAGACAAACAATGAGAAAATATTACCGTTGTGATGATACTGCCAGCTACTTGCGAATGTGCTCGCGAGCCTTAACTTTAAAGGATAATCGACTCAAATCCGACTGGTATTTCCAGAGATTAGCGCGTCAAACAAACAAACAAACTCGTCAGCTTTATTATTGGTCACATCAATCACTTCAACGTCTCTGGACGCGGATGCGGATGCGAGGACCATTCACCTTGATTATCGTTCTAATCTATCTGAATTGGTTCTGCTCCGATTTTACGATTCTTTATAATATTTACATCATATAGCGTCAAATCTCACGTTGAATAACAAGAACCTAATTTCAGAATTAGGTTCTTGTTATTCGACGTAACAATTTTACTGCAACATAATAAAGTAGCTGTGTGCCTTAATCAAATTAATGCCTATTACCGAGCTATTCAGTCACGCCGTATATTATGTTGGAATACGAACTTCGTGGACGAGTGATGTCATAGTGTGCCCTTCACAGCTTGTTTGTGACTACCCACCAAGTTTAGAGAACTACCTATAGATACTTACTAGAACCGGCAAATTGAATGCAAAAAACAATAGTTAATTAAAATATATGCTGTTAACTCGGCTTAGCTGATCACGCTATAGAAATCCCAACTAAATTAATTCTACTTAACGCCTCTGATGAAGTTACTCCTTGGGACGATGCCAGTGATGCAACATATTAAGCTCTCAACAGAACTAACAAATGCGGTTCTTATAATGTGTACTTGAACCGAAAATTGAATCCAAAAAAGTAAGTAGGTAAGTAAGTAATTAAAATATTTCTTCTTTATTTATTTTAAAACTGAAGACACGTCATAGACATTATCATTGTTTGATGAAACGGTTGGTTCAACGACCTTGCTGAAAAGTTAAAAATTAACTTCACAGCGTTACTTAGTCTACAGCTACTTCTTTGTTGCAATTTTAAACTACATTTGCAACGTTCCTAATTTTATTACAATGTGTAAGAAGTTAATTGATCGAACTTCTTACAACGTAACTTTTAGGAACTTAATTAGGTAGTCGTAAATACTAACTTAATTAATCTACCGAAATCAATTACTTAATTACAGCTAACACGCAGTCATACCTACCTACCGTGAATTTGAACTAAACCTCTTTATGGTATTTGTTTATTTATAGAATAAGTACAAAGGATTAAACGATTTATTGTTTTGAGGGTTAGCGTCAACGTCTGAAAAACTGTGAAATGCACCATAAACCGCTCAGATTTTTAAAACTATAAAAATAAGTACCGAGGTATCCTCTGTTTTAAGTCGTTCAAAATTATACCAAATTCTAAAAAGGACACTTCTGACTAAACTCAGTTACTAATGTCATAAACCGTTCCGTAAAACAATTAGCGGTCATTAGCTTTTAAGCGTGAGAAAAAGTCGCAAGTTTATCTGTTATATAAATCTAATGTAAAGCTGTATTTATCTCAGATTACATCTGTACCTAATGTCTGGATTTCGACCTGACCGGATAAGTACGTCGCATATGTTTATAAGCTGATCATAATCCAATGCCTATCAGATCATTACGAATATCGACGATTACAATCAGTGCCATTTGGAGTTAATGTCATCTTCATGCAAATGAGGTAGATTTCGTCATTATATTATTATTTTATTCCATCGGTAATACATACTTATTGGACAACGACAACAATATGGTGGTTCCGGCCTGTTCGCGACGAGTAATACATTCTCAGCGTGATGAGAGAAGCTCCGTTATTTTAATACTGACTTGGATAGTGACCGGGCACGTGCCGCGCCTGCGAATGACATTCGGTAGAAAGTAAACTCTCGCATTAACGTAGGCACATCGCCCAGCAGTCCTCGATACTACACTGCACTTTACACCAAAGAGAGACCATTGTTTTATTCTCCAAAGTGACATCTCAATCTCGTGAAATTTTGCCGCTGACTTTCTACGGCACGCCTCCCGTAAAATAAAAATGAAATAAAATAAACTGAACTGTGTTTCACACAGTTTACGACACAATTAACTAATGATCATTCCGTTTTACTAATTGTTCGGCTTTGTTTGCGTTAGAAAGTTGTGAATATTGTGTCAGCTTCCAAATTCTCATGCGTGTCATTCCAAATTTTATCTGGTTTTAATTGTTGTACTGTATTTAAAGGACTATAATTAAACAATTCGTTTGTAGCAGTTTCCCCCAAAACTTCGTAATTTCATAGGTCGTCGTAGGGTGAGTGGTAACAATCTAATGAATGTTCTGGTGTGGGGTCTTTTCGAATCGCGGGGTAATTATTATCTGCCCCAGGGCGACGTTTCAAGGGGCTCTCTGGAGTTTTGGGTATAAATCACTGCTAACTCGGCTTAGCTGATCACGCTATCGGAATCCCAACTAAATTGATTCTCCTTAACGTCACTGATGAAGTTACTACTTGGGACGATGCCAGTGCAGTTATGAAGGTATCGTCAGAAATGAACAAATACAGAACTTGTTTGATATTGAAATCCTTACTAAGAAAATCAGAATTATTCTTTGCAGTTAAGATGAATAGTAATTTATAGCCAATAGCAATTTACTATTTCAGCACTAAGAAGTAGCTCTTGTTCCTTGTGTCCAAATTGTTTGAAATTCTGTTCCTTTATACGGAAACAAGCTTGACAAATCACACGAATGTGTTGTATGAAACGTAGAATGTTTAAAGATAATATAGGGGCTTGGTTATGTCTCATGTTTAGGCACGCCAAAAGGACAGTTCATCTGTGTCCACACCCGCCTTGCATCACCTCCGAACACAGTCGAGTGTTGCGCAAACCGGCAATCCGTGGTAACACCAACTCAAGCTGAGTAAACAAACCGTTATTATTGGATTTTCTAATCCTCATTGAGTTTAAATACCTGTTGGCAAGAGGTTTAAGACTTAAGTGTTTAAATCAAATAGCTTACAAGATAATGCCAGTGCATTTATGGTCCTTGCGTACAGATTGTGACAAAGCATGTCATTGTTAGTCGTAATGTTCTTAGAATTATTGAGTGTTATCTAGGTTTTAACGATTTAACAATAAGCCAATTTAAAAAACGAGGATAGGTATTATAATATAGGTAGTACCTAGGTCACGTCTTTTGTGAAGCAAAAAGTGCTTCTTTTTACTAAAAATCACATGTCTATTTCTGTCGTTTGCTTTTTAAAACACATTAGTTGCACTATGTACCTACCTACGTATGCTTAACAAGACCTATTTTACATCTTCAAATAAACGCCTAGTTTACAAAAAATAATGGCTTCGACATCGATTACCGGCTAACATAAGTTGTTTTTAAAATAGTTCTGTTTTTAATTGCTCCTATAAGTATTGAAAATCAATTGAATTCAATTTTACTGGATTCGGTAGTACTGTTGGAAAACTTGGAATGTCTGATTCAGTTGTTCAATCCAACGACTATGGTATTTCGGCCGTAAATTATTTGTATCTCTCAATAAACTTTTCTGTGGGTACAACTTTTCCATTACGTGATGTGCCCAATTCTAAGCGTAGACATAATCGCCAGGTATAATTACATGTTAGGTCATTAGTCTCGTAGAGGTGATTACGTATTGATGAAAGTTTGTCGAACTAAAATAAAAGTAGGTATTGAACGTCTGAAACTCCAGCCTGAAAAATGCAACGGCTGAACTTAGCTGGTGAGCGCTGATTGGTCCTCGTCGCATTGTTAAGAATCGGTAGCTCGAGCGTAAATAGAACGCCATTAAGAAAATAGAACGCTCAAGAAAAGTATCATTTCAAGTACATTAATGATAATGATAAGTGAGAAATACTGGCCTATCATTCAATTAGAGGAATTGTGAGGTCATGGAGTATCCTCCCACGGTCACAGCTTATCAACAGAACTGGACCGGGGTCGGCGGCCAGGCGGCCACGTTAATGTGACAACAGCAACCCGTTTCTAATTGTGATTTTACGTGTCAGCTGGACATTTAGCCTCATTCTGATGGATATCATCATAGTCGTACCTACTATAAATTGTGTTAAGAGGCCTCTTACAAAAATGTGCATAGATGCATGATTTCCTCGTTGAAATTGAATACTATTCGGTGATTGGTATAAATAGCAATTAATTGGTAAAGACAGTTCGTTTTGTCTTCTACAATAATAATAGAGCGATTTTTTTATTATTTGTCTATTTATTTAGCAATAGCCGTTCTCCTGATGCATGTTTAGGCAAAAACTCATGGAGAGCTGATTTGAGAGCTCTAATTTGTAGTTTCTGTTGAATATAATCCATCAAAACTTTTTTTTCCATATCACTTATATCATATACTTTTATAATAATAGAATACATTTTTGTTATAATATGCCTTATAAATAAAAAAAAAAAAACCGGACCTAATTCAATTTTCTACTGGAAACAAGTCTGAATATCTCCGAACTTCTACATCATTTTCACGTAGTATTTATACCAAAATAGTCTTCAATAATTGCTTAAACAATATAAATAAAAAAAAACATTTATTGATACTGTGATTTTTTTTATAAATAAAATTAAAGTACTCTAAATTTCACTGCGCCGTGGCTCGCGCTCGCCCTGGCTGGAGGCCTTTATTTATTGAGGCATTCACAGGCAATCCTGGTTAAGAAGACGACAACCTCATAGATTGAACTGCGAGATGCCATTTATAACAAAAAAAAAAGAAAGATGTGTGCACAGTACCAAAGTGTAAGAGGGCTCTTAATCAGCTATACCTGAATAATTGAGAATTTATTCTATGATAGGGTTTCAAGTACATTCTATGATAGGGTTTCAAGTACATATTCCGTGAATTATTTAAACCGTACCATAGGAACAAAGCAGATAGCAATTTTTTAAATGAATGTTAATTTTATACGGCGATCTTAAACAAGGATGCTTCCTTAGTAATAATGTGTAAAAAAGACAATATAGCTCTTACTAATTAAATAAAAACTGTCTATATTAGGTAAATAAAATCGAACCAGGTATCTTTTTAAATAATATGCCATTAAGATGTATCTATTTTTAAACGCTTCTTAATTTAATTTTAATTTTATTGTCTACTTCTTCAATTTATAATAGGAGGTGCATTAAAATAGTCATTAACATGTCAGTGATGAAGATGATTGTTGAAATATCATTTGCACTTTCGCGGTTTTTAGTTGCGGACATGTGGAAAAAACTGGTCAAGTGCGAGTTGGACTTGCACACGAAGGGTTTCGTACCACAAGGCAAAAACGCCGAAAAAAACACGTTTGTTTTTTCGGCGTTTTTATAAAATAAGCCCCCATAAACATTTATTTTATTGTTTTTAGTATTTGTTGTTAAAGCGGCAACAGAAATACATCATCTGTGAAAATTTCAACTGTGTAGCTATCACGGTTCATGAGATACAGCCTGGTGACAGACGGACAGACGGTCAGTGGTCTTAGTAATAGAGTCCCGTTTTTAACCCTTTGGGTACGGAACCCTAAAAATACCAACTCTTTTATTTTTAGCTTTAAATTTATTACGTCACGTAGATGCATACACAAACACAAACATGTTTATAAAAGTTGTCGTGAATACGCAACTAACTCGTACCCGTGGTAGACTGGTGGTGGTCGTGCCGGCTCTTGCTGGGTATATTTTTACTTTCACACTTTCAATCACGAGAAGGCGTGCGACAAGTTTTATTTCTTCTTTGGACGTCGAAACCGACTGTTTTCCGTGCCAACGATTTCGTAAACTGCAGTTTTGTAAAGAATTTTTATGTTGCCACGCGTAACGTATTATCTGCCCTTGTCGCTGACGTGTGTGGATATTGCGATTGGGAAGCTTCTTATTTTATGCCATTTTTAAGGTATGCGAAGATGGTTCAAAGTTGGAGATCGTGGAGTCTTAAAAATCGACTCCAATTAGAAGTACCTGATGACATTGTGGAATTTCATTGTTACAATGCGATTCAAATAAGAATAGGAACGTCAATGACCTCTATCTGTCAAAAGTTGATTGAAAAGTACGGTTTGCAAAGAAAACTTATTTGCGTATCAATAACTTTTTTTTTTGTTTAGATAAGTCTTAGATAAATCAAAGTGAAAAAAACATAAAAAAATTAGTCATCATTAGTTTGTTTTTTAATTATGCTACTTTCTTTCTTATTTCCATTGTTGACAACAATTCACCAGAAAGTAAAGAAGATGCCAGCCGCCATCTTGTCGTTGTGGCTGTTACATGCTTTTTGGTTGTTGGTGTGCTTCTTCGTGAGACTGAGTGCTTGTGGAGTGTTACTGTTTCTTTCGTTAATTCTGTATGTTACGTGGTGGTTTCCTGTTAAATTTGTTATTGTTGTCATTTTTTGACGATGACTACTCAAACAATGATGCAGACACGAGCGGAATTGAAAAAAAAAATGTTTTCGTAAATAATTAATGCTATTAAAAAAATATCTTGTTTTGCTCACCCTACCCAATTTATTCGATTTGACAGCTATGACGTCACAACATGGCGCTAAGTCGATCCTATTCTTATTTGAAACGCATTGTACCTATAATTTGAAATTGTAAAACCTAATGCATAAATTCTGCCCTGAAACTACGAAGAGATCTATTTCAAAGCTCAATGTGCGGTAATCGAAACCGAAGAATTCGATGTTGATCAATGCAACGTGACTTCGTGACACCAGCTTGGACATCGTGTTTCTTTCACACTTGTTATTATTCCAATATTAAATACAAGTTGCCATTTTGGCGATCGGTGACAGACCTAGATTTTAAGAATAATCACAGAAAACTGCATTTCAGAGTGCAACTATGAACACCTGACTTTTTAAAACTTGAATCTAAGGACCAGTTTCAGTCTCCGAACGGTAATAAAACGTAAACTATTTGTCTGATATTATTTGCGTTACATAAGATCACAGAAATTTATCCAGAGGTAGTGAAACTGTTCTTCAAATTGTTATAAAAAAACTACAAATCTTCTCAAGCTTTTTCCACACATGTACCAAATCATGTGTTTACACAGCATGCCTTGTAAAGAACTTTAAAAATGCACTGACGTTATATAACAGTGTTACGAGACGCTCTTTCATAATTTAATTACACACCTGTACCAGATCTGTCAGATAATATTGGTTGTAACTGTTATGCTCGTATAAACTATGTAATTAAAATTATAATAATTATTAAACATTAATTAGATACATTGTTTACTTTAGATTGATTGTGAAAGCGTAAAATGTGAAATTGCATGGTTTTCGATCGACCGACAAGACTGTCCTGCCTTTGGAGGTATTTAAATCTAGGTGATCAAAACTAAACTTAGAAGTTCTGAGTTTAGTTTTATTTCGAAGTACAAACCAAGTATAGCTTACTATAGGTAGTACTATTAGGTATCTATTCTGTGCTTATACATCTCATGCACATGCACTTACATAAAAGATGTGAATAGCTTCAGGCTATGGATTGTTAAACTGTACTTATTATGTTAAGATTCAATTATTGATATTGTAACAGGTGCCTAAAGTGCCAAAGGTTGTGATCAAATAGTCTATTATGTACCTGTATGTCAATGTTGAATAAAGCCTGGCTGCCACAAAAGCGTAAAATCGATACGACTGTAAAGGTGCAAAATAATAACATGCTTTCTGCCATCATCGATATTCCAAAGTACCCGTACATTTCCCATTTCCGTTTTCAGGCTGCAATTCCGATAATTCCGGCTGCGCGGTTCGCAGATAATTAATGTATCGGAATGGTTTCGTGCGTTATTTAAGCTTTAATTTAATTTCAATATTAAACCTGGCACCTTTTGTTAGTTAGCGGTAAATTATTTATTTATTAACGCTGCACCGGTCACGTAGTTTCGACCACTCGAAAAGAGTGCAAATGAAATATTTATTTCGGTAGTTTATTGACCAGCACGGCAGCGGATCGAATCTGGTCGGGCCACTTCGATATTACTGTTACTTATTAGATTCAGCTTAATTTTTTACTTATAATTTATACAAATCTATGTCTGACAGAGATTTAACGTTTTTCACTGACGAGTGATGGATGCCTGTGATGCGGTCAAGCGCGACCATTGTTGCTAGAACAGTATCTCGTGTTACGATGAGAACTCATCACTATGACCACGTACCTACGCGTCTTCATCTGCGTGGGAGGCTGGCCGCAGTGGAGTCATATTAATTTCACATTTACCTCACAATTACACCGTTCTTCGGTTCTTGTGTTGAGTTGTGATTATTACAATAAAAATTATAATACGTCACAATGGATTGAACGTAATTTCCATTCATAATGTGCGTTTTTATTTCGGTGAACGATGTAGAAATGTTTAAAAGGTTTCGTGACATGGGTTCATAACGTTTCGTGGGCGAATATGTTACGACCTTACGACCGTAATTATGAAGTTTTAAGTCCAGTGCGTATTGTATAACTTCGTATTTTGGTGCCTACCATTAAATTCGTCTAGAACGAGGTTTCATTTTGTTAGATGGTCGTTTTACATTGCAACATTTGAACACAACACAAGTAATTCAGTCCGTCAGCCTGCATGCATGTAGCTTTCGAAAATGATTAGGCGAAGTTTAACGGGAATTATACTGTTATTATTGTCACGCAATGGTAAAGGGAACTGGTACAGCTTAGCTACGTGACCAAGCGTGGGGAAAACCTAATTCTTGCCTAGTTTACCCGAATATTTCAATAAAATTGAATAAGTCAACCTGAACAATATTTTTATGATTTATGGACCTATCGAGACAGCTTTAATATTTATTAATAACATGATTTTACACGCTGCATGGCATGACATCATCCTTCTGTGAATATTTTAGACGTCATTAAAGTCCTCCTCGGGGCTCTTTGCAGCGCGTCACGGGGGACGCCCTTGCATAAATCCCAGACAACAGGCCTCTTTCGCTTCTCGCCCTCCGACCCTCTGCGACGCATTGTGCAGGGGGCAGCGACCGTCATGTAGGAAGCTCTCCCTCGTCGCCATGACAACGCCGCTTCCCGCGAATATTGACAGACGCGAAGTAGACAGAGCGAAGCAACCCTCATCCGCCGCTGTGTTACACGCGTGTCTGCCTCCAATGATATATTTTTACAAGAATTAACGTCCCCACAGTGATGACGTGCTCATTACTGATAAGGTGTCTCAGTCATTGTGTGATTCGCAATGGGGAGTTTATTTAACTATAATGTAGTGTCACATTCGCAAACATTATTTTAACAAGGGTTAACTTGGTGAATGCTTAAAAGTCATTTGTTTTCAGGTTGCTGAATACTTATAACTGGAGGGGTGGGGGGTGTGGAGGTTCAGGGGATCAGACCGGAATAAATCACATAAATGACCACTGGTATTCTGTGGAATTAAAACGTCAATCATACTTCATAAATTAGGACAGATGGCACAAGTCACAATCATTTTGAGCATTATGATGATCAAAAGAAAGGAACGGATGAGTTTTATTACGGAACCCATAATTTATAATGTGCTTCATGTTGCGGGCTTCAGGTTACTTCCTGATTGCGTATTTCGTTGCATTCGTCGGCTCGGGACTGCATTTTAAATAAAATTATTAATTTTAAATGAATGTTATGCAATCCGTTTACAGTCCTGCCTGTTTTGAATTAATGGATAGGTTTATGAATACATCGCGTATTCATAAACCTATCCATTAATTTTCAGTGACATTTACACGAATCTGCAACGAGTACAATAATTGACGCACTGACGCATCTTGCGTTAGAAATTCTTGGAGCTATGAGGCACTTATGAGCGTAGAATTTAATGATATGTAATAGAAATCGATTAATTCATCCAACAGCCAATAACTGCGCACGCTGACATTTACTTCGCATGGATTTTAGAATCTATATTCATGGGCTTGGGGCATATTGACATTAGCTTTTTGCGTAAAATCACAAACAAGTTCGACTGCGAGGGGTTGTCGACCTTGCGGTATTGATTTCGCAATAACTTGACAATGAAATAGTTTGGGCAATAAAATGTAGCTTATAATGTGCGATTTATAAACATAGTGTTGAGTGTAACGATATTGTCGTCCCACTGAGCCCTTGACACGGATATTGAAATGCAACTCAAAGTCAGTGGACTGGATTGTAAATAAACCGCTGCGTCAGCGATGACTACTCAATATGGATGCGAGGACTGAATCGGCAAGCAGCCGGCTTGCATACAAACTAAGTAGTCAAATAAGTTGAGAGTAAACGTGTTTACGGATGTGCCTCAATCCCATTTAAACAGGAAACTACGTGTTTAGGAGTTTTCGTAGCGGGGTCTACGCCAACGCTACGGGCGGCTCTACAGTTTCGTAGGGACAATAAAAGCACAAAATGCATTTGGAACACAAATTCGGGATTTGGTATTCATAACATGTCTTCAAAGTATGTAGACTCAAAGTGGATAATTATTTTTTAAGGTGATTGAAAATATTTACTTGACTCTGAGTTTATTGATTTTCAATCCGCGTTTATTTGTACAGTCAATAATAGGAAACGACCTACTATGATTTTTCAGTTCTAATAATATGATTAGTTCTGATTTCAACTTCAAAGTAAGAAAATGTAGATCACGTAATTATATTGAAATATCGAGTAGCAACTGGTTCAGTAGAGTACAGGTGATATTTTCTTTGTAAATGAATTGCTCAATGTAGGTATTGAACAAAATGCTGTACGTACAAACACGCTGGTTTGTCCGATGTTATTCAAATATTAGAAGAGGGACGGCATTGATCGCATGTTATCGTAAGTACGGTAAATCCATTACTGTAGATACTAAAATCATAGCCTTCCAGGAAGGTCTACTGCAGGGGTATTTCAATTTACGAGGCAGACGATTTGAGCATAAATTGGAATAGGCTTACTATGCATTATGACGCTATGAGTCTGGGTATGTGCGCTTAATCTGCGTCGTTCCGGTTAATCGCTGAGTGCAGGCGGCAGTGTCCATCCTAGCGTGTAACATAATATCTCTCCGGAGGGATTGCCGGATGCCGCCCCAACGCTCATCCCTCTCTGGATATTACCATTTTCATTTCATGAAAATTAAAATTTTATGCAATGTAATAGAATGTTCGCCTGCTTTCCTTTTTTGTGAATTTGGGCCGGATTCCATTTACGAGTTTTTCTTTATTGATCTGGTAGGTTTGTATTTGTAGCACTTCGATTTTGTGCAGTTAATAATATTGTCAGACTTTACTGATTTTGTAATTGGTTATTTTTAGTCTCTGCGGGGTGACGAGGACTGATATTAATGCAGTTATGTTTTCCTGGTCATGTCATGTGTACCTACTTCGAGTGGTTATGAGTCTCTAAGAACATTGTGCAATAGGAAACATAAGACTCAAAGTGAAGTACGATAGGAGGTCGGAATTTGTTTTGATTGCTATTAAGTATACATGTGGCCTATTCTCCAGGCGGAGATATGATGCGTGTGGGATGGGTGCCCTATGCTTGAGGCAACGTTAATTTGGCAGATTTAAAAATTGAGATATTTATTATTAGTAGGTAGGTACTGTTTTATAATCTACGTTAATGAACGATTTCCCTTAGTTATTTACGACGCGCATGCGGGAAGATAAGTACCTACCTAACGCTATTTTCGTTTGTCACGATTTCCCGAAACGTGAAAATGTGCGAATCTAATTAGTATTATAAGCAAATTGAATTAGAACTAAACCCACCTACCACTCCTTTTATGAATTAGGACAATATACTGTGACTGGCAGTTTGCGCAATTTCATTACCATTATGTATTGAAATGCTCCAATAGCAGCCCAACCCGTTCAGTTTTTGTGAAACTGTCGGAAAATGCCCAGTGTTCCAAATAGCAAAAGCGCTTTGTAACGCAATCTGGTGAATAGACTTGCATTCGACTTCCGTGTGGATCGCTAAAAATAAGAATAAATGAGGCAAACTATAATAAATGCGTGGTCGATAGAACATAATAGAGAATTTAATGCACAGTATATATCTTGAATATATAGGCTATATGTTTATAGATCATAAGTCGTAAAAGCTGGTGCTAATTAAATAGGTGTGTTGTTATGTTATTGTGTCTATATTTAGTCATAGAAGACTTTGTTGACTAACACGTGTAATATCGCGGTTTCTTTGACAAACGAAACAGGGTTGGTAGGATTTCCATGTGGTACACATGTAGTTCGTTAGGAACCTAGCGTAAGGATAAGAATATCACGAAAAATTTACCAACAGGAAATTGGCGAATGTTCGGAAAATTAAAGAACAATAATAAGGAATGCCAGTCATTAAATATACTTAACACTGAAATGGAAGCTGTTATTTTTTGCATGGAGGCGATGGTTTTTTACATTTCCCATCATATAAGGTACCCAACATTTCGAAGCTAAAACCAAACAAGATTTAAAAAGAATTGATATATCAAATCAGTTTGGCGATCTTTTGCTCAACGACTGTACCTGATAATTTATTTATAAATATTCGTGGATACTGTTCTGCCTTTATATTTTTATACCAAACGTTGTGTTAGGTACCATACCGCAAATGTCGAAACGTCCGCCCGGGGTCATCAAAGGCTGCTTCACACTAATTTGAATAGAGACACTGTTTACGTATTCAAAACAGTGTATTGCGTGACGCCCACAAAGGATGCATGCATAGCCTTTATATTATTGTTCATCCGTTATGTGAAGGACAATTTGTCGGCTATCAATGGAATAATAGCGAGCTCTCCATACAAGATTTCGCCATCAATTCGTATCAATCTCAATAAAAACTAATCAGGTCTTTTTTTTTTTAAGAGTGATGCTACACGTGTTTGAAACGGTCTCGTTTTATGTTATCAACATGTGGAGATACAAGCGAACAATGTAGTCAATGTTAGACGCTCAATATTTTCCGAGAATAATGACCTAACTATTCAACGAGCATTACACAGACCAATGAACAAACAGTGTTCAAAAATCGCAAGCTCTAATGGCTGTGCTCCCAAAAACGGTCGTCACGATGCCGATGTGCAAATACGCTAACGGTATTGTCTGTAAGTGAGTGATGTACGCAAAACTGGTGCTTGTGACGGACGGGTGAGGAAGGACGAGCTATGTCCTGCCGCTACGATACGCAGCCGGACGTGTGGGGCAGCACTAATACAATGACCTCATCGTAACGGTTGCGCATACTAACCGCGAGCAATGAGCATGTTTTGGCTATAAGCTAAGCCAAAGCCACCTGTTATTTGAACTTGTACCTACATTCATAATTGTATGACGAAGCTTTGTTAGTTATATGCGTAGATTGTAAGCATCGAAGACAAGTTGCTAATGGTAAAGTCTTGTAAGATCTGACTTGCGAAGTGTGTGTCGGTATAGAACATTATCTAAGTTAAAATGGTAATTCATCTGTTATAAATAAAAATAAGTTTAAAAACTAAAACCCGACTACCTGAAAATGATGAAACAAGAAAGTACCTTCCCGTGGCCAAACTTATACATAAGTAATAAATATGTTTGCCTCAAATCTGAAGCGTGATTCCATAGAAATTATTCCTAATTATCAATGAGGGATTTTCTTTTTCTTTTTTTTTTAACGCTTCCCTAGTCGCTGGATAGATGGCGCTGAACTTGGTAAGTTACTGCAAGGAACGGAAGTCACATAATTTTTTTATTAATTCACTTGGATGTAATTGTGAGATCGTAAAACGAAAGCAAACGAAACTGTCACTCAACGAGCGTATATGACGTGCCGCAATGTTTTTTTTTCCAAGCGTTTTGACTTTGGCATCTAGTAACATAGTCAGTTCAACGCCATCTTCAGGGTTCTTGGGAACTATTTTTTTTTTTAAATACTGAAAAGAAAAACCTCTCATTGCATGCAAGTAAAGCCGTGAGCAACAGCTGACAATATACATATTTTTGAAATGTGCTAATTAAGCCCTTTCATTGGATACCCAACAAGGCAAGATTAATTTATTTTTATTTCATGACTTTCTGTCCGCTAGAGGGCGCCATATTCAATTTAATGTGACGGCACATAGCCTATAACCAGCGGATGATGACAAGACGCTTCCAACGATACCTCATTTGTCAAATTAGGACAAGTTGTTTAAAAGTTATCAGGGAACAGATGAACACACACATACATACAAACATACATAATACATACCGGTCAGAATAATAACTCTCCTTTTTGCAGCTTTGTTTTTGCTTTTTGGATACCTAGTTACCTACATAAGAACAAAAATAGAAAAGCGATAACTTCCCATTTTATAGAACCCTCCAGGGAAATAATTTCCTTTCATAGCGAGAATAAATAGAAATAGAATAGACAAAATCAATCAGAACTAGCAAAGCGTTGCGTTAAATGAATATTGTGTCATAAAAATAGTCTTCCGTTCAAGGTCTGAAATAGTCACTGGAAACGAGACCTGACCAAGACTGACATGAGCCAAGCACTGTGTGAATTAATTTTAACGTGAGAAGCTCTTGACACACATCTTATGAGCTCATACGTACTGAGTCACAACACAAGCCATTTACCTGAAGGTCAATAACACGTCTTAATAATTTATCAAAGTGCAAGGAAATATCTTCCCCTTGTTAAATGACTAGGTATGCATCTTATCGTTTGGGCCATAGATATATGAAAGAATTTTTTCCAGTGTCTTGGGAACAGATGATACAAAAAATTTCATATGCGGAATCACTGTATTTTAGACGGGGGTGAATTGTCTGAGGGTTGTTCATATATAAATTCTGACCGGGTATCGAACCTGCAGCAGGCGCAGAAAGTTAATCATTTAATCTACGGTATTAAACGGTGGTCAAGCTAGTGAACGCATTCCATTTTGTTAACTGTTTTGAGTTTGTATCCAATAGTGAATGTGATATTGTATGGTCATACTGTTATTACATTGACTATTAGACTTTTTTTAAAATAAGTTGATTTTATTTCATATTTTGAAGGCTATGGTTTGTGCACCGCCACCTAGTATCAAGTAGCAAAACTATTACAATTGAAGATAAACTTATCGTCACTCTGTTTTTAAAGAACGTCGCTAGATGGCGCTTATTAAAGTTTTGATTAAACTTAACTTCTACTTGTCAATAGGTGGCGCTAGTGTGCCATGTAGTGTTTTTGTTTTTATTTACTCGGACTTTCTTGTAGCTAAATAACTTTCAGAATTTGTTTTGTTTTGATCAATCAACTAGTTAGCTTGCCCGGCGAACTTCGTAACGCTTTAGAATCAATAAATGTGAGACAATGAATTAAGTATCTTCATGTTTTTTTTTCGTAAAAATTTCCATGGTTTAATATTTAGTTATTCTGCTATTCTGGGCGGAGACCAAAGACTATATAACCACAAATCAAACAAATCAAATGTCAAAAAAATCGGTCCATCAGTTCTTGAATTGTTAATGGTGTACCTAACTAATCCGACTTTGTTTTATTTATTATAGGATATCAAACGATCAGGAAAACGTTATGAAAAATATTTATAAAATAAAAACAGTATCACTATATTCACTATGGCATTTTCAATTTCGGGTCAATCTCTCTATACAAATATACCACCACATACATCACGCGTAATGTGGTTACCACATGTGAGCAGTTTCCTATTTCATGCTTGCGATTCACATCATATCATAGCGTAGTCTAGTCAATAGATCCAGAGCTTTTGTTTGTTCGGTCAACGACATCGTGATTAAAATATGATTTGTAAAGCGCCTATTTAGTCGCGTGGGTGTTATTGTTCATACTAATTGGCGCAGGATTGAGGAACTCTGCGAGAATGCTATTCGCACTGCGTCAGTACTCCTACGTTCATTTGTTTGTTTGGCGTGAAATATTCTCTGATTTCATCCTTAGATAGCTGTAATCCTAAAATATTGGTGTTACTTGCGAGGGCGGGGCAATAAATAAAGTGCGAACAATATTTGTTCTGGCAAGTAAGTATTGTGAACTGGGCCCGATCTTGATGTCAAAAATAACGTCTACTATATCTACCCTTCAATTTAAAATTTTGTGATGCATCTCATGCTAAAAATAAAATATGTGATTTTTTAAAAGATTCATTGAGTTATTTACGTTGATGAGCAGTTTTTTTTCGAACATATGAAGCAATGGATTATCCTTCAAAATGACTCAGATTGTTATTGAAAGTATGATGAAATTGGGGTGCATGATTACGAAACAATAAAGCTTTCATACTTTAAATATTTCAGATAGGTTTCCTCTTGTATTCTAAGATAACATGTCATATTTCGTAAATCCACTCCCAATAGTGCTTTATCATGGGAACTTATTCAGGAGAAGCTTTTAATACTATTTAGAAAAATGCTTTACTGTACAGATTTTGCTGGATCCGCTTTGTAACACATCGTGTAGAACACGTTAGGCCTCAAGCGTTGCGACCTCATTGGTGTCACAAGATGACACCAACCATTAGCTATGAGGTACCTATTATACCTACCACGGCTACGTGAGATGCCTTTCCTTTGGCTAGAAAATAGTGATGTATTTCAAATGACGCCGTAAACGACGTAAATAAGCAATACGTATTCATTCAAGACCTATAGTTAAATAATTCCTGGTTAAGGGCCAAGTTTACTATGTAACTTAATGCAACGAATAGAGATTAAGTATCATGTGAAGGAGACAGTGTCACGTTTATAGGATTAGATACTATCTTCTGCTTGCGACTTCGTCCGCATGAAATTTCGGTCCTGTCCACAGATATAGATATACCTAGATAACGCAAGAGTAACTACTTCGCGTGCCAAAAATTGCACCAACTTATGATTACAAATCGTAAGCCGCCCCTTTCGCGCTCAGTCCTTTGTACTGCTGGCTGGGTAAGTGTGAGCGAGAGCGCGAGCTTGTGACGTCATAGTAGGTAGTCAAAAAAAATGGCACGCTTGGTTTACATACAGTTCGTGATACTTGCGTTATCTAGGTATATCTATATCTGTGGTCCTGTCGCATCGCATCGCCTGCCCGCGCTACGACTTCGTTTTCGGTTAGCGTTCTTTCTGATTTTTTTTTTATTTTGATCGGCTCCTAATGGTCATAGTGTGTTGTTAAATAGCAAGCCTTATTCAAGAATTGGGCTAATGCAAAAAAATAAACAAATATGACTGGTAACTCCAAACATTAGCGCGTTGAAACAAACAAACAAACTCTTCCCGTCTTATTACAAAATGAGATCTAATTTTAGACCTAGCCTAAACCTTCGAGCCAGTTACTCTATTTTGAACTTTATTCCGACAAACGTAAAGTTCTTCATGCAAAATTGACAACTTAGACTCGGGTTTAACGTCAGTTTTTGTAATAAGAACTTTAGCTTCGTTGGATTATAATGTAGTTCGAAATTTAAAAATGGCTGGATGGTTTAAACCTGGGTCTAAAGATAAATCTTGTTTTGTAATAAGGCCGTTCAGCTTTATTATTAGTACAATACGACCGACGTAACTTGGCGGGCCCGAGCTTTGTGCAGAAGGCTGCGCAGTAAGATTTTTTAGGAACCAAATGGTGACATGAGGCGAGTGCGAGTGAGAGAACATGCGCGAAAGTTCTTAGTGCCTATGTTCAGGCCCGCCAAGTTACGTCGGTCGTATTGTAAGTATCTGATGATAGGAAGAATGAGCTTTTTTTTCCCGATTGCACGACAGTAAAGACTGGCTTATGTTTTTCGCGTGTATTTTTGTACGTGGATTCTCTATATACCCGACATCATCAGAAACATCGAAACAAAAAAATAATTGTAATAGGTAAGTTGCAGTCGGATTTTTGAAGTGAAAACTTCTTTAGCGGCGGCGTTGTACACTTTTTTTGTAATGGGGTGACCCTGATCGTAGATTCGTAAGATGACACGTGCGACGTGACCCTGATCGTAAGATGACACGTGACCCTGATCGAAAATTCGTAAGATTCCAAAATATCAAAAATTGAAATCAAGTAAGTATACAGGATCAAATTACAGACAGACAGACAGACAGACAGTTACAGTTACGGTTACGCAGTTACAGTAAACAACGTTAGGGGAGGTAAGCCTAAAACGGGTAGCCCGCCTAAAACGGGTATGCTTTTTAAATTGCGCACCGTTATTGCTAATAAGAATGTGTGCGTGCAGTGCGCGGCGCCTGCCGCTCACCAATCACAGGGAGTCGACGCGCTTCTCTGGCGGACACGAGTTCACGGTAAGACAAGAAAGAAGTTTTTTGCTATTTCCACTAAAAAAAATTAGGTTACATTACTTTTGAATACTCGAAAATGGTTTACAATATGTTCTTACTAGTTTTGTGTTATGATTTTGCAATAAATAGACGTTTTATTTGTGTAATAGGTTGGCGTTTATTATTTCGGTTTTAAGGATATGAGTCGATTGAAAAAAATACATGCTTGTGGGCAAAAAGGGTAGAGGTAAAGCGGGTGCCCGTTTTGCCCATACCCGATTTGCCCTGTATAATTTCATTGACTGCTTATTAGTTCTTTTATTTTTGCAGATGGTTAATAAATACATAAGAAAGACTGCAAATGCATCGTGGGATGAGGGAGTTATGAAGCTTGCGATAGAAGAAGCTCTCAAAACTTCCGTCAATGGTGCAGCAAAAAAATATGGCATCAAACTTTCGACTTTACAGATACATGTAAAGAAAGGATGTCAAAAAAAAAAACTAGGAAGATTCACAACAGTTTTTACAGCAGTATTATATTATCTGTGCAGCAGCTCAAGAATTAGAGCTAGTTGAGTATCTATTTCACATGGACAATCTGTTTACGTTGCCAACTCATTACGTTGTCTACAAAGTGCCGCAACCATTCCAAGAATACTGGTCCATTGATTCAAGCATTGTTACTGCAAGTAGCTGATGATCCTGGTGGAGCTCCATCTGAGTTATGAAACAGTTCTAGTCATTGATTGACGTTAATCTCATGTAATTCAGTCCCTACCCGCTTTGCCCAAAAGCCCTACCTGCTTTAGGCCCCCCCTACGGGCAAAACGGGTAATTCGAATGGTAAAGATTCTTGTAATTTTTTTATTCTTAATGTACAAAACTACTAAATATGTCATTTATTTTATAGTCTTTAATAACTAAACATTTCAAAATATACAAATAAATGTTTAATTTGTATCTATAACTTGTTTTTTTTTAACATCAACCTTAGCTTACCCGTTTTGGGCTACTCTCCCCTAATATTCAAGTTTTCACTTCTGCCGGCACTCCCGGAGTGCAACCCGTCGTTTTTTTTTTGCAAGAAACCTTTGAACGATAACTTTTTTCAAGTTAGTTTTGTACAAGTTTCCTTTAAAGTCTTCACTTAGTTTATCGGTGCTACGGGCTACGCTACGCCAAGCTACGAAATGCATATCTAATTTTAGTAATTGTTTTAACCTTTGAACGAATTTATTTTAAAGAATAACCTAATTGGTATATTTAGATTGACTCACAGAGCTAATATTGTAGTGACTCCTTAAGTTATTTTATTGGTCTGACCGCTGACGTAATGTTTTGTGATAGTTGATGTCAGAATACCTAATATGGCCAAAAAAAGAATGACTAAAATGTCAAGTTTGTACTTTGCAGTTTGCAGTTGGGTAAGAATCAAGGGATGCGGTTTACTGTTTTAGATTATTAACCAATTTCCTGTTGTGTGTTTTATTGAACTCATGGCGGAATTTTAAGTACTTTTCAAAAAGTTTTAAACTTTCCTCATATCACTGTGAAAGTATTAGTACACTAGTACGTATTTATATCGATATTGGATTGGTTTTGTGAATAATTCATATATTATCTATCTAGCTATTTCCCGCGGCCTCGCCTCCTTGTATACCAGAAAATATTCCAAGCTAGGGAACGTACACTACCAGTACCACACTAAAAGTATTTAAAATTACCTGCTAAGTGTTAGTCCAGGTTATAAATGTTAGGTACTCGTACAGAAAGACAATAACGAACAAAAATTCTTCGTAACAATTTTATTAAACACTAGCTGCGCCCCGCGGTTTCAACCGCGTTATTGTCGATCCCGTGGGAATATCGGGATAAAAAGTAGCCTATATGTTAATTCAGGGTGTCAGCTACCTCCATACAAAATTTTATCAAAATTGGTCCAGCCGTTTGAGCGTGAAGAAGTAACAAACATATAAACACACACACTCTCACACACACTCACAAACTTTCGCCTTTATAATATTAGTGTGATAATTATTATCTGACCAAAAATCACAAGTCATTTCTTCAAACTAGGCTGAGATCCAGCACTTTTCGAACGTCAAAACTACATGAGACAGTCCCCCAAAACTCCCGCCCTTCATCACTTCCTTAGTGCAGCAGAAGGGGCGCAATAAACTAACAACCTATATGTTGTTGGGAGTTTATTGCGCCCCTTCTCATTTTCTTCAAAATGGGGTGTACCCCATTTTATCTCTTTTTATATTCTAAACAGGGTGTGATGACCAACATAATATGAAATGTCCAGAACTATTTACTTAGGTGACCTACTGTAAACTTCAATATTGACGGAGCAATGACGGGTAACCATCTGCTTTGGAGCTCTCGGCAAACAATCGCTTCCCGTGTGAAAGATTACATATCTATGATCATTTACTAAGCAACATTGTTACTGTATCAATAGACAACAATATACGTTTCAGTTACATACAACGTTAACTCTTAGAAAGTCGGTTTAGTGTTAATTGTTGGGACGTATCTGTGAAGTGTTTCGCTAAACCAAGCGGCTGAGTGGTCCGGGTTTTGAGTTTAAATGTCGATGCGATGAAATCATATGGTTAGAAAGGGGGTGACTAGACTACCGAGATGACGACTAATAGAGAAGTATGGTAGAAAAAAAAAATTAAGGGTCGGCCCTTAATTAATTTGGGCTAAGGGCAGGAGAATAATCAAACACATAATATAGTAAAAGAGCGCAGTGCTGCATACCCCCACCCTATTTTAAGTTTTCACAACAAATTTCAACTTTATTTCAATGACTATTAAGTTGATTTCAGAGTGACTAGCACTATTGAAAAAGTTATAAAAATATTTGAAGTTGTAGCGTAAACTGAACTTTATTGTGTAGGAATTAAAGTTATTTTGCCATTAATTCATATTTGCTTACATTTTTGGCAAATAAATTGCGAACGCAGATTAGGTAGCTTTAACAGCACTGTATTTGAATCTGTAACTCATATGGTGTACATATTCTATTCTATTAGGCTTCAACTGTCTTGTCTTCAACCCCTTAAATGGTCTAAATTATTGCAATTAATTAATCTTTCATAAGCAGCTGTCTTTAACGGTCTTGTTTTAAAGCTCTCTCTTTGTAAAAGCTCTGTAGTTAGTCGCTGTTTGTTTAACAACATATGCTGCAGTTGCATACTATTATTCTCTAAGCAGTTTTGTTATAATGTCAAGTCGCGAAAACAACTTTCATGAATAAAAAGCCTCATTTACATTGAAATTAATTATAAGAACGGTTTCAAAAACTCTTGTGCAAATGCACCAAATGAACGTCAACCAAAAATGATTGTGCGATTAGTAAATAAAGAGTATGATATGTAATATAGAGTATGACCTGTAATATAGAGTATGATCTGTAATATAGAGTATGATCTGTAATATAGTGTATGATCTGTAATATAGAGTATGATCTGTAATATAGAGTATGAGCTGTAATCTATACTAATAATGAAGCTGAAGAGTTTGTTCGTTCGAACGCGCTAATCTCTGAAACTATCAGTCGGATTTGAAAAAATCTTTTTGCATTTGATAGCCAATTCTTAAGAGGCTATTCAAATCACGCTAGAACCTTTAGGCGCAGAGTAACAAGAAAAAAGTCAGAAAGAACGCTAAGCGAAAACGAAGTAATAGCGCTGGCAGGCGATGCAATACGACGCGGTGGGTCCAGGGAACCAGAAATTTCAGGCGGACGAAGTCGCGAGCAGAAACCAGTTGTACAATAACGCGTCAGTAATTGTTGCAGCCCATAATGGCCCAAAATAAGAGACCTTTGACTTTTCAATTAAGCTCTATTAAGCAACACAATACAATTTCCTTGCACAATTGCTATAAACGCTCAGTGTGAAATTGCTTACACACTGCATGTTCATTTGTTTGTACTATTTTTATCTCCGCTTAACAGGCATCGGCTGTTGTCTCTACTCGTTGGATCCCAAGCGGTTGAATGCAAATATATCAGAACCGAACCGGTCCACCGCTCGAAATCAACGATAAAGTAACGCTTATGTGCCAAGTAGCAATGCTGTGCTATTATAAAAAACTTTTTGACACTCTTTCTGAACTAATAGGCGAGATTGTGGGGATTGTGTCGACCCCTATATGATACTTTAACAGAATAAAAATACCATGTATCTGCCTTCTATTGTGAATCTCTGGATTTAAAAAACTGTAATGATGTTGTGCCCCTGTGTGCTCCGTGGCCCTAGCCGATTGTGAAACTAGGCGCGCAAACTAGTTTTAAAAAAGTGTTGACAACTATACTCTTTGGATAGGCGCGTTCGATTTAAATCCTTTGTTGCGTGTTTAATAGTTGACATGAATTCATGAATATCAAATGGGATTTGTTTGTGAGTTGAAATTGGTGTCCCTCACGAGTGGTAACGGTTCGTACGTCGATCGTCGGCGACCAGCTGCGAACAGATGAGCGGGTCTGAGCGAGCAGGCACCCTCCGCGCAGCCGCAGCGCGCACAGTCGGTGCGAGCGCGACCCGCCATGCGCACCTCTGTACCGCGCGTCATCAACGAAACGAATACTATCGAAACATTCGAATCAAACGGTCAACTGTCCATTGTCAAATTAGTATTGAAAAGTGACGGCTTTAAGCCCAGTGTCAAGTTTAGTGTTTGCGTTCGGTAGGACTTTCTGAGCACTCGATTGTTTATGTTTACTACTGTCGGGGTCTCATATTCACGTGTCATTTCACGGATTTACCTCATTTGAAAGTATTTGAGAAGAAAATGTTTTGTATGTCCATGCGCTCAATTTAACGGATTGTTTACCTACTTTATTTGGTTTGGTGTTGACTATTTCCGTGTGACTGATTATGATTATCATTGTACATGCATGTTTATTTACTTCATTAGTGCTTCTGTGTTCAGATTCTGGCAGCTTTTGCTGGAAACTATTATTATAATTGAGTTATAATTAAAGTAAATTCTATGAAACCGTGTGAGACGTCGTATAACGTGCAGTTAGATGTGAGTTTGTGTGACATTGAGGAAAAAGTTTTTCCGCTAAGTGTTTACTCGTTGCAGTGTAGGCAGAGATTAATCATGAAATTCACTGAATTACCACAAATAAAGTTATAAATTAAGGTTTACTCGTCTTGCCGAGTTACCTAGATCTTTTCCTACATGTATGTTCGGGAGTTAAACAATACTTAAGTGTGATATAGTCATAAATTCCCGTAGAGCAATTTGTTACCAAATAAGTCACTTAATCTGACCTTTAAATGGTCATAGAGATATATATTACATAAACAACACATATATATTACTAAAAACGACAAACAATTTGCTTTCAAACATTTTTAAGTAGTGTTGCACCTACTACGAAAGCTCTAGCCTACGCTTGTTGCTACGTCAACCACGAGGGGCACTGCTCTGATAGTGCGCTCTATAAAATATCGATGTCCGTTGCTAGGAGCCAGGCGATGCCAACAATAAACCTGGTTTATAATCCCCAATAGTGGCCCAGTGGGTGCAACTCTCACCGCTACTTACCATGCAATATCTAGAGGTGGCCTCGCGAAGCGACAAACCTCTCGAGAGCTTTTCCAAAGAGGCCACGATTGTCTATGTCTAGGCCAACTTTCCTTGCCGACATTTCGAAATTCGAACAGCGAAATGCAAAATTTTATTATTAACAGTTCATTAAAAAAACGATGCGTGAATAACTATAAAATAGAAAGTGAATGCCATAAAATATCGTGGATATTGGCTAAATGGGAAATCAGGTGCAAATAAATAGTTAGTGATTAATTAATGGCTTAGAAAAGTTGTGTTGCGTGTTGAGGCATCAATTGAATAGGATTATTCGCTTACGAGAATCATAAATTACAAGCTATTCTATTATATCATAAAATAAATTGATTCGTTCTCGTGCAAAACCTGTGGATGACTTTTTGCAGTTTTTTTTGCTTTTGTTCAAGTTATGGTTAAACTCAATATTGACTGGGTGCCTCTAACTTTACACCCATGATCACTCCTGTCCTGGCAACTAAAAACAAAACATCTACCGGTCCATTCTGTAAAAATCTCACGCCGAACAAAATGTTCAAGATCATATTATACGTTCAATTGCTAGAAGAACATTAATAAAAGCTTTTATTGATTTCTTACAATACCTATTTAATAAATATATATTTCGATTTAATAAAAATACAATCATAAATTATTGTTTCCTTGATGTTAAAACATCAAATCACAAATGGTCGCGGTTAAAACCTCTGTGATAAACGTGACAAGCTACAAAACAGACCAAAATAATCAGCACAGCTTTATTATACTCGTATAAATAGTTTAGTTGGCTTATAAAGTTTACTAGTTTACTATTTCTCTACTAGCATTAGTGCTTAAGTGTAGGAATATTGGGATTTTATGAGTTTACTACACCCACATACTTTGTTTTTCAATGCAATAAAATCGTACGTGATACATCGTTCGAGGAGCTCTTAATATTCAGTACATTTATGGTAATTTAGATGTAACAAGTGCATTAGGAATATATTCTAGTATTTTCGCAGTTTGCAAGGAAACTAAAACATAATAATTATTATGTCAATGTTTAACTTAACACTGGCTTACAACATTTAAAAGTGTCCGGTTTTTCTGCGTTTTACTTCAAATTACATCAGAAATGTTAGCAGGTTGTGTACTAGAAGTTGTAAATACTTTCGTAATGTTCCAACTAACAGTGTAATGTTAAATCTAATAAAGAATATTAGAAATTATTTCTAGTTTCACATTACATAAAATATCTCGTGTACAACAAATGTATAAATATTTATACAATTTTCTCCTTCCTACGTTCCAGCAAAACGTTATTATCAGTTTAAGTGCAGTTCGCTGTAATTAATTACTGACGGAGCTTTTTACTAATTGTTACTATTGCACCGACACATAAGATCAAAGACTTTAGATGCATGCTTTCTTAGAGCGCAGGCGCAATTTACATTCATATTATAAAAGCGTTTATTCTCCATTATTCCATAGGGTGATTTATTTAATGATAGATGTAGAGCATTTCCTCTTCGTATCAGGCTCGTGTGCAGGTGTACGAGTAAAATGGTTGGTTATTTTCGTTCATTGACCGTGGTTAACTGATGTTTTTGTCGCCCACCGCATCGGGCCTCAGGAATTGTAGCACGTGCCTACGACCGCTACGCGCCTGCGCCGATAAATTACAACTTTTTCTAACATGTAAATCACATACAAAGTTACACTTGTAGGAAATTGAAAATTAAAACTTTAAATAATTCTAATGGTAATTAAATGTAGATTAAATATTTAACAATCCGTGAAGTGTACCTGTTTGTAAGCTACAAATCTTACGCTAATTAAAATCAAAGCCGTCAAGTAAAAGTCATTGTTCACAGGCACAAGATAAATATGTTGATAATAAGAAATTAGTGTATGTTAAGCTGTAAAGTCTAAATAGCTTTGGCCTAGTTTGTTATAACAGCTTTTAATGGATCTTGTACTCCATTTGAACTAGCAGTTAAGGCGATCAAATTATCTGTTATGAACTCATGATTGTACTGACGAAAACGTTGAAGCGTGGCCTTAGGGGGCCAGGGTAGTCTGCGAAATTATATTTTTTTTACATTTTTTTTAAATTTGCAGGTCAGTGTCAGGTGGTATCTTGAACAAAATATGATTCGGGACCGTAACAAGTGCTTAAGTATTTACATAATTATAATTATTAAACTCATCAATACAGCCCTAGTTCATATAACACTATTGATTGATATTTCATGAAAAAGTCATTCAATATCCTAGTTGTTTAACTGACCTGCAAGTTGAAAAAAACGATTAGGCGAAATGTCTATAGTCTCTTGTATTTCGTGATTTCTTTATTAAGCCGGTGCTTGTGGACCTTTTTCGAAGGAACAGTACCCCAGTGGTCACGACGTCGCATCTCTTAGTATCAAGCCGCTATAACAATTTCAACGTACTTACAAATAATTGCGTTTTCTAAGCACGACTCGCAGGCGTTGACCCTTTATTCACTTACTGTAGAAGAAAATATGGTTTTTGATTCGCTTTAACGAAACGCAACGCAAACGCAGTGAGCCGCCAAATTACTTGACAGTTTGGAAAAATTTCCTGTTTTTCATTGAAATCCTGCCTAGTTTGCTATCCTCTTTATAATAAAATGAGAATGTAAACTTGTTAATATTTAGCAGTGAATAAAAATAGCATTAACGAAGGTAAGCTTTTCAAGTTCTCAACCCTCTTTGCAAGTTCTCAATTAAAATCTTGTAGAAATTAAAGTAGATACCTAAGTTCTAAAATTGTTCCATTTTGTCGAATGATACGGATTTCAATTTCCAACATCACGATAAAGGCATGTTAGATTAAATAATGATACCCTAACAGATGACAATTAATTTGAACCAGGGCTTCAATTGATCCCAAACTAGATGGTTATACGGGCTCCCTCCTTTATTTAGTTGGTTACAGTTCAAATAACACCATCGGTTCTATTGTAGTGTGAATGTGAAACAAGTAGCCGTTATTTGATATCAACAAATACTAATCGATACTTCAAAACAAATTCCCAAGTTAAATCTAACACATAAATATGCAGAACAACTTGCCGAGATCTAATACAAGGAATTTCCCTGGAGGGAAGGAAACGAAACCGGTCAACAGTTTCAAACTAGCTACGAACGAATTACAATCTAAAATTCTAAATATTTAAAAGAACGTACACCTGATACACATTTCGATCAAATTATTCCACTTACAGTAGCCATGTAAGAGTCAAATAAAGTTTGGAGCGGACGTGAGTTCAAATAATTCGAACGTAACGGGTCCCCGATACGATACCGTAACGTACTGGACCTGTTACCATATCTACAACCAGTCTCAAACACATCCGACAACTTTAACACAAGCCTCTTTGTATAAATTACCTATTTTAATGTACGTACTCTAGATTGAAAATAAGTATAAGACCCTTTGATATGTCCCAATGATTGATATCTGCGAGGTTAAATATAGAATCAATAGGTACTATTCCATTTCGATACTATTTC
Source organism: Mesoligia furuncula (assembly GCA_916614155.1). Classification (NCBI taxonomy): domain Eukaryota; kingdom Metazoa; phylum Arthropoda; class Insecta; order Lepidoptera; family Noctuidae; genus Mesoligia; species Mesoligia furuncula. The sequence continues at coordinate 9,892,931 of OU744793.1, read as the reverse complement.
TTAACGGTTATTGTAACGTTATCAGAGTTCGTGAGACATGTAGAGTGCATGTTATGCATATGTTCATTATTTGGTTTTATTACGCGTTGCTGTGCTCAGCTGACCCACATAGCAGTCGTTCCATTTGAAGCTGTTTCACCCATTAACAGCGGTGACGCGTTTTCGGTTAGCGCTGGTGTGGTTACATTAAATTAATCAGTCAAACAGAAATTATTTGATTGCTCATATCATTTATCATTGCTATTATGTAGACTAGTACCGTTTATGGGTATAAGCAGCTGTAATTTATGAAATTTAAGTGATGTTGCCAATGACAGTTCTCCTTATACGGTTTCATTAATGTATTGTGCGTATCTGTGCTTGAATAACTATTTTTAAATATACCTAATATCAACATACATAATAGTCCAATAGTCCTAAGGCCATTTTGGCATAAAACTAACAGATGAGTCAATTTGTATCGCGAAACGATCCAAATAATACTTAAGCGCATGTTTATACAGCTGTAGACACCGACAGTAGTAAAATTGTTCAGATATTTTCTGTAGGTTGAACAATGAGAGTGACATAATGTGTTTATAAGGCTTACCAGTGTGGATGTGACTTTGGGATGAAACCAACAGTTCTTTATTGTGTCGCCATAAAGTGATGGTGGTGATCAGCAATGCCAGATTGGCGATACAACGTGCTCTCGACCAACGAGGCGTTCATCGACACTGAAGGGGCGCCCATGCGGGACCCACTCGCCGCCAGCTACCCGCGCCGCGCCGACCGCAGCAGACCTCACCACACTTGCCCCTACACCACCATATTCCTGGGAGCACGCTCGCACCATGCTCCCTACAGATTACCAGCTCTGCAAAGTGATTCTATAGATCCCTATGCAGACGTATACTCTGTGGACCGTTCGTCCAACCTCACCGATACATCAAGTTTTGCTCGCTATGAAGACTGCCGCCCACAGATCGACGAGATCTCATCAGAAACTGAAGAGCAGGTTTACACTGATGAAAACTCGACAGAAAATGTAACGTTACAAGTTCAGAAAGTGCCATACACTTCAAGCGTGTTTTACATCTCAGCAAAAACTGACACGACATGTAAAGAGGTGGTGCAAACCAATGATGTCTTTCTTGTAGAAGAGTCCGATTCGGATGCATTATCATCATGCACTTGTGACAGTTTTGAACGATGTGAGTTTGACTGTAGAGACTTTGAGCCTTTTTCGGACACGTGTTGTTGCGATCCATTGAGTGACGGTGTTTGTAGTCGTAGTCCTAAGGATGTCGACTCTCCAGAACACTTTTGTGATCGTGTGGCGGAAGAGGACGGTGTATCAAACCGAAGTGATATGGACGGTCTGGACCTAGCTCTGTTTGAACCGGCACAAACTGAGTCTGAAGAATGCGGCGAGGGGCCCGCTCGCAACACTGCCGTATCCGCCTCAGCTACATTGTGCGGGATATTGTACGCGCTCCCTGACAGCAGCATTGGTAAGTAACGTGTAGACTAATTTATTCGCAGTAAGCGCAGGCATCCCGGAACCGCTGTTGCTGATAACGCTCAATTATAGTGATTAGGAGCACGGCGAATAGAGCAGCCGCGCTGTACCGCCGTGTGGTCTGCGTCAATCGGACTCGTATCCGATACGAACAACGGTGTGCGGGAAATTACTATCGCATCAATCACAGGCAGCATTGTCATACTTGTAGTGACAACAGAGCCAGCTATCGGCAAGCAAGCATAATAGACCGTAAAGGTACTTATCATAACACACGCAACGTTACCTACATACCTTGCAAGTCATGTTCTTGATCTTGATCGAATGCCCATTTATTTAATACTTGATGTAACATTGTCGATACGAGTAGGCCTTCATTAGTATACAAATCGATATTTAAATTGAAACGACATTGCCGAAAAACAAGTTATGAAAAATAAAGTTATCTATAAAGGTATCACGGGTGTGCCACCTATAGCGTTTATATATAAAGTAGCAGTGACAGAAAAAAAACTGAAAACTGTTAGCAATTCTGTAATGCGGAAGCCAACGAAGCTTTTATATTGTAGTAGCGCTACGTACAAATTGCGTACCGTTAGTCGCAAGTTTCTAATTACCGGTAGCGATAGAGGGCGATTGTTGCTTCATGCAAATCTGATGGATACCGGAGCAGATAAGCAAAGATACAGAGAGATACACAAGCAGGCACACATATGGTGTAAGTCAATGCTCTGTATTTTTCCCGTTGAAAGCACACATGGTGGAGAAAATGTAACGGGCACTTTACTTGTTTTGGGTCAAATTCGTTATATGAGTAAATTAATGACTTGACCCTTATTTATCCACTCAAAAGTAAAATAAAGAGCAGGAGGATGATGATAATATTCAATAGAACAAATACTTAAATAACTTAAAACTAACGGAACGAGATTATACGCCATAAATTAATACAATAACGAGAAGTCTAAAGTTTACAACTTTATGTTGTAGCTCATAATTGTAAGCGTACTCGTTGAAGTAATTATTTCCGTGTGAACAAAAATTTTGAAATGTCGGTCCTTAAATGTTTAAAACAGCACGTACCATTATAATGCTCCAATGGATTTTTAATGGAGTCCAATTGTGTTCGCCGATCAGACAGGTAAAGAAACAGACATTTTGATTTTATATTTATTTGATTTTTTGGTTCCTTTTACTTCTTAATACTTCCTTGGTATAAACAAACATATTGGAAGCTTCTGCTTATCTCAAACCTAATTATATACGTACATGTATACCAGTCTTACCAAGGGGTATCATATTACCCAGTAGCTGGGTTGTGGAGGTCAGATAGGCAGTCGCTCCATTTAAAATACTGGTATTCAGCTGCATCCGGTTAGACTGGAAGCCGACCCCAACATAGTTGGGAAAAGGCTAGGCAGATGATGATGATGTATATAGTGTGTCAAAACGCTAAACAATCAATACTCGTTAGAATAGAAATGGCTTAATTTAAGGGAAAGAATATTATGGTTGATTATAGAACCTTCGGGTTTCACAAATTCAGTATAATCTCAATGTTTCATCATACAAATCATCTTGACCAACGAATCGGTGCCGGTGATTAATTTCGTTCTTAACACCGAAAATGATAGGTAACAGTCTAAGATTAATAAAGATAAAAATTCTGCATGCTATTACAGTTCCATCATAATTTAGGAAAAAATAGTACCTATCTGCCTATCAAAAGATCTAACTGCTAAAGTTAAGAATGAGTGCGTAGCAACAACACGCAGCCGTTAAATTCAAGGTTATCAGATAACTTACAGACAGACGTAGTTTTGTAAATTGTAATAATATGGGTTGGTATTTTCGTGGCATTGTTATGGAGTGGAGAACATTCATAACAAACGTCATTGCGTTCATTGTTAAAAGAGCTAAAATCGCGGGACGTGGCCTACCATATAAACAAGTATTTTACAATACGTGAGAAAGTTAAGGGGTCATTGCTGTTAATATTTTACGAGAGTTTGTCGTGGTTATAACATAAAAATCCTTCGGCTTTACTTCGAAATAACGGTTTGGAGTTAATTTTGCATCGTCATTTTCAAATATGACTAAAATTACCAACATGAATTAATGAACAAACTATCTATATATCCAGTATTTGAACTCCTATTTTAATTAGAGTTTACTTTTAGTGTTATTAATTTTTACTGACTTCAAAAAAAAGGAGGTTTATCAGTTCGACACGTATGTATGTAATATTATTGAAATTGCATTATATTCACATATGACGACAATCTATTAGGGCTTCCAAACAAATATACAACATTTTATAGACGTATGTATGTTTGTCCACGCATGTCTCCGCAACTATTAATCGGATCGTGACCATTTTTTTTATTGGCTTGCATTTACTTCAACTTCGGGAACAGTGCAAGTTTTATCAAAATCGATTTAGTAATTTTCAAGATATGGACTAATACGTGTTAGCGTGACGGCCTGGCTTATTGATACGAGCTACGGGTGTAGTGTCAAAGGGAAAACATCTCAAAACCTTGGTCAAATTCTAGTGCAATATTTACAACAAAACTATTTTACCTATTTATTACAAACAAATATTCTAGTTTTTACTTAAAACTAAAAATTACGAATTTAAAAAATAATTTAAAAAAATTAAACCTCAAAAAGAAATTAACTCAAAATTATGAAAAAAAAGTAATACTTAAAAAAAAATTAAACCGACTTCAAAAAAAAACTTTAATTTCGAAAGTCTGTGTCTTGGGGTCTGTATTTTAGTTTAAGATTTTTGCCACCGACTTCCGAAATTAAAGTTATTTCGTAATTGTGAGTTAATTTATTTTTGAAGTCGGTTTAATTCTTTTGATTTTTTTTTATTTCGTAATTTTTAGTTTTAAGTAAAAACACACTACACCCGTAGCTCGTATCAATAAGCCAGGCCGTCACACTTACACGTATTAGTCCATATCTTGAAAATGACTAAATCGATTTTGATGAAACTTGCACTGTTCCCTAATTTAATTTTGAGTTAATTTCTTATTGAAGTCGGTTTAATTTTTTTCTTATTAAATTACTTTTTTGTTGTATGGTTTAGATCTCAGATCATTACCCACGAATAAATAAGCATTTTCTGAATTCAAGAGTACACCATCTTTAAAATAACTTTTTACTATTTTACAACCTCATTCCACAAAAGTGACCTTTTGATTGTGAAAGTGGCAGACAGCCAGTTGGTTTCTTTATCATTTAAAATATTCCTCATAAAACATATTTAGTGATCTTACTTCATGTTTATCCATTTTTTCCAGTATATCCAAATGTTTTTAAAAAACACGGCCACCGTGGGAGCGATCACCTCTCCGTCATGTGCTTTGCCAAATGGCCAAAACAAGGTAACTTGTGTTGATTTACACCGCATTGTGCCGACGTGCCAACTAAACACTGCAAAGTATTATTATCAAAGGAACATTTCCATCGGATTTAGTCGGAAATCTGATTCATCATGTTTATGCGTCTATTGTTGTTGAACTTGATTTATGAACTAATTTCGCGAAGTATGCTTTGAACTAATTTTAGTACCTAATTATTTGTGTTTCTGCATTTTTTTAACTGTTGCTTTGCAAAGCTTTTCTGTCTTCTTTGTTTTGTAACTGACGCGTGCTTTAGTTAAAATCTTATAAGCGAGTTATAATCTAGAATCGGATTTATCGATGTCTTACCCAACATAGACTGTATGAAGACTCGCTAATTGTTGCAATATATCAACATCATGATTACAGGAGGTCATCAATATGTATGTGCAGTAGCACTCGTTCAGTGCTATAAACGGCAATAATTACTTCATGTCGGTTTCCGGCGACTCATCAACTTCATCAAGTCACCACTAGACACCTCCGCGATACTCAAGAATGTTGCCGGTCCCATACAACTTGTTACAAACCAATCAGAGCCCATGTCAAGCTTCAATACGACAAGCAATCTTATCTTAATACTCTATCAACTCTATGCAAATATTATTCTAACATTCGTACTGTTTAATTACGACACGTCCGCAATATACAAGTAGAGGCTTACATAGCTCCACTAGCTAAATGAGTCGTAGGTCTGTCCGAGTTATGATCGTCATCAGCCATAAATCGAGCCTACTATATGATGGGGACGATTAAATTCAATAACAAGCCTCGGTGCCAGTACTAAATCCCGCTCAGTTATAACCTCACATGCTCTTTCAAGTTTCTTATATGGAATCCCAAGACTATAACGCCAATAATCTTGCTAGACTCGATCAGGGACTGGGTGCGCATCCTTGTCCAGTTATGTATGTGATGCAATCGTTTGCTTATACTTTCTAATGAGTTTGCCCTTCCTGTAAGCCGCTTCTTGAAGGAAGCCACTTGCGTATGCACTTAGCACTTCGCGTGCAGTGCAATGTGAGGCAAGCACAGGATTTAACATTTCACTACACGACGTTTTGATTAAAATACAAGTTTTGTAACTTTGAGATGTCAGAATGTCGAAAGTTTTAGTCTTATTTTCAATGCAAACATGAGTTTAAATGTCGGTCAGTATACGAATAATTCTATAATTCACTTGACAGTCACCTGCATTTTGAATATGAATAATTAATAACTTGGTGATTATATTCGTTGCGACAAGTAGACAGAATGCAATCTTAATGATTAAATTCAAAATGCAAATTTAGTTACTTATGTAGGTATAAAATACGTTGAAAACATTAGTCTATAACTAATGAGTAAAAAATAATGCATAAATTCTAAAACACAAATAAGAAACATAGAAATTCAAAATGTAGATAAAGAAGAATATGTTGTACCTACAGCAATTTATATTTAATGAGATCGTAACGAAATTGGAACACACAACAATATTGAGAATTTCTTACGTTTCGATAATAGAAAAAGAAATACCAGGACGGTCACCTACTACCGTAGTTGCAATTTCGCGTAATAACCAGCAATTTGTATGAGAAACTCACAGACAATACGGATACGGAATTGAGTTTACGGTATCTAATTATGTCATAATGATTATATGCGGTTGTGTATTTTGGAGTAACTTGGGAACACATACAGTTAGTTGAGTTCGTCCGACTGTGATACTGGACTTTTTAATGTTACAAGTAACGTTATTGCTGTAGGCTTGGCCGGCATACTTCAATATGAAAGTTTAAGTTTATTATAAAGATAATTCAAAATTATGAGAATTTTGGCTGATGACAAAGTTAAATGAAAATTCAAAGAAAGCTATCGCTTAGAACCTCAGCTTAATATTTGCGCAGGTATGGTAATACTCGTAATGTATGAACATGCAGTCATAAAACAAATTCCAATCGTAATAACGTCTTGAGGGCTATTTCTGTCACAATCTTGGTCCTGTTGGCGGTTTACTTGTATGCAATGGAGAAAGTCTATTAGGAAAGCGGATCCTGGCATCAGGCCAATGAACACAAGTTACACAAGAAGGATTGCCGAGACTCGACAAGGACTAATGTATCTACCTAATATATACCTTTCAAAAGTTTTGAAAATTATAGTGTTTCCTTTGTCAACTTAATACAGTTCATTCTTCATAAGCCAAGTGTTTTCTTAAACAGACATATTTCAAGTTCTGGCAGTACATACATAATCGGTGTAGATATATATGACTCAGACAACTTAGTCTAGTTTTATCAGTATGTTTGTCATTGCGCCCAAGGTAAGGGCGTTCGTATATTTCTATTTGCTTATTGATAAAGGGATCGCCTACCAAATATTTATCAGTCTTGACTTAAAGTTCACAACTGAGTTCGCGTTTCCCGAGAATGTTACTTGCATTTGTTTGAAGTAAGTTTTACGACCCGCTGCATCCTTTCAACTGCCGAAAATAAAAATGAACAACGTTTCTTCGGAAATGCAATGTCTTACAATGAAGACATCTTCAATATCGATTCCGAATACCGGTATATTGTTCGCTTCGATTGCATAAATATGTCTATTGGTTTTTTCATCCGTTCAAGGGGCATTGTCTCTATTGTTTGTTGAGTGACGTGACGTGTGGTTGTGAAATTAAATAATTTGATGCATGATTGAGACTAATTTGAACAATTTTTCATTTCAACGCAATCATTCGACCTTCATATCTACATGAGTACGTAATTTTACCATAATGGTGTTAGTGTACGTACGTTTCGGGTAGCGATTGCTTAAAAAATAATTATTATAATCACATCTCTGATAATGTCATGTGTCCATATATCGAATATTGGCCGTTGATGGTTTGTTTTGGCAACTAATATTTGTTTCCAAGATGTAATCGTGTATTGCGTACGAATATATTGTTTACAAAACATAGTATGCGTTTGCTTGACGGTATGAAGATGGTTATGATCTTTTGTTTTAAAACCATACTAACATGATAACATTATCTTCGAAATACGCGAATTACTGTTCAGCCTTTAACTATATATTTGTTGCTCCATCATTCTCACCCAAAAAGTCATCGATTAGGAACTTAATAAGTTATGAGTATGACGAGTAAATTAAAAACGTGTGTAAATTAAGGGGTTTCATGGTTTTTATTGAAATAAAAAACACGTAACTAATACACAGTGTTTTATTGGTAATAGTCAATGTCGCCATCAATTATCTGGTTTTGTCGAATAACATAATTTACACGAACTAACTAACATGAACTAACTCTAATAAATGTTTAGAAATTGCCGTGTTAGAAAAATGTGTACGATTTCGGAATTGAGTGAAGTCGTTCATCTTCTGGGTATCTTGTTCACTGAAAAAGCGCTTTAAATAACTACTATCTGCAGATAATTTACAACTCGTAGAGAGACAAATATCCTCGATAATCATGGGAACGGACTACGAAGCCTAGAATGCAGTAACGAAGTATATCGCATAATTTACATACTGTACTGTTGGGAATCGGAATGCGTTTAGTAAATAAATTAGGAGTATCGATATCCATCGTCATTCCATAATGTATGGTGTTTTGATACGTGAGATAAATGCCCTCGTGATTTATTTCCATATCATAAATATCTTCAAATATGTGGCTGGGTATGGTTGATTTAAGCACCGGCTGGTATTTATTCGATATGGCATAACTGTTGAATATATCAAGAGCCTTTCACCAAGCATCCAGATTCGGCTGTCTTACTGTTAACGAAGATTTATATCTGTACAACCATCAATAACTAGCTGGGACCGTTACGTCAAATTGAAGCTGCAATAGATGAAGATCGAAAACAATTTATTTGAATTGCATTCATAGGATTTTTTGCTGCATTGCAAATTTTCTGAATAGCGTTCAATGAGCGGTCGGCAGCTGTGGTGTTTCGGGCACGCGCGTCGGCCGCGGCGCGGCGCGGGCGCACCTGTACGGCCACTCGCCCGACTGGTCCAGTTTCCCCAGTTCACTTCGACGCTGACGTCACCTTCACATATACTTATCGATTAAAACTTTCAAAGTGATAGTGACTAACTAAAAGTCAAGGCCGCGTGATACATTGACTGTTTATTTGTTATACACCTGCACCACGAGTTGAGCTTACTCATAATATAATATTTACCTACTAACAGCTGGCCCAGTTTCTTAAATTGTCATGCAAGTTATCATGGAGATTTTATTAGGTATTTTGATAATATCACTCACGTGTTTCTTGTCCCACACGTAACATAAGTATTAAGTTTTTAGGTCGTAACATAGGTAACTTTAGCCGTCTTAAGCGCGTCATGTACGCTCATTTCGGTACGTGGCCGTGGTTTCTATTCGAGAACCAGTTTATATCTAAACATTTATTATATCTAACATATATGTATATATTCAACGTAAAACGACAGGCAAAGAATACAAAATTGTAAATTCATTCATTTGAATTAGTTTTACGGTGCGTTGCTCAAATGTCGGATTTAGTGTCATGAAAGTAACATTAAATTATGCACGGTATTTGAAGTAGGTACTACAACAGCTTTAAGCTACATAATACTAATATTAATTGTACGCTTAGACTTGCAAATTCCATGTTTAGCGTACATTACATTACATGGAATAAACCATTCAGAAACGAAGCCAAGAATAAGAATACATTTTCATATAAAAAAAGCTCCGCGAGGAAACTAAATAATCCGGACAAAGCGTTTAAAATGACATGAGATAAACGACGCCAGGCCTAAACAGTTGGCTATAAATAAATTAAAAAGTCAAGTTCGTATAAATACAGTGAAGACGGATGATCAATGATTTTTAAATGGGCATTGAAATAATTCTGTGCACATCTGCAACCCCTCGGTACAGCCGACAAAAGTGTTATTCATGCATTGAATGTAAAGGCGGAGAGTTCGTGACTTGTGTCAACTGTACCGTACGACTCAATTCTACTAAGTCACAGCGCTCGCGTGTGCAGCACATAGCAATTTGAATAGTTTATTCATGTGATTATAATTGATTTCTTCTTATATGAATGAGTGTACTCAGTCTCGCGGAAGAAGTGACCTCTTTTTATCTTTGTTCTGTTTCATTCATAAGCTTCCATAATTCATTCAGTGAGCAGATAAATATAATAGCGTATCGAGTATGTGCCATACGAATTACTATTCTTTTGATTCTTCAAACATCCTGCGCAGTTTGCATAACGGCTTCTTCATGTATTTCCTGTTCGGTCGCTACTTTATGGGTTTTCATAAAATTCGTTTATTATTTTAATTTATATTATTATACGCATAATACGAAGGAAGTCCGAGTATTAGTTCTTGGGAGCTCACATGAGTGACGCGTGCGCAAACAAACGCGTTTCCGGTGGCAGACAGAGCACTCGCTTATAGAGAAAGTTGTCAAGCCTTCTTTCTTAACAATGCTCTAGCATTTTGCCATTACATGATGTCTCCGGCTTTTTTTGGATGATTAGTCGCTGTAGGAAGAGATTATGAAACTAATATCGGAGTTCTTCATAGAAACCCGACGTGATTGATGTTCTTCGTTACTTACGTCCGATCTTACCGTGGGTTTTGCAGGAAGTTAATCGTTTATCCTAAAATAATGAGCTTTTTATGATAGAGAAATCGATACTTACTTCTTGTGCCTCAATTTCTTGTTGCTCTTGTTATCCAGCTTTGACTTCCTTGAGGACCGATTTTTTAACTTTCTTCTTCTTCTGCCATATGTTCATCTACCACATTTAGGAATATATACCCAAAAAAGTTTCGGGCAAAGGACTTCAACATACCTTGTCTTTATTTTCACAATTTTTAGACTACGGTGAATGTTTTTGTTTAATTTCCAATTTAAATGCCTGCAACAAGGAAAACTTTGTACATGGTTGTACAAGATTTAAAGTTGATGCACTGTTGCTTCAGGGCAGACCAGGTTTCGAAACAATGCAAGAGTATGTTCTAATCTACAAAGACTTGAACATTATGAACATGCATGTCTAACTAAAGGCGAATTGGCTGCACACAAAGAGAAGAGCATAGATGTAGTGTCTGATACGAAATATGAATAATAAGTAAATGCGCCAAGTTAATGTTCCAACCCGATGCGTGTGAAATAGCCAGCGTCAACGGACACGCCGTCGTTGTCAGCTAAATGTTTATCAAGTTGACAATGGACACGACTTATGAAATGTGAACCACAATCTGATTCGCCTTTATTTCTGAGGGAATCAAAGGGATTTATAATACCCAGATCGTATTACTAGCACGACCAGGGAACGTTCCTGCTATGAGGAAATCCTTGAAAGAGGAATTAAGGGTAATTTAAACCTTTGTGTGATTGTGATTTTCGTGCTCGGCTCGATCAGTTTATTGCTCTCTCGCGTGATGTGTAGATATGTTGCAGCTAATCAGCTTTGAGGTCGTAGGGTTTCCGCTGCAAATAATGCCAGTTATCCAACGCCACATCTGTTACATCAACCGTGCTATTGTGAGAACTGTTGCATACGTTTGTAATTATCACTGTATTGTTTGACTATGGTTTCTTTCTAGGTAATAAGAGCACCTACGCAACCTATATGCACTTTATGATAATCAAGTACGTCGAACCGCTATTGTTTTACAAACATTATATCTATTAGACATTCTTCCTATAACTTTTCATGTAATTTATACGTAAGATTCATTATACAACGTGTTTGATTTACAAGTGGGATAGATTTGAAACATTTCTCTGGGATATGATTTGTGTTACGTGTCTGTTATTGACTTAACAGTCGTTGAGGTTGATGTTGATGCTTTTGTTTATGCCACAGACAACTGTTGGGGCAATACCATTGAAATACTTATAACGTAGGAATAATCTGATCTACTTTCTCTACACAGCGTGAAGGGCTCGAAAGTCAGTCGCGCGAGATGTCGACATGTTGCGCCTACGCACTTCAGAAATTATCACCTGGTATGAACTCGAGATCACGTATTGTGTTATAAATTAAACCCAATTTATTTCAGTGTGAATGACAAATCTAGAAAATTATTTACAGTACGACTATCAATGCCAAACGGGACAATGGTGCAAGGTCTGCGTCCAGCGCTAATTGTTAAGTTTACAGGCTAAAAAAAGGAAATCACTTTCATAACTCTTAACAGCCAGCAAATTATAAGCTCTTCAATCGTATTATACCCAAAAGTTCAAACTACTTATATTATTCCAAACACCTTGTAGGTACCCACACTTAATTGTATTCAGCTCACGACATAACGCATGAAATTCGACACAAAACGGTGCCCATGCGCAGGCGTGGCGTTCACATGCCTGCGTAATCGTCTGTCAAAACGCTCACATTATTGACGCCGAGCATTATACATATTAGGTATACGAAGATTAACTCCTACGCGACAATCTGCCTGACGGGAAGCTTACATTGTCCCCAATGCAAGCGTGATGGAGATATAAAGGCGAATTTGATGCGTTAGTACTTCCAGACGTTCCTTAGAACATGACGTGAATGACATACAAATATGATTAATGAAAATGTAAGTATGCCGTCGTCGTGATGAAAGGACCGTGTTTGAATTTAACTCCGTGGAATTGTTACTAATGAGTGATGTCACGTAATAAAAGTTTAGATTTCTGTGTCATTGTTATCTGTAAAAGTCGAACAAAAATATGGTCTTACTCAACCTGTTCGTCTCAGCGGTAAAAAGAATCGCCTCTTTCCAGAGAACTTGATGCTATTTTACAACTTGGAGGTAAGGCATTAAAAATCAGTAAGCTCTTTTAGCATGGGCGGCATGAATATTATAGTTTTACCTACAAGAAGAAAATTGCATACTATTATGATTCCCACGTTCCTAGTCCAGTCTACGTTAATGGTTAGTTTTTATGTACGTACTAGACTTGTGTTTATGTGTATGTATGTACCTATGTAGGGTGATATAATTACGTGTATAAAGTATATCCGTGTGTGCAAACGTATAATTTATAATTGTGCCCGCTTGGCGTAGCTTCAAAAGGGCGACGACCTTTACAGCCGGTCGACAACTGACCTTTAGGTTTACTAAGGGCAGGAAACCTAGTTGCAGGAATCCTTATTTTTTCTCAAGTTGAGGTCAAGTTTTTACGCAGGAAAGTTAAAAAAAATCTCCTTGTCTATTGAACTGGCACTGGCATACGATTTAAATATTTTTTCCCTACACAACTAAGAACAGTTCATAAATAAGTAAGTATACGGTTTTGAACCAACGTGTTGGCGCTTCATCATAATCATTTATATATCTGTATAATTATTCCTAGCTATTATTTTCCCTTATTTTTTTAATTATTTCAAAGGTTTGTTAAACCACCATATTTCTGATTTTAAATCACAACTCCTGGTGAACTTCACATTTATTTTGCTTAGTGTTATTTTTCGTAACTGTGTAAATCACTTACAAAGTTAATGAGGTTGAAGTGATAAAATCCTGCGTCAGTTTGACCTGACATTTAATTTTCATTGAGTAACGAATGTAACGATATAGCAAATTAAATTAATGTTATAACGTAACACCTTGATAAGTGTTACATGATAAATAATTAATGTTTTTTTTGCAATGATTCTATCTATGATTTAGTTGGTAATACGACCTTTTGTCTGTATACGCCTGTACACATCTTTATATAGTCACCACCATCAGTTTTTGGCAATCTAGGTACTTGAGTACTACTGAAAATTGCTTTCAGCTTCATTGCTGAGAAAATGATTAAATGTGATTCGGCAAAAGACTCTACCAGATTTCGTAGGTCCTTAGCAAAACATGTATCAGCAATTTAGAGATCGTGCTGAAGCAAAAGGGGCCCATCCTATCCGTGAGTTCGATAAAAACTATTTCGACTGCAGTGGAATAGATTTTAAATATTACATAATCAGCCTATAATGTTCCTACTGCTGGGGTCCAGCCTCCTCTCTATTGAGTGGGCCGCAATCCACCACGCGGGCCCAGTGCGGGTTGGTACTGGTAGATGTCACATGGCTTTGAATTTTTGGTTCTAGGACATGCTGGTCTCTTCACGACGTTTTTCTTCATCGTTTTGAGAGCAGCGGTGATGAAATATACACAAAGTAACTCGCCGTAAATTTTAAACATTATCATTAATTAAACTCGAGGTTGGTACCTAACTAGATTAATAATAGCTAGAAACACTTCACTCTACTCCCTTCAACCTGATTGTGGCCAGTCGACGAGTTGTGCTTCAAGGTTAACTACATAGTTTAATCAATTGATAATCAATTCCTCAAATCTTAATGACATATATATAAAATAAATTAAGCACAAGTACAACACCTCCGTGAGAAACAATTAATTGTTATATTCACTCGTTGCTTTGCAATGTATTTACATAACGAGTTATTAGCATAATGTTATGAAGGTAAATAGAATTCGGTTAGTTCCCAAATTAGGCAACATTGTGTTTTTGTGTCTGAATCTGCCTGTTGTTTGAGATTTGACAAGATTACACAAATATTATTACGATATTGTAGAGGTGACATATTATGTTTAGCTGGAATTGGAGCACTGTTATGCAATGCTAATTGTTTAAACTTGAATTGATTAGTTCATTGAAAGTTCTACCCGTCGTATGTCCAATTAGCAGACACAATAGAAATTCTATTGTTATCGGTACATACCCTGTACGCGTGACATGCGAAGGGTTAAGTCATGGTTTGCTTCGGTCCCAGTAGCGTGCAGATGAAAATAATACTGGACAATAGACAATAAAGTATTCGCAATGTTAGAAGTTAGATCGATCTAACGTGCCACCATCGGTAGCTATCCGTTTATCTATCTGTCGTGGTGTCGGTATGTTTATAAATAAACAGCGGGCAACATGTTGCGTCGTCGGTCGTGAGGTTCGCCTGTTTATTTCAAGTTCATTGTTGTGCGCCATCTCGCATGAAGGCGCGCCGCGTGCCGCCGCCTGCGCCTGCGCCTGCGCCGGCCGCCCTCCCACGCAACCGTACCCCTTCCCCACAAATACTGAAATTATTTTAACACGAACTCAAAAGCTTCCTCTCATTGGAAAGGGAGGCGTTAATATGCCTCCGTACATTGTCTATAAAAACTAACTTCTGCCTACTGTTCACATGAAGGATGAATAAGGCCGAACTGAGAAGGGAATAATAAACTGGAAAGTGGATTCTGTTGTTAAGTTGAAACGTAATGATACTGTGCAGACTCTTGAAGTTGACATGTTTATCCACGAAAGTATAGTATTTTATGTAACGTTTAAAAACTTTTTTTATTGCAGTCTCACCTACTTAAGTGTTTTAGATAAGTATTATTTGCTTTCACCCGTTTTACAGACTACCAAAAGTACAGGTTTATTCGAACCGAGTCTGGGGTCCATTGCTCGGTTGTATAATGTTATTATAAGGTAACTTGTATCCAGACAAGTCTTTCTTGTTCGTTGACGAGTCGCGAACTGCACTCGCATTGGCTTGAATCATTGCCGTCGGCTGGCGCTAACTAGGTGCCACCGGCATTACAACACTGACTGGTGATCAGGGCTATCTCCGATCTAAGATACGATCGCCGGATACGCCTACCTACGTGAAAGGTACACCGGCAGAATTATGAGCTATGTGTGTTGAATTCGTTAAGCCATAATAAATAATTTTTGCATCAAAATGCAATGTCACGCTATACGTAATGCGAAGTGGAGCTTATTAATGATGTAATTGGTTAGCGGGATTGTCCGAAAGGGTTACCGCTACCCCGGCACATAAAGGGCTAAGGAAGGAACACGGGTGGGTTTTAGTCAGTAAGAGTCTGACACTCCCTTCCGCTCCACCCAGAGCGGGAGGGGTCATTTGATGAATAACCAGCCTCAAAAAAAAAAATTAATGATGTAATTGAAACATATTTTTTAATTAAAAATGCTATACTTATTTAAATTATTGTTATCTAACAATAGTTTCTAAATATTTCGTTTATTATCATTTTTATGGGGTTTTCCCGTCGTAGCTCGTAGCCACATCATGGAGAGGCGAAGTGTGCGTGACTTAGACGCAGATAGTGATTTTGATAGCCGCCGGCTGTTTTCGAAGCACGACGAGCTTTTAAAGGCGATTCTAGGTTTACGCTCATTAACTATAAGTATTCTATGGCGGCTTTGAGGAATTCTTGAAAGAAACAACAGATAAGATAGTGTGTGCTTTGGAAATGCGGACTTAAGTTATATTTGAGCGCAAAGAAGTTTATTGATGCTGGTTTTCTTAAGGTTTAATAGAAATTTATTTTGCTGCTGAAAGATGGGGAAATATAATTGGAGTCTGTCTACATACACAATGTGCGAGTGTGTGTTGTGTTGTTTCAAGTTTACGCAACACAAAACGCAATAACATTTCGTTCAATGATAACGAGTGAAATTAATGTTAATTAAGAACTTTATGCACCTTTTGTAATGCAGGTGTGATTGTATGTTGTATGTACTTTTCGTTTCACATGTTCGTGTATTTCGAGTACTCCTTGAGGCAGCGGTGTATGACCAATATTTTTCTTATAGATTCGTATCAATATTTTGTAATGGCCCGACAGGCTAAGTAACAATTAGGTAAAAAAATATGCATAAGCAACACAATGTCATAAAAGTTTCTACACAAATAAAGACATAAATCAGTTTGAATAATAAACCAGTTTCAGGTATCGACATGCAACAAACCAGTCAGTTCAATAAGAAATAGACACATGAAATCAATAATAGATCCATTACCTAATACCTACCTACCTTCGTTTTTCATGATAATTTTATTCATAAAATTCGCAATACCAATAGATCAATTAATTTAATTTATACAATAGATGATAGTGCTATTAAAAGTTAAAGTTCTATGGGCGTTAATAAATGTGCTTTCTACACGAATAAATATTCTCGTGTATTCAATACAACTTGCCGACTTGCCTCAAGCGCTGCGCCTGGTTCGAGTAGGTGTGCTTTGCTCGATAGATTATCACAAAAATTCACTACGTCGCCGTGGGTGGGTACTAGCTCAGCTTACTATACCTACGTAACATTTTATATGCAAGTAGGTGCATTAGCATTTCAGAGTAAACGAAAAATCTTACAGCAGCTGTTTATCATTCCGTACAAGTTGAGTAAGCTTCGAAAGGAAACGATTTACGATCATATTCGTCGGCTACGGGACGAGCTACATACATTACTACTTGCTTACGCAATCTTGTGATCTTTTAGAATGCATATAATATCGTATCTACAATAGTCTAGTGAGGAGTACTGAAAATACCATTAGTAGCTTTAAAAGCCTCGTTTACACTGTCACTAAGCACTTCTTCTAGTCCAAAGTTGGGCTATATTGTTACACTGTTTGTTGTGCACTATGCCTCCTTCAGACTACACTGTAAACTGGAGTATTATGTAGTACGGTGATACCGTTTACTAGCTCGCGTGCTTCACGAGACAAATAGACGCAAAACGACGATATTACGAGCATAATTCAGAGCCATAAAGCGTTGCCGGCAACTGTATGAGTCACGCCGAACTGTTAAAGCAATAACCCAAAGAGAGTAAAATTTATTTGTTGCACAGTTTCACTGCCGTAGACAGTACAGTACATTGCGAGAATCAATTTCCGTCTATTATTTGATGGACTTTCGAACTTTATTTAAGTTTTTTCGAGTAACGACAAAGCTTTACCTACATGGGACTTGAACATAACTGGCGAAATGTCGATGTACTATAGTTACAACACAGCCGTAACCCTTCGGGGATTACAGGCGTGATGGTATGTGTTGTTAACAAAGCTAACTAGCAGGGGATCGAGGAGGGGAGGTGGAGGGGGGTTCAGGCTCCCCTGAACCCCCCACCACCTCCCCTCCTCGATCACAAACCGGAATAAATCTTTTATATATTGAAAGGTTACGGATTATTTATTTGCTTTCTAGTAGCATAATCACCCCATAATGTTCCCACTGCTGGGAAAGTGCGAGTTTATTTTTATTATATTATATACTAGCTTCTGCCCGCGACTTCGTCCGCGTGAAGTTTCACCCTCCCCCCATTCACCCTCTTAGGGGTGGAATTTCGGAAAACCCTTTCTTAGTGGATACCTACTCTTCACAGCGAACACACCCTCCGAATTTCATGTCTCTAGGACCAGCGGTTTAGGCTGTGCGTTGATATATCAGTCAGTCAGTCAGGACTTTGACTTTTATATATATATATAGATTAACGCAAAGTAAAGCGCCTGTCTGGGTACACTAAGTGTCCAAATTCCAAACACACTATGCCGAAGGTATGCGACCGAAGTTCCGCGGCTGATTTTATATCAGCGCTATAATGCAACGTAATTTCGGCATAATGTGTCGTCAGTAATTCAAATAGCATTGCTGGCGTAATCATACCGAACTTCGGTCGCGTACCTTCGGCGTAGTGTGTTTAGACACTTAGTCTGGGTGTCTGGACGCACCTACGACCTGCAACTCGTAAGTCGCAGCCGTTACCACTGGGCCATCATTGGTCTCCTCTGACGTTATCTAGTATACCTAAGATAGACTTTGATGATTACTCATCAAGTGCACTTGCACTGACTTTTAAGCCTAATTTCCCGGACAAAGTAGAATTAATATCCTTGTCCCTTTTGCTTATCGTATAGGTACTGAATCGTCGGTCCCATGAGTCACTATTTAATAGATTAAATGGAACGCATTAATCCATGTGGACGCAGCGTCGCACCACCGCTGGCTTTTATTAGCTGAACAAGTGCTTCAATTACTGCCATTGTCCTGTTTAAAATCGACTCCAGGATTTTTTATACGGGATATTTTTAGATACAAGATACAATGGCAGACAAAAATAGCAGTTATTTTCAGATCGCTCGATCTTAATTGGCTTGGGGAAAAGAGCTTTTATAAACAATGTTTGTATTAATTTTTTTTTCCGTAAAGGAAAACAAACGGTAGTATATCAAAAATAAAGCGAAATAACAACATTATACTTAACAAATATATTACCCATTACATTTTCCATAGATTACAACTAAGTATATTCACCTACGGACGGTTATAAGCTCACGTTTATTTTTATGCCTTTTTGAGCGAAACAATACATTTATAGAAACTTCTATAAATTGTTCTACTCATTTAAAAGTCCGTCAAAGTGTGTATATAGTTAGTATTTATCATACAGCGGTAGTATATCTAACGTCTATTTTCTTTAAGCGCTCTGACAGCCAATTGAGTGAAAGCTTCTGTTGTATTCAACAAGTGATGAATTTGCAGCCGCATCTCTACAAATAGTTTTAAAGCGCAGAGCATCATTACCTAAAGCGGCTTCGAAAGGCATGGACACCTCATGTTTGTGTTTCACGGGCCGTTTGTTTACCTCGTAAGGAAGAACCAGTGTGAACGAGCCACAGACCCCATTGAAATCCGTTTATTCATATTGTTTTAAAGACTGCCTTTGTGTTGAAGTTATTTTATGCTTGTATTCAGTAGTGTGACTAATCACATGTGGGCACGTTATTATAAAGTACTGGTTATGATCGCGTTGAAAGGTTTATAATAAAATATGTATGGGACGTAGACGTTGGTAACAGATCAGTCGTGCCGCAGTTAAGATATTGGTCCATCATTCGTCAGGTTGACTCGTTTTTCTACTCTGTCTGCGGCAATTGATGCCGTAATATATATTGCATAAACTACTCAGTTGCCGACGAGTTGCATCGTGATTATTTAAATTGTAAACTAAACCTTTTTATAACTTATTGAAGATAACGAGGCAGCTTGTTAGTGTCGTCTTATATTGTGGGTGTACCTATCCGATTTGATCGGTTTACTATGAATAATGACTTAATTATTGTGATAATGTAATACACAACAAAAAATAAATAAATAAATAATATAACTTATAAATACTGATATTCAGTTGTATCCCGTTAGATTGGAAGCCGAGCCCAACACAGTTGGGAAAAGGCTAGGCAGATGATGATGTTATAGGTACATAACATCTCTTTTGAATATAATTAAACTTTTAATAAACACCTATCTTTTGGCAGTCTGTGATCTTGCAAAAGTGGTTTTTACCACATACATATATAGCTTCACTTTAGAGCAGTGGTGGCCTAGTGGTATCAAACCCGAGTCCCCGATTTAAGGTTGTGAATTCGAACGCAGACAAGCACTTTTTGTACTGTAAAAACCCCTACCTGTGTGAGGAAACCGGCATGTCCTAGACACAAAATACGAAGAAATGTGACATCCACCAGCCCGTACTGGGCTCGGGTGGTGGATTATGGCCCAAACCCTCACAGAGAGGAGGCCTGTTTCCCAGCAGTGGGAACACTATAGACTGATGATGATGATCATCATCATCATCATCATCATCATTTCAGCCGAAAGACGTCCACTGCTGGACATAAGCCTCCCCCAAAAGGGGGGGTTTGCCATAATCGCCACGCCTGGCAGGCCGGTTGGCGATCGCAGTATGGTACGGTGGTGGAATGCATAGAGAACGCTGCTGCCCATTCTCCGGTACGCCCCTTAGTCGCCTTTTACGACACCCACGGGAAGTATGGGGTGGTGGTATTCTTTAAGTCCGGCACCACATAGACAATGATGATGATGATATGGCTTCATAATCAGTATTCTTCATCAATTAATCAGTCACGAGAGCTTTCCGTAAAGCCGATGACAACAGGCATTAGCTTACTATGTGCAGTGTAATTAATTTACATGTACGTTACGCCACACCTCGCCGCGCAGCGTGCATGTAATTCGGATCTTTCCAATTTTATCTGATAGATGAATGGCCTACTTTCCTTCTTAATATCTCGCGGTATCGTCGTATACGGTAAATTAAAAACTGTCGGTACACGATACAGGTATGCAAGTATATAATTTACCTATGTATATCACAAAGTCACGTAATCTTATACCTAGTATTTTGTGGCGGTGTAATGTTTACAATGAAATAATACCTACTTATACAATTAGAAGTACCTTTCACTTGATATTATAGTACCATAACGTAACGTAAGTGTTTATGTTATTGACTTATTATGTTTATTGCGATTACATGGTTGTTCTATTAGATTTTTATGTTGTACTAAGTTTGGTCGTAACTGCGAAGAGAGTTAGAAGATGAATAGAAGAACGTGGTTACAACAACAGTCTAAGTAGACTTTATCGGCCTTATTATAAAACAAGGTTTATCTTTAGACCCAGGTTTAAACCATCGAGCCATTTTTAAATTTTGAACTTTATTCTGACAACTGTAAAGTTCTTAATGCAAAATTGACAACTTAGACTCGGGTTTAACGTCAGTTTTTGTAATAAGAACTTTAGCTTCGTCGGATTATAGTTCGAAATTTAAAAATAGCTGGATGGTTTAAACCTTGGTCTAAAGATAAATCTTGTTTTGTAATAAGGCCGTAAGTATTTCGAATAGATTCGAGATGAATTACCGTATACGTATATTTTTCACCATCATTTTATTGCTTTTGCTAAGTATGGCTAGGTATTTAGTTAAGCTATTGCATATTATAACGAACATTACATTTGTAAAGATATTGGCAAGTATGTGCTAAACGCGACGATCTCTCAAATCTCTCTTGGACATTGAAGAATTTCTCCACTTTTTCATTTTATTTCAACATAAAACTAAGGTTGTAAAAAAATCTGTGCAAAAACAAGTTTTTCAAAGCACTATTGTATTTATAACTTTCACTCGAACTGAAATTTAAGGTTTCTTTATTTTCTTTGTTGCACAGAAACCTCTAAACCGCTGATTATTACCTACCTTAATAATGATCTACCTGCATAGGTAGATCATTATTTCTTTTACGCACTTAAAAGTAAAGATGATCTATATTACAAACAGCTGATTCCGATAGTGTCATCATCGACTGGTCACTTGTTATGAAATGTTTGTGTATTTGCTAATTGATTTGTTGGGTGCTCAAATGCGGTCGATAGTCATTGTTTAATAAGCATAAGTACATAGGTATGGCGTAAAAAGTCTGGCCACCAACAAGATGTCATAACCTTCGTGGTCTGAACTCATAACCTGACCGAATATTGGTGCTTTTGACATGTATGAATTAAAAATCGAATCAGTTATCGTCGTTTGTTTTACCTTTTCAATAATCCCCTTTATTTATAAAGTTAAAGTGATGTATAAACGTTAAAAATATGTGGTTAAACAGTCGCTAATCATTACTTAACTTAAAGCAACGTTTATAAATAAGCCCCCTGAAGTGCACCGGTGACATGCTGAAGTGGACTGTGTTATTATGTAGTTTACGGGTATTTAAACTTTTCGAATGTTTGTCACCAGATGGGGCAACAAGCGCGGTGGCGGGTGCGGCCGTGGGGGTGCCACTGTCCTGGGAGCCGTTCTACTGTGTGCTGCAGCAGGACCGGCGCATCCTCACTGCCTACACCAGCGAAGAACTAGCTGTAAGTACCACCCTTAAATAATATTTACCTACGTCTTTTATCGCCCCTAGGCAGTAGGTAAGCCCACCTACTAATCATGCGGATATCCTAAAAATTTCACCACTGCAAGCGCTATTCTCGTAAACCTCGATACGAAGAAAGAATTACAGAATACTTGTCTTGTATATTTATGATGATTGCGTTTGGCATAAACATGATTGAGGCTATAAAGTGTTCATTGCTGCCACTACAATTATTTTGATCAATATATCAGGTACCGTGTGTTTACTGAAACGGAACTATCGACTACATATTCAAATATATTACTTTTAAGTATCGTTCCTTCGATTTGTATAGCTAAAGGATGTTGGAACTACTGTTAAAAAACTATGATTGAATTTTAATTAATCCAATTATGTAGGTACATAATTGGATTCAGTATCAGTGGCAAACAATTTTAGTTCACGCGGTCTATTTCACAAACGCATAACCTATGAGTCGAATGTCCTGAAAACATAATCAATTATTCGTCGTATCCAGGACGTTCTAATTTTTTTCCGTTTTTGCCAGTTTTAATGTCGATTTTATGTAGACAAATCGTGTAGTTTAGCATTCCGTATGGGTCAGTAACTAATGCCAACACGAAGGTTTTATTTATTACCGTATAATCATGGAAAACCGGATGCGGTGATGTTACAAAATATTAGTGCAATAGAGCGTGACTATTGTCGAACACGTTTAGGTTTTTGTACTTGGCACATAAATACTTTTGTGTATCCACAATGCATTAGTCCTTTTTGCATATTTTATGCTAATCCAAAGAACGAAGGTTTATTGATAATATATTGTTTATGTTTATTGGTAACACAAATGCCACTTGATTTTATTAATAACAAGATTTTAAAACTTTTGTTAATTTCAACCCAGAGATTTGGAAAGATAAGGAGTAAAGATGCATTTTCATGTAGCAGGAAAATTTGTGAGGAATAGTTTTCTTTTTACGGCGTTTGTTTCGCCATTTCTTCTCAGTCAGATAAGGAATGTCTTATTTTTTTATAATTTGTGTAAAAGTAATTCCTATAGGTATTCTATTTACAAAATAAACATTTTCATTTCATTTCAATAAATTCAAATACCTACGTTTATTTGAGTTTGATTGTGTTTATAATTATGCTCAATCTGCCAATTTTTTCCTTTGCGTAAGTTTAATTCTACTTTTTATCACTTACCAAAAAAGTATAACATTCGTTATACGTAATTATGGTCACTTTCTCACATATAACACAAGTTGCTTTATTATTTTCGAAATGGCGATTTATTCGTCGGTTCGCTTGTTCCGCTTTCCTAATCTCGTGAAAATTGCTTGTTCCGTATTTTTGATGGTTTTTAAAGTGATAGAGTGTTTACAGCAAGTCATTTCGTTGCTTGATAATGTTTGAAGGGACGATGGCGACGGAGACTTTGTAAATAGCTTTTCCTTAGTTGTTTTGACTTGGAAATATAAATATACCATGTAAGGTGGATTTCTATAAAGAATATGT
This sequence comes from Mesoligia furuncula, assembly GCA_916614155.1. NCBI lineage: Eukaryota > Metazoa > Arthropoda > Insecta > Lepidoptera > Noctuidae > Mesoligia > Mesoligia furuncula. Next base: position 9,869,013 of record OU744793.1, on the reverse strand, counting down.
TTTATAGAAGTCTAGGTTTCATTGTATTGAATGTCATTCTTGTATTTCTATCTAAAGATAAGACATGTAAAACAAACAATGATAAAAATAAAGTACAGATACAGTTGCTTAATGCATTAGCGTTAGAAATAGCTCAATTTGACTGTTGATCTCATTGTGGTTGCGTGCGCGCAGCTCGCGTGCGCTAGAGTGGTTCATCGGGCAGCTAAGGGAACATTCCCGACCATTATGCTTACACATTTGTATAGGGCTACCATTAACACATAATAATATTTTGTGGAGCACTAAACCCATAGATATAACTAAAACAAACAAAAAAGAAGTAGTTCTTTCTTTTATTACTGGCATAACATCAAATGAATACGAATATAAGTTATGTTTAGTTTGTGTATGAATAGTGAATTCGTGTCTATGTATTATTCAAAGTATGTTATGGAAAAACTTATTTAGGTATGAAGATCCAAGTTGCTTTTTTCGAAAAACTTTTTCAGAAGTTATAAGATTTTGGAAAAATTTAACCAACCCTAACTAAGTGAAAGTCGATTTTAATTTCGAACTCATCGATACCGATACTACCACGATAAGTTCGACAGCCCAGCATTTTGGTTTTGATTACACTCATTATGATAACTATGGGACCAACGGACGGTGTTACGTCACTCTGTGGGAAATTAGATTAAGTGTTGTAACAGAGAACGCGATTTGTACGCATTGAAACGGGCACGAGAACACATGAACCGTTTTAATGATGATATATACAATAAGGTGGATTTACTAATTTACATTTTTGGCTTAATTGTACGCCTCGGACAGATTTATAGCATATTTGAGGTACATTAATGAAGTCATAACCAGTGAGTCGATGGATTAATAGTTTGGTCTTCAATATTTAAGCTTTTAGAGTAAACTTATCTTCTCACTCACTGCTGATTACTTTCACTTCATATTATAATTTATTAACGTATATCCTATTTGTTAGAATAGGGCCACAACATTTTTGTCGTGCGTCGCTTGCGCATTGAGTACAAACAGACAAATGCGAGGCGTGGGCGCGCGGCCGGCACTCTGCATAAATCAAAATTATGCGTTGCACGCCTAAGAGCGGCTTTTTGCGGCGCGGGCGCAGGATAAGACGAATGAACTCTGCTGCTAAAGCTTTGTTTGAACCGCAGTTTTATGGCTTATTTGATGCTTGTTAGACACTTTGTGGTGAATTGAAATGAAGATGTTTCTTTTCTGAGCCCGAGGCTTTGTTAAATATACGCTTAGGGGTTAGATTCATGAAAAAAGGTTTCTTCAATAGTTTAATGCGAAAAGATTGTGAAGCAAATGATAAAATAAATAGGTATTGAAGGCAGACAGTCCATATCTTAGGTATACCAACATCATTTCTTCGATTAGAACTCATGACAATATGGATTTAAAACATTTAATTTATGTTGGTGGTGGTGTTTAATTGGTTTTTAGATTGCTACTACATTGTTGTATTTTACATGTAAAAACAAATTTAAGTGGTAGGTAATAGTATATAAATAAATGACTAAAATATTTACCACGCCAAAACAAAAACTCAGAAAAAGCAAATCATGTTGCTACTGTATCTTTAATCATTTAGTCTTACATGATAGCCATATAATTATCTATACAGTATTTGTTCCGTTGAACCTTAACTTTATACAAAATCACATGAGAGCGCCAACACGCAAATCATGACTCATATAATGAGTTTCTTGTCCCAAAAATTTACATTCCTCGTCAAACTAAGAAGCCACCTTTTGGGCGAGGTTATTTTAGTCTTTGAACTTTATGACCAAATACATAGAACATAGTAAAATACGTCCTACATGGAGTTATTAATCAAAGGCAGGATGTCTTCAAACAATGAGGACGGAAACGAAGAGTGACTGGGTTCCGCTTCTCACGAAGACGCATCGCTTTCTAGCTGAATCATGAAGTACTTCAGATGCGTTGTGTCATATAGTAGGCGTTGTTTTGGTTGATTAGGTCTCATCTGATTGGTCTATTTGGATTAGAAGGTGTTCATCTGCAAACGAAAGGATAGAAGTGACGATCTATGTTTGACTGGAGAAGAGAAATGCAGGTTTACTTTCAACATCGTCTTTCGAAATAAAGTAGATTCGTAATATTTTCAAATTGACATGAATTCCATATTAATGCTCTCAAAACGGTGAAGGAAAACATCGTGAGGAAACCGCATGTCCTACTACCAGCAATTCGAAGACTTGTGACATATATAATTCCGCTCTGGGCCGACGTGGTAGATTACAGCCCAACCCCTCTCACAGAGAGGAGGCCTGTCCCAGCAGTGGGAACATTATAATAATAATCCTTTTATTTTCAGGCAATTAAGGCCCGTAGATAAAATAATCATAAACAATAATAAACTAATACATATGCGTAGGTCATACAAATGCGTGTGCAAGTGTCATTGATTCAATTTGAAACTAATGCGAATCTAATTAGATTTGATTCAGAATTATTTTGTAGGTGTAGCATGGTAAGCCTGACTTTGTCTTATTTTATCATTAGTGTTTATCATTTCTTTCATTAAGTTTTATAAGTCAGTAATAACGAGGGGCTTTTGTGGCTAAGAAATAACAGCTGCACGGTTCCATCGATCAGGTTAAGCTACGCTTGCCGCGGTTGGTCCGTGGATGGTTGACCATCTTTACATCTCCGTGCCTCGGAAAGCACGTTAAGCCGTTGGTCCCGGCTGCCATTCATGGATCTTTGACAATCCTTACGGGTCGTCAGAAGCACGAAAGTCTGACAACCAGTCTTACCAAGGGGTATCGTATTACCCATAACTAATAACTTTTGGAGGTTAGATAGGCAGTCGCTCCATGTAAAGTGTGAGAAAAGGCTAGGCAGATGATGATGAAGTCAGTAATAGCGCCAGGTGCATAAAGAAGAAATGCTGTATTAACTTTTTATTACACAATTCCTTGTTTATAATAATAAATATGTTATGAATATCAAAGACGTGTCAAGCACAAGATTAAAATAATCTTATGGCGCTAACAGGTAGTTAGTTAATCATTTATGATCACGATCACCATAATAACAGCTTCCTTTGCCTTTTCTTTACCCTCAGCTTTTCTCGGTGACTCTCATAGCTTCCGCGAGATTATTCGCTGTCGTTCATTTTTCTTTTTATTATACGGATAATTGTTAGAAATATAAGTAGGGGGCAATCTTGTTTTATCCTTGATTTTATTAAAGTGAAACTTCGATAATTGGACGAGCATTGAGAGTGTTATTTCAAGGATGCGTCACGTTTAGGCACATTTCGTTACACGAGAGAGAAGAAAGTGTCTCTCACACTATATAAATCTCTCTTATTCTTTATTTTATAAGAAATTTTACTTTTATCTGCGGTGCTGCACGCGAAATGTTTTTCTTATAATAAGATATAACTTGAGACCAAGTAAGCACATTGGCGGGTGGTTTAGCTATTTTTATGTAATACTACTCGTAATCGTAAGACTCGATTAAAACTTGTATAGACAACATCAACTTATGCTAAAACCATCTTATTGCCACATGTTGAGGTCAACTTGAGGTTAACATCTTAGGTATGATGGATGAGGCTGAAGAAGGAACACATACGTTTTCCATAAGCAGACAACTATAGTTATCAACTCTGAAGAGACAATAGTCTAGGAAAAGTGGACAACGATAAAGAGAATTACATTAAAAAGCTATAAAAGACGTTTTCACCTGCAATTTATTTTATGTACTTGTGTATTATGTGTGTTAAATTACTGATTGTTACTTGTATTGTTGCACGCGGCCGGACAGTCGTTCCCCGGATTTTATGTGGACAAGGTAAGATGTGTGCCCTGGCTTTTTACGATTCAAACACTTCTTTATCACTTGATTCATGGATGTCATTAAATAAGTGTAAATATTTCGTTATTCTATGTGTTTATGGACGTTTTCCTTGATTTTAATTTTGAGTTTGATTTTGGAACCTGGATGTTTTTGTTTTTAAATTTTCTTTTATTAGTCGCCCTTTTTATCCGAGTAAAGTGCATGAAACCAGGCATGACCAGGCATGAGGCATTAGTCCCCATGTTTTCATAATGTAGGTAGGTAGTAGTTGTCCCCACGCAATTTTACTTAAATTGATCGTGCTTGGTATCATTTTCCCAGTTTTAAGAATAGCTTTATGCGGCACACCAATAAGTATTCGTTCTGAAACTCACTGAAACAAAGTTCTAAGATAAATAAATACCTTATCAATTAAGCGATTGTGTACTTCGTATAACACAAACAATCAGACACACAAACATACACTTTCTACATCAAGTAATGACTAATCAAGCTCGTGTTAATGCAATAACACTCACGTTTACGATAATTGATGTTTACTATTAATAACCTTGTCTTTTCAAAACACTCTTATTGTTCTATAAAGCTTGTATAAGTTGAACCTCTTTGCCCTGATTCTCGGAAGTACTTGGATTATGGTGGCTATGTAAATGGTACCACATTGGGTGATGTCATGGACTTATAAAGGCCATGTGCGCGGCAGACCATGGAGGGATACGGACAAATTGTTTATTTTTATATAAAGAGTATATTTAGAACTTTTTGCCCTAATTAATTCGTCAGCACGTTTAAAACCACAGGAGTCGCCAAGCTAGAATCCATATTGATTTTTTCATGGTGTAAAGTTACAATTTAGTTGCTGCCAATTTTAAACCGCTCTCGTAGAACCAAATAGACTGGAAACCGGTTAAATAAATTATACTGATTAACCATAAATCAACTACATGTCAGTTAATTCTAGAACATACAAATCTTAAGTTGATAATTATGTAAGTACGCGTATAATACAGAGATTGTACCGAACTACGTCTGATGTAGATAATATTTGAAATTGTTCAAGGGAGTAAAGGCAAGGACAGATCATTCCCAGGCGACTAGTGGAACATAAAACCGACCGACTCTCACGTTAAATTGACCTTTCGAACAATTGGTTAATGTTTTACCATTAAAACTGAAGCAGGTAATCGGGTTATCGAGTACATAATCGCGTGGCTTATAAAATCGTGCGTAATTGGTGTTTCTACCTGACCATCGACGCCCGGTACCATTATATGTGGTCCGCGCAGGAGATATGATCGCTACGAAATAACGCAGTACGCACTGCACAATTAAAAAAATCATCCAAGGATGAAATATTGCTTATAAAACTATTTTAATTTCAGACTATGAATAGCAGGCTTAACGTTTATAAAGAAATAATGATTTTGGAACGTGTGGCATAGACGTGTTTGCTAGCTGTTATTCCGCACAGTAGAATTATCACACTGATTTTAATGAAACAAAGCCCATTCAATTGGCTTATTATTGTTCTGTAACTAATACAGACATGGAAAGTAACCTTTACAAGTTTACATAACAGAAATACCAACGGAATAAAAACAAAAATAATGTCCTTCAATTTTTAATTTCATTTATTTATTTTAGTACAGTCACGAGCAAAAGTATGTATACACTTGGCTTTATTCAAAGGCGATGTACTCCTTTATTTTTTAATGAAATTTTATATTAGTAGGAACATAGTATTTTCGAACCCTTAGGTTTATGTAAGGTGTCGTATTTCAACGTTGCATTCGTTATTTCGTGAAAAAATCGCAATTTAACAGGTTCACTGTCCAGGCTCCAGAGTGGGAATGGTCCATAAGTCCAGTTATGTTTATTTCATACCCTTTAGAAAAAAAATATCGACTTTTTCCCTATGTCCCAGCACTTTTTATAATCCTTATGATGTGTCCTGCCAAGTCCGCATTAAATACGAGACTTTCTCCTTACGTCCACAGTATCAGATGACTTAGAAATTGTACGGGCGAACATACCACATACGGTCTGTGGACTGATATGGAAGTCTCTCTACAGACCATCATGTGGTCTGTGGACAGTGAACCTGTTAAAGTTGCCAAGTGTTGACATATTGGTGCTCGTGACTGTACATGGAGGACTTACAGCTAATAAAAAAAAACACAAAAGGAAACCATTTTCATCAGATTTACATTCTTTGCACGATAGTGTTTTGTTTATTTAAAGTTCAAGTTAATAGGTAAAGCTTAAAGCTTGACCGGCACTAGTTTGAGCTATACTAATATTATAAGGAGGTACCTAAAGTTTGTAAGTTTGTATGTAGGAGGTAATCTCTGGAACTACCAGTTTGAGCTATACTAATATTATAAGGAGGTACCTAAAGTTTGTAAGTTTGTATGTAGGAGGTAATCTCTGGAACTACCAGTTGGATTTGAAAAAAATCCCAATTCGTTAGGAAGGTAGGAAATTTCACGCGGACGAAGTCGCGGGCAGAAGCTAGTTGCTAATAAAACAACAACTGACGTGAATTGTGGGCACAACGGTCCGGTACAGTCGCGTAGACTCACATGTCCCTTGAATATCGAGTTACAAACGTTCTCAATTAATACTATACTGGTGCCATAGCCGGAGCTATTTATGTATTCCGTCGGGTACAGAGATTAACAACAGTGTTTTGATAAAGTGTGAGACTTGCACTGAAAAGTTGTTGCGTTTCAAGTCGTTAGATCCTTTCAAACTTGTTTTACCTCGGTGTTGGTTTTGATCTTGAGTAAACTTTAACATTTCAAATAAGAACAAAGCTACAATATTTCATGTTACTTATGCTGTTTTAATATTGTATATCTGGTATATATATTACCGACCATACTTGTAGAGCCTGCGAGTAAAATCAGTGAAATAATAAAACTTATTTTACATGTGTAATCGCTATGTAACATGAATAATATTTAGAATAATAATCTACGCAAGCTACAGGAACTAAGTAATTGATTTAAATTGTTCTGTAATAAACTACCTAATTACGAGTGCGTTAGTTCAGTGATTGATTGGTTTGACCACGGCGAATTCGGAACACGTAATTTCGTTTTTTTTTGCTTCAGTTGAAATATTTTTGGTAATAACTAAGCTACATCGTAATAATGTGATTGGTATTTGGATTTTGATAAAAGCAATTTAAACATTCTTTGGTCAAGATAAGTCGGCAGAGCTAGGAGATGAGTTTAACAATATGAGCAGGATCTGTGTTGATTAAATATTTTAGGTTTAGCCATATTTTGATATTTTCATAAATATCCCTGACATTTTTGTTCACATTTGTCCAGATTTTCACTCAAATACGAATGCCGTTATATTATAAACTTTCAAAAGTCGCCTTCCTAGTTTTTAACTGATTTTAAAACAGAAATGTGATCTGTAGGTACCTACAGTTATACACCTATAGCAATTTTCTTAAACGATGTCACGATCGCAATTCTAAGTCGAGTTTCCTCGTCAATAAACGTATGGATTGGCATCTGAAATTATGGCCGATGCGTTCAATCGCATAGCTGAGCACACGTGCGCGTTATGCAACGAGTACATTGTAGTCTCGTCCTGTCCGTCGTCGCTTCGTTTGCATACAGACGGGACGGCCGACGCCGTCGATGTGTGAAGAGCTTTATGTCAAGGAATTCTGTATTTTCTGCATGATTTGTATGTAAAAGGATTTCTATAGACTTTGCTTTGAGTTGTCTGTTTGTGGGCTTTATGATTGTTAGGACCTACCAGAGTAGGTATTAATATGTTGGGTGTTTGGATTGTAGACAAGAAGTTCATACTAACTTGGTTTAATGTCAAACTTCTTTCTCCGAGTTAAAATTGGTCCCATTTCAATTAAACCTCAGCTTTTTATTTTACTAGACTGTATTACTCACTACCGTTTACTATATTACTTCTTTATTTAGTGCTATTCGAGACTGCTAATATTATCGCTTCATAATATTAATATAACTTCACAAAACATGCGAACCTCAATGACGCCATTTCATAAATAGCCTCTCTCCCCTCATGCACGCCTGGTACCTCTCAAAATGGCCACCAACTACTATAAAGAATAAATACAGTAAAAAAAAGGGGTCTTTCAAAATAAAATGACTACTAATTAACAGGTCTGCAAATTTTAACTCTTATTTTCCTCTTTTGGATTTAAATGCTGATCTTGGGGTATTTTGGCGCGTAGATTACGAATATGCACTCGGAATTTTCTTATAACCCTCAGTTTTTTTAAAAATCCCTTTGATTCAACTCGGAAAAAAAAAGGTAACTTTACTTAATTATTTTTTATTACAATTGAGAAACAATAACATGACTTCAAAACATTAAAAATACATTTGAGGGACAAACAAATAGTAATAAACAAATTAAAAATATTAAATACTTTTGTGGTATCTTGCTTTTTGTCACCGAAGCTCCGATTGTGAAATTTTCTCTTGAAATTCCGACTTGGATCATCTCGCTTTAACAGCCAATAATAGTCTGCCATCATTATTTTATTCCACTTTCCCGACGTTCCATCTCTTTCAGATCCTAGTGAAATCTTTTGCCTTGTTCTTCACTTACATCTCCCAACTTTCCTGATAAAGGAAAGTAGTCCAAATGGGAATTAAGGAAATGAACTTCTCACTCACGCAATTTTTCATCGAAAACTGTACCTATCTTTTATCAGTTTTCTATGTCCGGACCAAAGAAAATACCTTCTTTCAGTTTAGCTTCAGGCAGAGGTGGAAAAATTTGGTGTAGATATTTAAAACCTTCTCCTTCTTTGTTCAGTGCCTTCACAAATTCATCATCCCCAGTTTTATGTGTAAAGGGGGTAGCAAAACTTTTTCAAGTGAGCGTCACGATTACTGATTTTATAAAAACAATGATGATGTTATTTATACAAAAAAAAAATTTCTACCTTCATTAACACTCTTTTAATGATTTATGTTAATTTCTATAAAAAAGAAACACTAATTCTACTAGAAATGTGGTCTTTAGCAAATTACTTAAAACTACATTTTTTTTTTGATAATAAGGATATGTCACTTAGATAATTAAGTTATATTTAACTATTTAATTATGAGAACTTAATCATTAGTGTCTAATATAACCATTTTTTTTTTTTTCTTTTTTGCGGATGGGAAATCATCAAATGACTCCTCCCGCTCTGGGTGGCAGTGCGTTTTTGTTTAATAAGAAACGATTTAAATAAAAAATATTAATTAAGAACCAGGAAGGCTTAGGTAATTTTAGCAAAAAAAGACGATGCTAAATAAATAAAAAACCTGACATAATGGAATGTTTAAAATATTTTTCCGGAATCAGCGACCCAAAATCTATACAAATCAATCATCAAAACTGAAAGAGGAAACCATTGCAGACCTATATGCCATTACGCTCCTTCTTTAGACATTTTATTGATATTAGATAAATTGCATTTATTGCATTACTTACGTATAGGGTACCTAAGTAACCGTTTTTATAGTAGGATGTAAAATTCATTAGAACGGTTGTATTTTACAGTAATCGTGGAATTATATATAATCTTGGCTATACATATCTTCCTTATAGAAGAATTAATGGAACATTTCCGTTGCGGCTACACATTGCCCTAAATGATGAATTAGGATAAGAATTATTACTGACAATAATTGTGATTCAAAAAAGGACATATCTGACTAAAATACGAATAAAAGATTTTAAAGAAAATGCTCTAAAAATCAGTTTTGTAAATAGGGCGCTACGCTCGCTACGAAAAAAGTCGTTTAAATGATTCATCATAACCCTGCCTTATCAGTTGCTCATATTTTTAACTTTATCCAGAAGTATTAGAGTATAATTACTATTTAATTAATAACTAAATCAAAATTATTATACATAGAATTCACTTACCAAAATCAGGTTCTATTTGATGCTACGCGGGTGCTACGAAAAACTACGCATTAAATTAGATTGATACTTTAAAGTATTTCTGTTTCTACCTATAAGAACTGTTGGCTGCATGATACTTTTGTCTTGAAATGAATGACTACGAAGTTTTAATAATTTAAGTAAAATAATTTATTACCTAAGTTCATATGGTTATTGAAAGATGCAAAATTAAATGTTAGTGGAATTCCTTGACCACGCTAGCACACAGTTAACTAAACACTTATTCGTACCGTTATTTATTACTTTAATGTATGTTAATCAAAATCTTATCGATGGTTAATCAAGCCAAATTAATTTAATGAACTTAGGTTCCAATTATACTTCGTAGAAGATTGATTAATAATCTGAAGACCTGAATCAATTACCTCCTATTTGATGTGGTACAAGCGAGATCTAAGTTTTGTTAGAAAACTAATTATAAAAAAAAAAAATTTGGTCCTTTTACAAAGTCATACAAGCTTATAAATACTTAGTAGTACCAAGTTCTTAACAGATTGGCTTAAATCCATACTAATATTATAAATTCGTAAGTAACTCTGTCTGTCTGTTTACCTTTTCACGCCGAAACCACGGATCGGATGTCGATAAAATTTGGCAGAGAGATAATTTGCATCCCGGGGAAGGACATAGGATTTTATCGACATACCCCGCGGGCGAAGCCGCGGGCGGAAGCTAGTACATAAGTATAAAAGCTAGTTTAATTTACACGTTTTTAATATCTATGACATTATAACTTGTGGCGACCTGCTTGAGCAACTGCAAGTAACATGCTTATTCCTTATAATGTATGTGTAGATATGACTATCAAAACAAAGATCTATCTTATAATTATCTATGTCTGTCACGCAAGAGAGATCAGACGGTATATATTCATCTTGATAGACGACATTCAATGTCTGCGATATTCCTAACTCTTTCATTATTCTTAACGTCATGTTTACAAAATCATTGGTGATAATGAAGTCCTAATAAGGCTAATTCAAAGCGGTAGCCTCTACAGTTTATTTATCTACATATCAAAGGGCGGCTCTCGACTGCGTTTCTAATTTCATACAGCTTTCTCCGGCCTATTTTTAGGTGTCTATTACAAGGTGCAATGTCCGGCAGGTTTGTGTTACATGCCATACATTATACGTACCCTAGATCTGATGTTTTAGAAAAAATAACTTAATTAGCTGTTTGTTTTAGATAGAGTTTACGTAGAAGAAGCAAAATCAGTTTGTGACAATCGTAACAAGTGGTGTTATGTAATTTCTGCTTACCCTCATAAGAAAAAGGCGTGAGTTTATGTATATACAGACGCCAGCACATGAAACTAGCTGTCAAATTTTCCCAATCAACTTTGAAGCTTATGCTTTAGCGATAATGTTGAAAACCTTGACAGGTTGTAGTAGCTTGTTGTGCTGGCGTCTGTACCTAGTCTGCATTCGTGATTTATTAGTCAAAAATGTAAACGAATATGAGTTTATGGAAAAATTACTTTAAATCCTATACAATAAAGTTCAGTTTACGCTACAACTTCAAACATTTTTATAACTTTTTCAATAATGCTAGTCACTCTGAAATCAACTTAATTACGATTAAAATAAAGTTGTTATTTGTTTAACTTGAAATAACATCAATTGGAAACCTGAATTTGAATAGACCTTTATTATTATGATAGAGTGTAGTTTTGATCTCTGTTATAGGCCGGCAATTTTTTTATTTATTAGGCCTGACTCCTAAGACACAGGCACCTACACCTACTTTAGCAGTCAGAGTATGACCTAGTTATAAGCCTTTACGCTCTCTTGTCTTTGGATATTGTAATGAAATGTCTTTTGGTGAAATAAATAATTTATTATTTATATTATTAAAATGCCATTAGATTTTACTTTTTAGAAAATTCTTAGTGTCTGCCCGGAGTCTGGATTGTTGCGCGGTTAATCGTTCGTCCCCTTTAACATAGGACTTACCTAAACATAACTGGCCAAATGTGGGTTTACCGTACCCTTCTGCCTACCTCTTCAAAAATACAGACGTGATGTTATATTTATAATGCAATATCTACTGTATCTCATTATGGTAATTTTCATGGCTACATTAAAGTGAATTGTGTAATTGTTCAGATTGATTAAAATATTTATGAGCTAAGACAGTGATCAATTTTGTTTGAATTCAAAGAGTTTTAGTTTAATTGCAATAATATGTTTGCCTAGTTAGAATATTTAGTCAAAACTTCTAAGAAGCTCGTGGTTAAATAAAGTCACGACAAATATTTATAATTTATACAATATACCCACATAAAACGAACGTTACTCTAAGGATGATGTAGGTTAAACACGCTTTTATAAGGAATATCAACGCATTCACAACTCCCTGGTTCCCAGAACACCGAGTCCCGCCACAAGGAGGAAGCCTGTCCTAATTAGGTCACGTTTAGCTTTCCGAACATCGTGAATTATGTCGCTCGTTCACTTTTTATTAGCCTTTTGATGCCTCAACTTGCTTTGAACGTACCATAACGTCTGTTGTTTTATACGAACAGTGAGTAAACACAGACTATTAACTGTGGCCTTAGTGTGAGTTTTTTCGACTCACGTTCGATTGCGAGCGCGTTAGAATTTTGTATGGAAAATTAGGTTTCTTCTAGTGACCACCAGGTGGCGCTATAACTTTTTCCCATATAAAATTCTAACGCGCTCGCAATCGAACGTGAGTGAAAAAACTCACACTAAGGCCACTGGTAAAGCTATTTATCGCTCGATTTGAACCTAGATTCTAGCTAACGGGAAGAGCGGTGCAGCAGATAACTTGTTGAAACATTATGCTATGTTGTATAGTTACATTACAGTACCAGGCTGTTAATGGGGCACATCGAGTAGGTACCTATTACAAAAAGTTTGGTTTTGTAGAGTTTGTAGAGCGTCCTCTCTGTGTTCTGTGTGACAGTCTCCTTCTACAGTCTTTTCGTGGTTTATTTCTGACAGCAGCAACCCAACACCAACCTTATAGTTACGAGAATAAAGATGATTTTTACTGTGATTTTGACAGTTTTGTGAGTGGTAGCAATCTAACCATATCCTTATCTCAACGAAAATAAAGATCGATTTGCTTTTGACAGTGATTCCAAATGACTGTTAAAATAACTGTGAAACGACTAAAGCTCGATGAGTCACGCAGGTACTGTACAACTGTTTAAGGTTCTTTTGGTACGTGGCCAAAATCAGAACTAATGCGGCCATCTTGTTTTTTCAATACATTTCACAAAACAGTTTCACATACTCATATGTTTACCAGCAGCGCTCCCTTGACAACGTATTTTGTTATTATTATTATTATCAGCCATTTCTGTCCCATTGCAGGGCGAAGGCCTCCCTTCCATCCTTCCACTTATCCCTATCCATTGCTGTTATACGCCAATCCTTGTGGAAAGAGTCGAGTTCATCCATCTCATTCTGGGCCTGCCGCGTTGTCGTTTGCTGCTGTTTTCCCATTGTGTGGTTACTTTAGCGCAAACCTCCTCAAAAAAAAAAAAACAGTGGCACTCCGGGAGTGCCGACAGGAGTGAAAACAAAACCCGAGTACATCCCAAGGACAGCCAAACACATCCGAAGCGGGTATTTTTTTAGTCGTCTTATAAACAAATCACGCGCGGTGTCGCTTACGGTAACAGTGGTGCGAGTTCAATGGCTTTTTCCCATCTCAAAAAATGCCCAACGCGCCTAAAAACGTTTTCACTTAAAAAAAAAAACTTCATTGGAGTGCCAAAAAAACCTTGCAGCACCTGTATGCAGACCTACCATTATGTCATGTGCAAGTATGTCTCTGAGTTAATAATCACATCACACTAATATTATAAAGGCGAAAGTTTGTGAGTGTGTGTGTGAGTGTTTGTGTGAGTATGTGTGTGTGTGTTTATATGTTTGTTACTTCTTCACGCTCAAACGGCGGGACCAATTTAGATAAAATTTGGTATGGAGGTAGCTGACAACCTGGATTAACATATAGGCGACTTTTTATCCCGATATTCCCACGGGATCGACATTTACGCGGGTGCAACCGCGGGGCGCAGCTAGTCATTATATATTTTGATCGTGACACGTTCCCTAGGTGTGAAAACTTTTAATTGCTACACGCCTTTTTAAAGTTCAATATAATTGATTATTTGAAGATGCCTTGGGGAGTTATGTACGGTGATATCATATCTGACATTTTTAGCTCAGTAGCCAGTAGGTAACTATTTTTAAGGGCACTTTTCAAATGGGATGAACATAATTAGTAGGTGCTTAACTTATTTGTTAGCAATATAGAGCTCCAAACACAGATTAGATGTCGTCTAATTCACTGTAACGAGAATGTCTCCTTGAAAACAGAATTGAGTAGCAAGTGTCCTACTTTATTGTGTACTGTCCTTGTTGGCATCATCATTCATGTTCATTAATCTGCCAGTGGTATTTAATTACTCATGCATGCTCGTCCATTGTGAGCGCTCTCGTCTGCAATAAAGTTTATGAAAAACCTAGCTGCACTCGATCTATCCACGAAAAAGTTGCACGTTTCCTAGTTTAGGTATACTTATAAGTTCTAATTGTACTTTTTCCTTTAACTCTTTCAGCAGTTACAGCTTATATCAGGAGAATAAATTATTAAAATAAATGATAACGTTACTGAAACAATAAATTACAGAAAAATATTACACACGGTTTAAATAACGGAAGCCTTGCCTCCAAAAATAGAAAGTCCTGTGACTTAGGAAGTCTAACTTAATGCCAATTCCAATAATGCTCTTCTGTGTGTGATGTTCTCCATCCATTCTAATATTATAAATCTAATATATGTATAATAATCGAAAGTAACTCTGTCTGTCTGTATGTTACCTTTTTACGCCTAAACCACTGAACTGATTTCGATAAAATTTGGCAGAGGGATAGATTGCATCCCGGGGAAGGACATAGGATAGTTTTTATCCCGATAATCCTATGTGATCTAATTTCCGAAATCCACGTGGGCGAAGCCGTAAGCAGAAGCTAGTTAATTAAGTATAAAAATATGAACAACTAGCTGTTGCCCGCGACTTGTTCTGCGATCCCGGTAAAAAGTAGCCTAAGTCCTTCTCCAAGTCATGGTCTACCCATGTCCGTTCAGCCGATGTAGCGTGAAAGCATAACAAACAAACTAACTTTCGTATTTATAATATTAACAACTAGCAGCGCCCCGCGGTTTCACCCGCATAAGTGTCGATCCCGTTCACGTGGCGCCATCTATTTATCATAATAACTTTATTGTTGTTTTCTTCGGGAACAGCATTTTTCTTGGGGATGAAAGGTACCCTATGTCCGTTTCTGTACACCTGACAACGTTTATGCAAAATTTCAGGATGATCGGTTCAGTGGTTTTGGCGTAAAAAGGTAACAAACAAACAAACTTACTTTACATTTATAAAATTAAAATAATAATTCATATAGTTAGGATTCTTTATAGGTTCGTTTGTTTGTTAACCGGACATGATGTTGTGTCTAGCTCGTGGTGTTTACGACATGTGTTGTCAGACATAACAATAACATGAACGCTACATGAGTGGAAGTGGACCCGTCGTTATTCCATTTACACTGCTACCACAGTATAGAAAGTGTATATTTAGAACAAACCTGTTATGTTTTTAAGACGTATGTAACTTTATTACTTAATAAAATTCTTAATGTTTCTTGACGTGTAAAAGATCGGCTACTTATCTGCCCACGCCAGCTGTAACTGTCAACATAGGAAAATGTAGGTACTATACCCGAATCGCTTTAGAGTGGCAATAGCGGTCACTGACCCACCTACATTTTCTAGCATTCTTTACTTCAAAAACTGAAATTAAGTCCGCTAACGTCCTGAGTCAATATCTATCGTGGTCTTCTAATATTCCAATAACGAAAAACCATACACAGTTTACTGTTTGGGTTCCTACGGAGAGAATAGAATAGAATACTCTTTAGACCCTTGGGTCTTTCTCTTTTTTAGGGTTCCGTAGTCAACTAGGAACCCTTATAGTTTCGCCATGTCTGTCTGTCCGTCCGTCTGTCTGTCTGTCCGTCCTCGCTTAATCTCTGTGACCGTTAGAACTAGAAAGCTGAAATTTTGTAGGAGTACGTATATCAGTTACGCCGACAAAGTGGTAAAATAATTGTTTTTTTTAGGGTAGCTCCCCTACATGTGAAGTGGGGATGAATATTTTTTTCATCATCTACCCTATCGCGTGGGGTATCGTTGAATAGGTCTTCTAAAATGGCTTAGGGGTTGCTAAAATTATTTTCTGATTTAATGCTCCATTTACGAAATATTAAAGTTTAAAGTGCAAATTTTTGTTCCAGTAGGGCGTCCCCCCTCCCCCCCACTAAAAGCTAAACTGCTGGCTTGAAAAATCTGGAAAAATTCTCGATGATAGCGCATTTCATGAACTTTAAAGGAAAAGTATAGCGGTTAAGATAACTTTATTAGTTTAGCAGTAATAGTCGTTGAACTTGGGTGTTGGATAATTTTGTACCAAATACAAAATCCTTAGCATTAATCCTTTAAAGTGACTAAGATGAAGTAGTTGCTTGTTTATAATGGGTAAAGACTTGCATTGAAAACCAAAATATGTTTTTATTTTTTTTACCTATTCAGAATGAAGAACAACAGAATCGTACTACATTGTGATAACGGGCTACTACGGAACCCTACACTGTGCGTGGCCCGACACGCACTTGGCCAGTTTTTTTCTTTTCTTTTTTACTCTTTTTTTTTGGGAGACATTAGGGCAATGACCGCTTTTACCACGCTAATGCGATACGAGTATAGTAAGTAATAGTATTGTGGACTTATAGGTATCCTCGTAGGTCTTGTCGCAACTTGTCAACTTACACTCGACCGCTATCGTGAAACTTGGAACTGTTATTTCTGTTACTGGCTCGGAACGGTGATACGGCCAACAGATAGTGTCTCTATGTGATACAAATACATACAAGTTAATTAAATGTAATGTGGGCCACATTGCTACTGGACAGTGGACTGATGTCTGCTATTTGTACGTACTAATTGATTTAAAAGTCGAGAGAGTGACTTGTGTTGTTTTCTAGACAGGTTTTTTTAGATAACCTAGTAAAATATAATTGGTTACAATTACAACTATTGCATCACATATGAAATTAACTGTATAATAGTATTACTTTACAGCAATCTCATAATCTAATTCCTCAACAAATCGTGTTTTACCAGTTTGAAACTAAATTTAGCATAAATGATTAAATAAATCCGTTAGCATGTTTAAATGTGACCAAGTAATCATGTCACACAGTACCTACATATCATTAGAGAGGTGCAGCAAGGACATTGAGTGACTTAGTATCAAGTGGCGATCAGCGTCACGCTCCAAGAATTCACTCCGTTCACATGATAATGTCATACGCGGGGAATAATGGGAAATAAACGCGTACCTCGGATTCTTCCGCCAGAGCTCGGGTGTTAGGTACACCATTATTGTATGTCATTCGTTCAATACATACTTACATACATTATACACCGATATTGTGCAATATTATGTTACGATGTCGAAACATTGTGTGTGATTGTGACCTTTTTTCTATAGTACCTCATTTGTTGTACAGGCCTTATTAACGAGGTGCAATTAGTGATTAATAAAGACTGGTGAGAATTTTCTAGATTTGTAATGCTGGCGTTAATGAAGAGTTATTATGAATGGATGGATGTGAGTGTGTTAATGAAGAGTTATGAGTAGTGAGTTTGAGTGAAATACGTTTATTGTGTTTCAGCTGCTTCAGCGTTCGTTAATTACAGGGTTCGTCATCTGAAACAATAGTCCGTATACCGTATTTGAGGCCGTTACTTAGGTGGTTATTTTTTTAATTTTCTACTCATTTAGGTATGTAATAGAAAAGCAGAAAAGCAAATTAATTAGTTTGAAACCGCGATTGGTAGCACAATATGGATATTCTGCGTTAGTTTAGGTATCACAGGAGAAAGTCCGTATACCGTATTTCAGGCCGTTTACTTACTTACATGGTATTTTTTTATTTTTTACGTAATTCCGGTATCTATATTAGAAAAGTAAATTAATTGGGAGCTTACAAGACCTAAACCCAAAAAACGCATGTTTTAGAAACAATAAAAGTACCTATATGATCGACTACAGTGGGTAGGGTAGACCGGGGACAACAGTACCATTTTTTAAACATCGGTTGATTACACAAATTTAGCTGTTGCTTTTTGTTTTAAATATTATTATTTTACAGCCTTGGTTTATTATCTACCGAAGAAAATATCTAAAGTTGGCCTAGATTGAACAAAACTTGCTCAAAATTGACTTTGAATGAATTGATGGCTAGTGGTACAAGTGACCCCCTTTAAGGGTTAATTGTACCACAACTGCATAGGGTAATAAAACACGAATAGAGGCATTAATCACATTTTCGCAGTAATTTATTTGAAGTCTAATGGGTTTATAATCATTGTTAAAAATTAGGAACAAAATAATCGTGATATCGGTGTTTTAATAAACACAAATGTAAAGTAATAACATAAACATAACAATTCTTCACTTCGAACAAAAATAAAATAACTTTTTATTAACACATAATCACATTTGGTTCACACGTTGCATATTTGCTATTATCTAGCTTTATAACAATTATAAAATAGAAATAATCAACAACAATGGATGGTATGGAGGTACAATTGACCCCTGGTACAATTGCACCAAAGTAACTAATTTAGAAAAACCATCTAATAGTCACATAATTCTAAACTTATAGTTTCCATATTTATCATAAAACAAAAGTTTAATATCCGTTTAACAACAATAACAAACAACAACAATATACTTGTCGAAAAGGCTTTTAGTACGAGCTACAGCCAATAATATTTTCGTAAAAATTTACCGCGGCTTGCCGAAAATCAAAAATTCTCAATTATCACCTCCGTTTCACAGCTGGCGCGACGGCGCCTGAGGGGCGCCTCGGGACTCAAGTAGCGCGAGTGCTGGCGCACTCACACATGCGAAATTTACCTCAGTAGTTGAAATATCGACGATGGTACTATTGACCCGTGTTACTATTGTACCCGGTCTACCCTATACAAAATCAGCAAAATATATGATAGTCTTCAGAATTTATGCTAGATAGATAGTGTGTTGAAAACATAATAAGTACAACTAATTTGATAGGTACGATAGAAAAAAATCACGAAGATGCCTCTAAAAATTTTCTTTTTACAATAAAAACCATACTAATATACATATACAACAATCATTCTGATTTTTTGTCAGATTATTCTACAAGCACATTTTTAAGTCCGAACAATAGATTTTTTGTAATTAAATAATTGCTTCATATTTTGCAATAAATTATCAGCGTTGTGTCATCGCGCTTCTCTTTCTTTTGTATGCAGTCCGACAGTGACCACGCTTTAGGTCATGTAAGAAAATATCGAAATTCTTCAGTAGTTTGTGAAACTACTTACCTACCTAATCTACCAACTCATCACAATCAAAATACAAGTGACTTACCAAACATTTCTCACACAGAGATACAATTACAGATCTTGTTAACATCAACACTCAACACAATATTGACAGTGTAATATACAACGGTAACAACTAGTTTGTAACCAATCCAATCAAGTTAAAGCTTTGCAGCATTTCTTAGTAAAGTACAGTCAGCCTCAAAAAGACGTATACATCGACAAGAATTCATTTGATGTCTACTTTGTGTCCCATAATACGGAATCAATTTTGTGGCTACATATTGATACAGTATTTTTATCTCACAAAATGATGCGCGTTTTACTTCTGGTATCCAAATGTATAAACAACAACAAGCTGTGAATATGTACGCGAAGAGTAGCGTCAGCACATAACATGCACTTCTGACTTGGCCATTGTCTCGGACGGTTCCTACCGTGAACTCCTGCGCTTACACACACACAGCCACAGCGTGTTTAAACACTTGGTAGCCACAAATAAAGCTCGCTTCGCTTCGTGAGATATAAATACTGTACAATAGTATGGAACGAACATTGTAGATAATCGAATGAATTTTTGTAGATGTACTCATACATCTTTTTGTGGCCGACTGTACCTATCCATACCGTACAGTCGAACACTATCTCAGTGGGTGAGATGATCTCGAGTCGAAAGGATCCGTATAAGGCCACGAAATAATCCGGTACGAGCAATACAGTGCAGTGATGCAGTTGCGTTCCCACGATACCCATACCGATACCCGATTGGCTCACCTACATTGTACCTAATTACCTTTATATTACCCCATATTATAGGCCAGCAAATTATACATCGATATAATTTGCTCGAGCACTTAATTAGATAAATTAATTGTCGTACGTTACACCTGTGGTTCATAACTCCACTTGTGTTGACTAAGTACTTGCGTGTTTTATGTAAACATGTGTAGGTAACTAATCATAGCATTGTAAGTTTGTATTTAATAACAGTCGGCAGACCTATAGGTCTTTAGGACTATACAAATAGGTTGCTTTGTTAGGTTCTTACCTCCATAAAGCGGTCTCGATGTAAGTTTCTCTGTTAGAGCGTTTTACTTATTTTGTTATCAAAAGGAGTAGCCAAAAGCCTTATTCTTTGCTGCTAAGGTGCGGTTTTAGGTTGTTGCTCTAGGGGGGCAAATGTTTCTCTCTAAGTAACGGGGGGAGGGTTGAGGTTGGCAGTTCTCAAGTCGTCTTGAGAGCCTGTTAAAAAGGCTTTGGAACCTATTTTCCCCCCTAATTTAACAACGTGCCCCCCTTTTCGAGGATGACTACGACTTATCTAATAATAGACTTATCTCTATATCTTAGTAACAAATACTGTATACAAAGTAAAAATAGAGGTTATGAATCTATGTTTCCGTCTTGTCTAATATGTATAGAGTTTTAGACTCAGTTTGGTCGCCACCCCCTATGTATCCGCGCCTGTTGCTGTTAGGGTCTAATATAACACAAAAACTCAAGCCTTTATCCCAACGTGCTAAGATATTTTATTCGCCCACGTAGCTTATTTTTATACCGTTCCTATATCGCACGTAAGTAGATACAAGACAGTTTCATTCACCGTGACTTACGCGAAATCCGTCGTACGACAGGATCTCCTAAAATAACTTAGCAAAAAAACAGCGATAATGGTAACCAGTGCCGGGATGTTGACCCGTTACTCACTGCGATAGAATACGCTTTAGACTGGTGACATCCTCAGGAACACACGCAGTTACACGCTGAGGTTTTTTATGTGCTTTGTGTACTTAGAGATCCGCATGTTAGCTTAGGATTTGAATAATCAAATGTTTTCACATCACTAATGTGTCTGGATGGTTCAAGGACTTTGATCTGGGGCCCAAGTCTGCTATTTTTATAAATTCGTCATTCCAACACGATGCCATTGTCATTTTGCTAAAAGTTCGTAATCTGCTAAATTCATAATGGTCGATCATTGGTCGGTCAATGGCACAGAACTTAAACGATACTCGTAACGAATTAAAAGCAATGACTGCACAATGACGTTCTAATGGTAGGTCACTGATCAAAGGAACTGTCAAAATTGAAGCAGTTTACCGTCTAAGTCAGTTATTCATTTGTCATTATGTACTAGATTACCATTATATGCCATTTCTTTCAATGGAGTGTCAGTTGTTATGGTAAACCCATAGGAAATTATATTAGTAGATTACCAAACTTGTCAAAATCAACAATTATGAAATCAATTATATACCATTCTGACACTATTGTAATAGCAGACTTGAGGCCCAGGATATTCTGTGCAAATTGGCGTTTAATATAACATATCATCACGCCTGTACATATTCGGCAAAGGGTTAGGCAGCGTTATCTGAGGTTTAGTTCTAAGTTAAATTCGAATACCTACTTAATTATTTGATTTGAAGGTTATTTTGCCGGTTCTCGACATCTTTTATAGTATTTTGTTACACGCTACTTAGTACATACGCTTAGAAGGATGATATGTAGGTATATAAGTACGTTAAACACTTACAGATTAGAATAAGCATCATGAAAACCACGGAAAGGTTACATCACATTCTTAAAACTTAAAATTCAAAAGAACGTATTTCTTGTTTATCTGTCTCATAGTTAGTATTGCATCGATAAGCTCTTTAGGCTGCAAAGCTTGATTTACAATTCCCTTCTCACAACATTGCCTTATTTAAAGCAGTATTTATTCTTCATAACGTATCATTATCAGTAAGCAGCTGCTACTTCGTGCCTACCAAGTAAATGTTAGTCGTTCATTCGACGGCTGCCTGTGATTACAAATACGCTAGTATTATATTTATCTGTGCCACTGCATACATATTTACCTACCTACCTAACTTTTACATAATAACATAAGTACTTACATATTTAGGGGCTTACAGGACCTAAACACAAAAAACGCAAGTTTTAGAAACAATAAAAGTATATGACCGACTACAATAAATAAAATCAGAAAAATATAAGTATGATATTCTTCAGGATATCTGCTAGGTAGATAGTGTGTACAACTAATTTGATAGGTACTATAAAAAATCATGAAGATACCTCTAAAAACTTTAACTTTCCAACGCTGGTAATTTATTGCAAAATATGAAATGTAATTATAATAAAATATATGTATATATAAATAAATATATATTATGGTCTGTGTGGTGCCGGACTTAAAGAATACCACCACCCCTTACTTCCCGTGGGTGTCGTAAAAGGCGACTAAGGGTCGTACCGGAGAATGGGCAGCAGCGTTCTCTATGTATTCCACCATCATACCATACTGCGATCGCCAACCCGCCTGCCAAGCGTGGCGATTATGGCAAACCCTCCCAAAATTGGGGGAGGCCTATGTCCAGCAGTGGACGTCTATCGGCTGAAACGACTACGACGATATATATAATATATTTTTGTAAATAGATAATTGCTTCATATTTTGCAATAAATTTCCAGCGTTGTGTCATGCAGCTTCTCTTTGTTTTCTATGCAGTCCGACAAAGACCGCGCTTTAGGTCAGCTCGAACTCGTTGGTGTGTATGCCGTGCCTAATATGCATGTTATTAGTTTATTTATTGATTAATTGAGTTTTATTTATTTATTTAGTGAAAATGTATGGAAATAAGAGCTTATCATTATCATGGTTACATGCATTTTACATCTCTGAGTTATCGTGATGCCGTCGTAACGTGGACGTGGTAGTCCACGAAAATATCGTCACGTTACCCATCATCATCATCTACCCGAAACTGTCAAATTTTCCCAATCAACTTTGAACCTTATGCTTTAGCGACAAAGTTGAAAATCTATTAAAGACATTCGACAGATTGTAGTGGCTTGATGTGCTGGCGACTGTACATAATATTGTATGTATACCCCTAATAGTAAGACGATTCATGAATTCCTATTTCGGTTGCATTTAATTTCGGACCCCTATCCGTTTTTATTCATTTCATTACAATGTGTTTTGATTAGCTTAATTTTAGCATTCGCAATTTGCATACACGTGTAGTGTGCTAACGACAGTAACTTCCTTTATTTTGTTGCTTTATTTTTGCATCATTAGCCAAATATAGGTACTTATTAGCGTAAATCGTCTGAAGACAGGTAGGTAACTGTCGACATTAATTGTTTTTATGAAATAGTAAAACCTAATTTCTTCACTCCAATATTAAACATTTCAGGCCAAGGAAATAACAGAAATATTTTTGTTTGGCAGACCAATAATAACGGGGAATACTCATCCCGGAGTCTTCCTCGCGTGAGGCTCGACAATGGAGCAAACGTTGGCACTGCTGGCGTCAGACTCCGTTGTTGGGCCGCACCACCGTCGATAACAGAGGAAGAAGTTGAAGAAGAAATAGAAGAAGATGCAGTCTCACTACGAGCGATGCCTGTTCAAGGTTTGTAATATTTTTATGCCAACGCCATCTAGCGTGTAATAGAGACAACTGACAATCAGCGCCTTCTACCGGCTACATGGTAGTTATGCTTCTAATACTTCTACTCGATACTAGATGGCGCTGTAACAGTTTCGTGCATTACATAACAGATGGCGCTGTATCACTGTTTATTTCTATGGAACTTCAGAAAACTTGAAAAAACTTTTTTCAGTGAGAATTAGGTTACAGCAATTATTTCCTAAAACAATGGTCTTCAATGTTTGTTGTTTCTTAAAATGCCACCTTAATGAAGTTCCAGCGATGAAAATTCGAATTTAGGAAAATAAATCATATTTGAGATTTGGAAAAGTGGGGTTAAAATTCAAATCAAGAGGTACCAGGAAGTAACTAGTGATTTTAGCGAAAGGGGAAAATATTTTCTGAAATGTACTAGAGTTACGAGGAATTTACCTTAAAAACTTGGAAACTGCCCATACCTCCCTAAGGTATGGGCAGTTTCCAAGTTTTTAAGGTAAATTCGGTTATGAAACATGTTAGCTTTCGCTTCTGAATTTTCAGGAAATGGTTAATTAGACGAAGTAGGCCAAATATATCAGCGTATTTAACCATACGAAATTCCATAAAACTCTGCCATTAAACATTTATAACATTAACAAGTTCTCACTTCATTTGTAAGCGTTCAGTCGGGACGGAATGACGTTTCGTACAGTGCCACCAACATAACGCAAGAAGGGCGCGCAGTGCGCGCACCGTGACGCTAGCGCACCGTCACCAATCGATTTCGACCAAATGTTTCACGCCCCTGCTGCATACTTGTCACTCTTTTTATTACTATTAAAATTAGTGAGAATTTAGCTTCTTTAAAGAATTCCTTATCTTCGTTGCGTTGTGTCTTGTGAAACAGCCCTCCAATGTTTTTGGTGCTACGAGTATTGTTTCATCTTGCGGACAATGCTCTGTAAAATACTTTTTTTCTCGACTTTTTTACAGTTTCCTTTTTTTACTTTGCTTGCGTTATGACTTTCAAAAGGAACACTGTTAATTAATTTCGGGAAATGCGGCTGACTTGGACGAGGAAAACTTTGAATTTGATTGTTCCCATT
Source organism: Mesoligia furuncula (assembly GCA_916614155.1). Lineage (NCBI taxonomy): Eukaryota > Metazoa > Arthropoda > Insecta > Lepidoptera > Noctuidae > Mesoligia > Mesoligia furuncula. Next base: position 9,844,181 of record OU744793.1, on the reverse strand, counting down.
TAGGAAACAAAAGCTTTTTTATCCTGTTAGCAATGGCTAACGCCTTGCGTAGCAAAAAAAGAAGGACTTGGTACGGCAACCTAATGGTTTCTTAGAAAGTTTCGCAAATAGTTGTGTACAAAACAGGTACCGCAGTGCTCCCACTTCAAACACAAACCAGAAAGTTTCCAACTAAAAACTTGTAAAACCACTTGACAAATAGTTGCCATAATAATTTACGAAGTTTATAAAACGTATGTTTTTCCACCACGCGACGGTATCGCAATTGGACACGCGACAGCGCGCAGTGTGCCTTCGGCCGTCTGGCGCAATCGAGCTAAAATGGGCACAATTAGGGCCCCGGCAGTTTTTAATTGACATCGGTCCCTCGACTCGTGTGCGTTGCCCCGTTGCCCGACCCCGTGCCTATCAATCTCTGCCTTGATACGTAAATATAAATAATAGTACTTGATTTTCATCTGGCTACAGGACGAAACAAACCATAGGGGTTGATACAGAAGACGAACAAGCAGAGGATCGAGGTGTGGGGGGAGGGGGGTGGAGGGGGGGGGTTTAATTCCCCTATCGTTATTGGTTAAACATATTACAAACGGATTTGTAACAAAAAAAGGAGCGTAGCCTCCAGAAAGCGTAGCGTCCTCTCCATCCGTTCGTAGCAATAATACAAAACACAATACGTTATTATATATCGAACCGGGCAATCGAGTATTTAAGTTTTTAATCTGCCTTCTATTTATTAATTTATATATATCCATTGTTAAAATTCCAAATTACGAAAGGTAAAAGCGATTATAAAATAATTAATTAGGTACCTATACGTTTTACTACCCTGATAAACGTCGTAGGTGGAAGTTATTATAATGCCTTGTATATTTTAAAGGTGCATCTGTTTGACTCCGAAAACATTTATTGCTTACTTACCAAAAACTCGATGATACTCCGGTCACTATATGGCTATCTAAACTATGTTGTATGCCCTAATTTGTATAGGAATAAAGGCCAGCCCATGTTTTGAATGTACAATATTAATTCCACTGTATACCGGAAGTTGGAACTTTCCTTGACTTAAACAATATATTTAACCTAATATTTTCAACGACAAACCATTGACTTCCTAGACTAAAATACGATTCCAGAAAATCAGTCTTTGAAGCTCATATCGAAAATAGAACGCAGCGCCACAATACAAATGCACCAACCGTCACTCACGTTTCAGCTCTCATATTTTCGTTACAAAGAAAAACTAAAATATCAACTGTTTAACCTGTCGCACGACACGAACTTTGTCAGTAAGCGAACACGGGTCGATTGACGACTCCGAAATAGCGGACGTTCACGAAAAATAAATTCTAATTTCGAACCAGAGAGTTTAACTTTTTTTCTTTCTCCTTAATATTTTTGGTGGTTGGAAAACTAACCACGGCGGGCTAGCACTTAACGTGGAAAAAACCCATTGATCTTTCCCTGTAATTTGTTACCCTTTTTGGGGACTTCCTGATTAAGGAATGTTTATTTGTTTGACACTTTTTATAAACTTTGTGAAGTAACTTTTGAAGATGTCGCTGACATTGGGAATTTATTGGCTTAAGCAGTGTGCCTTGACTTGCGATCTGTTTGAATTGGGTGTTAATTACAACTTAAGAATGAAGATAACTTTGTAACAATTTTGGTTAATTGTTATTTAACGACTGGAGCGATTAATTTCGGTCAACTTCGTGATTCGTTTGTTACATTTTCTTGGTTTTGTGGCAAACCAATTTAGGTCTGATTGACCAGTGACTAAGCTACACACTTTGTAACGTTTATAAACAATATTTTTGAAATTAAGAGTTCGATGCCTCTTTTACCTAAATAAAATTTAGCGTGAGTCAGTAGTACTGATAGGGAAGTAAAGGCGACTTACACATCGGTTCCTATGAACTGACGCTCGTCCTGAATATTAATCGGTATTCAACACATTGTCTGTCTATAAGGACTGGCTGGTTTCCGAACAAAAACTGAATTCTTAATAGAACTGGCGTCGGTTAGTCGATCAAGTTGTTAATACTCGAGTTGCGAAAGTACTGAGCGAGAAATTTCAAGTTTTACTGTCGACTACCCTGTTTTTATAAGCCAGTAAATCACGAGCTTAAGCTGTTGCGAGAATGTTTAGCAAAAACGTTGGTACGTTAAATGTTTAATTTAGTTAGGTGATTGGTATGTATTGGCGTAAGTAATAGTATATTTCTGTAATATCATAAATACCATAATTATTCCTTATATAAAAATGGCGCCAGTTCTATTTATTAACAAGTACCAATATGTATTGAAGTGTAACTATTTCACTAAGTACACACATACTGTTTACTTTAGGTATGTGTGTTTATGTCTGTTTCTACATATATATCGGAGAGGAAAACCAACTGAAAAAAAAACGGTCAGGATCGAGTCAGACTCGCTCGCCGAGGGTTCCGTACCATCATGTTTTTAATTTTTCATCGGCGAGGCGATTCGTCAGAGAATTTTAACACTGCACTGCGGTGTAGAATATTGCAGTTTTTTGTCAGCGCCATCTCTTAACCGATAGTGGAACTAATGAAAATTTTGTTGATGATTTCTGAGAAAGTGTGCTATTTAGAGACTTCGTTTTATTTTTCCTGTAATCTTTACATAAACTTCTATCACATAGAATAATTTCAGATTTTTCTCTTCCAAACTTCGGAGATAGGTAAGTGGGGGAACGGTATTTTTTTTACATTTTTCATCAAAAGTCGAAAATTGTGCAACCTAAAAAAAAAAGATTTTTTTTTTGAGAATATGCAAACTGCGCTCTTTCATATGATACCCCACATGCCCTAGTAGCCTCACTTCGAATTTTTCAGAACCCCTTTCAGTCCCTGTTGCAAAAAACATACATATATATTTTTATTTTTTTCTTATTTGCAAAATAGTTGGGCAAACATCATCTAAAACTATTCCAAATTTCAAGCTGATAGCATTAGTAGTTCTTGAGACATCCAGCTGTGACAGACAGACAGACAGATAGACTGAGTCTCGCCATAAGGGTTCCGTTTTACCGTTTTGATACGGAACCTTAACAATAATCTATAGGTACTCTATACTTATAAAATTCAAAGGATATATATCAACGCACAGCTTAAACCGCTGGTCCTAAAGACATGAAATTTGGAGGGTGTGTTCTTTGTGAAGAGGATGCCTCCTCTTACTCTCCACTAAGAAAAGGTTTTTCGAAATTCCACCCCTAAGAGGGTGAATGGGGGGAGGGTGAGATTTCACGCGGACGAAGTCGCGGGCAGAAGCTAGTCAATAATATAACTTCAGTCCGTGGAACATTCAAACCTGTGAACGACAATTTTTTAAGTTAATCATCAGCATCCTATCTCATTGGGTAATCAAGCCATTCATTCTCTCCGTAATGACATCCACCTATGTTCTAATTGGATTAGGGTACCAGTAGCGAAGGGTCAATTTTTGTAAAAGGTAAGCCGGAATAGATATCCCAAAAAAACATTTCATGTTAAATGTTGCCAAGACGAGACCATGTAACTCGCACTGTCAAAAAGTAATCAGAGCTCATGTAGAGCCAAGCTTCTAACTCTACACGCCCTAACTCTACAAGGCCTAACTTCGCAAACTCTCTACACCTTAGTCAAAATATATAGCTTGGCCATTTCACTAAATTCACATGAACGTAAGGTGAAAAACTCTCATACTGTTATGGACTTTTAGTCCTGAAATTTAAACACTCTACACCTTAGCCAAATATATGGCTTGGCCGTTTCGCTACATTCACATGTCACATACAAAGTCATAAAAAGAAGTCTCATACAAACTTTCACCCCCTAGTTTAAGGGGTTGGGGGGTAAAAGTTTCAAGTTTTAAGATTTTTTTGTTGTTTGTGTACTATTACTAGCTTATATACCAAATTTCAGCTTTCTAGGACTTCAGAGAGAACCTTAAGAATATGGATGATCATCAGTGAGTCAGTGAATCAGTGACGAAATCGGGGTATTTTAGATAACAATAAAATCTAAAGTATAAGAGCTTTGCAATTGAAACTTTATAGGTTTAATAAGTCAACCACTGACATCATATCCCGAAAATTTTGTTTATCTGGTATAATCCAAACGCAAGTTAAGAAGGTTCAAAAACACGACGAAGTGCTTCGAGAAAAGGTAGGTTAGTGCTCTTGCGCTTCGCTTGGCTCGTCTTGGCGGGGGCACTACCGTGCCCCCAGATCTTTAATATGATTATATTACTTGTCTATAGAATACTGACTGTGCCATTTTTCAAAGGGAAGCCGGTAGGAATCGAGTTGTATGGAAACTTCGCCACTGAAGGGTACCTTCCTAAATACACGAAAATAATGCACTAAAGTAGTGTTGAATACTGAATGACTTAATATCTTCATGTTATATCATTTGCCAAAATTTCAGGCTACGGATTTGATTGCGTACTATGAATGTCTTTCTTTACATTATTAATTAACTAACTTCACCCCGGGGATTCACCTGCATAACTGTCGATCCCGTAAAAATATCGGGATAAAAAGTAACCTATGTTCAAATCCAGGTCATGGTAGCCTACCCATGTGCCGGATTTCATCCAAATCCGTTCAGCCGTTTTAGCGTGAAAGCGTAACAAAGAAACATACAAAAAATCTTATATTTTCTCTTTTATTATGTAGACACAGTAAAATACATAGGGAAGGAAGGGATATGACATATTATAATTATCTATAATTTGAGTATAACTTTATAATATAAAGTTTAGAAAATATATACACAAGACATGACACACAAATAACGGGCAACATTAGGCGTAAGTAGAACTTTATTAATCTTGCACTATTTTGGAATAAAACCAATCGAAATATTCGAAACATAAATGGTCACAGAATAAAAACTGGAAAGCATGACTTGACTTAAAAGGAGTGTCCTCACCTGACGGCCAGACGTACGGTATTGAACTTTCATGAAAGGATTACAGCTCAGTCGACTATACCCTGTGGAATATATCCCTGTGTGTGTAACAATGCGTGATTCATAATTTGTTCTGTTTATGGTACCGTAGAACAGCATCAATATTAATAAGTGTTTATAAAGTTATCTTTGCCCCATGACTATGTAAATGTCTATTGTAATAAATACAGAGAACATTCGTCTATTTTTATGTATTAGTAATGATCGCCCACAGCTTTATGTAAAGGTTGTGAACTTGGTTTTCCGGTTTGTCATGTAACTTAGCAATTATAATATTAACCGTTTACAGTATATACCACAACATAATTAATACAAACTCAATTATAATGTAAGGAAAGAAACCCACATAATTACTAAGCAAATAGTGTTACTTAGTTTTAAAGATCAATGTTTTGTGCATTGAGTACGTATATCGATGCACATGTTAATACGATCGTAAAGCAAGATTGAAGAGGCATTGCATGTAGGCGGCGAGTCTGCGACATTAATTAATATCATCCATAACGTTTTCAACCCTGCCAAATATAGCTTGCGGCGTTTTTGGATGCAGCGAGTGATTCATCATAATATTTCCAATAATATTGGAGGCGATGCATTTCCAGTGTCCGTCTGTCCGTTGATATCAGCCGGCAACAGAACTGATATAGCTACTGACGCTACTGTCTATTGTCTCTGCGTAATGTATTGTTAGGGCTGCTACGCCGTAGACAGGCTGGCTACGCTCGCTGTTATTGGGTAAAAGTCTTGAAGAATAGCCTTTCAGATTCATTGTCTTTCCTGTATTTAGAATAGGTGTGAAATGTGAGAATAGTACCTACTTAAAGAACTCATACACATTCTTAATCGTGTGAAATATTTAGCAGTAGATATAAAAATAAAGGAAAGTAAACAAACGTAATTAAAGACTGCCATTACCATAACTATAATTATATGCTTTCTCTGGGGCGTGCATACGACAATAGAGTCATTTCGCTGAAAAATCGTGTGCGAGTTAAAAGCGGTTCGGATTTTAATTGTTAACTAGCGGAAAATTATATACGTTGATTGTGAGTGACGCCCCTACTTTTCTCTGAGTCAATGGCGGCAGACGCGAGGCGCGTACGCGGCGTCCGCGCCAGTGTGCGGTGCCGCTTCCGACTCGCCACACTTCGGAGCCGAATCACCGATCTGATTTTCAAACTTCGAAAACAATCGGGCGCGATTTTCTTCTTTTAAAATTTTCAGCGCACACGCTGCTTTTGTGATTGAAAGTAAAGTTCAGTGCGTGGAAATTGACTGAAAGCTATAAAATCTGATAGTGTGTTGTGCTATGTGCTGTGTTTTGTGATTCGATCAGCTGTTTTGGAATTAGCGTCATAAGGTTTCTGTTGTTCTTTGTAAACATTGGCAACAAATTGGTTTTTGAATTACATGCATTTTGAAATAATTCGAAACATCTTGCTGGCGACGCCGTTAAAATTTTACTCGAAAGAAGCAAAATACACTGTGGATTACTCATACATTCAGCCAAGAAACGATATTCATTTTCAACTAAATGTAATAAATAGCTCATTGATAAAACAATAATATTGACAGCTGCCATTAAATTCCAATTGGAGGCCCAAACGGGTGTTGAAGAATGCATTAATTTTAACGTTTTTAATGTGAAGACTGAACAGTCTGACCAGATTTATCTTTGGTCTAGTCTATAGCTAGGAAACTTTAATTTGTGTCCTTTACTCAGTAGTTCATAACTAAATCTTGCCAGTACTTATGACATGCCTTCCTAATGTATTATTAACTAAAGGTTACACGTGTAGGTGTTAGATTGATTGTTATTAACTCATTATTGATGTACGGTCGGCAACAAAAGTTGTTGCTCTAAAGTTTTCCATAAGTTACTGGTCTGTAAACTCTGATACTTACCTGTAAAAAATCATCTCGTAAAAAAAGGCGTTACTACTACTTAACGCCTTTTTAGGGTTCCGTACCCAAAGGGTAAAAACGGGACCCTATTACTAAGACTTCGCTGTCTGTCCGTCTGTCCGTCTGTCCGTCTGTCCGTCTGTCCGTCTGTCCGTCTGTCTGTCACCAGGTCTGTCTGAACCGCGATAGCTAGACAGTTGAAATTTTCACACATGATGTATTTCTGTTGCCGCTATAACAACAAATACTAAAAACAAAATAAAATAAATATTTAAGGGGGGCTCCCATACAACAAACGCGATTTTTTTGCCCTTTTTTGCTCGTTATCAAAAATGGCAACAGGTAGGCACTTGAAATATTCACAAAATACTCAGTTGTATTTTAACTTTAATAATAAATAATAAAATTAAAATAAAATAAATATTTAAGGGGGGCTCCCATACAACAAACATGTTTTTTTCGGCGTTTTTGCCTTATGGTACGGAACCCTTCGTGTGCGAGTCCGACTCGCACTTGGCCAGTTTTTTTTTTTATGAGATGTTTTTTTAACAGTATTACAGTTTACAGACCAGATGGGCTGGTGTCCGCGACTCCACGACCAATTGCGTATCTTGCGTATCTTGTACGGGTGCGGGAAAATCGATTATTCGATCCACCCCATCTCCGCGATAAGTAAGTAATCAACTCAAACTCAAACACAACGCAACAACGCATTTATTTCAATTAAACCTTGTACAGGCACTTTTGAATTGTCAAAATTAAATAGTCTGTCAGATAGTCAGAAAGTTGAAGCTAGTTGCAACCTATAACGTTTCAACTGCTGGGACACAAGACTCTCTCTGTGAGAGGGAGTGGGCCATAATCCACCACGCGGGCCCGGAGCGGGTTGGCGGAATACTTAATGATAAATAAGAATAAATTCCATAGGTTGACCTTCTAGGTTCCAGCAGAGAACCTAGACATTCCTAGACGTCTCGAATGAATGAATATTAAGCAATACCCTCGTCTATTATGCATCTTATCAGGCGCTTATTACGCATTCAGATGGCCACATTAATTTCCTTAATATTAAAACCTTATTTACATTTTCCTATAAAAAAAAACAACAGCAAAAAGTATAGCATTATAATCTAGAATGAACATAATATTGTAATGCAACCTTCGCACGTTAGCTTAATAAAAAAGAAGCAAGGATCAGCATCCGCTGGCAACACATGCGTAGGAGTCTGTCAACTACGTTCTCACAGCTCGCCTTGTCTTAATTGATTACAAGTATTATAATTATTATTATGTTTATAATAAATAATACGCGGCAATGTTAGAAGCAGGGTCATGAATAGGGGCCTCAACACATTTGGCTTACGATGTTAATCTTTGAATCAAGTAATCTAGCTATGATAGGTAGATAAGCTTTTCATTCAAGTGCCTAGTTTACAACATTACACTGATGTACAATATGGACATTCCAGCTTAGCTAAATTCATTTGATGTTCTAGCTAGATATTAATCTATAGCCACTGTCCTTCATGTACACTGCTATACGAGAGTCAACAAACGATGATGTAGAACCTCGTGGAAGACGCTTTAAAAATACTTCAATTTACGTTAATTCTAGCCCTTGTTTATTCTTATTGGAATCTCGGAATTGTATTTTTGTCGGTACCAGCCCCAGGTGCATTTCTTATTCTGTTTTTACACCACTGAAATGCCAACTGAACGTAAACAGTCAACAATGCTAGCGGTGTTGTGAAATACCGTCCTAATATAGTACTTTACGAGTACAAACATACCTCCTGTATGTACATAAAACATCATCATACCATAATGCGACGAGTTGTCATAATGTGATACTTTCCGGCGAATTTAAAATAATTATTTTCATAGTAATGACATTTGAAAAACTTAGAGAGTGAACCTAGCGGCTCTCGTTAAGGTAATGTACAAGTTTACCTTAATGACCGACCTGACCGTCATATCAGTACGTGCATTGGAAGTCTATGTAGATCAAGTGGTGTGCATACTAACCCGTGAGAATTCTACGGATTTTGTTTTTGCATTCAAGCATAAAGTGCTAGGAACGCAAGTGAAAAGCTAGATACATTAAGATATTCAGATAAAATTCGTTACCGATGAGTCAGGCTCGCGAGTGGGAATTCCTTATTTGATATTTAACTTTATAAGCAGAGCAGTGCGCGTTAACACTTGTTGGGAACATATTCAACCTCATTAAAGCTACGTATTTCATTGACAACCCTTAGAACACTCGTAAATAAATCTAAGCGAAGACGTTTTCCATTGCGTGTTAAAGATTTATCGCCCACTTTATATCGGTAACCAACCAAATAGAAGCTTGATCATAATCACTGTGTCACTAATTGTGCGAGATAGCACATTAACGCGAAACCGTGTAATAATTTAATTCTAAACATTCCATCACCTGTGCTTGTAACTGTTACAGCATAATTGTTATCGATTTCATAGTTTATGTAACATACCACTATGATAGTAAGTTATTGCATAAAAATACCGTGCGGTCGCTACCTATCGTGTCAAACTCGATCTGAACAACCGTTAATTGATCAGTGAGCATGAGCAGTGAGCAGTGCTCCTTGTAAAAGTGTTATAATGACTACTTCCTGGCGTGTGTGATGCAATTAACAGTAACTGTCACGATTCGTTCCGACTCGTTCTACGAGTCTTCACGAAACGACGAATATGACGAGTATCAATAACAACCACGAAACATCTGAGCATCATCCAAATAAGGTTGCTTATCGACCATTGTTCGATATTTTTTAATAAATATGACTTGATCTGAATTCACTCATCGATTCTTTTCGCTGATGTCGATAACTTTTGATGATGTGATGCAATTAACAGTAACTGTCACGATTCGTTCCGACTCGTTCTACGAGTCTTCATGAAACTACGAATATGACGAGTATCAATAACACCCACGAAACATCTGAGCATCATCCACTTAAGGTTGCTTATCGACCATTGTTCGATATTTATTAATAAATATGAGTTGATCTGAATTCACTCATCGATTCTTTTCGCTGATGTCGATAACTTTTCGTAGCAGATACTGAAACATAACAACTTTACAATACACTTCAATCAAATTTGGCACTACCATTTTAAACTTTATCTGAAAAACAACAGGGGATAAAATAGAATGCGTGATTTTGACAAATGTAGCCTTTATTGGTTTGATACGCAAATTTCTATCGAGTCGTATTCGCTGGTAATCGGAGATGTGATCACGCGAGGGGAAATTACTAGTGATGTGGCCGTGTCCACTTTCTGATGTGACAGATAAATGCTAAATGAGTTGTGACAGTTACGACTGATTGGCCACTGTATTGGAGTTATTGCCATTTAATCTGCAAGAAACTGTACTGTTTATGGGTACTTCGTAGAAAACATACGGTTGATGGCTCGTTGCACGAAAGTCGTTGAGGTGTTTGCAGTAAATGCTCACTTAATTACAGTGAGGTACCTAATAAATATTATAATGATGCATAAAAGTGAAAACTATGCAAATTAAATACTTATCTAATTGCAGAATATCTCAGATTTTTATATAAGCAGCCAAGGATGTAAATAATTGGACATTGTTTGAAAGATAATTTTATTTAAGGTGGATGTTGCGATGGGCCGTCCATACATTTTTCTTGGGGATTGTACGCTAAACACAGACACACTTTGTTGAAAACGAATCATTTTATCACTTTTCTATAATGAAATGTCCCCGCGATCGACCTTTTTAGGAAATAACTTACATTATTTACTGAGGAAAACGATCGCGAAATCCAGACGAAATTTGACAGTTGCGCCACTAGTGTGCGTGAGTTTTGCCAAGCAAACTCAATCGCTATGATTGCGATAGTTTAGAGATGAGAACTCTAGATGGCGTAAACGCGTTATTATAATTCTGTTAAATCAATATCATACGTAATAAGTGATTGATTTATTTCCTTTCCTACCTTTCATGAACAGATTCACAAAAAAAAACGTTATAATCAATAACCTGACCTGACGACCTTACCAACGTAAACAACTTTATTACATAATATTGTTTTGTGGCAACATAAATATCATTATTCGTAGATAGGATTTATTAGAATGGGTAGTTGAGACCGCGAAATACAAATTTTCTTACGTTTTTTGCCACTAATTGGTGGTAGAAATCTAACTTAGAAAGATGTATTAATGATTCTAATGATTATAATTCTGTAAATATGTACCTGTTATTGTCGCGAATCATATTTTGATCAAGATACAACCTGACACTGACCTGCAAATTGCAAAAAACGTAAGGAAATTTGAATTTCGCGGTCTATGGCTATCCATTCATCTTATGCGACGCGCGACGTTGCCGTCCCACCCGAGTTGTGTTCGCAACCTTGAACAACATTGAAAGAATTCCGAAGAAAACGGGCGCCACCATGTTGCCACTCTTACGCCGTAGCGACATGCATGATATAAATATAATTTTGGGGCTTGCTTGTATGCAATAGTATTGCACACGGATTTTCTTGCGTGTTATTTTATTTTGTATGCTTTGCATTTTCATTGATTCAAATTGCAATATTTCTAGTATTGCAATTATTTGTAGGTATAGTAACTAATAATTATTCAATTTTAAAAGTAAGTAGGTAAGTAAGTACCTATCTTTCGGCGGTTTTAGAAACAGCAAGTTGGCCCGTGATTTTAGACGCTGAAATCCCGTCACAATACTAATTAGGTACTTACATGTCTCAATTACATAAGTACAAAGTCAGTGGTTATGTGTTTTTACCTACTTATATTTTTTGGTCAACAATACATTAAATAAGTAAGTACATAATATTATAATTCGGTAACCCAACGAGTTTGCAAACATTTGCAAAATCGAATGTACCTGTAAAATAGAATACCTTTTACGCATATTGTCAGTTTCAGACAAACAAACATTATTTTTAGTTTGATAGTTATGTCGCATCTAGCGGGGCGGCGGCGGTCTAAGTACTTGCGCCGGCGCGGCGCCTCGTACAATAGCTGGACGTGCGTTCAGAACACATTATATTGTAATCTTTGGTTCAGAACTTTGACTTTTGAAATCATTGGTTCAGAAACATACAAATGATTGAGTTACTTACATCAAACGTGATTTATTATTGTATTTAAACATCTAATATGTTTTTTTTCATATTCATCGACTAATATTCTACCAGGAATTTATATAAAGATAAGTAAAATTTTACTTTTAAGTTTCTATTTTCTGTACCTAATGATTTCGGAACGTAACCTTGTCATAAATCGTATCTTATTCAATATCATCTGTACGCTGTACCTGTAATAATAATAATCTAATAGTAGGTAGCAATTCTTTTCTAGTAGAAAGAATGCTTGAATACAAATCAAATCAAATAATTTATTTGCATAATACACGTGAAAAAGGTGTTACAGGTATAAAATACGACTAGGAAATTCTGAGATCTCATTGTACGGTTGTGAAATTCGATAGTATTAAATTTTATTCAAATACTGAGTTTATAGAAGTATTGTACAATTTTTTTGTTTTTCTATTTCAGATTTCTCTAATCCTGAAACTGATTAATTTCAATGGATAGGAGTATATTATGTGTTCTGTGATTTCAATTGACTGTGGAAACTGTTCCAAAGAAATGTTTATCTGCGATATCTGGGTATCGCATTGTGGACCTGAAAAATGTAATTGAATGGGCATTCTAATTGGAAAGACCGAAATATGTGTGAATCTTCACAAATTGAATTTGTTAGTGAGATGAGAAGTGAATTAATTTTCAAGTGCACTATGTCTGGTAATTGCGTGGAAGCACTACGGAGAGCAGTAATAAAATAAATACTGCATTTTTGTGGGCAACTGCGACTGCTGGTAGCTATTACACTCAATCAGCTCACATTACAAGTCTCATGAATATTCCAATAATGTCGCCAAATAAATGACTAAATTTCGTCGTGTTGAAAAAAAATTAGGCAGTGTGTGGTTTGAACATTTGTCAGAGGAAATTAAAACTGCTGGTGAACAAGAAAGGTCAGTTGCTATTCAAAAAGGTCATGTATCTTCAGACGGTGTTCCATATGTTACTGTATGTAGTTGGATGATGGCTGAAAAGGTCATATGGCTACAACTTTGATTCATGTTCTTGTATGGTAAGTTAATGTATTACCAAACACATACATAAACATATACCTTCTCCTCATGGGGGTAGGCAGAAACTACAGAACGCCACCTGCTAAGATACCTTACATACCTACTCCGTTACTAAACACATATTTGGTTCTGTATGAACTTTTTACTATGTGCAATATTTACAAGTGTTGCTTTTCCTTTTCAGGCCTGCATTTTTGGTAAAGAAACTAAGAAATGTCTATTTCTTGGTGTTCAAAACAAATATTGTTATACGTGTCAATATTATGAAAAAAGGAGACATGGACATGAAAGCACATAATTGTTGCAAAAATTTTACTGGACCGCCTACAGCAATGGTGTCACTAATTATTGTGGAAGGCTTTCAAAAGAGTGAAGAAATGCATCAACTTCCCTATTTGAGTTTTATTGGATATGGAGACTCCTCTGTTTGCAAACTTGAAAGAGAAAGTGTCATATAGGAACTTTGGTCTGAGATGGGAACATAATAAAAAAAAATGAATGCAAGAATCATGTAATCAAAAACTATACGAGGGCACTATACAAGGTAAATAAATAAATCAAATTTGTATTGACATCTCAAGACCAGTGAAGCATATTCCGTATTCATATTTGTACTTTTTTTAGATGTTTGCCAACACTAAGCTCCCACTTTATGGGCGAAATATTTTGAAGCCAAACGTGATGAAGGTTACACTAGTGGCATGGAAAATTATAATGTGTATCAGTGAGAGTAGCAGATTTGCGAAGTAGCCCGCTTTTGTATTCGGAATACATGAAAACTGCAAGCATTATTACTGCAATGTCAATAAAACAGCTGCAAATGGAAATATAATAAGTCAGAAATTGTCAGTAGCAGTAAGAAATGCTTTGATTATCATGGTACAGTATTGTTTCTTTGTATGTTACATAACCATCTATTATATTTCATTGATATTTTCTAGTAAAAACATATTCTATTTTCAGGATGATCGCTTGCTACTGGACACAAATGGTATGGAACTGTATGGAAAAAGCAGACCACACCCAGGGACACATTAAAAAAAAAACATAAATCGAAAGGAACAAAGTTGTATTCTGCCAGAAATCATATTGAGACATGGTCAAAAAAATGCTAAATGTGTAGATTTGAATGGTATGTATACACGGCTAGATATCAAGTTATACATTTCCAGTATAAGCTGACCTCCCATTATATGGAAATCTTATACAATGCGAGATCAGCTTATACTGGAAATGTATAGCTGGTTAATTATGTAGCCGTGTGTACCAGTATATACTGGCACACAAGGCAATTTTTTTAACTTCATAAATTGTATCAATTTCAATGTCTAAAATATATTATTATGTTATTCTAGTGAAAAATCGTCCATCAACATCAGTTGGAAATTCGAGCAAATAGTAAAGTTTAATTTTAATTTTAGAGCAGCTTTGGAGATTGATGGTAAATGACATTTTGAAATGAATAGGAAATAATATTTGTCCAAAGTAACATAATTATATACTAAGTAAAGTTATTTTTCTTTGCAGCAGCCTTGTAGCAGTGGACAAAAAGACTCACGGCACATGGTGAAATCATCAAGTCAAACGATTTTTGTTATATTGTATTTTTGTAGTATTTTGTTTAGAATCGACACTATAATATATTACTTTTTATTTGTATTTTACTATAAAATCAAGAGGCTTATTTTTGTAGTAGTTTGTTTATAATCAACATTATCATTGTATATTACTTTTTATTTGTATTTACTATAAAATGAAAAGGTGAAATAATACTTTATTATGTAAGATAACCACCTGGTGAACTCAATAAGCTGGTATTTAGATTTTTATTTTTCTAAAAACTGATAAGAGGGCTTTGACATTATAAAATATTTTTTCACCTACCTGGGTAGATGTAATCGCATACTAAATTGTATTTTTTTGATTTGTTGTTATCTTTTGTTTTTTTCTTGTGTATGTTATGTGTAATATCTGTAATTATTGTAATAATTGATTATGCTATAAATTTAATCATGTATCAGGCTTCATTTGTGTCACTTCAAATACTTTTATTTGATAATTAATTACGGTGTAAGGTATTCTAATAAAACTATCTTTATAAACTGTGTAGACTGAAGTTTTTGTAACTGAACAGACAGCTGTGCTGCTGGGAGTTTGTTGCGCCACTTCTTTCCAGGTAAAGCTCTAGGAAGTGGTGAAGAGCGGGCGTTTTGGGGGACTGTCTTATTGTAATTTTGACATTCGAAAAGTGCTGATTCTCAGCCTAGTTTGATTATTAAATGATTTTATATAAATGCTTGACTTTTATTATCCTATCATCATACTCATGCGTTTTCCCCATGGGGGTAGGTAGAAACTACAGAACGCCACCTGCTACGATACCTTACATACTCCCTTTGTCTCGTTTACGTTCATAAATCTTGTCATACACGCACGCTGGTTGCGCGAGTACTACGCACAGGCACAGTATTCTCAAGAAACGCTTTTTCATTTTTCATATAAATATCGTAGCAGGCGGCGCATTTTTTAAATACACGCCATCTAGTGGTCTATTCTTATAAACGTATGGAAGTACTCGCTTACGTCTGTGTGTGTAAACGACCTGTATTCAATGGCAGATTTTATCTAACAGTTATGTGTCGAATTGGGTGGATTTTGAGGCAATGTTATGACCAAATCCAATAAAGTGTAATGTCCGATAACCGCGTCCACCACTTTTACGACTTAATAATGTGCCAATTACACATAAAACAAAATAAACTAAAAATGTTGACTTCAGCGCCATCTAGCGGGAAAATGTCCAAGAGCAGATCGTATGATGCTCCTTAAGTTTTAGATTCAACATTGTGTTTTTCAATTTTCATGCACACTTCTCAGAACCTTGGATTTCATTGTGATTGTTGGACATCTTAGTCTGAAAGATGAACAATAATGAGTTTTTTTTAAATAAACTATATAGTAGAATAACAGATTGTATTACAAGATAACGGGTTCATTCTATTGTTTCACCTGGTCCCGACAAGTTTGTTAGGGTTCCGTACCCAAAGGGTAAAAACGGGACCCTATTACTAATACTCCACTGTCCGTTGTCTGTCTGTCACCAGGCTGTATCTCATGAACCGTGATAGCTAGACAGCTGAAATTTTCACAGATGATGTATTTCTGTTGCCGTTATAACAACAAATAATAAAAATAAAATAAATAAAAATTTTAAAGGAGTAAGTATATAAGAAACGTTTTTTTCAGCGTTTTATGCCTTGTGGTACGGAATCCTTCGTGTGCGAGTTTTTTTAGCAAATTATGTTTTTCTACAATGTAGAGCAGCTATACGATTCTTTGTCTCTGACTGAATTATAATTACCAAATGTTCTACAGTTGTACCTGATTATTATGTGTTTAGCTATATTATGGTACAGCCTTACATAATATGATAAACAGAAGCCGTGACAACGTGGAATTGTCGCGAGAAACTAACCGTAGTGAATTGTAGCAGTAACACTAATAAGATTAGTTATACAATATACGTTCCGACTAAATCAATTTACTTTTATAGTTTGAAATGTATCTCGTTTTGCATACGAAAGTATTCATATAAATATCGAAAGTTAGACAACATTAGATCACGCCTCGTTTCCCCGAAGGCATGGGCAGAGGTGTACAGTCATGAGCACTAATATGTCAACACTTGGCACCGTTCAATTGCGATTTTTTCGTGAAATAACGAATCTAACGTTGAAATACGACACTATACACAAACCTATGGGTTCGAAAATACTTTTTTCGTAATAACATACAATTTCATTCAAAACTAAAGGAGAAAATCGTCTTTGAATAAAGCCAAGTGTATACATACTTATGCTCGTGACTGTACATATAACAAATTTAAAACGAAACTTATGTAGAAATATTTAATACCTAGTTGGTAGAGTTATGTACCTACCTATTGAAAAATTGCTTATCAAACAACAGCTTTAAGTGATAATTGTGGTAAACCAATTTAATTGGTAGTGAAAGTTTCACAGTATGGGGGTTGTTTCGATTTTTACTGTTTTACGAATGTCATTTTGTAACTTTTGTGAAAAGTTCGATTTATAAACTACGATATAGGTATGTAAACAGAAACGCACTTTTAATAACAATAAAGTCAAAACGAATAATGCCTTAAAGGCAAACAAGGTCTCATTTGCGGTAAAATATATTTCAGGAAGTCGTACTTACTTTAATAGGTAATGATCTTAATTCTGTAAATTGTAATTTCCTTATTTAAATATTAAATAACAACAAAGTAATTATGTTTATTGACTCTGATTGGTGTAATTACTTGTCTTTAATACGGTAATTTAATGTGACACTTTTTGTAAGAACTTTTTATTCAGCATTTAAGTTTTTGGACAATGTTTACGTGTGTAAGAAATTTATTGAATTGGCGTCAGACGCATCTTTTAACCGCTTCGTAAGCAGGATTCTGTATCAACTTTCTTGGAGCAATCTTCCTTATTAACAAAGTATCGAGAAGGCTTAACCACAATATACAGTGTGATTTTTTTAATGCCCGTGTGTTTAGATTCTGTACTCTAGATCGTAATATAAAATGATCGAAATGACCACCATTACATGTTTTGAGCACAGCTGAATTCATTTTAAACATGTCGTGACAGGATATAAAAAAATGGAATCGTAATAAATTGTCTTTATAATTGAGTTCATGGTTCCCTACAGCGTTTACCTCTATGACCTGTACTTTAAATGTTACCTATACCCACTAGAAAACAAAACACAGCACCCTAATCGCGTAACAAGCTATCAATCTCAATCATTTTGCTTCTAATCTAATCCATTGCTTCATATGTTCGAAAATTGTGTCTGCTCAACAACGTAAATAACGCAATGAATGTTGCTGAGCTGTCAAAATGAAACCCATTGCTACAGATTGTGTGTTACACAATTACCCCGAAGAATAAAAAAAATCTACGCTAGGCTCATCTCCACGTTCTCTAACTCAATCGTGTAGTTACGTGACTCTTGAAACGATTTTTTCTACTTTCGGTAAAAGTGAAAAGAAAAAGTCCATGCTGTTAGTGTATCGATCTATGACGCAACGATATCTCTTGATCTAAAGCCTTATCATAATCAGCGGCACTCATGCGCAACTTGTCAAACCACAATTTCCCCACCACAGTGAAACTTATGGTCTTTAGTCGTTAGCGAAAGTCGACTCGATACGTTATTAACATTGTGGAAACATTTTCCCTTCCATTATATAAAATACACATTAATGGCGTGTGAGACGCAATCGTTGGAGGTCATTGTGCTAACACGTAATAAGATTATCTGTGATAGGTGTTAGTATTAATAGCCTTGAACCGTAATTAATTGGTACCTAACTGTGGTTATTGTGCTTAAAATGAGGTGGAGTTACCTAAGCACGCTGTATGTATAAACTAGTCTTAAAATTAAGTTTTCCTTGCCAGACATTTATTAAATTGTTTATTGGTCTATGTACAATTATTACACTATTCAACCAATTTACACAAGCCAACATACAAGTAAGTGCACAATACTAAACGGTAGACACAGCATGCAAAAATATTATTAAATAATAGCAAAAAAAGAAACACAATTATTCGTACAAAATGACACACGTAATTTTTACACAATTTCAACACGACAATAATTGACAATAGTTTGGGCAATCGTGCGTTTTATAATTAGTATAATTATCTATAATCTCATGTCAGATCAGCGCCAAAGCTACATGCAGAATATAATAAAATTGATGATCCATGATTTTTATAGCCAAAGACACGAGATAATCAATAACGGGATGTGTGCATATAGCGTAAACAAATACCAGGAAATAGCTGTTACAATTTATTATCTCCATTGTCAACTTAGTTATGGACATAAGACGTAATATATCTTGCCCAGCGAGCTGGTGAAAGCAAACACTTGGATAAGATTGTTTCCAATTAAAATGAGATCACGTTCATAATTAATTTTATTGCCTCTATTTAGATGTCTGCTTGATAACTATCTTAACTGAATCTTGAATTGAACGAGCACTTAATTTGTATTTCTATTGGTAGGCCGACTGGAAGAATACTATCGTACTGAGGAATCAGTTTATCGAGTGCCACTAAGAGTTACAGCTCGAATTTCGTCGAATACTTTAACCTGTTTATGGTTCTTGGCATTGAGGCTCTCGAATACTAATCAACACGCTCCTGTCCAGTCCAAAAGATATATCATTGCCTTGTACACACATTTAATTTCCATTGTCTTTTAACTACTGTTCACTTTTGTCGCTGCGAAATTCGCTAGCTTAGCAAATAGAACCCTTTCCATTACTGCTAGGGGAGCCCGACACAATTCATTAGGTAGTCACATTATTTGCCACCCCTGGAGGGGCCCAGGAGGGTGACCTAGGGCCCCAAAGTTAAATCCTGCGAGGGGACGCACTCTAAATCCATTTGTGCAGTCGATATGCTTAGATGAGCATCAACTGCAGTGGGTGCTCGTAATTGGTACATGCTGTATACATATTTATGAGGTAGGGTCTTTGTTCCCTATTGACGAGATAAAGGCGTTTTTTTTTTGTGATTAGAAGGGAAAACCACCAATGTTTTGTTTTGATAAAACACGAATGTTGTTATGTACTCAGTATCCATGTTTTAAGAAGCCCTAGAAGTTTTTATTATCGAATTACATGCACGATGTTTCTCAGAACAAGTCTTTGAAGAAGTAATTCAATTGTCACGTTCTTGTGTGCGCTACCTTTCTTAAATGTTTTTATTATGATTAGCTATCAAAGAGGTTACGTAGGGTTATGAGAGCAATGTTTATTAATTAATTAAAACTAGTCCACTTCGAGACTTAGCTCTAATCGTGCTAAAGCATCGCTAAACGGTACCAGATAACGATGCCAAGGTCTCAGCCGTCATGGATTCAATGCCGATAGTTTGTATGTCTTCTCCACACAATAAACTATTCCTTAAAAGGACCGGTGTATTTGTTCAAGTGATCTGAGCTAACTTTGGAATATAAGTGTCATTGCTTGTTGAAACCAAAGATTTAAATCGTTAGATTCGCTCTAACACGTCTAAAGATAATCGCGTTTCTGTTTTCACAATGACGCAGTGACTTGACTTGATTGTCATGGAAACACTATTTAATAAAGTTTGAGATCATTCTTCTCACTTTTCAGTATAGACACTTTTTCGCGTGACTAAGGCGGCGTCCTAATTGGCAACGATCGTACAAGCAAACGATGCGTTCATCGTCGTGCGATGAAAATGATCGTTCGATGGTCCAACTGGTGTCCTAATTGGCAACGATCGATCGTACGAGCAAACGATGCGTTCATCGCCTTCACCGCAGCGGCGCGGTGCCATTTTAACAATGGCTGTTTACAGAGATGCACAGTTTTTCTATCGGGCAATATTGCTTTGAAAATTGCAAGTGACATTGAAGAAAGAAAACGTAGACCATATAGATCCTGGCGCTGCTCGCGCGATGACGCGTGACCAATCAGGACACTCAAAAGGGATTTGTAGCTTTGATTGCATGATCGCACGATCAAACCCATCGTACGATCGTTTTCAAGCATTTCACTGTTCTCGCGCGATCACTTGCAAGCTCTATTAGGACACCCTAAAGAAATTAGTGTGTTTAATCTCGTCGTGCGACGAGAACGCATCGTTTGCTCGTACGATCGTTGCCAATTAGGACGCCGCCTCAGGCAAGGGCAAATCTAGGGATTTAAATCTTCGGTTGACACTGATTGAAAGGCGTGGACGGTTACCGATGTGTTTGTTACCTATACAATGTGTAGACAGCGAGGTTTCTTGGTCCTTTTCTTGAGATATTAACATTGAGTATTTGTTGAATAGCTTTACAAAACAAAAGAGGCTTTAGTGCAATGTCCTTGTTGTATAAAATCATGTCCATTGATAATTTTGCTGGGTAACACCCACGAATTAAGATACTAGTAGTTAGTTTATGGTCCCTATTTCCAAGGGTGTTTGAGGTTGTTTTTGCTCTATTTCACCACGTCCAGTTAAATCTGGTGAACTTATCTGGCCGTTATATTTTTAAACAGGTGGTTAAAAAAATGTAACCCTCACTTTGTGAAACAGACCCAAGTGTAAATATATCATCTTTATACTAGGACCAGCACCCTAATTGCGTAACACACTATCAACTCAATCTGAATCATTTTGAAGGATATTGCTAATCCATTGCTTCATATGTTCAAAAAATGTGTCTGCCCAACAGCGTAAATAACGCAATGAATGTTGAACTGTCAAAACGAAACCCATTGCTACAGATAGTGTGTTATGTAATTATCCCGCTGTTTTAATTTGCTGGATTTTACTTTGCAGTCTCTAGATTTTACTTTGCAGACTCTTTTCTCTTACATAAGTATGGAAGTCGAAGTCTATATATCAATATTCCTCAAGCCTACTTATCTACAGTAATAGATTCTAATGTACCAAGTTGCGTCGTAAGTCTTGACCGCGGCGGCAATGCACTAAACGTGATTGACATATAGATAACAGTGTTTGCGTGAATGACTTGATCGTGAATAAATTACCAGTTGCATTATTTAATGGTTATATGTATACCTGTACAGTGAAGTAAGGCCACCCAGTAGGACCAACGTTTGTTGTGAAGAGGTTTATACCTGGATTGCTTTCTCATCCAACCTTCACGAATATTTGATGAGATAACATAACATCACGCTTGTAATCCTCGAAGGGTTAGGCAGACGTTTACCTATAGTATCTACACTCCAGTAGCAAAGGGTCAATTTTTGTAAGACGTAAGCCGGAGTAGTAATATGCAACTAGCTTCAACTTTCTAACTGACAAACTATTTAATTTTGACAATTCAAAAGTGTACAAGCTGTACAAGGTTTAATTTAAGTAAATGCTTTGAGTTTGAGTTATGATTATATTATTTGTCTATAGGACACTGACTGTGCCATTTTTCAAAGGGAAGCCGGTAGGAATCGAGTTGTATGAAACCTTCGCCAGTGGTACACTTTTTTTTTATTTTTTATTCGCGTATGGGAAATTATCAAATGACCCCTCCCGCTCTGGGTGGAGCGGAAGGGAGTGTCAGACTCTTACTGACTAAAAACCATCCGTGTTCCTTCCTTAGCCCTTTATGTTTCAGGCCAGCGGTAACCCTTTCGGACAATCCCGCTAGCCACTGGTACACTCACATTTCGCCAATTATGTTTAAGTCCCATGTAATAGGGGGCGAGCCTATTACCATTTATTTATTTCTTTCTTTTATTAAAACGGAATAAAATCAATTACAAAAATTAAAGATAGTTTTTTATATACACAAGAGAAAATACAAAAATTATGAAGTTCAGGTAAAAAGTTTACAACACTTTCATAAATCCGTCTTACAGTACTTCTGACTATTCGTCCGCAAACAGATCGTGTGTTGGCCATCAACCATCATATTGATTAAGTTAATTATTGCCATATTTTAGAGATTAAAACTTTCATATTTTGAAGCAGAAAAGATTCGACATTCAGCTCGCATAGCCGACGGGCCCCGTTTTTATGTAAAAAATAATTTATTATGAATAATATTCTATCTTAACGAATAAGTTGATTCTAGTAGCTTAGAGCAATACGATCCCACAGTACTTTGTTCTTCTTCTTCTCGTATCGAGTTCCAGGAGAAAAGCTCTTGCCTTGGTGAAAGGATTTGCTAGTCAGCACATTTAGTAAAGGGGGATATTGACAATATGGGGTGCACCGGATGTAGCATCTTTACTCGCGGAGTATTTTTGAAAGCATTCTATTACAAAATAATATAAGTAAATTCAAGCCTAGGTGATTTGAGGAGAATTTCCAAAAAAAATGTCCCTTATATACGTACCAGATAGATTCTTATAGATGTCACACATTTTCAAGAAGAAATTACTCAATAACCAATTCACAGTATACTTAAGTTTTGATGTATTTATGATATTATATTTATATATATAAAAATAAATATATCCCTAAGACGTTAACTATATCTAGCAGAGCGGCACTTAGCATGTGTTTAGCTAACTGATCGTCGGTCGTCGCAAACCACAGCTGCGTTATTTTTGTTTTGTTTCATTTAGAAAACAGTCAACAAAGGAAGAATTAGGATTTACCTCAACAGTTCTATGTTTATATTCTTGAATGGCTTTATCCTAGCCGACTTCTGGATCTCAGGACTTCTCTATTATTTTCTAGAGAGAAAAACAAAATTTAAAAGGATATAACAATAGTTAATAGTTTCGTCTGCACTATTTCGCGCCAACAATCTATTAGTATATGGAACATCACTATCGGAACACAAATTCTACCCGGCACCGAGTTTGATGCTCATTCATATATATATACCAAATGCAATGCAATTTCAACTACTGTCATAGTTGCGTGCCAGATAAGATACTCTTGTTTTCCGGGTCGTCACATTTAAAGATAAAACTGACGGTTAATTTAATTTACATAAATTAATGTCAACAGTTGGAATCCATATTTGGTTTTCATTTCGCTGGTCGTAGTCGAGGTCGTATGGTGTCTATTCTGATTAATCGCAACTCTATGGGCGTGACATGTGACGTCATAATCAGAAACGGCGCACTATGGATTTTACAAAACACGCGGATGATCAATTTACTATGGGAGATTCTTAAGGAAATTGGACAGATTGGACTCACCTCTTGTGAGTCACCGCTACTCGAGCCTAAACCTTCGTGTCGTCGTAACGTCGAATATTGAAATGTATTTATGAGGTACTGTGTGGAAGCAGGATGGATATATTATGATGTTAGTGTAGGCGGCTGGCGGCATACGGATTGTCTATTTTACAATGCTAGCAGACCGTAGAAAATATAGGCAAGAAATAGATGAAGTTATCCTAGTCAACAGAATTGTATTAGACGATTCGTTCGGTACAGTAACAGAATGGCTTTTAAAATTATACTCTAGCTCACCAAGGCTCAACGGTAGTAACTGTATACTGCTGAGTCTGTGTAACTGTCGAAAATAAAGCGTTAAATCATTTCTCCTGTTCGTAACGTGGGTTTGGCGAGGTGCCAGCATCCGCTCAGCAAGGATGTTCAAGTCGGGATGTTATGATCAGCGTTTGTAACTTGACGTCATGCGCGAATCCCCCCTTTTAACTCGAAGACCGGCAAACTCGAAAGAAGATTACCCTTTTGGTCGTCGCTTTTGTGTCCCTTTGTAATTAAAACCTGCTGAGTCTAAGAATTGCTCACCAAATGATATACTTACACATGCATGAAGTCACGCTTTCTTCCCATGGGGGTAGGTTAGGCAGAAACTTCAGAATGCCTCCTAATACGATCCATACATACTCCTTTTAAGTCCTACCAAATGATATTTCTGATCATAACAAAGCGTTGTCTTCGAAAAACATTAGGTAAGGTAATAAATTAATTATGAATTTTACGAGATTTGGTCTACGGCTTGTTCCGGCTACTAACTTTATATGGGTAGTATTATTAGCCTATAAAATGTTTTTTAGTCAAACATGTGTTTTTAGTAAAGTCTATGTCGAAGTGCGCCGTAGGTGGTCATCTCCATATTATTATATTTTGGATGGGTTGATAACTGTATGGGCAAAATAAGATACAAGGCGTAAAGGTCATGACATTAACTACATCATTCGTGGTCTTTCAGCGATATTCGCCATTAAAATTAAACCGCGAGCATAAAGTATGCAACCCTGAAGTTTCAATGTCAAATGCGTTAATTTTTATAACAATGATTAGTTACATTGAGGTGTGGTCACATTGACAAGAAAATTGACGAATTTTCACGAAGTAAAATTAAATATACCTATGTTCATTTTTTCGCCGGTTTCCTTTCAAACATCAAAAGTATACGAGTAGCCTTTATCAGTAGGGCCATTCCTGTATGCAATAAGTAAGATCTAAGGCGCCATTCTTTTGATTAATCACGTTAATTAATTGTAATCCAAGAATAAACGCAGAAACAATTCCTGAGGACAATTTATTAAATTATCGAGTGGATTTTTCATTACTATAGAATTAATTAGGTATGTAAGTACTCCAAAACAGCCAGGCAAAAGGGGCAACGGACACACGGATCGCGAATACAATTTACCTACAAAAGTTATTGGACAAGAATTTACTAAACTGTAACTGTTCCTGCATCTATTTTTATTGATAGTATCAAATGTTAGAGTAACCGTATTCTTTTGATTACGGCCTTATTTCTATTTAACGGCTATGGCAGAGTAAACAATGGCGTTGGCGCGGCGCCATCTGTCGGCGATTTGCACAAACATTTGATGACTAATACAAGGTTATTGCAGGGATATGACGCTGATAGTGGTAATTACTTGCATTAGCAACGATAACACTGACAGGTAATGTTATTATCTACTGTGCCAACAATTTATGTGGGATTTGATTTATTATATCCTCTTGTCAAATCTTGGTTCTATTGGTAATCCCGCCTCCATGGTAAAGAGACGTGCACCTAACGAAGGGGTTTTTAAGAGAGCTAGCCAGTTGTCTTGTGGTTTTAATGTGTAGAGTTTCAAGTTAAGTTCGTGCTAAATCTGATCGTTCATTAGCCTTAAAAACTAAGAAGGACTGTTAACTGACACACTAAGGGCTGATTTCTCCAACGCCAGATAATTTTATCGGAGGAATAATTTTGAATTTTTGTCAGTTTTTTCATACAAAAACTATCAGACGTCAATTTTATTGCACGGACAAAAATTATATGTCGATTGAAAAATCAGCCCTAAAAAGATTTCTCAATTCTATTACCTACTCACAAAAATCTTTTAGCTTCTCGGCGGAATTGTGCCAATCTTGAAAAAAAAAAGTTTCCTCTTTATGGTCCTGATGGACATACATAAATTCAAATATATCCTTGGCAACTTATTAGCTAAAGTTCATTTCAAATAAACTTGCGATAAAGTTTGTTCACCTCCTTCTACTAATGTATCCCAATATTTCCAAACCATACGAAAAAAATGTATGGGCAGTGTCGGTAACACGATCAAAACATTGACTTACTGCGTGTTTGGTATTATGAAACTCAACCGATGCAATGTTAGCGACAGTTTTGTATGACGAACGATATCTATCGTAAGTTATTTGGACTTTTTGGTACAGGGTGGTTGAATGACATTTATCGCAAGTTTATTTGAAATACACTTTAGTTGTAAATACATTCCTACAGATACTACGGACGGCAAAGACAACATAGTGATAGTCCTAGTACCTAATCATTGTTTTGTTTAGAAATTGTTTATAAACATTGACAGTAATTTTATTGTCTGTTCTAATAGTGAGAGTAAGCAGGGGTACATCATCACGATTTGTTTGTAGTTTCAAACGTGTGTAGGGTAGCATAATGACTGAAATATCTAACGGTGCTTTATTAGTAAAATAAAAATGTGATGGATTATAAAACGAAGTCCCCCCGCCGCGTCTGTCTGAACGCGATAAACTCAAAAATACCGAACGGATTGTTATACGGTTTTCACCAATGAACGGACTGATTCATGAGGAAGGTTTACGTTATAATTAATTTTGGTTTTGTGTAAATCTGCTGAAATATGACGATGATTGTTGAAGACCACGGAAACAATCATGTGGACAAATCAGTTAAACAAATCCTAACTTTTTTATTAATATTATAAATGCGAAAGTAAGTTTGTTTGTTACCTTTTCACGCCTAAACCACTGAACCGATCATCTTGAAATTTTGCATATACGTTGTCAGGTGTGTATATAAACGGACATGTAGGATACCTTTCATCCCGAAAAAAAGTCCTGTTCCCGAGGAAAACAACAATAACGTTATTATGTAAGATAATCGATGGCCCACGTGTCTTTCGCATCATTATTGCATTAGTATAACACATAGGATAATTTTTATCCCGATATTTCCATGGGATCGAAACTTATGCGTGTGGAACCGCGGGGCGCTGCTAGTAAGTAGAGTTATAAAACAATGTAGGAAGAAATTAACACATTGTTTACCTGGATTAAGACTTATGGTACTTTTAATCCCGGTAGTACGTTCTCGTGGGATATTTCCCGACATACACTAGGGCGAAGCCGCAGACAAAAGCTATAATAGTTAGTAAAATAAAAATGTGAAGCATTTCAAGTATATTATTATGTCATGAAAGGAGGTAGATAAGATATGCACGCTACTCTTCATGTTTTGAGCCTGCCTGATTCAGTACTATAAGATAACTCATTTGCTAAACGACCTAAACCTAATATTTGTGATAAGTACCTATTTCCGAATGCAAATTCATAATTTGGCCAGTATTTCGAGAACTATTGTGGAGGCTCTGTTTGTTAACATGAGTAAAAATATCATAGATAGAATCACAGGTTTCTAGTTTAACGCCCACGAGCACCTCCATTGCTCTCTTTGCAGATTTTCCAAGTAAAAAACATAAACATTTCGGTACTACAAACTAAAATTAATTTCGCAAACATTTTAAATTTGGGATGCGTTTCCAGGGATTGAGTAGGTGCTTTCACGTCAATATGCGATGATGAAACGTTTAAATAAAACTGTATTATTAGTAAAGCGTTTGTTGAGTAAAGTGCCTACTTACTCTAGTGTGGGATGGATGGGCAGCACCGCCTCCTGCGCAGGCGTGAAGATTTGTTATACCCACATAATAATCAGCACTATAAATAGGTATAAGTATCTAAACGTACGCACGTTTATAGGATATTCATAAATTTGTTACGAGAACCGATAAAATTGAACGCTTATGAAGTATTGTTTTGAAAACGTACGTACTTGATGTGTGCTAAGGAAGCCCGGCTTTTTGCAATAAGCAGGTCAGTGTCAAGTTGTATGTGGAGATTCGCGACCCGTAACAAATATGACTTTACAGAATTATAATCATTAAAATCATCAATACTACCGTCATCATGTTCATATAATCTTATTGATTGATATTGCATGAAATAGTCATTCAATAGGATTATATGAACTTAGTGGGTTGTATTGATGATAACAATTCTGTAAATACATACTTGTTACGCTCGCGAATCAAATATTATTCACCATAAAACCTGAAACTGACCTGCAAATAGCAAAACACGTTAAAAAATTTGAATTTCGCAAACTACCCTGGCGCTTCCCCTTAAGTTACATCCTAACATGTATTATGTTGATTAGGAGCTGCTACGCGGTAGGTTATCGGATGAAAACACGATATTAGGTGTCGTGGGTTCAATCATGGACTTGTTATTATGTGTTTTCAAATACATTGATAAGGTATCAACTGCAGATACTTATTGAGTATTTTTTCATAAACTTATTTGAATAGTTTCAAGTGTCTACGAGTTCGTTCACAAGTCACCACCGCTACCACATGCTAAAGTTTAGTTTCAAGGAAGTTTCCAGGCAACTTGTAAAACGTTTACCGTTTCCGCAGTGAGCTGTTAATGTTGGTAGTCTGTGAAAGTTGGACGTAAAGTTGTTTGAAATGCTTCGTAGACTTAATTGTTCTGAGTTTCCTGCAGTTTCTAGCTACTAGAACTTACCCATATTATTATATTTAGTTTACTGATCAGTAGGCGACAAGAATAATTCATGAATGAATGAGTTTTTAATAAGGAAAAACATTTCATTGACATTTTTATCCAAAACTCTATTCCTTTAAACCCAGATTTACGGCCGTCATTTACTCACTTATTCTAAGAAAATAAAACTTTCCTTCTACGTCACATAAAATACATCCACAACCACATTGATTACTCACAAAATTAAAATTACTGGGTGATGCAAACCCAACCACAGTACAGGCGAGTACAGTTGACTCATCTTCATAGTTAGCGGCATTGTATGCAAACCGCCGCGCGGCGCAGTGACGTCTGCTAGTTTCGGTACAATGGCGAATTAAGACAAAGAACCGATGATTTGTTAGGGTATTGCACTGAGCTTGGTCATGCCTCACCAAGGAAGTTGAGACACTACACTTAAGTAACCTACCCGCTTATTTTTTTCAACTTTATTTTTAACCTAGATGCTCCAAAGTGCTGTCCTAATTCCGTTACCAATGAAAACTATGTCAATTTAGATTTACACAATATCTACCGATTTCGTAATTTCATTTTGTAAGTGCAACTTGTGTGCTCGAGTTGATGAAGTGGACAATAGCTGTGACAAGGGCCGATATTTGAATAAAATTAGATCGAATGTCACATTTATTCAACTGCACTGTATTCTCACCATTGTTAATACGTCTAACAATCGTCTGTAAACATATTCTCTTGATTGTTTGTCTAATCTAAAATCATCGCTAATTAAATATAATTTCTGTCAAAGGTTTTCGTAGTCTATTGTTAATGAGGGATTCGGAAAGCGCGTACATAAATTCTGTGAACGACGTGACGATTACATCTCATCAGATTTTTAATTAGGATTTGTTCTTGGCCGGCATCCAGGGTCTGCGGAGCGTGTCAACACGCGTCCTCATTTACTTAATTGTAAAACAAATACAGCTATTTGCAGCACTTTTTTATAATGCGGTGGGACGTGCTTTTTATTTTAAATGGACGAGTTATTGTTGATTATCGGAACCCAATTGTAATGCAAAGTGTGCACCTGTGATTTTATTGTTCTAAGTGTCACGGACAGTTATTTGATCCAGTTCAATGCGCTGCTCAAATCGCTCGAGCTGGCTTTGTTATAGGTACCGAAGTAAGCCCTTAATTATAGTTTAAACATTGTAAGTAGATACTAGAACATGGGGTTTATATAGAAACGATGATTAAATTTAAGGGACATTTAAACGTTAAAAATGTATGGTTAAACAATCGCTAACTTAACTTTAAGCTACGTTTATGAATATTGGGGACTATGTTTAACACCAATATGATTTTGATCGAACAGTTGAAGATTTGTCTACGTAGGTAGACAAATCTTTAACTGTGCGATTCACATTACAATCACATTATTGAAATATTTTCGATGAACAATTTGCGACACCTCTATTTTTTCTTCTGTATTGTTGTTTCCTTGGCTTTTGTTTTTTGGTTTATTTATGAACCTAAAGTATATAGAATCTATTAAGTTTTCTTTAACATTGAGTTCCTTGACCAGAGCTTTAATCGTCAGGAGGCCTTACTTTAATGTCGTCACTCTTTACGGAATGCCAAGAGCCCGTTATTCGTCCTGATAATTTTGTCATCAGTGCTTCAAGTAGATTTAGGGTGTGACGTAACAGAACAACGTGTTAACTTAGAAATGAATAACTTATTTCAAGGCCAAATTCTTTAAAGTTTTTAGTAACATTCAGTAAAAAGAAAAACATTTTTCGGACAATGCATTTCATTACAAAGCATGCAATTAACAGAACGATATTATTTGTTCAAACATAACACGCTCTAAAAGATTGATGAAGACATCTGAAATTAGAGGTATCATTGTACTTATACGTGAACTGTAATTAAATAATATGACGACTAATTACTCGTTAGACACGACTTGATCTACTAATTAAGAAATCAGCCAGTTTCACCCATGAAACATGTTGGAATGTGAAATATGAAACAATTCATCAAAAATATGAGTTTTGATGCAAACTGGCTGATTTCTTAATATTTAAAATGTATAACAAAGAATAATTTTGCGGACTCGTTATAGAAAAAGACAGCAATTGTGACCAAATTATAACGACTGGCCCCATTCATTGTTATTGAATTATACGGATTAATTATTTCAGTATCGAATCATATCTGCTTAATTACCTACCTATTAAGTAGTTACCCTTTAAGTAGTACCTACTTATTTAATTTGACTGAAATTTTAATAAACTAAATTTAATTCTGACCCATCGATCACTGCATGATTTTACCACAAGACAACAATTTAAAATGTCTTTTAAAATGAAATTACTGCATAACATCCTACAATGATGCGGAGAGAGACACTTGAGGGCAGCGCCCCTATCTTCATTCACTATCGTTATCTCGTTACATCGTCGCGTCGTGTCGTAATGCTAGTGATTTACACGCCAATTGTCGGCATCTATTCACTCGACCCTTGAACTCGCTTGCAGTTTATATCAGAAACCAACTTTATGACTGGCTAAACACTAAAAGAATATTTTCTCTTTAAAACAGCAATGAACCATCGATAAAAATAAACTTTAAAGTACAAGTTAAGTGAGCGGTGTTTGTAATAAAAAGTGTATCTTAAAAATATGTGATGAGTCTTCAAAGGGAAAAACGTACAAAATTTAATATGTGGAAGGCGATTCTACACAGGAAGAGGAAATACAGCGAAGTTTTGCCTTGTGATCGAGAGTCGTACTCCGCTCTAGCGGCAATGCAGGGAGGTAGTTCAGCGACGCTACCGCCATCTCTTGACGCGCTGAGAGCATGTAAGTATTATCGCTACTCGACGCTAGATGGCAGCACTGATTGTTTTATTTGTTATGATGCCAATAATAGGTAACTTGGTATAACTTAAACAATAATAATAGAAGTTATGATTTCAATAATATCTTTGGTTATGCAATTTAATTACTTGTATTTAATTGCGTTCTATTAAGTCTATTAAAAACATATCTATGGATAGCACTGATTTCTCACAATAAGTAACAAATGAACATTTAATTTTTTAAAGAAACCCTAGCAATCTCAATAAAATCAGCCTTAAAGTTAAATAGAATATTCAAAATTATACAAAAATCGTGTACTACTTGAAAATCAACACGATGACATTGTGTGCATTTTTTGTAGAGACGCTTAATGGCATGGCCAATACCTCCTCTCGGACTTCAATTGTGGGAAAATATGATTCATACCATTGTGTTTAGTATACCAACCGCGTCAAACGTTGCCGCTCTCTGAATGAGGTCAATCTTTGTTACATTTCTGGCGACTCTACGCTCGTGACCCACGGTTTTACAACAAACGGAGCCCTTGCGACAACCGACAACACTGAAGCATTACTATTATTATCTTCAAGATCTTAGAAAATAGTTTTTGCTTATTACGTAACTGAAGAATAATACTTAGTTACCTAAGTTATGAAATGTCTGGCTGTCAGTTTTTTTTCTGATAACTAATATTTTTTTAAATCATAACCTTATCTTCTTAATTAAAACGCCAGTTGTCCTCAAGCGAAGATTCGCGAATAATACCCCTGAGCTTACTCGTCTCATTCCCTATCCTTATTCTGAAACAATTGTCATTGTTCCGAGTAAAATCATGAAAGGACATCAGTTGGCAATGTGAAGAGGGAAACTTTAGGTACCTACTACTTAACAATGCGCTGACTATAAAGAAACTGACACTCATAGTGAAGAACGTTGCCCACGCGCATACAATATGGCTCCCACGGCATGGTTTCCATGACTTTACGTAAATCTGTTAATTACTGCGCATTTAGACATAACAATGATATGTTTCCTCACTTTATTATACATAAAATGTCCATAATGGAAAATATTATTATAATGTCCTGTAATACCTGTTTGAAAGGCTAGGATAATGTAACGATGACGTGACAGGCCGAATATGCCTGAATTCCTAGTCTTCCATAGGTATTTGATGTTTTGGAAATGTAAAATATAACATGTAAATGAATACAGAGGAAACGCCAATCATCAGCAACATTTACATGCATACAGAATCGAAGGTCTTTCAACTAGTCATGTTTCAGTGTGTTGTAGAATGTTCTTGTGCTATTTTCTATTGTTATCTTTTGAATTTTGGGAACTACCTGCTTCTATATCTCTTATTTCTTGTAAAACATTAAATTTCTTCTGTGAAACGTTGATAGCTATTAAGTTCCTTATGTACATATGTTCGTGCAACATTTGTACACATTGTGTGACTGAATGTCGCTCACGCAAGCCTCAATGGTCGGTGTCAGTGTACAGGTTTGACCCACATACTTAGCCAGGCCATCGTCTCCGGCACGACCGCCTCCTTCGGGACAACAGACACAGCTACGCACATACTCTCGAATGTATTTATGCATATCTGAATCAACAATAACCGGCATAATAGGTCCCTTCAATGGTTTGCATATATTAGTTTATGAGGCCAACATTTTCTAGTGCATCCGGTCTTATTAGACGCATTGCGGTCCGATCTTGATTATTATGATTTTGGGACATTCGGAAGTCATTTGTAATTAGAGAATAATTACAGTTTTGGTTATTTCTTCACTGTTATATAATGGGTAAAAGGCAAATTATACGCTTGTGATTCACATGAGTTGCTTTCTACTCTATAGGTGTGTACTCTAGTCTCTTTCATTGTAATTGTAAATGCAAGTACGTCGAATTCGTTGATAGTCTTAATTCACGGGTGAATAATTTTCGAGTTTCCATCTCGATCCAATGAGAGATTCGCAAAAATTCATTGCGGCCGTGTCCCCGCGCGTCACGGATAATGAGCAACTCCTGCTATTGTGTTCAAATTGTGTCAAATTAACGCATCCGTTTTCTAAGAACTGACTCATGACGAATTAATACAGTAGTGCTACGAACTCAGTGTTTTATTTTTTTGCGGTCAACTTACGAGCTTCGCATAAAGGGCTTTCTCTGAATTGATCTTTCTATTACACCTTATCCTTGTTTACTAAAAGGTTTAGCAAGGCCTGCATAGTCATGTTCCGTTCATTGACCGTAATGTCGAATCGTGAGACTACTTAGTACTTAGCATAAATAAAATAATTTGCAAAAACAAAAACTCAGTCTAAAGTGCTCTTGATCTTCCGATATCCAAGATCAAGTTAATTCTCCATATATGTCAAGCTCGTTTAACCTCCTACTGTGGATGTGGAAGCGAGAGCTGCTTCCACAAAAAAACTAGTTACGCTCTGAAGGCCGTCATTACTAAATTCTCCATAGTTTTTATCCGACTAAGCTCTCAGAAGCAATTCCAATTGCGTTCTTTCGATGAATACGGAAAACCGATCTCTACTGTGTCCGTATACTTGCGGAAAGAGTTAAGAGCGTTTCGTGCCCATTTGTGCCCATGGTCCATTTTATTTCCTTTCTTTATATGGCGTTGTTCCACTTTTTAAAGGTAGGTACATAATGTTAACACGGTATTTGATTTTATGTTTGCCATTAAAGGAACGACGATCTGTTAGACGATCAAACGATTGTATGATTGACAGGCAGACAGAGATCAGACCTTAATTGAAAAGCTGTTTGTTGTTTTAATATGTCTGTTAAAGTGAGTGGTAGTTTAGAAATCAGTTCAGACGTCAATATCTGCGATTGCCCAAGTCTCTGTTTGTAGTTCTCAAACGTTTCAAGAAGGCAATAGGTTTCAGGCAGAAATCTGTTCCTTTGTTTATGCTACATAAAAACGCCATAGATTTCTCATCGAAAAATTTGCGATTGTTTTACAGAAGTCAGATGGTATCAACATGATTATTAGCGTCGGCAGTGTTTTGTTTTATTTATGTATTGTGCGGGCTGCGGCATATGGGAGACGCTGGGTACCTTCGTCGCAGCTGGGGGTAACAGGATGCGAATATACGATTAACGATCTTTTTCTCTTATATTTTAAATTACTTTACCGTACTATGCTTACAGAAGACAGCTTCCGGCTGTAAATAAGGTTTTATTTATCATGACATCAAACGATTTTAATGTATCTGAAATAAGCATGTCAAATAAAGATTGTAAGATTTCTTTTGAATTATGAAACTGCTAGTGACTACGCCTAGTAGGACTGACCTACTAAATAAATTGAGAATTGATGTAGGTAGGATTAGGTACCTACCATGCTGGAGTGTGGGTAGACTGGTAGACATGATTATATCCTCGTCCTATACATAGTGTCTGAGTGGGGTGTCGAAGCAAATTGTTTATCTTTTCATTATAGCGATGAAAACAATGAATCAGCGGAGTGCTCGTTAGTGAGTCACCTCTCCACCTCATTGTGGAGGCCATATCGCACTTTATCCTTGCGTTTTTCTTAACAAAGATAATCTCGTATTCTACCTTTGTATTTACCCCTAAGTACCGGTATTTGTAGTGTTTGCATGTTAGCAACTAATTGTAAATGCTAGAGAGAGCCGACTCTAATTGACATACTCTAGCGTAGCCTCCCTACCGACTCCATACCAACTATAAACTTTTAATTAGGCACATTGATAAATGCTACCAGTTTGTTTATCAACATTTTTGATGAAATATTGTAATAAGCTTACCATTCAATGTATCCAAACATTTTCCTAAATATTTAAATAATTATAAGCTTTCACTAATTATGTAATCATTTTGTTACAGGTAAGTGTCGATTGCTTTAAGAATTAATTGGGGCATTATACGGTAAGTACTGCGTGCCTTTTATTACCTTATCTTATTCACGCTCTCTAAACAAAGGTCTTAAGATCTCATCTCAGACACAATTGGTGCGAATTCAGTTAAGTTTTAATTTGGTGACTGACCGCCCGCTAATTACCTCGCCACTTCCATCAAGATGTGTTATCTCTTAATTTTACTGTTTAACGCTGTTTTGCTCTGATACTTGCTAATTCTATTTTTGGTCTTATCAAGTAAAATACACGAGTAAATCGTTAAGAATTTTTTACGATTATCTGATTCTTTATGGCATCTTAAATTACTTTTATGTAATACACTTCATATTGCATTGAGCCGATAAACACTTACCTCACGTTATTTAAAAACAAATTACGATGCAATTCCACTTAAAAAATGATAATTTCATGACGCTGTTAATAAAAGAGAATATATTGTATAACGGATGCAATGAAGTGCAGTAATTTACTGGTGTAATTAAAGCTCTTTTGTATCGTGTGTCGCGTTAGTCTGGCGAGGCCGTCCGGTCCGGCCCTCCTCGCCGGTTGCCAGATGCCGTCAGCCTGTGAAAACAAGAGCAGCTTAGGGTTACACGGTCGACTCGTCCAGGCTTTCAAGCTGACGGTCGTGATGTCCCAAGTTTGCGACCGCAAACAAGATATCTGGTTGACGTACGTAATTGGGTCTGTGAAAATCCTGTATGCTCGCAGATTTAACTTAATGGCCCTGGGCTTACAGACCACCGAGCAATAAGTCATTTGGTGTTATGAGATTTGTGAGTGACATTCATGTAGACAAGTATTTACGACTTTACTCTCGAGCAGTCAATTGGGATACCTATCTCGACTATTGGGAACTCAACCTGACCCTGATCTGTATACGAGGTAAGGTTCTTGACTTTGGCGCAAAAATGGTCCGAGATCCTTTTATCATTCTCCTGACCATTTTTTTATTTGTTTAGGGTTTGCAGAGCATGGTCTTTTTTCTTTACTTCCATTATCTCCATCAGCCGTCACCTCAGCATTCACTCCCGTTCTAGCTATACATAAGGATACCCTTAATTTGGCAACGAAAAAAAAGTAAGAAATACATAAATTTAATTATTGTTAGGCTTCAGGGGTGTGCTAAAGAGCCCCGAAAAAATATAAAAATAAATCCCGAGTTGCCCACTGTTGGGAAAATTCGTGTCCGTCACAGCGGACATTACCAATAACTTAACGATGAACAATAATATTTGCACGTCCGCTGTGGTGGACAGTGCCAAATTATGGAAACATAAAAACGTTCATATTATTATGTTTATTTATTAAAATAAGAAAATACAAAAATGAAAAACGCAGAAATTGACCTGAAAATGTTATTTTATTGCTGTGAAAACTTAAAAAAACAATTTCTCGGGGTTTTGCCTGTTACAAAGCATAATCTTGTATTGCATACTATGCAATATACGACGGTCTTCTTTTGGCAGTAGGATCTGCAACAACCTTCTTCCATCATTGAGGGGAAATGGCCTATGTTGTCATATTTGACTGGACTAGATGGGTGGTCCACATGTAGTTTGCTTACTGGTGTTTTATATAGTGAGATGAGCATGTCAGCAAGATCAACACCTCCCATATGTTTATTGTAGTGAACTATTTTGCTAAGCGATTTTGGTTACAAACGGCTTGTACAAAATGTCCTCTGGGCTTCGTATTCATAGCCTTATCAGTAAGCAGAACAGTTTCTGCTCCTCTAAGGCGATTACCTCGTATAGTACCTACCTAAAGCAAAGATGCCATAATGTTCCCGAAGAATGAAAAATAACTCCGGCGATGAAAAAAAGTTATCACAAAACACGAATGCTGGTTTATGGTCTTTGGCATAAAGCTATGACCACCTGAGCGCCAAAACCAAGGGACGATTCCTTTTCCTTATTGTAAGGTTTGCAAGGGAAGATGTAATTGATGGTGCATAAGAGAGAGAGAGCGGGGAAGAAGCATAAGCACGCGGGGGGTCACCATGCATTTCTGTTTCAGAATCAGAATTTTCACTAGCATCGGAAGCTGCATGTTCATTTGGAACTAAGGCGATAATTTTACTAGCACTATTAGGCTGTTGACAAAGAAAAATAAACCAAACTCAGCACCACAAACAAAAAAAAAGTTTTTTATATTATTTTTGGCGTTGTCTGCCACAGCGGACAAAGTAATAAAGTACTACATCTCTATACAATTAGCAATGTTCGCTGTGACGGACAATGCACTTTAGCAACAAAAAACGGCATGAAAATGAAAAAGAGCGTATTTGTTTTTAGGTTATAATTATTCATAAAATCATTTTCTAATAGTTGAGTCGAGATTTCAAGGCATTCATAAGCAAAAAAGAGGAAAAAGAATTATAAATGCCTTGAGCAAAACAGGTGGTCGTCTTTGCGCTGACATTTTATGTCACGACTGACATAGTGCATTGTTATCACACTCAATAATATTTTCTACTATTAGTTTATGAAATTAAGAAATATTTAGTAAATTTGAAATCGACGAGAATCGATTAAAAAACTAGTAGGATTTATTTTTCGTTGACGTCCGTCACACCGGACTTCATCAAATTAAGGGTTAAAAAAAAAAAGGTTTTCTTCAGTATCTTCTACGAGTACAAATAACCCTATTGCACCTATACCCTTGCCTCATCTAACACCAGATCCCTCGGATGTTTACAAATTTATTTTTGTTCTACATGTTGATAGCAGGCGCGTGTTGTGCTGTGTCGTCACCTTCTCACCGTTATTGAATCAGCCGAGTTAATCAACAGCCACTGTTAGTCCGTATTGATTTATAAACCTGTTTTGATTATGTCATTATGACCTGCCAGTGACAATTTGTGAGCACCGTTCTCAACGGTATTATGTTTGATGACAACGTTCTGCATAGTTGTGGACTTGGCTTTACAATGTAACGTAGAATATAAATATGGAATTTTAGTTTTGCATTTTGTTTCAAAACCTATGACTTTAAGTAGCAAAAGAACCTGTTTCAAAAATTGCATATTTTCTAAGCTATTCTAAGTATTCACCTTCACTGTCATTCAACGCAGAATTTCTTTTAAATTATACGTTTTAATTATGCGAGGCACATAAGAGAATGTGAAGCTCTCGTCACAGTATAAATATGATCTTTATACTGTGCTCTCGTGGTCGGCGCCATATATTTATTCCCAGAAACGATATACCTACAGTCGATATTTAAAATTTACTCTATAAGCCATAGTGCACGCACATTAACGATTCTGTACGCATAAGGAGTGTGGGAGTCTTGGAACAGTTTCTACTAAAACTCACATTTATATGGAGAATTTAGATACAAATAAGCATTTCGAACTGGCCGTAAAATGGTTCTCAATAAAACAAGTACATTTCCATTATCGTAGTGTTCTTAAAAAACGTTGAGTTGATGGAAATAGCTAGTTTGGTCAACGGCTAAATTGAATGATTTTTATTGTGTTACAACAATAACTCGACCATCATCACATTCTATACTTAGGTTTACATTTTTCTGAAGTTTCTTGTCAATTT
Source organism: Mesoligia furuncula (assembly GCA_916614155.1). Lineage (NCBI taxonomy): Eukaryota > Metazoa > Arthropoda > Insecta > Lepidoptera > Noctuidae > Mesoligia > Mesoligia furuncula. The sequence goes on along the minus strand of OU744793.1, from coordinate 9,805,222 downwards.
CTGATCCTAGAAACTTCAACTACTACCAAGAAATTGTAAATCACACCTTTTCCTTTACGTCAAAACTAATAGTTCCGTGCTACGACGATTTGGCCCGATTTTAAAACTCCTGTGCCAAAAATATTATTCCCACATTCAGCGGCAATGCAGATGTGCCATTTTACGCATACAAATTGGGACACAGCCGTGTACCGAGCTCATAATATGCCGAATATTTTGAAACTTTAAACTTTCACGAACAGCATTCGCTTTCTGGTTAACTGAAGCACTCTGGTAACACTTACGTTAATTCTTTTTCTACGTAAATATGTGTAACTGTAATTATAGGGGTAATCATGCATGTAAAACAATTTAATAAAAATGTATCGGCTTGAAAAAGTGATGTGGCGTGCTGCCATTATGACATGATCATCAATAATCTTATAATTATGATTTCAAATAGTGCATTAAATTGCAGATGCGACGAAACACCTCACCTTCTAAATTAAGCTTTAAATTAAAGTCAGATTAAGTTGTTGTTATCGTGATTTATTTATTAATAATTCTTATCTTTAGACGTGCTTAACACGTGCGTGAAAACTCGTACGACACTTTGAAAACGTGACTCAATGGGCTCGGCCCTTGTCGATGGACTGCTGTACTGCTGCTGCTCTGTCCATATAATAATTTTCCTTTTTTGTGTGATACACACACGGCACAAAGCCCGACTTGGACCCGACGCTGTTTAGACGATAATTTTAGCCCAAGATTTATGTTTACTCATTTCTTCCGGCGATAGCTGTAAATATTCGTAGTATAAACACTATCATAAATAATCCTGGACATGACAATAATATAAATTCTTGCGTTAATTAAGATAGCTATTATAATATTATGAGAAAATAAATCGTTATTAAATATTTCGTAACGGCCCCACTTTAGTGCTATCTGCAATGTATTGCTCAATTATTATTGCATGCAGATAAGGGGCTACTGTGCTGAACACATGTCGTATCGATATTTACATACGATGGGCTCCGAACGTTCTGTCGTGCTCGTATCGCTGTGCAAACGAGACTAAAAGAAAACCGCCATCAAATTATCGTTGTTACGAGTTCGTGCGACCCCGTTCCGGGACTATCAGTGTCAATTTGTGTAAGTGAAGTTTCAATTATATGTATAAGTAAATGACACGTTCAACATTCACACAGTTCGTGTTTGCTTGCACTGTTCGGTTCCCTTTAGACACGTGTATTATTACTTCGGACCATGCTTAACATATCTGTATGGTTTGTTTAACTACACTTCCACTGAAAAGTATTTAATTACAAATGAAATAAATAAAAGTGCTTTAATTTTGTACGAAAGTGTGTCAAGCAAGCCATGTTCCATAATTATAAACTTGTGCACAGGCCACAGCTCACTCGCTGAGTACTTGCTGAAACTTTGCATTAAGGCTGGTGCCCGCGTATCGTAATCCACTAAAGTCAAGTGTGGATTAAAAATGTTAACATTTAAAAATGGAACAGTTGTGCTAAGCTAGGTTGTCACAAATGTAAGCTGTTTACATCAACAGCTGCAGCGTTCAGTAAGCTGACGCTAGTTTTATTATGCACATGACCTTACAACGGCTTAATGTTACGTATCTAACCGCAGCATATAAACACATATTGATATTACCAGTATTATGTCTATTTAATACAGAAAATATTATATCTCTATGACCAACTAGAAATGAGATAACACAAACTTCGAAGTTCCGACGCGATAATGCTTATCGTGTATGACCAAGTTTTTTGTGAAATAAGCTCTATGATTTTAATAGGGTTGCTTAGAAGTGCAGCGTGCATATTGCATACCTAGATATACATACATATATTTTAAATTATTTTATTATTTAAAATGTAGGTATTTGGCATGGAAAATCCCTCGTTAATTATTTGATTTTACTTTTAAACTTTTAATAATGAAATAATGCTAAAAAGATGATTAATTATTATAATTTCCCTCTAAGGGAATGATTCAGTTTGATCTTTTTAGTTTCCGCTACAAATATAATTAAAGCACCGATTTAAATCGTATGGTTAAAGTAAATAAACAACGGTATCCTCATTTGAATGATCACGTGCCAGCCCTGGTAGTGGTGGGTGCACACCGAGCGCGCGTTGGTAAACAGTTCGCATCGGTCCGTGTCGCGCGCACGTCGCGCCTCGCTTGTCCGACATTGTGTGAGGTGCGTCCACACTGTTGTGTCCGGTGTGCTAGCAGCCGCGCCACCACAATGCGCAGGAACTGTGCGGTTTGCTCCCAATGAACCACCGTACCATTGTGCTTGTTTTGTGGAATCATTACGTGCTTTTGTCAAGTGTTACACGTCGTCGTGGTTTTGTTCAGTGACCATTTCCCAACAGTTTGTACGTCAGCTGTAGCTGTATGGTGTATACAGTTAACTTAATTTTACCTCAATGATCTATCGAATGACTACATGCAACGTTGACTGAGCCAGTCAAGTTTACTCAACTTACATAACTGCGATAAGAAATTCGAAACCACACTGAACTTTACGCAGGTTACGTTTTCGAAAGCGTCTGACAGATCGCCTTGCATTTCACATAGTCTTTTATTTCTATTTTTTGTTAGTTACGACAACTATTTGTGTGCATGCAGAGTTTACCTATAAGTGATTGTTACACTTTACTCCTATTCGTTGCTTTTGTTTAAATTGTTTAAAATAGTGTATACAATTGTTGGTGAACCAAATAAATAAATAAATAAATAAATAAATTTCTTGCAAATAAGTCTTCATCTTCTATACAAAATGTCAGGTTTCATAAATTATAAGGTCAACCGATAAGTTGACAGTGGCCCTGTAGAGCAGTGTTCTGTAATAAATCAATTAATCACTCAGTATATTGATTGCCTCCAGTGGCCCAGGCATCGTATCACACGCCGGTGGGTCGCACCGTGTAAGAGGAGCCTAAATATAGCTGGCCAGAGTGTGGCGGTCACAGCAGTCACCCTTTGCGGTGACATCTACATACATAGACGCTTCACGTTTAATTAGCGTGTCAGCGTTTTATTTATGGTACAATTTGTATCTTTCTTTGACAGATCTTGTCATCTGTTTTGCATGGAGACAGGTTGTACCAAAATAATTGAGAAGGACGGTGACGGTTGATTTAAAAACAAGCAACGGTTCCGTTAACTTACCTGCTCTGATACTGATACCTTTAAAAAAGCAAATTGTTTAATCGGACTTCTTGTAACTTTCGTCTGTTGACTCTTTTGGGCAGTTTTGGGTTACTTTTGGGGCTACATATATCATGTAATCAATTCACTTCAGTTTGTTTTTAACTTTTCGCCTCATCGTTAGATTACATTTAATGTTCTTTGATTGCTGGTTATGATCGTTAGAAATGTAAAACTACCATTTTGTATAGAAATGAATTCGTTCTAGTCATAGGGAACGATTTAACTAATCGAGTTTCAAATATTGAAGATATTTTGTTAAATCTCCTGATCAAGTAGCGTGACTGAGTGCCGACACTTCGTGGTTCGATTGCCATCAATGAAGAAAAGTTTAGATACACACGAACGACTTGGTATCCATTATTTTTAACAAAAGCTTTCGTATCAAAGCATCTTAACGTAATACCAACTGACATTTTGATAAAAAATATCTTGTAACAACTTTCGTTTCTCTATTGATCGATTCTCTATTGCTCGAAAGAAGAAGAGTTAATATTGGCGAATATTTGAACAGTGATTATAAAAACTGTGGAAGCATCTGTCGTGCCGGGTGTTCTCAAATCACGCTTGCACATGTCGTGTGTAGTGGCTGGTCGTACAACGTCTTGGGGGCCCGTATCCCGCTACCTGCCTCTCTCCACGCATTGTTCTCTTCCCTCCTCGTGGTAATAATGGACATTCTTACTCTGTTTTGTTTTACGAACAACAATAACACGTTGTTTTGTTCTCAAGTACGCCATCGTAGCTGCACTTGATTACAATCTTGATTAGTAGAATGTTAAGAAGCTTGCACCGTCGTCGTCGGGCTATTTATAGTTTATTACTACTCGCTTACTTAATAAAGCACAGCTCCTTTTGAGTAATCAACGCAATTACATACCTACTGCAAATCAAATGCGTATGTTGTCATGCGGCTGCAGGAGGTTGCAAACATTGACGGAATATAAAGTTATGTGTTCGCGATACAGACATACAGGTAAACGATTCATAATAGTCTAATGGGCTGTTTTGTCAATCGCACCACGTCTTTTACCCACACCGCTCCTCAGTGTTGAATGCAAAGAGAATCCGATTCGGGCCTGTACATATGCGATGGAATTTTAATCGCTGTTTTCATAATAGAAATTTATTTTGGGGACCGCTGTTTGTAAAAAAAAAATTTTAGGAAGCCCGATTACAAATAAAATTCTGTAATTCACCACTCGACCATTCCGGAATCCTTAAATGTTTGTGTATGGGTGATAAAAGCTGCGGTCCACATTAATTTCTTTGAGCAAAGCGAATACGGAATACGGAATGTTTTGAAAAAAATGAATAGTGTTTTAACTGAAGAGTCCCACTCCCCTAGCGTATCGTCACTAGCTTACAAATCGCGGTCGTGGTCTCCGGTGACAGATAAGTGCGTGCTTATCGTCACTGAACCGAATTCCCCAAGAAGCCGATAACATGCCGTGAGAACACGCATTCGGGGGATAATCCTGGATTTTTGGGGAACATTTTAGGCCAATAAATATAACTCATGTTGATTACGATAGAAGCTTTCCTTAGATTTAAGGGCGTGCGTTACAATGTCAAGTTGTATGAGGTTTTATTACGATCTAAACGTTTTATCGTTATTTTGGTCCTATCACATTCTACTTATTTAAATAGTCTGATAACGAAACGTTATTATCGTAGGGTTATCTCGACACATGCTAGAATGCTACAACTATTTCATATGGTTTGAAAGTGGGGGGGGGGGAGGAGGAATTTTCACTTACATGGAAGTCATTGCACTAAGCTTGATGTCTAATGAAGCTTACGCTGTTGGTAAGCCGAGCTTGGTAATCATGGTCAATGAAATTACCTACATTTGATTACTTACGCAGAATAGAACTACAGTGTTATGGACAGGACAGACGAAATCCATACTAATATTATTAATGCGAAAGTGTGTCTGTCTGTCTTTCTTACCTGTCCACGCTTAAACCGCTGAACCGATTTAGATGAAATTTGATATAGAGATAGTTTGTGTCCCGGGAAAGGACATAGGATAGTTTTTATCCCGATATTCCCTCGGGATCGAAACTTATGCGGGTGAAACCGCGGGGCGTAGCTAGTAACAAAAAAATAGAGATATTTGAAAGGATGCAGGAAAGACCGCTCATGCAGTAGGAAATAAGATATACTTATAAAAAGCAAATGCGATCTTTAGGTTAGGTACGACGGGACAGCAGTCCGCAACCCCACATCAATGCGCGTATTTTTCGTACGGAAGTGCGATCGTTAAGCTCATAAAAGCATTTCTTGATATCTTTCCCTTACAAGTGTGGCAACAAACGGTAGGTACTAATTGTAAATATCGCGCAGTGAGCAGTTGACTTAAGTGGTCAGTTGTCAGATAGGATCGCGGTCATTCGCCTGAAGTTCCGGCACCTGCGCATTCGCCGGATATTGACGCACACTCATGGTGTCACTCATGCCACTATTCACCAATATCATGGCATTATCCTTGAATTGTTAGGTTTTTAGGGCTATGAATAGAATATTAGTGGGACAAATTATATATTAGTCATCTACATAAAAATAAATTTGAGTTTAGAAATATACATATTATGTGGAATTGTAGTACAAAGCACAACAGTATTTTGCCTCGCAATTAAACCTAAAACGATCTTGCGTTTGTATTGTCTTCTTATATTAATAAACAAGATGACTGCAAACAGTTTTAGACTTTACAAATAGAAAGTCGATTTTTATTTTCATTAGCGTTTGATTTATGTGCAATAAAATGATGTGAATCGAGAACATATCGAAACGTTGGAGTCCGTTGATAAATATTGATAGTACCCTTAACGCTGATGTCTACTGACATCAGCCGGTCGAGGGAAAGTGTCGAGTAGGTACTTTATATTCGCTTTCCAAAGTGATTTGCTACTGAACTGCATACCTACTGAAATATCATGTTTTCTAAACGCCTTTACTTCGCCGACATGTAATTATACTGTATTGCCAATTTACCGCAAACCATTGTTAATAACTTCTTGCACGCTCTCAAGTCGATATTTGGTAGTTCACTACATAGGGCCTATTTTACAAAGATTGTGCAAGTAGGAAACGTGCAACGTCTTATAGACATTTCGTATACACGTTTAGTGATAGTCACGAATTCAATCTGGTTTGGGAACGCTCTATAATGAGAGTAATTCTTGTAATTACGTGGGAAACATGGAAATAATCTACATAAAATTATAATACATTGTATTCTTTCAGAGTTTTTACGGCATACTTCGTTCTTGTAACAGTTATACAAGAGCTTTCACTTTTATGAAAATTTCGAATGCACTTAAAGCCTATTACGTGAAGGTACACGTATAAAAAAGATTTCTTTGATCTTATTAAGTTAGCGAATGAATTGTAAATGTGGAGAAATCTCACATTGTATGGGCGTGAGTTCTTGTAACTCACTAAGGTCTGTCAATTACGGGACTGGAGTCGCACTTTATGACCGCATGTGGAACTTGTCAGACTACTTAACCGTGTGCCACTTTAAGTGAAATTCTTTGACTTACCGAAATCTGTGAAAACGCTGACAGCTTACAATATTGCAATTATACATGAAGAGTTTAGAAAATGTGATAAATATTGTATGTTTTTTAAAACAAAAAGTAGACGAGTAATCGAGTTCTAATCGAGTTCTTGACGCAGTGTTAAAGGCAACTACGTGTAATAATATCTATCTTAGTTATATCCTGCGGGCATTCCGTTAAAGTAATATTACTAGATACGAACTCCTGTAATCATCACGCTGCTGCCAGCGGAATGGTTTCATCCGAGTTATGTTTAGAACATAAATACGAATATGCTGCGCTAGCGCAATCTTGAGTCTTGAGTTGCAGTAGATAATAATATTTGAAATGCCGGTCATAAATCTCAGAAACCGCATTCACACGCATGTACATGAGCATTAAATATCATTGAATATAACCCTATGTTTAATTTTCCCACAAAAGAAAAACAAAATATTGGAGGAAAAAAAATGAATATACAATAATCGCATCCCAGGCTCCTTTTGATTATTTCTCTAGATTGTGGCGGAATTCTTTTATAAATAATCTCGTAGATAATTCCAATCGTCCGTAGGTATTAGCAGGAATATGTTCAGAATTTCCATCCGCATAACATGATTCACATAGATCAATAAAATTGTAGATACTAAAATCCGAAACATCTAATAAGGGATGTGAATGTTTTTTCGAATAAATTACTACTCATAGCCAACGTAATACCGGATTCATTTGAAGCCTAAACTAATCCTAACATAATTGCAGAGCCCGTCCTGTCAGAGGAAATCTTGATAAATGTACACTTTACGCTTTGTACAACATAATTGCTTGTTTATTTTTAAATTCTGAACGCGCCGTATCCTCGGTCATTAGTACATTGCTCTGTAACTCTAAGCTTGGTTTAGTTCTACGAAACCATCCTGATGGAACATTATGCGAATCGACAATGATTCTGGTTTATGATGCTAGATTACTACAATGTAAACTCTGTTCGTGTTCATTAGGCTTAGCAGTGACATAAGGTTGTTCGTGAATCTGGGCTGTGCAACTGCATTTCACTGTCTTAACTTGCGTTTATACGTACGTTGTTAGATTCTTTCAATGCGTTGAGTTTAAATAGGATGAAGTGGGACTTCCTAATTTCTTAATGTGTTGTTAGATCAGTAACGTTCTCATTAATAGACAAATTTGTTACATCCGCTAGTTCGTCTTGTGACACTTTCTTAATTGTTGCAGTCTACTTTGTTAATATGGACAGTACTGTACCATTCTGCGTTTTGCGGGACTCGTTTATACCAGTCGAGTCTATCTCATTGAGCTATTTAACCAGCGTAAGGCCGTCTAAATTGAGAGGCGCGATGCGATATACGAATGTTCCAATATCATTGCAAAGGCAGATACAGTTTCATCGATTCCGGGAGCAGCCGATCGGGATCAACGCTGGCGTTCGTCCAAACAACAGTTTATAGCTGACACTGTTTACCGAGCCGAGCCGTCACCTAAATAATTATGTTCCCGGCTTCACAAGCTTTTATCCGAACCGAAACGCGTTGTTCGACTCGTGCCGGATGCGGAAATGCTAACTGCAATCAGCGTAGAAATGGTGTGCGATGCATTTCTAATCGGAAATGTGTGTCATCATGGCTGATTTTTGTTTTCGTTTTACATTGTAAATGTTATGTTACGCAGCTATGTTTATCTTGTCACATTTATTGTATAGCAAGTGTCATGAATAGTCATGATTGTCTGCAATTATTTAGAACATCGTATGACTTCATCTTTCCTTCGTCTTTAATCCATTGGACAATATTTCATAGAAAATGAGGAATTTGAAAACGAGGAAACTTCTCCCGGTGGGCTGGTTAGAATAAAAACCGACGGCCGCTATAGCCCAAGCACAATGGTCCATCTGAAGGACGTGCGGAAAGCAAACCCTCTGACATAAAAGTATTTCAAATTCGAGATCATATCGTCGTTCGTCAAACATTTTCAAACATCAAAGATATTATAGTGTTTATGTAAAATTTTCCCCGTAGCAATAAGAATGATCTCATTATTATATGTATGTCAGTGTAAACACATAGATACAGTAGTTGGGTAGGTATGTAATGCAACGGTAATGCGTCGTCGGCGTTCGGCGTGCGTGCTTAATCTCTTCCATTGAGCATTTGTAAGGCGGCTGCATTCTTTTTACGCTACTACCCTGATTGACTCGTCTAGCGTATACTCATGGATGTTGGAGTAACGCGTTATAATATTTCGATGTCGCATTTAAATAGCTGTTCTTAGAACAACTGCATGTTTATCGTTAACATTTTGTTTAAAGTTGTTGGTGTTATTTTACGATCTCGTTTCTTAATTTTATTTCTTGGTCCTATTACTTAATTCAATACTAATTCCGCTGCAACGCGTTCGTTTTTCAAACTCGTTTAATTTATTTACACGATTATTCTGTATTTGTGTCTGGAACGCATCAGTTTCACTTACATTTGCTGAAGTATTTACGCATGCAGTTATTCAGTACATTTGCACGGCTGCGTCGGCTGTTTGTCTGCGCACACGCACACTCCCTCGGCATTCTATTGGCACACTTCTCTCCAACGAAAGTTTGTTATTTATTCCACTTTTTGCGCTTTCCTTGCCACTGACTTCTTCATTGATCCAGTGTTATATTAAACAGTTTGATTTAATAATTGATTTGATGCCACGCGCCATGTATTTCGCTCCGTGTTAGCCACTTATCAAAGTCTTATAGATTGAACATTTCGATTTGCAGTTAATTGAATGCCTTATTTACAGTAACGGTGTTATGGAGCAATGTTCCTACTTTTGTTTACATTACACAACTTATTGTCATGGGTACATTTTTGTATTCGTGCTCCTTATTCATAGCTGCGATTCTATTTAATTAAATGTTATTTACAATACGAGTATAATTGCTGCGATATAGGTATTGTATCGCAAATAACCTTTTGCCATTTAAAAGGTGTATTCATCCATCCAATAATAGCTTTGTGTTTAACAAATGGATGTTTACTTGTATTAAGGACAAATTGCGATCCTTTTCGAGTTGTCATTGAATATAGAAGGGCTTGTATTGGTTGCGCAAGAGTCGCCGGCGTGCCAAGTTCAGCCGCCCACCTCCGCCCAAACAAGCGCCTACGCAGCATCGGTAAACTGGTCTTAGCATCCATTAGGATTTGTGATTGTAATGATCAACAACAGATAAGTGTTAATGTTCGACAATTGTTCGCCTATGCTAATATGGAGCCGACAGACGGACAGACGATATACAAAAGTTGGGTCGGTAAACAAGATCTCAAGACTCGTAAGAATGACATTGAGAATGAAAAAGTAAGACAAACAAAATCGAATGATTTTTATTTTGTGACTCAATCGTCGTCACATTTTGTCCTATTGGGAAAATTCGCTGATGACACAACGATTATATATTATACAAGTTTTAATACTTAATTATCAAACTGGCGAATGTGTCTTCCTGCACATATTACACATCTAGCTATTCCTTCCTTATGCTGCAAGTTATACCATTTTTCCTCATGCACTAAAGCTACTATCAGAATCTTAGCCCGCCATTCTCAAAGCTACTCGCATCCTGCGTCCAATGATAAATGTTACCGTTTATTTTTATCGAGTGCATCGCAATCTACCTCGTACGACAAGATATCGCGTGTCCGTGAACCAGCAATACAAGATGTATAGTAACTTAAGCGTAACATTGTTCTTTACTCAAGGCCGTCGTCTTGAGCCACAAACATACCTTCAGTTTCAAGTGTTGCCATGGGAAAAATTCGCTTTTTACTTTTTATGCGCATACTGATCGAGGAATTAAAATAAATGCAGTGTAACAGCCGCTTATTATCTTGTGCGTGTTTTAAACGACTGGGAAACGTTACTGGATTTGCGCCCTGTCACGACTTCCAGTAGTTCCAATTGAGATCTTCGAATTCTAATTGCGCGTGATTTCTGGTGGTAAAGCTGAAGTTGTGGCGGTATTTAGTGTTCGTTGGAGCGTTTCTGACCTTGTGAAATGGAACTAACTCTGTTCAAATGGCGGAACACTTTGACGAAGTGTTATTTAGCTGAATTTATGAGTTAATCCTTCACCCCGCGTCCTAACCTAACCGATTTGGATTTGACCGCGACATGCAATAGTTATAATGAAGTGAACAATTTTTTTTGTTCACAATTAGAAACCCGAATAGCTAAAGGGAAAAGTAACAAATTCGAACAGTATTGGTCAACAATTTCTATTTGTTGAGATATTTTAATATTAAAATTGTTTTGGTGCCACATGGCCATATTGCCAGGGTTTTAATAATGGAATACCGGAGTGGTTTTCTCTATACACTACATTTTGTTTATAAAGGAAAACTACAAGTAAGTACTTAACTTCATTAAAAATGCCCAAGTACATAATATGCATGATAGAGTTAGTTAGTCGCCTCAGTATATAGGAGAATATACGTTTAAAATGCTTCTGTCTGCAAGGAACGACAGACGTAACAATGACAGCAGGTTTCAACGGTTTTACGTTTCAGAGGCTGTTCATGAGGCACGAGCCCCTAAAAATATTGTATTATTGCTAGTAAATAATAATATGAGCAAATAAAAGTGGGCTAAAAGAGAACCGGTGTGAGTGTGAGACGGTGGGCGTACCACCTGCTGCTACGGGGTTGCCTTGTGAGTTGTGATGCAGAATTAACTGCATTGCAGTGTAGTTTTGTACTGTTATGTAGCAGTTTAAGGGATAAAGTTGATAAAGAGTGCTCGGTTTTGTTTTGAACTTGGTATTGACGAAGATTTGATTGAATGCCTTATTTTCGCCCATTTTCACGAACGAGGTATACTTATACTTAGATAGTTCATAGGCATTTATACACTGATTGTAATAATGTGCCGGCTTTCTGTTGTTTTGCAAAGGATCACCACAAGATAGCTTAGGAATGTTAGCTGAAGAAGCCGAAATTTGAACAAGCTTACATGTACATACGACGTGGTGGTAGAATAATAATGTTTACGTTCAAAAAACGCTGATATACTTGGTGTCTACTTGCATTTGATTCATATTCAACTTATACAAAGATACGCATGTGTGTATTGTCTTGCTACTGTGTTCTATGACAGTGTGGAAGCCCTCCTTAAATATGCGGCCGACATTCCAGTCAGTCTCTCTGTTTACCCGTCCTCGTCTAGCGGGCTTAAAATAATTACACAAGTGCGTTGGTGCAACCCACCCTTTAAAGTTCCTTGCCCCCGGGTTAACTTACACCTTGGACCTGGCTACCTGGCATTTTCTTTCTCGTAAGAGTAAAAGTATTCCAAACTTTTAACAGGTTTCTCGAGTGGATTTTGTGAGTGGCGACGACTTGACTTTCACTTTCGATTTTATCCATATACCTAGTATTATTGATCCGGTTTCCACAAACTTTATCTATTAACGTCATTTGCATTAATTTCTCTTTCATTCAGTGTTTCCTCAATCTGTTTAGTATAACAATCTCTGTGTATTTCTGGTCCTTATTCTAGGTACTAAATTTTGTTCTTTAAAACCTTGGCCCTATGATAGTACCTTGAGGTATCCTCGATCTATCTGCACCATGTTGATTATTAGAGCACGTTCGAATTTTAAATCGTGAATAGTAAATAAACGGTTGGCAGCGGAGGGCATAGGCGTGCGCGCGCGCTGCTCTTGGTTGTCTTCGCGCCTCACCGACTTCACCGAGTCGCCGCTTGGTTCAGTGTGTTGCTATCTGTCAATGGAGACAGTCACGCGGCGTTCTGTGCTACTCTATAATTACGTTGTAGTACGAAAGTCGGACGATTCCGTGTGTATGTGGATTAGGCCCATAACCTAACCAGTCCGCGTACGGATCTCAGTGTTGTGTTGTGTTTGAAGTTTCTGAACACGATTGTGACGTGTACATTTATTTCTGGGTAAATTCTATTTTGGTGGTGATGTTCTTCGTGTGATTAAACAGTATCGTTATTTATTGCGTAGCTTCAACAGTTTAATTAGCATTTATATTAGTATTCGCTCTGCACAGAAAGTTGAAGAGACTACCTATAAGCTAATCGGCGATAAAAGTGATGAAAATATCGTATCATGGCTAACATACAAGGTTATACACGACTTTGTCGTAAAGAAGCAGAGTTTAGTGCGTAGTTCACCAAGTATGAAATATGAGACGTTTCGCTATGAATCACTTGTAGAACCGTAACAAATACATATATGAACAAGTTTTCATAATTTCTTCACTTAATGGAAACCCAACCACCCACCCCCCTCACCCCTGACTGCGTAAAAGATGAACCAACCTACAACTGACTTCTGCACTTGCTCCCCATATCTGATTAGGTAAAGACTGCTAAAGACAATAAACAGACACTGTGGGCTTGTTGTTGCATCCAAAATGTATATGGCTATTCAATACACGAAGAAAAGTAACAAAACACATGTGTCAGGCTCATCATAACACACACGCTCGCAAAACAAAAAAAAAAAATGTTAACTATTCAATGATTAGCAGACAGTAGCGAGTGGGACAATGACGGCATTGTAGTGTGGCCGATATAATGAGCGAGATTAATAAGTCAGTTCACGAGTTCACCGCGCATACGCCGCTCTACTTGCTCCAATCGCCATATCCGTCGCAAATCGACCGTTTCCTCCGACCATCTTCGCGTTGACTCGCTATTATAAACATGATTTATACCTGACCCATCATTAGTTAACATGTCAACGATTGTCGCTAGCGGATGCATTTTATTTGCTCCAACACTATTTATAACCGGCTCTATAAGAATGGAGACTTAACAGGTCTCACTTAAAGGATTAACCGACGTTGTTCTTGTGTTATTCATGCGAAACTTGTCATACAGTTTTCTATATTTAACTCCTGAAAATAAAACATCGGCTGTTCTTATAATCTTATCGTAAACTTACGGTTCGGACAGAAATCTCAGAGAAAGGTCAACATTGAAAATACTCGAGTTATCGAATCAAAGGTTTCTTTAGATTATGAGTATGACCAGGTTCTCGTTTATGACATACTTAAATGTATAATTTTAGTGTTGGCATTATGATTTAACCCGGTTGACGTTTTCGTGTTGATAATCTGAAAATGATTTAGGTGGCACGCGATGTTGAGGCCACTGGTCGGAGCCCTGGCGTACCTACTTTATCTTGGGAAAATCTCGGTCTCGTACGGAAAATATTGGCTTCGTGCCAGTCCTCGTCCTCACGCGCGTTTCCATTATTGTACCGTCTCTGTGTTACGGTTACGCTAGACTTGATTAACTGCATTATGCCAAATGGATTTCTGTTGAGTCTATTTTTGCTTTTAGTAAATTCGTCTATATTGAAGTCATTAACAACTTATACTATAACTTTGCGTTTCTACTTCAAGATTCCTATTACGTTTTTGCCATTCTGAACTTCCATTGTTTAATTTTAGTTGAATGGAAACACTTAATGGTCTTAAATAATATATCGAGCCGTTCCGAGTAGACTGGCACCTTGAGACGACCTTCGGCACAATGGGAAATTGGTAGCATTGTTTACATCAGGGAGCCCCTTGGCGAGGCCCGTCGGTGAAAATAGCCACGTGCTCTTGTTAATAACAAACGACTGCTTGAAGCTGTTGTTTATGTAATGTACGAAATAACTGTGAAAGCAGAAGAACACCAATTGTTTCTACATCAAATAAGTACTCATGAAAGTTCACTGTTTGATTCCGCAATTTTCTCGGCAGCCCGATTCAAGTCATCAACGGCTCCCACGCAGAACTTTCCACTAAGACAATAGGTCGTTGCAGATTTCACTGTTTTTGTCAACGCATCAACTTTGCGCAATCGGGTGTTAATTAAAATCAGTGGTAACAGTCTCTTCCTCGATTCAGGTTTTACATTTTGTTTCACTAATTGTTATGTAAAGACCTCGAGCTCTCACACGCCTAAGTACTGCAATGCATTCGTGCAAGCTTTGTCATGTATAGTTTCAACTTTTTCACAATCACGTCCGGATTCTTGCGTAAGCATAATCCTGCTGAGAGCGGAATACTCGTATCATTCGATATTCAGTTATACGTTACTGCAAATTGCATGAAAGAGCTTATTCTGCTATTGTATTTTCAATGCTAATTACATTAACAATGATTCCGGGTTATATGATTGTTAATAGTCAGTATTCATTTGGTTCAAATTGTAACATTTTGCAATATTTCTTAACGTGTGCAAATGATTTATTAATAACTTGGCAAATCAGATTTTTTTAAATTATAATATGATTTATGCGGAACGTCACGTCGTAATTAAACTGTAATCCACTACATTATTCACCAGCTTCATTATTTCGTAAAACATAACCGTCTAATTAAAACGTAGATTGTTAAGACATCATTGGTTTTTAATACAAGCCTAAGATTTCTTGACAATTTAACAAATTTATGGTTAATTTATGAATTCGTTCCGTCATTACCATTGTTTAAGTAATGGTCAGGGCTACTAGTATTGAGGAAATATCCGATTGCGCTGTTTTTGCGGGTGATGCTGTTGTACGAAAAGTGTGTATTGTATTTTTAGTTAACGATGAGGCGGCCGTACTAAAAGGTTACGACACTAAAAACTGAAACATCACACACTCGACAGTCGCAGGCATACGTGAATAGGTCCACGGCGCCACAAAGATGTGCTCCTTTGTTCGTCTGCCATTCATTAGCCGAATGTGGCATGGTCCCCATTCTTGGGGAGTGCGTTGAACTGTCATGTTTCCTGCGTGTCCGCATGTAACGTGTTTTACGGGTTGACGCGCGTTTTGGTACGTTTCGATGTTGCAATCACTCACCATGCCGAGATTCAACAAATTGACATACTTAAAGAGATTTCTTTTTACCTCTTTATCTTTATGCATACTACTTGGAACTGAAATAGTTATTATTTACGCGTTCCGAAAATAAAATTATGGTTTATTCAGCAGTTTTGAGAACTGGAAATAACGCATGTCGAATGCTTTAGTGATGGCGTGAACGTTGATTGTGTAAGCTCGTCTAACCGTGACTTTCGTGATGTAAAGAGCCCGAATCGTAGGCAAATAATATTTAGTTAACAGACGTGAAATGATTCGTAATATTTATTTCGTTCCCAATGTTCCCATTGCGATTCCGGTGGCCAAGATGCAGTTATTTTTTTTGGTGACACCAAGCATTCTCACCAGTTATTGTAGCATCACTAGCCTTGTCGAAAAATAAAATGATACTATAATTTTAAATGCTGTATATTTGCATGTAGACCATTCGAGCAGTAGATCATTGAATCCTTACGATTACAGAGTCCTTCGCGATAACGAATGATAAGGAAACGACATGTGAAATAAACAGTGTTATCTAATAAGGTGTGCAGTTTATACGAAACATTCAACGATAAATCGACCAATCGCAAGAACCCTGAAGATATACAGAAAGTGACGTAATACTCGAAATCAATTAATCAGTGGAAGGTTAAATGTGTTAAGAAAAATCCAAAAATCCAGTGAATGAAAAATAGCGAGCATTTGCTTGTTTTTAACGTGGTGAAATTCAAAACTAGTGCGTGGTTTGGGACATGAGTGACGATGAGTACAGAGAGGCGCCTGTCCCGGAGTTTCCACTCCTGCTTGAAGGGTTCCTCCACAGAGGAGGCGGCAGATGATGAGGAAAGCTGCTACCACTCCCTTGGTGGAAGGCACTCTTTGAACAGGACACAGCCACAAGTTTATGTGGAGGATTTGACCAATATATCCTTAGCGGATTTCGAAGCACAGGACGAAAATGGTATGTACTGCAAATTACAATACATTTCTGTAGAATCAGTTGCTACATAGGCCTTACAACCGTTAGCAATATTTTTGTCACTAATTTTGTCGATTTATTTCGGTCGGATCCCCTGATCTCGGCCCCTTGTTTAAAATTCCTTGAAAAATCGTGACACATATTACAGTTTTAGGGTTATTGTTAAACCTGAAGAGTCACCATTTAATTTACGTCGTCACATATAATTAACAACTCATTTGTTAATTACTAATCAATTATCGAAACGTAATTTAAGCATCGGTCGTAACCGTAAATTCGAATTGCCTACTATCAAAAAGTTAACATTAAACAAACGAATACTATTCTTGTAACACTTGCTTGACGTTTTGAGGTAATTATCATACCTTTTATTTTGGTTATAAAATGATTAACGCAATCATTTTTAACGCAAACGTTAATCATTTGTTTTTTGTTAACATTCCGATGTTTTATACTTTACTCTTAGCTCTTGCGATTATCTTTATTTAATTAAATTTTCTTACAATGAGAATAGGGAGTTGTTAAAAGCCAAGCGAGTCTAGTCCTTTTGGACTCTTCCATTCTTGTCAGATATAGTTGCATATTTTTTTGAAAAGTGACTGCATTTTGTTTTGTATTAATCGTGGAATCCGAATATGTTTTTATTTTCCATATTATTATGTCTTGTATGTCACTGAAATGAATGTCTCCTGACATTGATATGATCATACTTATAGCCAAGGATATTCCTACCTATGGCAACTGGGACGTGCCTAATGTGCTCACTGACCCACAAAGGGGTCTGACATAAAGAATTTATTAATTAACGGACACATTATTCGGAGTTGTGAACCCATCATTATATTATTAATTCCGTTGACTATATTTTTATTATAGACTACCGTCAGATTAATAATAACCGGTGTTTATGTTTCTCCCTGTCGCAATAAATGGAAATGATGTTTGACTTCTCTCTCTCGTGAGATTTGTTATCCGAATCTGTTCAGTAGTTCTCTATTTAGTTTAACAAACAAATCATCCGGTTTGTTTCTTTTATTTTTGTTAGGTGAGCTGGCGTTCTATTTTCCGGATGTGTTTATAGTTTTAATAAGTTTTAGATTGACGTGTTGTAATTTTAATAGCTTGATGTAGAAAGTAATGAAAACTCTACAATAACAAATTATTTAAAAAAGGAAAATACAGGAAAAGTTTTTAACCAGTGCGGAAAGGGAATTGCTCACTTTGTTAGGGTGATCTGGCTAAGCGTGGACAAGATCTTTATTAATAAATAACTTGCATTTCAAAAATTACTTATCTATAGGAAAGTAAATATTATAATAAAGTTGTAGCAAGATGCAAGAATATGCTTCAGCTGGCATGTGAAAAATTGGAACCTTGCCGGATAAAATCTTTGTAATAAGCTTATTCTTTTCTATAACATATTATTTGCCAGTAGTATTTTGATATAATCTGCTAAGAAAAACAAACGTTCGAAGCAGCGAGAAAACAAAACAACATCCACAGTGCACGAAAACAAAGCGAATGGTTTTTTCGTTGTTACAGTAGTCAGATGTCATTTCACTTGACGTTAGAGATGTTCGATATGAATCGATACTCAAGTGGGTCGGTAAAACAGAATTTGATTGATTTTCACATCGATTCAACTACGATACGATCCACTACAGTAAATTGGTAAAGGTTATTGTGTGTGAAAGTTAAATGAGAAAAAATGAAAATCTCAGGAAAAATACTATTAAGGCGGGCCGTTATTTTCCAAAAACACTCTTCTCAATCACAACTGACATTGGCAAAATAGTTCGGGCAAAATCGGGACTCTGCTTTGTTTGTCTGTCTGTCTGTTTGTAAGAAATTGAATGGAATTAAAGGCGAACATATTAAAAAATATTAATTAAAAGCGATTTTATATCGATACTCGGATCAAAATGAGCCATTGCGAAGCAGAATATCGATACAAAGCAACAGGATCGACATCTCTAAAAGCGATACAGTAGGAGTTGCCAGGAAAAAAATCTGACAATAATCGATTTATAGAACCGTTATTCTAATCTAAAAAAATATGTCACAATACTAATAACGTTTTCGATTGTTTTATTTTAAAACAATGTAAATGAGTATAATATTCTCATACAATATTGACCGGTACTCGTTTTGCAGACAAACACTTTTTTTGCCATAATTATTGATTATCTAATCGATTACAGACTGAAATTGATGTTTTATTTCTGCGCTGGTAACACTGCGTCAAACAAATGGCTATGCTTTTTAACTGTAGGATACAATTTAAATACTCTTTATTTCGACTTTTTGTTCGTATACCTGGCTACTATGTGATTTGCAAAAATATTTCATTTAGAATAAATAATATTGTTTAGTAAAAATAATTTTTACCGGGCATCTTGTCCACGCTTAGCCGAAACTGGTGATTCCCTTTTGACATAATAAACTTGAATATATTTTAATAAACACGTATTTTTTGTTTTGATATGTTTCAATAGTAAAAAATTAAGTTAACGCTTACGAGACTTGTTTACTCAGAAATTTATTTTATGGACGTCGCTTGCCAGTCCGTCGACCGGTCGCCCGATTCACGCCGCGCGTCGACCGGTCGCCTGACGCGCCAGCTGCTATCAGAAGTACTCACGCGCGCTCGCGGATTATTGACCCCAGTTTAGCGCTACAATTTTTTAAGTTTAGACTGTGTAAAGTTATTTGTAAACGTAATTTTTCGTAAATTCCAAATTATCCTTCATACTTTCATGGGCTTAGGACCATCAAAATGCAGAAAATAAATCATAATAAGTAAGAAAGTAATACGTTTTAGTCCATTCAAAATAAAACATTTAGGTATGATAGGTACTTAGACATGATACAATTTGCGTCAATGTCTAATCAAAGAGAACCTAAGACACTAAGATTGTTTATAATTTCTACTTACCTCTACATTTTATTAATCACAATAATTTTAGGTATTGTTCGAAGTGACCTCCTCCCTTTTCAAGGCATAAACGTGCACGTTTAAATAAGTAAGCATTTAGTTTGTTTAGGACACTAACACCACTTTTTACTTCATTGAAAGCGTTAATTATTTTTTCTTTCAAGTCATCTAGGCTCTGAGCCTCTTCTACATACACCTGGGGCGTTTCACTTGTTTCATACACCTTGGTTTGGGCTCGCATACGAGGTACGCTCTCCCTTTCGTATCTTCTTCGTGCTGCTCGTAAATTTTCATTACTTAACAAATACACTCGCACCATTTCATAATACTCGCGGTGAGTAAAATGAGACATTGTCACTACGCTAGTCTAGTACGCGGCACGCGCGCAGAGACGGCGAAGGGACATCCGACCTCCGCTTCCGCAAGTGACGTACTGCATGTGTGCATGCGTTTTGTTTATCAAACGCCGGCGCCGCGCCGCATGCCCCCGCACCCCCGTCTCGTGCGCTGGGCCTTCGCGTTTTCATTCATGCTCATTCATAGTATTACTATTAAATTATATCCATGTCTTGCTTATTTCAAATTGGGACAAAGTGGAAAAATGAAAAAAAAAAAAGTCATAAACTAAAAATGGAAATGTGTTCTATTGCTTACACTGAGCCACCAAAAAAAATTTGCGCACTGGTTAAAAACTTTTCCTGTATTTTGATACTTTGTAAAACTTGATGAAAACTGTTCACAGAAAAACCTATTTCCATGTTCATCTATGTACTAGATATTAACTTATATTAATCTTAAAGAATGTAATGTATTAATTGCTGAACAACTCAAACTGGTTTATATTGTCGCTGACAAGCTTGTCAAGAGTATTAATATCACTAATCATAGCATAGGTACTGCAACTAATTTGCAGCTTCTGCAATTCTGCTTATCCTTCCTCAGGCGTTACGATATTATGATGTTCCTAGATGACGCGTAGTCTGTTTATAACCGTAGCAGTTTATAATATAAGCATTAATAAACAAATGATTTTGTATAACCATAGAACTAAAACTACGCACATAGTGAGATGAGAGTACATTTTTTACTCGCTCTCCTTCATTAAAACCAGTATTTTTAACCGGTCCTTTTAAAGTAAGTTGTAATATTACATAAGCTTACTACAATCTGTTATTATGTAAATCATACGACTTTTTTATGGTAAATGTATTTTAAGAGGTACTGTCGTACCTATATGCCTATGGTAATATGGCTATGTGTCAGGCGTTTAAGAAGGACAAACTACAGGAAAGTTGGCTGAGGTATTGTGGACATGTTTTAAGAAGACCAATGGCCTAGATATTAAATGCAACCGGATAATAAAATGTCTAATATCAACAGATCAGAGATCTATCTAAAATTAAGCGGGGGATATGCTTAAGTTCAGCAATGGACTACTAAAGGTTGACTTGATTCTTGTACTTCGTGTCGCTGGCACGACTGTATTTTATACTAGCTTTGGTAGCGAGGTATGTCGATAAAAACTATCCTGTCCTTTCCCGGGATGCAATCTATCTCTCTGCCAAATTTTATCGAAATCCGTTCAGTGGTTTAGGCGTGAAAAGGTAACATACAGACAGACAGAGTTACTCTCGAATTTATAATAGGTATTAGTATGTATTTTGTAAGCCCAAAACTTTGCAACTTCCACGGCGTCGTTGGTGGTAGCGCAGAGGTCACTTCGACTGCATGTTTTGGGACACAGAGGGCAGGATAGGAGGTGGAGCCTGGTTTGCGACATAGCTCCACAACCACACCCTACTGCCGTTCCTCCCAGATAGCCGTTACACCATACAGGGAAATGCTCCTTTGGTGGTGGATAGTAAATAGGAGAGGGAAGTTGATTCCTCTTTAGTCTCACCACTATTAGCCAGTAAGAAAGTGTTAGCGAAACGGACTGCGGACATGCCAAACGTACCTACATTAAAGTGTAGAGGTTAGTTCATGCATTCCTGCTATTGGTTGATGATAGGTGTACAATGTCGTCTTACAATGTCCCGGACAGGGTTGATAAAAATCATGATTTAAAAAAAAAATCTAAATAATCTGATTCATTTGATTTAAATCGGATTTATTTGATTTAAATCGGATTAATTTAATTTAACTCGGATTTTATTGATTTTTTTGTACATTCTGATCTTTCTTAATTTGAAATCTTTATTAATTAAATAAAAACACAACATCCTATATGTATAAACAGCATTGGACACGTGTGTGCGCGCCGTAGTTTATGTCGGGGGAAGTCCCTTGACACATTTTGGCTTACTTAGTCGCAGTAAAAAGTATTGATTTAAATCATTGATTTTTATAAAATAAATCACTAGATTTTAATCGCGATTTAAATTATTGATTTAAATCAAGTGATTTAAATCATATCAACCCTGGTCACGGATGCTTGTATACATACTTATACTGGTTGGCAAGGACTTCGATGCGCAAATTGAAACCATGAATTCAGCACATGGATCTAGACCTGCGCAGAAATTTTCTCGTCGGTTATCGCAAAAAAATCAGCTGTTTCATAGAAAGTGCAATACCTACGCGGTCAAAATGTATGGAACAGCAAAGTTTTTTTTAAATAACTGACGATTAATAATTACACGGCAGGGTGGTTCATGTGATGTCAGCATCGAGGAGGGGCCCCTTAGGGCCGAAGCCTGCCGGGTCAGCGGGATTGTCCGAAAGGGTTACCGCTGGCCCGGAACATAAAGGGCTAAGGAAGGAACACGGGTGGGTTTTAGTCAGTAAGAGTCTGACACTCCCTTCCGCTCCACCCAGAGCGGGAGGAGTCATTTGATGATTTCCCATCCACAAAAAAAAAAAAAAAAAAAAGTTGGTTCAGAATCATGTACTGGTTCCATGGTAACAGGTTGCGCGTCGCTGTACCAGGGGACCTAGTCTGCTATTTTTATAAATTCGTCATTCCAACACGATCCCACCACCATCCCATTGTCATTTTGCTAAAAGTTCGTAATCTGCTAAATTCGTAACGGTTGATCATTGGTCAGTCAATGGCACAGAAATTATACGATATTTGTAACGAATTAAAAGCAATGACTGCACAATGACGTTCTAATGGTAGGTCACTGATCAAAGGATCTGTCGAAATTTTTGCAGATTACCGCGTAAGTCAGTAATTCATTTTTCATTATACGTACGAGATTACCATTTTATGCCATTTCTTTCAATGGAGTGTCAGTGGTTGACCATTGGAAAGTCATAATGACGCCATTATATTAGTAGATTACCAAACTTGTCAAAATCAACAATTATGAAATCAATGATAGACCATTCTGACACCATTGTAATAGCAGACTTGAGGCACAAAATACAGATAGTACAGGACCTCATGCGTTTTAGACCTATACCTATCAAATGACACTAAAAACAACACAATATCTACACAAACAAAAAAACATGTTTTCAACTTATGTAATATTGGTAATATGAATTTACCTGACAAAAATAGTTACTTTATTTATACTGATTCAAAATAGGAAACTATTATCCCACAAAAACATTTCATGTTAAATGTTGCCAAGACGAGACCATGTAGCTCGCACTGTCAAAAAGTAATCAGATCTCATGTAGAGCCAAGCTTCTAACTCTACACGCCCTAACTCTACAAGGCCTAACTTCGCAAACTTTACACCTTAGTCGAAATATATGGCTTGGCCGTTTCGTTACTACAAGAACCATTAACAGTATGAGTATGTTTCACCTTACGCTCATGTGAATGTAGCGAAATGGCCAAGCCATATATTTTGACTAAGGTGTAGAGTTTGGTGTAGACTATGCTTTTTCAAGTTTTCACTTTTGTCGGCACTCCCGGAGTGCCACTGTTTTTTTTATTATTATTATAAGCTTGTGTTGTCCCACTGCAGGGCAAAGGCCTCCCTTCCCTCTTTCCACTTTTCCCGGTCTACTGCGATTGTGGCCATCCTATAAGAAGGAGTCCAGCTCATCCCGCCATCTCTTTCTGGGCCTGCCGCGCAGTCGTTTTTTTTTCCGACAATTATCAGTTGCAAACAGACAGACGGTCCCATATACCCATAGGCCATAACACATAATGTACAGGTAAATGTATGTGGCATATAAGGAAGGTATTACGTACATTTACGGCATATCACAGGCGGGTGATCTAACTGTCAGACTGACCACTAACCGCAAGCTGTGAATGTTATAAGTAAAACCGTGTCTAACTTTATACGTGTGTAATTTAACTCTGATAGGAATAACACTGTTGATGCAACTGGCTTCGAATGTGTGTATGTGGGGATTACGAGGAATATGGTAAAGTTTAATTTATACAGTAGATACAGTAGATATACAGTAGTATATACAGTAGATATTTTGTGACGAGTCTTTGTGGAATACGTCAAACTAGACGTATTCCACATTGGGCACCCGTTTAAATGGCACTTGCACCTGACACACAGCGGCACATTCACTCAGGTGCCATCTAAGCGGGTGCCCAATGTGGAATACCTCTTAAACTAACAAGGTACTGAAAGTTAGTTTAGTAAGTTTCATGTTTAAGGTTTTCAAACAAATAGACCGGCACCCTAATTGCGTAACACACTATCAATCGGAATCTGAATCATTTTGAAGCAAATTGCTAATCCATTGCTTCTTAAATACGAAAAATTTGTCTGCTCAACACGTAAATAACGCAATGAATGTTGTTGAACTGTCAAAATGAAACCGATTCCGATTGATAATGTGTTACGCAATTGCCCCACTGAAGCGTTTTAGGGAAATGTTTGAGAAGCTATCTAATGTTTATTCTTTCATGTATTTAATATGAAGGCTACATGAAAAGACATGCGGGATAATTGCCTAGCACTCTAACAGTAAGGAATGGTTTCTTTTTGTCAGTTCAACAACATCCATTCAGTTATTTACGTTATTGAGCAGACACATTTTTCGAACATTATAAAGCAATGGATTAGCGGTATCCTCCAAAATTACAAAGATTGTGATTGATAGTATGTTACACATTTAGAGTGCTGAAGCGTTTTAGAGAATGCCTAAAAAGTTGTCTATTAATATGGCATATGCATGAATTACCTGACAAAACATGGCATGATGTACATAAAAATCATACAACATCAACGAATACTGTCTCTAAATTCATAAAGAATGACGACATTTATTGAACGTGTTAACATAAGAATGAACGCTAACATTATTACGAACATTATTCGCTAAAAAAATCAAGGTGATAATATCAATGATACGATCTTGACATTGATTCACAGTAATATTCGCGTGTTCGCTAACTATGACTCACTATACTACCGGATAGGTAGGTATGTTACGTCTGCCTCCTAACATGATCGTGGGTAGTCTGACGTATTATGTACTTACCGCCGATTCGTAGCATCTGACATGATTTTCAATTTAACTCCATGACAATAGAGGTTAAACTCCTATGCATGTTAAGTACTTACGTTGATATCATCTGTATTATAGGAAGTGTGGATAGGTCCATCCATGTGGTCGTTGTTTTCCTTATATAGTTTTATCTTATCTTGTATTACATACGGTTTTTCTCGTTGTGTTCATAACAAGTGTGCTTTATCTTTTTATCTCTTCAGACTTTGAACAAATTACTGTGAGTTTAGATGCATATAGAGACTCTAGAATTCACTATAAATTAAATATTCATTCTACCTACTTGAGATGTGGTTGAAATCACAGATTTATTTAGCAATAACAGACTAATAATGTGTGAACACGACTTCTGAATACATAAACACGAATCTTAGTATTCTCAGACGTAGCAACCGGATCTCTACGAAATGCATTTTCAAGCTTTAATAGTAGCTGGCATATTTTAATATATTCTCAGCACGTCTTATTAAAACAAAAAAGTCACGTGTTTACGTTTAGCCCACGTCAAAGTTTGAAGTTAAATCGTGTTGCGCGAGCGCCGCACCTGTGCTTGCTATGTGCGCGCGCAAACGCCGCACATCCGCTTCCTGTATTCCTTCCTTTACAACCCTTGACTGTACCAGTCACGGCTTCCGCCCCAAATTATAATAATACCAAGGTTAAATAAACAATAAGTTCATATCATATAGGGATGAGCTTGGAGGGTTAACAAATTTATTTTTTATTTATACGATCTGTTGACTTTGTAATATTATAGGACATCGATATTATATCTCATCTTCTCATGGTCATGCGACTCGGAGTCGGTTAAACATGAATAAAAATTGGTGCCTTGGGATATGAATTAAATTCACATAAACTTTATTGTAACTTTTTACATTAGCAATTTAAGTGGGCCTCGCAAGACGGTTATAATCTACATCGCACTTACATGAACACAACTGTGGCCTTTTATCGTAGGAAAATCGTGTCCAATTCCCACAGAGTAATATTTCAACACACAAAAAGCGGCCCCGCTACTTGTCTGAATGAAGTCACGTAGAATCAAGATATTTCGTTAATTATTAGCATCCGCCGAGTGCGTCGACATCGATATTGTCAATCCTGTATTATCTCAGACATCTTGTTGCGGGAGCTGGTTTTTGTGAGACAACCATTACTAAGGAAGCCGAGGCCCGAGGGACTTGTAACTTTGTAAGCCAAGAGCCAACATACCGGTCTAACCCTTTGTCGTGTAACTACTTACATACACATGAGTTTTAGAAGCCAGGAAATAGGTGCACGTGCTAATTGTCATCACAAACAGCTGTAACACGAATACCTCTGGTTTACTTTCTCAGTTACAAACTTACAAAATTCTTTATCTCATTACGGTGCATCACGATAAGGTTCGGAGTAGTGTCTCGTCTCAGCTCGGCGTGTCTTGTTCAATTATAAAGTAATTAAAACGTTCGTTTCGCTCAAGCGAGTTCGGTGTAGACGCGCATGAGATCACTCGTGAGCTCATCAAAATATCACAATTATCATACTTATCGACGTTCATTTATGTCATTATCATAAAATTGAACATATTAAATCCTAAGCTATACGTAAGAAATGCGTTATGTACTTGTCAAAGCCATAAACCTATTGACTTACATGTCAATATTGCGAATTAACAGTATGTACCAGTACAAGTATGCTAGTCCATTGTTTGCTGGTAGGTAGGTACTTTAGTAACCTGCTTTCCCTAGTTTCTGCTTATTCAATTATTCTTTGCAGCAATTGTTCTACCATACAGGTGACAACAGCTAACATACCTACTCTATGTAGGAAATTACTGTAAGAAAATCATAGTTTTCGCATCTTTGTACGAAATATATTAGCTACACTGCTTCGAATTGTCCATATAAGCACATTTAATTTCTCTAAATCGATATGGCCATATTTGTTGGCCAATTAAGATAACAATAAAAAAAAACCATTACCCAATTTGTGTCGCGAGAATTGTGAAAGAAAGTTGTCTAAATATTCTTTGTGTGAGTAAAACACAAGTTCGCCGTTGGTCAGAAATGTTTTGATTTGTCCCGTACATTGCACTCTAGTCTTCTATTTATATCTCCTTCTTGGCAAGCCGCTAGTTTTTGATACGAGCAGCGTTTGTCAAATGTCATTCATAAAAGAACGATATTTAAGTAATTGTGCGAGTTTTTTATGCAGTTTGATTTATATCTGTAGTGAATACACGTGTATTTGATTTTGAACGTGTTTTTCTGCGATGTTTGAATGCATGTTTTTTAAGCTCTACACTATCAGTCAGTAGGACAACGTGATGGTGTAAGCTGTTTTCAAAGTTTTAGGCACACAAATAAAGCTTGCTTGCTAGCAGCACCCTATTAGCGTAACACTATCAATTAAAGTATGTTGGGGTAAGATCGCCAATGGTATAAGACCGAATGAATCAAATTCCCACCTAATGTGGCAATGTTTTTTAATGCAGTAATAAACATTGGTGTTCTCCATCATTATTTTTATTCTGCTACGACGAAGATCAGAGCAACATTTAATTTTGCGGGCAAATAATTTGATTCCTACGGTCTTACCCCAGCAACGATCTTACCCCAACATACCTTACAATCAGAATCATTTTGAAGGATATTGCTAATCCATTGCTTCATATGTTGTGAAAAAAAAAATTGTGTCCTCAACAATTTGAGGAGACAATTTTTTCGAACATAACAACAATGTTATGTTATGTTGTTGCTGTTAGCGTGTTACGCAATTATAAACACTTGAATTTCGGTCTAATAACCAGCAACAATACCAGTTAAGACTAAACTTCTAACCAACCTAATAAAACTCTTTCCTCATCTACCTACCTATGTCATAATTTCCAATTTCAATTTTATTATGCGAGTTGTAAAATCCTATAGTTTCAAGGATAATTACGTTATGAAATAATGTTCATAATTGACCTGTTTGTGCGCAACGTGTAACGTTCAGTTCGTAATTTTCATTTGAAATAATGATTGAATATTAAAAAAATGTAGTGCGGAATAAGCCGGTACAATAACCATGGCAGTCTAGTCTTATCGCATGTGAAAAGTATGCCGTACGCAGGAAATGATAGTTTCTATGTAAATTAGTACATATTTTGCAATACCAGCCGACCGATACGTACCAACAACACTCATATTAATCTACATAATAATTTTCCTATTAACTGTGGCTACGCAATTATACTTAGTGTGAAGTTGGAAACTAATAAATCATTTTCGCGACTGCTTCTTGTGTTAAAATGGGTCAAAGTATGCACCTACTACTTATATTAATGTTATCTGTATTTTAATAAAAACATGTACTAATGGTTTTTATGATATTGTTTCAGGTAAGTTTTACAACTACCAAACACGTAAACTACACGTAGCGCCCTCTACGTTAAGGTAAAGTAACTGAAGTTCTGCTACTTGACGCTAGATGGCAGTGTCAGCGCTACTTCACACAACATAATGACTAACATGCTGATACATTGGTATTGTTTTAAGCTAAGCCCATATTCCTATTACGTCTATGAATAAATCTAGATTTTGATTCTATATTTTTTTAAGTTTTTACAAACTAAAAGCTAAATTGAATTTAAAACATTTCCAAATTACTTTTATATCTAGAAATCAATATTTGCAGAATATCTCATCGATGTCCTCCAGTATCGCATAAATTTATAGAAATATGTAGGTTTGTAACGTCTTTACTTTGATGTGGACTAAGAACAATACCACCAAGAACCAGTTTAGTAGGTTCATGACCGACGCGATCGCCTCTCGCATAATGCCGAGCCTTGTCGTGATTTATTCATGTACTTGTGCCCTGCGGCGAATAAAAACTGGCCACGAAAGGAACCGCACTATGTTACCACTTTTATTAGACCTACATGCTCTTTTATAAAAAGCTCATTAAGCATATTTTAAAGTGGAACTAGAGGTCAAACTTTGCTGGTAGAAAACAAAAGGTCGTAACGTGTATAGCGGGTCGCAGAATGCGGAAACGTATAAAATTATTTAAATATCTAACCTTGAATAATGTTTTCTATATTTTTACATTATTTTTATAAAAAGATTACCTGTTTACTTTCTATTGTTAGGTTTCAAAGAGTACCTACGCGTTTGTGTCGTTCGTAGCCCGTAGCGCTACGAACTTTCGTAGGTAGGTAAAATCTGCAGTTTTAAAAATCTATAGGGTAAATTCTTTGTATAAAACTTGTAATAACTCGTTTTTATTATATTTCAATAACAACGTACCTACACGACGTTAGATACTGCATTTCTGGAAGCACAAGCATGTGTATACAATTCATTGTTTTAATCCTATACCTTTTAATTGATAGGGCATTGTATTATTAGTGTATTTGTGCTTTTTAGGGTTCCGTACCCAAAGGGTAAAAACGGGACCCTATTACTAAGACTTCGCTGTCTGTCCGTCTGTCCGTCTGTATGTCTGTCTGTCACCAGGCTGTATCTCGTGAACCGTAATAGCTAGACAGTTGAAATTTTCACAGATGATGTATTTCTGTTGCCGCTATAAAAACAAATACTAAAAACTGAATAAAATAAATATTTAAGGGGGGCTCTCATACAACAAACGTGTTTTTTACGGCGTTTTTGCCTTGTGGTACGGAACCCTTCGTGTGCGAGTCCGACTCGCACTTGGCCAGTTTTTTATGGTATGTTATCATAACATGGGAAAGAAAATTACATTAAATTATTATTGGTTGTTTAAATTCGGAAGTAAGAAATGCAAAAAAATGCCGTAGCACGGCTCTACGAGTCTACGACCGTAGATATTGACTCGACAGAATTTATCTCAATATTATTGAGTTCATACGATTTATTTTTGTCTGGATTTACCTACTTGTTCGTTGTTTATCCGTAACTTAACTTGTTTTATTTTTCCAAAAGTATTTACAAGTTTATTGTCTACTTAAAACAATTGAACATAACCTATTTATGAAATGCGAACATTTCAAACAAAAATAAAAAGTCGCGTATTCAAAAAACGTTCATAGAGATGTTTGAATAGAGGAGGACTTGTTCATTTTAACCACTCCATTGAATCAGTGAGTAACGTTGGTAGTGTACACTCCCGAAGACAGCCGAGCTCCGCCGGAGATTGCCGAAGCCTTCAAACATGGCGGCGGAGGTGCGCTTGGCGCTTGTCAACAAAGTTACTCGACTTCGAATGCTGACCGGTCGCGCGCTTTCGTGTTCCGTTCTATAATCGCGAATTATAAGTGCATTTTGTGTCAAAAAGTGTGAAAGTGAATAAAACAAGCTCTATTTGTTTGGAAATTGTGTTTATTTGTTTTTCTGTTATTTCGTTTAAATAAAAAGTGGTATGTAAACGTGTTTAAAGGAATGTTGGAGTATTTAGGGCCGTAGAACACCATATCGTATAGATAGCAATGTTTATTGTAAAATAATAATTTGAAGAATAATAATGTTAACAATTTTCATATTTTTAATACTCATTTACAAAATATGAAATAGGCACAAGTACTAACTAGCTAAAAAATATCAGAAACTTGCATTGCAAGTTTAGAACCTTGCATATTATTATCTAAGCGATTATTAAATATATTATCGAAGTTACATAGTTTCTAAGGCAACTTTCACCCAAACACAGCTCGCCGGTCGGCGGTCGTAGATGCTAACTTATTAGCATACTGGGACCGGTAGTAATACATTCCCCCTAACTAATGGCCGGCACACACTGTTTTCCGGGACCACACTGTTCTTTAATTGTAATATTCTTCCCTAAAGCCGAGGCTCGCACGTGCTCAACTTGTTGCATAAAAACGGTCCCTCACGTTATCACGTATCTTGATGCATTGTCAGCAAACACAATAGGACATATATCTTAAAATAATGTGACGGTTCTTTGAAAAGCTTTACAATGGTTAAACACCACTTTTAAAACCTTTTCTTCTCAAAATACAGACATCTGGGGGCCTAGAAAAGCCACTTTGGCAGAATCATAAAAGGATAACTTTGTGAATCATAATGGACAGTTAACTGTTAAGTTAATCGTATCAAATCCCATTGGTGAAGGATTTTCAGTTGTTTTTTTGTCTGTGCTAAAATACCAATCAATCCAATCCAAATCAAATCCCAATCTCTTTGACCTACGTAGTGCAGCGAAAAAAAGAAAAAGACGGACTGTCTTCGCCTTATAATAATAATTATAATGTTATCCTTTTATGATTCTGCCAAAATGGCCTTTTTAGGCCCACAGAACGTGTCCTTTAGCTATTTGCTTTCAAGTGTACAGAGAAAGTATAGAATTTCCAAAGAAAATATGAATCGATAATTAGATATTCTAATAAGAGCTATTCATATTTCATAAGACGAGACAGAAAATATCGAATAAACCGACTCCTGTCACATATTCCAAGTGTGTCACAGCAATATGAGTAAATAGAGGAATCATTCATTTTGTCGATCCCTGGAAGCGTCAATAAATAAAGACAGGGCTGTCTTATAATATGAAGTTGGTTTTATATACCCGGTACACATTCCGAGTGTTTAGTTTATGTCTGGACCGTCGAAGCTCCATGAATTCTCGGGTTCCACCAAAGGGCTGTATAAGTGATGGTCAGGCCGAGTGTGGGCGACTGCGTCACCCCGAGGGACAAATGTGCGTGTTTAGACAGCTATTACATTGACCGGCGTTTAGTAAAAAATACGCGAAACGTGACACCCACATAAAAGTCACGTTCCGAATTGACTTTTGGGATAGTTGTAACGCCCCTGATACGTTTTAGGGGGAATCGTTTGACAATTTTTTTTTATCGGATTATAATAAACTATCTGAGCGTTTGCCGTTTAACTGCAGGGAATCAATAAAATGCAAATCGATACTGATTCGTAATTTGGATCTTTACATTCTTGTCCATAAGCTATCAGAAAGTAGTGTTGAATAGAGATACTGTAAATTACAGTGGATCCTTTAATCTTTCGATCCTTCTCTATTCCCACTCCAATGCACTTCCTTTGATAAGATAAATGCGTTGTATATAGAGAGTTAATCCGTCTCCAGGCGTTGTGCATAAATTCAGTAGCCGCTTCACCGCTTGATAAATCCGCGTCGGAGCCAACTCGCTGTCTCGCGGTAATCTTCTTAGCGAGTTCGCAGCTCACCGCCTCGTCTTATCTTTCAAAGCTTTGAGAAAACAGTTTCAGACACACCATTGTATTAATTCGAATAAAATTAATGTCCCTAAAGCCGTTTTGTTTAGAGGCGATATTGTATTTTCCACTCAGGAAAGTCTTTGCAGAAACAGCAAATCTATTATATTCTGCACTTTTGCAATAATCCCTTGACCTCGTTTGCATTTAAGATTTTTGTTGTGTAACTAATTGCATTGAAGGATAGAGCATTTGCATTCTGCCTAGTTGACGTTTGATTAGATTTTGAATAGCAGGCGTATGATTGACGGATAAAAATAATAACAAGCGTGAATAAATTCAAATTAAACATGCGTGTGGGATGTTATATGTATGACTAGAAAAACGTGTAGGCGTGTGTAATCCTGTTTACCTATGCACCCACGTCGGATATTAGTGGACTTTCTAAACGGCGGGATGTTGTCTCGAAGAACTGTAGTTTAAAAAAGTGCGTTCATATGAGTCACTTCGAGTCCCAACGAGGTCTGGGTCACATTCCAGGGCTGCCGACGCGGGCGCACCAAACCGGACTCACGCGACTACATGCGTTCCTTTTTCTCTTTTACCTTTTCCGTTTACGTAATACCTTCTTTGAAGCACCAAACTGCAACGGGCCAATTAAATGAGCCGTATCGCGGAATCACGTTACTCCTTTCAAAAAAGGAATACAAAATCTTTAAGGAAACCCGTAGTACTACGATATGATGTAACAGGTATTTGGTTTCAAAGTATATGTATGTAATACACATATGTATGTATGAGTCAGTAAAAGTTCGCTGTAGGCCTCGAACCCCCATCACAAAGGGGGCGGTTTTCGTTAGCCATCTGCCGAGGCAGGTGTCCTTTCACATACTAAGCAGGTGATTTGAATTCGCTTTCCTTACTCTTAGGTTTTTTTACAGCTTTTTAAGTGTTATGTGAGCGAAGAACGATTGAATTCAATTTATAATGACTGTCGTTTCCGGTGTCGGAACCGGCCAAGAACTTGATACAGCATTAAATCTTTGAGATTTAATGTTTATAGGATTCATGCTCTTCTAAGTAAATTACTTTATTTTACTACGTGTTGAAGCAAGAAGTTATCCAGACTTGTCCATTGAATTTATTCTTTCAAGCATAGTGTCAAAATATTACTTACTAAATACCTTATTATTAATTAAAACTTGGCGTCTTTACATCCATAAAACGACAAAAAAGTTTATAAACAGTTTAAATAAATTGATAAAAATGCATATAAAATATAATATCTACCGACAAATAATGATTATTCACAATTAAAATATAATTTCATTGAAGGCACTCATCATTACATGATCATCAAGAAAATGATAATAAAAATTACTTGATATCTTTGAAGGCTGTAACCATTATTTTGTCTGCAGTAATTTAAATACACCTCTATGCAAGAACATAATTAAAATAATAAATCTTCACATACTAAGTTTATTGTAAAAAGTGTATACCTGTTTTACGA
The DNA here is from genome assembly GCA_916614155.1 of Mesoligia furuncula. Taxonomy (NCBI): domain Eukaryota; kingdom Metazoa; phylum Arthropoda; class Insecta; order Lepidoptera; family Noctuidae; genus Mesoligia; species Mesoligia furuncula. The sequence continues at coordinate 9,771,557 of OU744793.1, read as the reverse complement.
GGCCGAGTGCCCCTTTTTATGTAATAATAAGTGTTAAGCAGTGAAGCTAAAGTGTTGCAAAGTTCGTAATACTAAGCTGTTATACAACGTTATTTTTAGTATAGGGTCAGGTGGGCTACAGTGAGCCAGTGGTACACAGAGAATCGGTATTATTATATTCAAAACTAGTTGTTACCGGATCATGAAACCGACACGTAGCAATGTGTTTCGTTACGTCTCCCTCACTCCCCAATTGAGGGCGAGCGCCCGTTGTAAGCGGTCGTGTGGTACGACGATTTGTGTTTTCCCGCGCAAAAAGTAAAAAATAGGTAAGTTTTGCTTTTCTTCTTCAAGGTCGCGTTTTCTGAGCTTTTCGTACCATATTTTATATACATGTTAAGTCACTATCTAGCAATAATATGGTTATTATGTTTTAAACATATTCCTTGATCAATTGCGTTTTTTTAACATCAAATGTCAAATAATGTAGGTGGTACACAGTGACTCAGTATTGCAGGGTACACAGTGAACCGTGGTTCAGTGTGTACCGCTTCATGGTTCATTGTGTACCAAAGTTCAACGTCAGATTAGTTAAATAGATACAACTTTTTTTGCTTCAGGATGGGTCGAACTAAGGCAGTGAAAAGAAAGATTGGGGGGCATAGCAAGGACGATATGGTGCAAGCACTTCAGCTTATAAAAGATGGTGCATGCATACGCAGGGCCGCTAAAGAGTGCCACTTGGCATATCCTACGCTACGGAGGTACCTACACTAAAAAAATCCAGTCGGATGAAAACACTAACTTAGTTCCTAATTACGAAGTCAATGCAGTATTTTCCCAGGACCAGGAACTAGTGTTAAAAGATTACATAAAACAATGCGCCTTAATGTTTTATGGGCTCGGGGCAAAAGAAGTTCGTCAAGTGGCATACCAAATGGTAAAAACCAACAAAATTAAAACACCAATATCTTGGGAAGCAAATGGAATAGCTGGAAAAGACTGGTTGCGATCGTTTAGAACACGCCATCAAGATCTTAGCCTTAAAAAACCTGAGCCATGTAGCTTAGCCTTTAATAGAGACAATGTTGAAAAATTCTTTTCAAATTTAAAAGAAGTTATGCAGCGACATCATAGCTTCGGTGATGGCATGCGAGTATATAACTTAGATGAGACATCAACAACAACTGTACAGAAGCCACAGAAAGTGCTAGCACCAAAAGGGTTTAACGTCTGTAATATTTGCCGGGTCAGCGGGATTGTCCGAAAGGGTTACCGCTGGCCCGGAACATAAAGGGCTAAGAAAGGAACACGGGTTGGGTTTTAGTCAGTAAGAGTCTGACACTCCCTTCCGCTCCACCCAGAGCGGGAGGAGTCATCTGGACAAGCTTTATGTTATCGTGATTAAGTTATAATTCTATTTTTTGTTTTTTCTTGACGTTATAAGCAATAAACCTTCTTGAATAAATGAAAAAACTTTGTTTTAATGATGAATTTTTGATTGATGGCCGATTTACCCCAATTAGTCCAGTTAAAATATAACTTGACTTCGTTTTATTCTGATATGGTTCACTGTGTCCAACGGTGGTTCACTGTGAACTTCATCATGGATCAGTGTGTACCAAGGAGTGTACACAGTGAACCAATTCCCATTTTTTTTTAAACACTTAATAATGTCTAACCTGTCAGTTTTTGAGCTTAAATTTGTAAAGAAACCTTAAGTCCATTAGACACTAAATGGTATGTATGAGAAAAGAAAACGATAACTTTGAATTTGAGTACATGACACAACTTTGAATTTTTTGTGGTTCACTGTTGCCCACCTGACCCTATGCGAAACCTGAATATAGTTTGTTCAGAATAAATACCTGAATCGATTCCAATAATTTTTACCCCATGTTATATTTTGTCCCAAAAATATTTAAAAAAGGTTAAAAATTGGATACCGAGCGACACTAAGTAGGTTATCCAATCTCCGCGCTGAACGTCTAAGTACTTAGGTACTATTATCAATGAGCGCAAGACGGCGCGGCGCGGGTGAGCATGTTTTTGTACGGACAAACAGGTAACTTAACAAGCTTATAACTTTGTGATTTTTACATACAGTTTTCAAATTTTGGACATAGATTCTTTATATAGAAATACTATACACGTGTTTCGGGTTTCGCATACCTACTGAAAATAATATTGCATACAATCAAACAGTGAACCAGCCTTACTTATCTGCTTTATCAAAAAAAAATGTACATGTTTATTATAAAACAACAAAGTTATTGAGTAATTAAGCGATGTTTTTAAATTAATTTCCATATTTTATTAAGCTTTTCTGATTAATCCACGTGATTTGTAAACTAATTATATTTATCGAGTCAGAAGCTATATAACCGGTACAATTATATGATCTAATTACACTTTAAGTCCCATTAACTATTTATTATGTTGAACTAATATTTTTTGCTTAAATAACGTTCACTTCTGCGTTTTCTCTCACGATACGTGAATCATCACCTAATGTTAATGTCCCAATATTTGGCATTCCATTCCAATGCTATTTAAGTATTACATCTTACTGAATTTTTCCAGCAATTATGAGCAGCTTTTCTGTATGAAATCACAAAACATTGACAAACAAAAATATTCATTTAAGGGTAGATATTGGCAGGGGGCTCCGGGGTATCCCGCGTAATTCAAATTTTCCTACGTTATTTGCAATTCGCATTCGTATCATGTTGAATGTTGACTAAAATATGATTTTAATGATTATCCATATAATAATATAAATGCGAAAGTGTGTCTGCCTGACTGTTACCTCTTCACGCTTAAACCGCTGAACCGATTTAGCTGAAATTTGGTATAGAGATAGTTTGAGTCCCGGGAAAGGACATAGGATAGTTTTTATCCCGATATTCCCACGGGATCGAAACTTACGCGGGTGAAACCGCGGCGGTGCGCTGCTAGTAATTCTATAATACAATACATACTTGTTACGCTCGCGAATCATATTTTGTTCAACATACAACTGATGTAGGAACCGGATATACTATAAAGTTACCGAAAATTATCATAGGAACGCGAGATGTAAGTACCTACCTACTAGGTACAAGTTATAAGTGCAGAACATTTAAAATAAATAGTGAAGTCGGTGTGTAACAGTGCATTTAATGTGTAAATTATTGCCTATTGTTTCTGTTGGTACGGTTCATTTGATGCGATTGCATTGGAACACTTGGCTGTACTGACTGGGCCGTGTTTACACAGACTTTGTGCGTGTAATGTTACATAATATATCATTATTCGAACTCTACTATACATACACATTATTCCATTTAAAAAAAATCTTATTTCCAAAACTCCCGAGTATTATCCACTGAAAAGAATTGAGCGATTAATTGATTTCACGCATATCCGTAATTAAAAGTAGCTACCCGATAAAGTGTTCTGATCACCTGTCTTGGACACAACTTTTTGTATATGTGTAAAATATTAACGTAAACCGAAAACAGGTGCAACTTATACCCTGGGCAAAAAGGATTAATTACAACGTACATTCATGTTTTTGATTAGATGAACTGAAAGTCTGGAAAACTACTTCAAACCAAAAACTTTAACTATTGGTAGAGGAACGATACATTTTATTTTGTAGAACGATTGTAATAATAATAATATCGAACTGACACCGACTACTGACCAATAATAACAGACCATGAAACATTTGACAGGAAATCGGGTTATCTCAATGACAACTAAAATGCTTTACGCTTCCTTCCAATGTTTATGACTTAATTTAATTATGATCATGACTCGTTGTTTACCGGCCCGGCCACCCGTATTCATCCTTACTAATATTATAAATTCGAAAGAAACTCTATTCTGTCTATCTGTCTGTCTGTCTGTTACCTTTTAACGCCACTGAAAGGATTTCAAAAAAATTTGGCAGAGAGATAGATTTAGACTTCACACATTCATATTTTCTCTTCTTGTTCTCACAGACTATTGTCTACATTTCTTTTTTTACTTCTCCTTTCGCAGGTCTGCTTGAAGAAATTTCTTAAGAAATAAGCAGTACCTTTGTACTCAAATTATAATTATGTCATATCTCTATGTATTTTACTGTGTGTACATAAATTATAAAATAAATAAATAAATAGATTGCATCCCGGGGAAGAACATAGGATAGTTTTTATCCCGATATTCCCACGGGATCGACACTCATGCGGGTGAAACCGCGGGGCGCTGCTAGTTGTTAATGATTCTTTGTTTTGTTCATCTAAGTTCAGTTCATTATCCTTTCGATAGGTTTATGTTCAAGTGGACATAGACTTGTGCTTGTGAGTCACTCGACCCCGTGCGAATTACTTTGGTAATCGGCACTTTTGTGTGTTGAATCATCTCGATCAACGCCTGCACACCGGAAGAAACCGTTACGACAGATGCAATTATTGTTTTCATTGATGCGATTGATTCCAATTGTAACATCGCTCAAGAGCTTGATTATTTGTCTTTCTAAACGGAACCCAGAACGAATTTTAGATAAAGAAAATTCAGTGAACGTTGATGGAGGGAAATCGTTTGGACCATTATAGATGATAAGTGCTCTGTCAGAATTCGGCTTCTTAATTAGATTTTTTGTCGACATTCTGCAGACGGCAGCTGGCATTAAGATTTTCTAATTATCATAATCCAATGATAAGTACAAGAAACGAGCTTGAGGAATGAAGCAATTATATTGTCATTAGCAAAAATGTCCTAATTATCTACTGGACAGTAATTATTTACACTAAGTAATGAACATGATGGATTAAGAAAATGTTATAATTCATTAAAATAACGCATACAAATATGAATAATTTGCATGCCTAAAAAGGCCACTTTGGAGAATCATAAAAGGAATTATAAAATGGCGAAAACAGTCCGTGTTTTTCTTTTTTTTCGCTGCACTACGTTAGGTACAAACAAAGAGATTGGGATTGGATTTGGATTGGATTGATTGGTATTTTAGCACAGACAAAAAAATAACTGAAAAATACTTCACCAATGGGATTTGATACGATTAACTTAACAGTTAACTGTCCATTCTGTTATTCTTTTATGATTCTGCCAAAGTGGCCTTTTTAGGCCCCCAGGACTGCTTAATAAACGTGTTATTACAATGCACTTAGTCTGTAGTACAGCTTATTTTTAATATTTACTTATTCGATGTAGAAACGGAAAAACCTCTGCTATTTAACATACAAATAGGGCTGTATTATGATATTGACCTTTTAACTACCATTCTAATTTGTCTTCGATAGGTATCATTGAGAGCGGGTAAGAATGAATTTCGCCTACATTACGCACATATCTATATTCGTTTTTGTTGCTTCTTTGCATTTATCTTATCATTTACTAATTAAAGCAGTTGTTTTAAGATAAAAGAGGACTTATAATAGTCTGATAAAATCTAAAACGTGTTAAAAAGTAAAAACAGTATGCAGTTCTGAAAGTATCCACACCGTCAGAATTTACATGAAGGTGCATGTTCTATGGCCGTTCTATTCCGCGATTATGCGAATTCCGACCCGCTTGCAATCGGACTTGGGCTGTTGCATTTAAATAAGTAGCAACATTAAGTGCCGTCATACTGGCTGATCGTGACCTTGCGTTGGTGAATGTTGGGCTATCTACTATGCAACCAAGCCTCGGCACGTTTGCATCTACCATTTGATTAAGTTTTCTTTTGTGTACTCATATCTTTAAAATCGCGAAAAAAACCGAGTCATTCTTAGTTTTGGATTCTGTTTCCATATAACGTTTGTGCGACATTTCAACTTTATTCATAGACTTACTTTCGAAATTGCGTTTCAAACAGTTTCCTGTTTAATTGCATTAACCTCATATTCTTCTTTCTAATCTGTCGTTTCGAAACTAAGGAACATTAGTGAAATCTTTGAGAACGATGTAAATATTTGGCTCTATGCATTCATTGTTAAAACAACGTCTGGCGTGGCGAAGAAAATCGTTATTGCACAACGCAACCGAGATTACCTTCGGAACACGTTCCGTTGCCTGGCCACCTTTGTTTGCATCGCCTCCAATCATTCCCGCTCGTGTCACCTTTGAACTTCCTTGGAACAATTTTCTCTCTATTATTTTATTAGCTTCAGTAGTACCGTCTACATATTCCCGTACCTCTGTGTTTGGATTGCATGTTACTAGTGATTACTCAGCAAACAGATCTTAGTGATGTAGTGAGTCAATATTGTGTTACCTATAATAACAGGCACGAAGATTATGGTTTAAGTTATTTGGAAACGTAAGCGGTTGTTTACCCGGCTATAGTATTAACGTGGCTTCTCTCCATATACGTAGTGCAACGCATTTGGTGAGCATGAACGGTAGTGTTGTTAGTACAAATTGCACTTGGTACTTGGTAGTCACGCTCTTGCCCTCGTTTCGTAGTCTTGTCGAGGTGCGCTATAACTAAGAGCTTTTAACGTGACCCACCGCCTGCCCTATATCCCGCGGCTGTGATGTCACATCATGTCATATTTGACAAACGGGGACATATTTCGAATACATTTCAGCACTTGGGCTTTTAAGAAAATGTAATAAAGAAAATTGTATTTGGCGAAGGCAGATTCTCCTTTTGACAGAACCTGAAAATATTTTATTGAGTTTAGTAAAGAAATTGAAGGGTGGTTCGTTTTTATTTAGATTATTAAATCAACGGAGAAAAGTATTCACACGCCAACGAAAATAATACATTTATGAATAATGAATCCAAAAAAGAGAATATTTATTGAAACTTAACTTAAGCACTTGTACTGCAAAACGTAACACATAAACAGAAAGTGGTCGAACCGGTTCCTATTTATTACAACAATACAAATACGTTCGAACAATATTTGTAGGTACTGCAGCTCCGAAATATTGACTGCTGCCGCCACAGATAACTGTACTCTTGGGCAAGTTAGTACAAACACGTGTATGTGAGTTCAACTCTTCTGTCATATGTACAGTTCATTCGTGAAACAGTCTTTAACTCTTAAATAACGGGACGCCATCGCTGCTTTTTGCTTCGTTTTCTGCATCACATATATGGAAGTGATTAAGGAGAATATTTTTAGTTGGTTGGGAATATTTTTCTCTATGCTGGATGTATTGGGTTCTTCTAACTAACGCATTTGAGCCTTAAACGTGTTTAGGTTTTGTGTCCAGTGATTGATTTATCGAACTACTTTCGAAAAGCACTGGAATCCTATTCATGTTCATCCAATTTCTGTCTTTCAAAACCGTACAACAAGCTGACCTCAATGGGCTTGCTAGAAGATCGCCTGATGCATTGGCACGTACATTACGGGTAACTTGTCCGACTTTGGTCGTGTCTGGTTGAGTTACGACCAGGGCAACCGTTCCCAGTTTAAAACGGTACTTTATATCTATTTTTTATATATCAGGCTTCTACTGTATCTCTCTATACACCAACTTACTACGCTTTACTCAATTATTTGTCTACAGCAGACATTTATGGAGATTGTAAAATATTAAAATTGATTAGAATCTGGGAGTCAAGTATAAATCTCAAATGTTACTTGGTTGGTTTAATATAAAGATTTACTATCTAATAGTTTCCCCTGTGGACAACAACTCTGTTTATACACTATCAATTGGGTTCAAAGCTTTTAACTACGTTGCAAAGTTCGACAGAGTAGGTATTTTGATAGAGATGTGACTGTATTCAGAATTGTTGCATCCTTATTAGCGTTTAAACGTATATAACTAAAAAAAACTATCTAATACGAGATTGATGATGCGATTTTATTTAGTTATTACTAATGCGGATATTCCCACAGCAGGGCTTAAAAGCGATGAAAATAATATAGCGTTATATAACTCTTATGACATGGCATTACCTATACAGTAATAGAAATCGACCTTAATTTAACATAATTTTGAGTAATGGTAGATTTCTACTCTTTCGATAACTAAGGTATGACCAGGAAGTATCGACATAGCCGCATCACTACACCAAGATTGGACTTACGTTTTGAACGCAACACATTGAGAAGCGGGGACCCTTTTCATTGAGAACATATGATTGGCTTGATTGTCTTTCTCAATTAGGTGATTTGCTTTGATCAGAAACGTGATTTCCATTGAAGTTTTGCGCTACGTAACCCTTCTATTAAAGCGCTTTCAAACTTAATGATGATTATCAGAAAGTTCTCTTTGACTGTGGTTATGTACGTGAAATTATATTCATTACCCGTTTTCAATGTGACCCTATTTGGGACATCCCAAATTGATAGTAATAACCTTAATTTATAGGAAGATTCAAATGAATTTCTTTGAAATAACGATACTACGCCTTGCTAGAAACTCACACGTCGATGTCCGGTCGACAAACCTGTATCTATTGCTAGTAATCTTGTCGGGCGACCCGAGGAAGTATCGGAGTGCATCCGCACTGTTCGATGTCTCCTAGCAACGAACCCAGCTACAACTTTTATTCGATTGTGCCGTTCACATACTACTAAAGCATCCGGCCCCATCCATGATATTGATATAATTTCTGTCGATAAAACCGGATTTTCTTTTACTCGCTTTAAAGAAGACTTTTGTAAAAGGAAATGTGAGTTTACGCTTGTATGATGCAATCGAAGAGCTTTTATCCGAAGTATTGGTTGAAAAGAGTGTCGTGTTCATAATATAGTCTTTGAGGCTTTTATAAACGTGTTTGGTCATAGTCACAACGAAGTCTGTAAAGGTTTTATGCGTTTCTAAAACTACAAGCTGCTCGGTTCGAGTTTGTTTTAGAATAATTGCTCTTTCACTCTGAGTTATGATTATTACAACTATTACCAGATACTATACCGTTGTCACCGGATACCATTTCTAGTTTTGACATCATTCGCCTTCCGGGACTTGTGCACTTAGACGCAGTAATTAAATTCGGCTTGTGTTCCGTGTTCTAGCTTTCCTGTATGTACACTTTATTCTTAGCCTGCGAATATAACAGCGATTCACATAATACTGAGACCGTTCAATCTACTACCGACTTGCCTCCTACACAGAAGTAATTTATAGCTTTAACGCAAAGTATTGCTAACAGGTCATAAAATCTATCATGAATTTAGTGTTGCAAGATCTTTGTATATAATGGACTGTCAAAAACATTTGGAAGATTTTCTTTAGGAAAAACCAGCGGAGTTAATTCAGAGCAGTATAATTTATATGAATAATGAATTAAAGGCGTTCATATTAATGACTGCTACAAACTGCAATAATTGCTGCAATTTGTTTTATAGAACACTTATATCAACCGTTGAGTTAGAAAACATGAATATTAATCATAAAGTGTTTACATAGGGTAACTTTGTTAACAAAGAAATAAGAGAGTTTTGCAGCTAAAATTTATCATTTATTTCTTCATTTGTCGTGTGAAATTCATTATTATGAAAAACGTACAGTGTTGAAGAGACCTACATACATAGGTCTCTCACAAAGATTTCTTAAATAAAACATCTGAGCTTGAAGTCTGAGCCGCTTCTTTCCTTTCAAAAGTGGTTTCTTACTAATGTTTTTCGTCATTGTACTCTTGTATATGATCTCAAAGAACATAATATTTTGATTGCGCAAGAGTAACGGTTCTGTGGTTTTATGGTATTCGTTGCATTCGCCTAGCAACTAACTTGCGAAAGCCCAGAGGAAACTTTTGCAACCGCTTTAGTTTCATGCGTCTGGCGCCGGCTGCCACTGATCATTGTCTGAAATGTCTTAACCGCATACATGAGGACAGTTTTCGAGATTCTTCTCAGTTCATTGATCTTCTAGGTCGTTGTTATTAAGGGCAGTGTTACAGTAATCACACATAGTCCTGTTGTAATTTGATTGAACTCTACTCTAGTTGATTAAGGTGGATTCTAAATCACAAATTAACTTGCTCATATATCTTCATAGTAATTGGCAATTCAATTAATCTATCAGCAGGTTTAATCTTTGGTCCATTCATGTCACAAATAAGGCTGCTATTTCTTGTCGTTGTAACTTTGTGGAGTTACTGTTATCGGAGTTCGGCAATACTAATAGTTTCTTCTTCTCCAGCGAGCATATCATGACTGGACCTACGGTCGAGTTTTTTTTATCATCATCGTCCTGTATATACAGGACACAGGGTGGCAGGGACATGGTCGCGGAACCGGTTACCATGGATTCAGTACAAACTCAAACTAAAGGCATTTATTTCAATTAAACCATTTACAGGTACTTTTGAATTGGCAAGAAGTCGGTCAGTCAGTAAATATACATGATTCTGAATCCCCTTGCGTTGAAATTTTTGCCGGGTATAAAAAAAAAAGACTTGAATCATGTGCTGAATTCCTGGTTTTAGTTTGCGTGTCGTGTCCCTGCCACCTTGTATAATATGCGCTCAATATTATTATTTCCTCCATTATTTTAATCCTGTTCTATAAAAAATACATACCTGTCCTAATTAAGACACCATTTTGTATTGGCAATAAGGAAAATTATTAATTAGTACGTTATTCTCCCAACAATTACTGTTATACTGCGGTTATTTTGATATATTATGATTAATGTAGGTACAGTGACTACAAAATTTAAATGAGAATTCCGAAATTATTGATGGGACTTTTCTAGGTTGCCTGAATATTTTCAATAACATTTAACTGTAATATCAAATCGTGTATTTGTGTACATAGGTAATGTTACCCAGTACCTTAGTATTGTGTCCATTGACGTATTCGATTAGTTATGCGATTTTGTTTTGTTCTAGGTTCCGTATCTATTTTCTTTGCAGTAATGGAGATAGTATATCTGCCAGCCAATTGGCAGCGACTCCGTTCCCCGTTACAATAGTTACATGACCTTTAAAACCCTTAATGTGTTTTGTATCTGTAGGTAATTGCTAACAAATTACTTTCAACGGTTCGTCTTACAATATTCCCCTAAGGATAATGATAAAAAAGGAATAAATGGATTTATTATTCCTTCGCACAAGTGACGAGCAAATTGCTTAGCTAAGTTGCGTGTTGTATATTTCGCGAGGACTGCGTGAGAAAATGCCCTGTCCGCCATATTGGACGTTTTATTTTCGTATCCATATTTCACACTCGGAGATCACCGCGTGTAGATGTTATGATTAAGTATTATTCAAAGTATTTATTCAAAGTATATTTTGTTTTTTCTATTGTGTTGTGGTAACTTGTGTTTGCTTTTATGTTTCTTAACTACGATGGTGATTTTAAATTCCAAAGCTTGTTCAACCATGGGTTGTAGAAATTTACATACTACCCAATTTAATATTTTTAGAAACAACAACAAACTCGAAATCTTAAGATAAGATAAACCCTACTTAAGAAAGAAAGAAAGAAAATACGTGAATTACCTACTTGAATTACTTAATGCATAATAATTAGCGTGGTAGGCTTTACATAAGCAGATATTCCACTTTCCTCCGAGTTGAAAGACCGAGGGACACTCATAGATACAAAGTTGCGCAGCCCTGCGCCTGCGCTGCCTTGAATCATGATTGTCCGCGCGCGTTAGTCACGCCACAGCTCGACCACTTTCAGCGAAGGCTCATATTTCCATTCCTCACCGTTTATTTTTATTTTTCATAGTTTTATGCGGTCCTGGTAGCGTTTTACGAATAGTTCACGTTGCTTAGGTAAAACATGTTCAATAATTATAAAATGCTTTACATGGTTATGCCATTCAAATACTTATGCTTTTTTTTTCCTAGATTTGTTTCAATGATATTAACAAACAACATTTTTCATAATAGCGGCAGATAAGATGCTAACTAGGTTTATCTTTAGATACTCCTATCTTATTGATGGAAATCGTTATCTGAACAACTCAATCTACTGTTAAATAAACCGGTGTTGATTATTAAATTTCGTTTGTGTTAGCTAATCCTCACGTTGGCCCTTTGTCGCTCGTCGCCCGTCAGTCGCTCAAATGAAATTATTGAAATACTTGGAATTATTATATCTGTGAAGGGAGCGCATGTTTGTTTAGGTCCGCATCTCCGCAAAGCTTTAGGAAATCCCTTTGAGATGGTATATGTAAACTATTTCATATATTTTGTATACGAACGAGTGGCTCGTCTTTTTTCTCGCTCTATGAGGTAAACTGAGTTCCATGCTCAAATACCACGTGAAGAAATGTTCTTACTTTATTACATACTTACCTTACTTTATTTACCTCAAAACATCTCGATGTAGTAATATGTTATGGGCACAGATTTCAGATTGCATCAATAAATTGCTTCAAGCTCTATTACTAAAGCCATTAATTTACATACGAATGGTACTCTCAATGAAGCATCATTGGATGGGAAGCTCAAGTATCTTAAGACCCGATAACTACTCTTGTTTTTTTAATTCTTACATCAGCGTAGATAATCGCGTGGATAGTAAACTTGTTTTATTCAGTAAGCTACTATATTGTGGTGCTTGACTATGTGCATTCGTTCCGCAAGCTTCGCTTTCGTCGTGCGATCACAAGCTCAGATCTCATTCGCTCCTCGCCTCTGTATTCACGACATCCGGTATTTTATTTTGCGTTTCTTTGAACACGGTACAACGAACTTGAAGCAGGCTCGTATGGGAAACAATTATGGCCATGTTGGCAGATTTTGTACGAATTTTTAAATTATGCCTTTTTCACGCGGTCTTAGTTTGTCGTACGTAAACTTTTTGCTTACGGTTTGAGAGTCATTCGTCTGCAGACTTGAGAGACGTGCTGCATGCTATTCCGGGATTATTAAAGTGTGCTTAGTTCAGCGGCGCTTAAACTTGAAGCCATTAACACGTCGTGACTATGATTGCACAAATTACCATCGTGATGGCTGAGACCTACATAATGTAGGAAACCTGTCATTAGGAAGAATTGAGTTTCTCTGATTAGGGAAGCAAATTTTTACCCAAGTGACATCGTTACGTGCACTCCAACTACGCGGAAATGAGTTTGACCTGGAAAATCCTAATGAAAAACCACCTTAAAGTAATTTACGAGCAAAGCGAGTTTGCATAAATCATAGTCTTTATGCTCTGTAGAGTTGTAACAAAATGTTCGGTACACACGCGTGCGTTAATTAAATTAAACTGATTCGTATGTCGTAAGCTAATTGCGAGTATGTATGGGCTAGGGCGGCTCTAAATATATTCGCACGACACCCACCACTCCTCAGCACAAACACAAACGAACGCACATGTTGCCCTAATAACATTCCTATTTTCGCTCACGCGCTAACGGCCGTCCATACAATTACTTACATGTCATGTTATGCGGAATTGCGCCTTCTAAGTTGTCTTTGGGTTTCCGTCATATTATTATGGTTAGACTTTCAATATTTTCTGGTTTAGTTAGAATGTTAGTTCTCTCTCAGAGCCAAATATACACTTGTAATTTTATTTATTCATAAGTACAAGTGTGACATTTGCTTGGCCTCCTTCCATTGATTCGATACGACATTTTCATTGGTTGCTGTGAGTGCATAATCTTATCGCTAGTTGATAAAACAAAACAGTTTTACTTCGATCAATACTTGTATACATACATGTACTCACCCACTTATGAATCAGTTCTCTTTGCCTTATCACAGTTGCCGTAAATCATTTTCGGTTATTTGTTAGTTTCACAATAGACGCGAAAAATGTTAAGTATCCATTATGACTTTATACGGCCATGTAATACTCCAACATTTACGTCCTTGTTTTGTAGAACAACTCATTTCAAGTGATCTAAAACAGTGAGTAATCAAAAGTGCACTCTGGGTTTCAATTAACAGTTGCAAAGTGTGAAATGAAAGCAGAAAAAGGATTACTAGAAGAGGAACAGTGAAACGAATGGCGGCGGCGATGCGTCGACAGTACTTAGTGGAGGCCAAAAGGCGTTAACGCAGCGTGCATCCGCCGCCGCGACCGCGCCAGCCATGTCGAGTGCGCTGTCTCCGAGCGCCTGCGACGTCGGCGACGAGCCGGCGCGACGACGATCCGTCTTTTACGTGCCATTGTTTGAGAGCTTCGACAATTATTTGCCCTTGACGCCAGAAGAAAAAGAAGCTCTAATATCTGGGGAAAATATAGATAGCATCTCTACAAAAACTAAAAGGAGGAATGCGTCAGACAGCGGCAGATTGCGAATCCCATCTCGGGGTGATTCATCCTTTACGGAAAGTGAAAGTGACATGAGCGCATTTAGTCCAGAAAGACGGTTTCGTCGGCCTTTGTCATCAACGGCGAGCTCTAACGAGGCGCTGACAAGATTGGGTCATCGTGATTTGACGAGTCCAAGACTCGTCGCCCAAAGCACTCTCATGAAAAATACCAAGCCGAGATTACGAAGCACGACATCGTGTGAACCTCGTTACGACCGGATATTTTCACCGATCGGCGGATCAATTTCATCAAATAAACTGAATAGTTCCACCACGAACATTGGAAGCAAAATACCCTCGAAAACTTCTATTATGAATTCCAATTTGTCACTGATACCTGATTCACCAAAGCTTTTGTCTCCTGCGAAGGAGAAATCTAAAACTCTTCCACAAAATCTCAATGTGCCATCGCCTATTAGAGGTAGCAGTAGTTCTACGTCTATATTCAAAACTCCTAGAATAACTGTCACTCCTGAGAGTCCTAATAAAAGTCCTGGAAAAATGTCTGGACTGAATTTTATTCGAAGATCTCGAAGCACGAAGTTGTCGCGAAGCAACTCCTTATTGCGCAGTATAACTGCGAGACATATCGAAGAGGGGCTCGACGACCACGTCGCTGTAGTGACGGACTTGACTGAGAATTATGATTACTTTGTAGATAATAATGGGGGCGAATCTGAAGTAATTTGTGCTCTGATTAAGAAAAACGAAGCTCAGATGGCCAACAGCCCTATGAGCTTACGACGGGCATACCTTGATGTGGACGATGATGTAGCTGTACATTCTGGTAAGATATTTGCCTTCACAAACATCGTTATTAATTCCAACCTTGAGTAAATTGTAATTTACTTCCCATCGGCTGTGTTCGTTGACCATAATTTACACCATAATAGAAACAGGACGTTAAACTTCGTTGCGTAAAGTGAAATATGAAGGCGTGCGCCTGTTTGACATTGATCGTTAAATAATAACTAACATTGAATGAATAGCCAAGATCCTTTCTAAAATAAATGAACTGCAATTACAACGTTATGAGTCAGTCAAAAGCAATTCACACTTATTATACACTAGCTGCACCCCGCGGTTTCACCCGCATAAGTTTCGATCCCGTGGGAATATCGGGATAAAAAGTAGCCTATATGTTAATCCAGGGTGTCAGCTACCTCCATGCCAAATTTTATCAAAATTGGTCAGTCGTTTGAGCGTGAAGAAGTAACAAACATATAAACACACACACACACACACACTCACAAACTTTCGCCTTTATAATATTAGTGTGATAGTTAGTAATTTTAGCAGTTATTAATTTAAATAAATGTTTGTTATTACTAATATTCAGAGTTAGTACAGTGAGTTTTAGGTTCTGGATACAATAGATACGTGGTATAGTCTACTATATTGATCGATCACCTAACACCATATCCACTGGAGCACTTAGTGGACAATGCCAGACACTTGAGAGGAGAAAGCGTTTGAAAGCCCTTACTAAGCGAGTACCTAATACGGATGACTTAACACTTTTAAACTATCCACCAGTGTATGGTATTTTCCACTAGACTCCGCTGTTCATAACGCCAAACAATGCCCTCTAATTACATGGCAAGGATCTGAAGCGAAGGTCTTTAGCGAACGATATATCATGTCTTAAAGTTGGCATTACGAAAACTGGAAGTCATCTTGTTATTCAACGCCCATTATATCCAAGTGACTGTCGTTATAAACAATGGTTTATTCAAATTGTACTTGAGTACAACGTTGAGCAGTACATGATTTATGGTTATAACTGGAACAGAAAATAATAGAGTAAATCTCCAGATTACAATATTTATTGAAGCTATAAATTATTCTAAGGTTATAAAAACAGGTGGACAATGAAAAATATGAATTAGTAGTATGATTCAGTTGTTACACTGTAGGTACAGTAGGGCAGCAAAAGTGAATGGATAGTTCAGAAATATAATCGTGTGAAGCGAGAATCTTTTTTTCATATGCTAGCAAATGTAATGTAATAGTTAGATAAATATATTAGCTGTGTAACTCCTTTCTCAATACGTTTCTTCCCAACTGCTTACTTACGTTTCGTAAATTAGTCACAGTTGTGAAGAAACCAACGCCATCTAGTTTATTTTAGAAAATTTGAACTCAAACGTTCACAGGAAAATAGCCA
This sequence comes from Mesoligia furuncula, assembly GCA_916614155.1. Classification (NCBI taxonomy): domain Eukaryota; kingdom Metazoa; phylum Arthropoda; class Insecta; order Lepidoptera; family Noctuidae; genus Mesoligia; species Mesoligia furuncula. The sequence continues at coordinate 9,755,247 of OU744793.1, read as the reverse complement.
TTAGGGTATCCATGCACTTTTGCAGGTGACCGCCGGTAGCCGTCTGCATTGAACTATCTAACTAGCCTGTATTGCAGGGCAAAGGTTTCTCTCTCCCTTTGCCACACAATTCTGTCTTTAGCGAGTGCCAGCCAGTCCTTACGGTAAGAGTCAAGCTCGTCCCGCCATCTTCGTCTTGGCCTGCTGGGATGGCGTCGTGCGTTTTGAACCCTATAAAAACATTATAATAAATTACCATTACAATTTCCCATAGGTGTGAGAAATCTAATAATAGATTGACGAAGAGGATGATAGGAGAACAATGCTTAGCAGCACGTAAATCACAGCTATATTGAACTTTTTCCTTAACAATTCTACCTATGTAGTTACTTAGGTGTAAAAAGATTGTATGGAATCCCATGACACTGCAGCGTACATTCCCCCTGTGTCATCAACTCATCATCCTATTAATATGTCAAAGGATCGCTACGAATGAACGAAGTGTTTTCCATTTTTGATATGAAACTATTTTTAAAACAAGGTTATTTTTGTTGCTCCTACATGTTATTTACCACTACCAAACATTGCCTGTCACACACACTTATATTTTTGGAGACCATTTTACTGTTTGCATGGCAAAGGTTTACCTACCCCCTTAAAATGGCCTTTTATATTTTGGACTCAGTTCTAATTTAAGTTTCTAAAATAAAATGTCCCACTTTGCTAACTTTGAAAAACTCTAAACAAAATACTACATTACCGTTTCTGCTTCGCTTCACGTCACATTCGCTTCACGTCTTTAGCTCTAAATCGCTGCGCCACGAATTCAAAGTCAGTCGCCTCTTCAAAACAATGTACTTATACATACATGAATGTTTCGTAACACAAACATAAAAATGTCGCTAATGTGCCGTCACTATCGTATCGTCGCATTGCACTTCCTCGTGGTCTGTTATCGGCGCCGTCTCCTTATCGAAGTAGGTACGCATAATGATTGCGCAGAGAACTCCGCAGTCCATTTTTATACATATACTCGTTCGAAATTGAACGGGCCGAGACAAATCCAAGTATTTACTTAGTCAAGTAAAAGGTTACGTTATTTGGTAAATACAATGATTTTCCGAGTTACCAAAAACCTTAGTTAAATAACTTCGAAGACCTCTAGACAACAATAAGTTTTAGCCATGAAAATTGTGTGTTTTAGCTCTTCACTTCCTTATTGCCATTTTGTCACGTCGCTATTATTTCAGTAGCGACAGAAGAAAATCATTTGATTCCTTCTCTTCAAACGGTTTTGCGCTTGACTTAAATCTTATGGGAAACAGTAGCATTATACTAACCAGTAAAATATTGGCACCTGTGTTGTTGGTACCGGTCACTGATCAGTAAACAGGGACCGTAACTCATAATGCAGAGTACCACACATAAACCGAAGTAATAACGATAATGGGTTCGAAAGAACATCTGTTGCTTCACACGACGAGGAGTCGCTTGGCATTGCAGGTTGTCAATATCACAGTTTTCCCACATTTATTATTTTACAATTTAATGTTTTTGTAAACAATAGTTTTGTGACACGAATCAAAACAAACATGAAACTCTATCCATAAATAGCCATCACATTTAATAGTGGCCACAAATATTTGTCGTAAACATTTATTGTCGATATGAAGACTCAGTTCATTGGACTATCGTGTTTCCAAGAACAAAATATTTATGTACGAATTAAAATCAATGGTTTTTGTATAAGCGCAGCGACCGTAGTATTCGTTCACAGAAACAATCGTCTAATTCAAGTTAGAAGGCACTACACAAAAACAGATTGCTGAATGTATAATACATATTTTGGACGCGTACACCATAATAATTTGTTGCTCAAAACTTTTTGTCATACATTTGCCGACGCATGCGCAGCGGTCACGGGCGGCGTGCGCGCTGCTTCCGGCGGAAACCACGCCGTACATGGCTACTGCTGTGTAGTTGATATCATATTACATATCTATCTGTAATGTGTCGCCGTAATGTGAAACCTCGCGAACGTTACATGCGCATTGGCAACATAGTTCTAGTAATTTTCTTGCAAGGTTGACTGCAAATCAGTGTCAATTGTGTTGTTCGATCAAACGGATATGAGGCAGTATATATTTTATCATTTACTGGGCTGTGTTGGTAATGTTTTAATAAATTATTGACTAAGATTACGATGACAGTGTAACAAGTCTTCTAAAATGTATAAAAAATCAATAACTGACTTGGTTATTTTCTTTATTTCCAGACACATCATATGAGAAAGCATGTCGGCGCGGCTCAGCACCAAGCACACCTGTGCCGGGCGCGCAGGCGCAGCACAGTCCGTCCCGCCTCGCCTCCTTCTTCTTCTCCAAGCGATCCTTCAGAAGCAACCCCCTCAAGAGGACCAAGTCGGCGACCAAACTCGAGAGGGAACGAGCCTTGGCCGCCGCACCTACACATCCACCTACACACGCCTTGCGGACATCAAGGTTGGTACTATGTGCATATAATTAAGTGTTGAGCTAATCCTAATCATCCCAGCCTTAGATGAATTTGCATTGAGTATAACTGGAAGAATCTAGATGTGACCGATGTAGCTTGTCAGTATTTTCAAGGGTGCTAAACCTGAAACAGTTCTTAAACGCAATATCATAACAATAGTCGGATGTGGATGAGAATTTCAAAAGATACAAAACACAATAGTCTTTGAAGTTTAGACAAAGAATTGATCGAAGTCACGTTGGCGTGATTTAATTTTTCTTTGAAGAAAGTGTTCTCAGGAAAATTTCATTTTTATTCTCTCACAGAACATCTGCCACAGTTTGTTGATCCCTCCATCTACTAAGATTATTGATGTCTATAAAATGCAGTGGATTAATAGAAAAGGTATTGCTGCCAACAATAACTTGTTTTATGACCTGAATAAAATAATCTGTGTACTACAAAACATCCCTCTTCTCACCTCATAACTTAGTTTATGATAGAATCAGTTGTTCCGACGAAATAGTGCTCGTAAAAGACAGCCCTAAATTCTTATTACGAAATCGTCGTACTTCATAAAGTTACGCAGTTCTCGTAAAGTCTAGTCGGTACCGAAGCTTCTTTTGGCGCAATGTTTCGCCATGTTATTGTTATACATCAAAACATTACATATTATATATGAAAACATTCCTCATGCTTTATTTAAATATTGTTTAATACATGTTTTGCCTCATCAACATAGCTCTATTATCTATAATATTTAGAAATCGAGCCAGTCTAGCCACTGCTTTATCCGTACGCATAATCGCAAAGTTTGCTGTTTTGAATTTATAGTTAGAAAATTGGATAGCAAAGGCGGCTACACTGGGCTTGTCGTATATCCTAACACAAATTAGTCCGTAAAACAACTGTCAAGTGTATTTAGCGATATGCCGTGACTGTATAACGTTATTCAGGTTGTATGGTGTCGTATTTCAACGTGTAGGAGTGTCGCCCCGCCCCGTCTGCCCCATGGCTATCTACCAAATGTTGTTAATTACTTCCCTCCTAACGCAAACACGACAACTTCATCGAGACCTAATTAAATAATATAACTTGTAGCGGCCTATTAACGCCTGCTGTAATGAATGGGCCAATGATATTGAAGCTTTCGTCTAACAGTTGGAAAGGCTCACGTAATGTAAACGTTTACATAAACAATGAAAGCCGTAAACTTTAAAGGAATAACACTTCCTGGATTGTCTTGTTTTATCTGTATACAGATTAAAAAGAAATGTCTATTAAACACAACTTCCAAACTATAAAGTTTTTAAACCAAAGCATAGTTCTAGAAATACTCGGTAGAGTAAACACAAGATATCATTTATCATTCCTTTTGAAATAGCTTTCGAAGAGTTATAGGACGACCGAAATCCGTCGTTCGATTCTCGCCCAAATAATCCCTTTGAAGAGCACAGCTCTAACGGTAATCAAATCTGTTTGTTTCAGATCTCACGAAAGCCTCCTGTCTGCACATTCACCCGCCGTTTCGACCATGGATTTGGGTCCACCTAATCAAGTGCGTATTCAAAATCAATTAATCTAAGTAATAAATAGAAGTTTTATTAGGACTTTCTAGTGAAATACAACCTTAAAATAAAAAAGGAAATTAGTTTAATGCATTACTTAAGCCATGTTTCTTGGCATTATCTTGACCAATCTACATTATTATAGTATGTTTATGCTGAATTGGTTTTCCGAACTCTAAGAAAACCACGTAAACTATTTCGGCTTTCGCAGCCAAACTTTGTTAATTCTATGACATGCCATCGTTGGCATGCTTTCAGTCAGCAGTCAGAACTTTCGTAAGTTTGAACTCAACATGCCTTTCGACCTTTCATGCCTTTAAAGTGAATTTAATATAATGTGCTCGGTTAAGAGAGATTTTCAGTTGAATTGAAGCCTTCATAATGTAATATTCATGGTACGATTGAATTTTTAATAATGTTAATTAAACTCTTCATTCCACATTTTCAGGTAGAAATCCGATCTCTCCACTCGTCAGTGTTAGGCAGGCCACATTGCTTTGCGCTCAGTGCAGAAACCCGAGCACCTCGCTACTTCGCCTGTGCCTCACGAAAGGAGCGAGACCGGTGGATATACAGGTATATACAATAGCAGCCCTTCTTCTTTTCGTGTCGTCGTTACCCTTATTGATTATTATATTATTTGAGCCCAGATTATGGCCGCGATGATTGCGGCATCTGTGGCATTATTTAATTCATCAAAGGCGCAAGTGGACGGGCACTTTAGATGCACCAGCAAGTGAGACATAATCTCAGCCCTATGTATGCATTTCCGCGTATACCAGGGGTATACGCGGAAATGCATGTCTGAGAATCCACCCTAAGCCAAGTTGGATAAACGGAATTTATAGGCTTATGGTGGATTCGCGGACATGCATTTCCGCGTATCCACCTTAGGGTGCATTTTTTGGGATGGATTAAAGGAATAATCGTGTCATCATTCTCCTGCCCTTATCCCAATTTATTTGGGGTCGGCGCAACATGTCTTTTTCTTCCATACTTCTCTATTAGTCATCATCTCGGTAGTCACCCCCTTTCTAACCATATCATCATTCACACATTCCATCCATCGCTTCTTTGGTCTTCCCCTACTCTTATAGGAAAGGAAAGGAATAATCGTGTAGTAGTATAAATTTAAGTTGCGTAGGAATGAAGAACACGTGACAGAAAAGGTTTGAGTATAAATGAGAATGAGTATAAAAAAAGGTAGACCAAAGTTAAGAAGGATGGATTGTTTGACAGATGATGCATATATGACTAGAAAAGTAGAAAACATTGAGATAACGGCTGATAAAGATGTATCGAATGGAAAATACCGACGTTTTTCCCAAATATATTGGATTAAGAAGATGTAGCAAGCCTTGTGATTTCCATTGCTTATTACTAACTACTAAACGCTATTAAGGGACTAGCAATTCTGGTTCGTTTGTAGAACTTCTACCTTCAACTCTCTATTAAGTAGGTCGTCGATGGCGCTATCAATCAATATAATGTACAAAGTAAACGTAACTAAAAGTAACTTTCTTTGTAACGTCAACAGGTATTCTCCGAAGGTGTAGGTAGTACTTCTAAGTATCGTTACACCAATAGGTTAATTGGTTATCTATCAATAGCTGTACAAAGATGTATAGGTAATTAAGAGAGTGGTGTATGAATCATGACGACATTTCCTAGCAAAAGCAATATCGCAAAGGGTAATTTATGATCTGCAAACGTTTTGTGAACTATATTTACATAGAAAAAATGAGTTGTACTCTTTTCTATTTCAGCATGATTTTTTTTTTGTTTGACACAATTTATGAATCGTGTTTAGGGAAAAGTCATCATCATCTGCCTAGCGTTTTCCCAACTATGTTGGGGTCGGCTTCCAGTCTAACCGGATGCAGCTGAATACCAGTATTTTACATGAAGCGACTGCCTATCTGACCTCCACAACCCAGTTACTGGGTAATACGATATCCCGTGATAAGACTGGTTGTCAGACTAAACTGACTAGAAAAGTACTTTTCATTAGATTTTAATGCTTTTATGTGTTAAGTTTTAAGTAAAACTAAAGGTTAAAGAAATATCACTCATAACGTAGTAAGTAATGAGATAGATAAATCTTTACACTCATTAGAAAACGATCCGGAAGGTTAAGTGTTATCTTAAACATGTGTTTGTGTACCCTTTGTGGTCGTTACTGTGAATTATGTTTAAATATGTAGAGTCAAGGAACAAAACTAACTTTACTATTTACTTTACTTTAATTGCTCGTATGTTCAAATCACAACTGTTATTCTTTGATATAGCTGTACAAAGATCGTCGGATAAACGACATTCGAGCGCTGAAAGACCTTTGAAGGGCTATAGTTGTATAAAATGACTATAACATGACAAATTGATGTAGCGTGTAAATTAGATAATCAATTAATTTCCCTGATTGTACATTTATAGAGTAAATTTCCTTATGAATATCCCATTTTATTTCCATTTGCCCTCTCCTTAATCAAAATGATTCGCTATAACCAGGTTTCTTTGTCTATTCTCGCCAGCTTGCGGCAAGCGGCGCGGCCGGACGAGCTGCGCACGCGCCGATGTGAGCGGACCGTCAAGCTGTGGCTGCTGGAGGCCAAAGCGATACCGCCCAAGAAGAGATACTACTGCGAGATCCTGCTCGACGATACGTTATATGCTAGGTAACTATATATTTCAATATATGGTTCTATGTTCTATGTTATGGGTTTGGTTTCCGCACTTAGTCCTTCAGTGGACCATTTTGCGTGGTTCAATATTATTTGTAAAGGTGATGGAACTGCAATATTCACTGAAGGGCTGATTTTACCATCGCCAGACTTTCCATACAAAAACTGTCAGACGTCAATTTTATTCGACGGTTGACGGTTTCAGGTATCTGAAACTAAAATCCAACTCTAAAAATATGATACCCACCTTACATGATTATAGTGAAGTCATATTAATGAAAGTTCATTCTTCTACGTATTTGTTTGACTCATAAAAACATTCCTTGCCGATGAAAGAACGCACCATAATTCTGATTGATTAAAAAACTTTTTTTAAACAATTTCTCCCAAAACGCATCTCTTGCCATAGGTATATATTATTGTGTATCATCTCGCATAGGGCCACCGTGAAACTCAGTAAGAATTATTCTCCCATATCGAATTATTTAACAGTTATTTTAACTATAAGAGTTTCTTAAGCTCCCAATTCAATAAAATAATTGCTTGCTCTTACTTCGGGCACAACGCACAAACCACGCGTGAGAAACAATTTTCAGTTTACTTTAATCAAGTGTATAAACGCAGCATACACAATCGTTCAGCTACACTGTCGACATGCATAGCCGTAGAGTAAGAAAGCTATAGAGCATCGGGTAGCGTGGCCACACATGAGACAAAAAACTAACTTAACTAACATGGGCTACATAAGTAGCTGCCTTGAAAAAACTGACACGCACTGAGAGACGGAAATAGTATAGCTTTATCCTTTTCTGTTACCTTTATTAACTCAATACTTTATCCCTTTCTTGTGAAAATGAAATGGAGCTAGCCGCCGTCTATACTTTTCTTTGTCTAAGTGCATAGCATAGACCTTTAATAAATTATCTGTGACCTATCGTGACTGGGTCCGTATGAATACTATGCAAATATACGTAGGTCAATACGAAAGAGTTTGTATGACGCTCGCAAGTTTTCTATTCCCTATATTCTAGCTAGCTATTCTTAGGTTTATCTATGCAAACAACTTTCTTTTTGTCGATAAGTAGGAATGGAATTGTGTTTGTTGATATTTAGTGACTTTCTTTCAAAATATTTTACTATGTTTTCATGACATTAAGCCTGATGGATGGGTCATTTATTTAAATTGTTAAATTAATTTTTGTCATATTTACTAAATTGGTTTCTGACTCCTGAAAACTGCGTACCGAAATGACGTCTAGGTACAGTGGGCTGCATCAATTGGGTACCCCATTTGTATGAAAATTTTAATACAACTGGGGTACCCAATTGATGCAGCCCACCGAACTACTTTGTAGACTACATTTATTTTTATTTGGTTTGTTCGACAACGCTTTTATTTAATAAACTAGCTGCGCCACGCGGTTTCACCCGCGTGAATGTCGATCCCGTGGGAATATCCGGACAAAAAGTAGCCTATATGTTAATCCAGGGTGTCAGCTACCTCCATACAAAATTTTATCAAAATTGGTCCAGCCGTTTGAGCGTGAAGAAGTAACAAACATATAAACACACACACACACACTCACTCACACACTCACAAACTTTCGCCTTTATAATATTAGTGTGATTATTTGTTTTGTATTACAGGTCATCATCAAAACTGAAGACGGAGCTATGCTTCTGGGGCGAGGTGTACGAGTTCGCGAGCCTGCCCGCGGTGCGCGCCATACACGTCAACGTGTACCGCGAGCCGGAGCGGCGCTCCCGGAAGAGAGACAAACATGCACTTGTTGGTCAGTCTCCTTAGAATAGAATAGAATAGAATACTCTTTATTACTCTTTCTCTTTTCAATTAACATAACATACCATCACGCTTGTAATCCTCGAATGGTTAGACAGAGGTTTATCTTCACATAGTATACCCATATTTCGCCAGTTATAATATAGGTTTACCTCATGGAGCCTGCTGCAATCAACCGGGCACAAATCTGACTCTGGGCTGCGACTGACAAATTGAACTGAGACTGATGAAAAACCCAATAATACTTTGCTCGACTTGGGACAGTAGCGCTTCCGCACTAGACATTTTCGATCCAACAGATTCTTATTTTTTTCCACCAATCGGGCCAAGTACGAATGTTACGATAGGTACTTATAATCCTAAAATGTATTGTGGTTAAGTTAAGGCGCTACCTCGATAATAAACCCGGGTGACTGATTTACTAAGCGAGCGAAAGTGATGCAATTACTTTTGAAACGCAAAAGAACAAGATCTGATGGTTATAATGTGTGTGCGCTCGGAATAAAACGACGTACAGTTACCGGCACGTAACTTGGCAAGAGATTTTCGTAGTGGGGGAAGTTCGCGCATATAAAAATGTATGAAATTGTGCGTGCGCAAACTTCCCCCACTACATATCCTCTTGCCAAGTTACGTGCCGGCAACTATACCAAAACGAATTTACTCCTTTTTTAACAAAATAAATTAATTAAATTTAAAACTACTCTGAGTAAACTTTGGTATGGTAATTCTCTATGTTTTAAAGTAAATTCCATTGAATAACTCTTAAGTGTTACGCCGTGATGTCGAAAAAAGTAAAAAAAATTGATATAACTTTGCAATTTTTTTGTATCGAGAAAAATCATTGAACCGTGTATTCCTTTTACATGATAATAGACCAAAGAGTCAAAAAACACATACCAAAATGTTAAATCCCTATTCCACATACTTACCCAACAAGTTACGCGAAATAGAAAAAACCACATTTCTTTCAATATTTCCACAACAACATTTTTTTCAGGTCGTCTGGCGTTGTAAAGGACTTCTACAAAATATTTACCATGTTATTCCATTCTCCAGGTACAGTCCGCATCCCGGTCGACGACGTATCCTCCCGATACCTCAACGAGCGCTGGTACCCGCTGACGGAGACCGACAAGCCGCAGTCGCCGGCCGCGCCTGCGCCCGCGCTGCGCATCAAGTGCCGCTACCAAAGTGTGGATGTATTGCCCATCGACCACTACGCCAGGTTTCTGGACTATCTGAAGAGGAATTATAGGAGGCTGTGTGAATATCTGGAACCTGTTATTGGTGAGTGGCTTCTGATACACTTCAATCTTTTGATTGAAGTGTATCAAAGTAAATGTTGTTGTAACTAGTTCAATTCTGATTATACGCGCACGGAAAGGAAAAGTATTCGCTCTTCTATTTTTGGCACTAGGAGTGTCTTCTGAGTCAATTAAAACTCAACTAATAGGATAAAATCTAATGTTGCAAGACTCCCAGAGGGTCTTCGTGTTTTAAGAGCGTTTACGCCGTACGGCATTTCATACAAACTTTCAAGCCCTTATTTTTCGAAATAAATGAACCGATTTTAATGAAACTTCATAGGCATAAATAGGACACAAAGATCTAAAAAGTTAGTAGACAACATTTTCGAAAAATAGTAATATAGCAAAATTAGACCGATTTTAAACTTTCCATAGAAACAGAGATTTCTTGTTATCTTTTTTTAAATAAGACATTTCGAAAATGTTTTCTACTAACTTTTTAGACCTTTGTATTCTGCTTATGCGTATGAAGTTAAATTAAAATCGGTTCATTCATTTCGAAAAACAAGGGCTTGAAAGTTTGTATGAAATGCCGTACGTCGTAAACGCTCTTAAGGATCCTATGCCAAAAAAATTACGTTAAGCCCATGACGTTTGCCTTTGTCCCGTTGATTTGAATCTAGACACCAGAACTTTCACATACTCCGAATAATAGTTCTCTTCTCCCACGCACTTGATTTTCACCCTCTGCTGATAAATAACATTAAAACTAACATTTATTTTTCCTTACAGGTGTAAAAGCCAAAGAGGACATAGGTTGTGCTCTAGTGCTGTGCATGGCCGGCGCAGGCCTGGCCCCGCGCTACCTCGCCGACGTGGTCGCACTAGACGTGCGTCGCACGGGCGACCACTCGCTCACTTTCCGCGGCAATTCGCTTGCCACCAAGAGCATGGAGGCTTATCTCAAGCTCGTCGGGGATCAGTATCTGCAGGTGAGTTAAGATAGAGTCAGCCACAGAGTGTCTGGAATAGACATGGGTAGCTCGTGAGCGAGTGATAGAAAAGAGCTAGCTCTTTTCGATTGAAGTTGCTCTCGCTCTCTCACTGGCTCGCTAAATAGCTCACTAGCTCAGTTAGCTCACTCAGACTCACTAGCTCAGTACTTCAGCGAGACACCGATGACTGACCGAAGTCACCGGGCTGAACGGCTCATTCGGCTCGCTTCGGAATACTTCGGATCGTACAATATGTCATTGTAAACTTATCAGGAGACATAAAACACTGTAAATCTATCTTTATAGTCATTGACTTAAAGTAGAAAATACTTTGGCACATTATAAAAGGAACCGCAGTGGTGGCTTCCAAAATTACAATTTTACAAAAATCTATGTTATGATACAAACATTATGACAAATGCTAATACGACCGTTTTTTCTATCAAAAACCGCCACAAAAAAAAAAACAAGATTTATTTATTCGCGTGACACGGGTCAAATGAGCTAACAGGCTAACAGTCGGCGTCTGAGTCACTGAGCTATAGAAGAGCTAATGAGCTAGAAGAGCGATATAGCTCTTTAGAGTGAAAGAGCTAATCGTTCTTTATCTTTTCAGTGAGCTATTTCGCCCATGTCTAGTCTGGAGGATTTAATTAACTTCTTAATCACACATTGCGATTGCGAGCAAGAGTGTAGTTCATCATGCATAATTGGAGCTTTGAGTGTAGTTGTAGTTGTCGTAAGTGTAGTTGGTCTAAGATTTTTTTTTATATAACGCGTTTTATTCCTCAATAACGCATATTATAAAGCACAAGCAAACAGAACACTCATGATATTCTCCATTGGTCCAGGACACGTTGTGCGAGGCGGTGCAGAGCGCGGCGGGCGCGGGCGCGGCCGAGTGCGAGGTGGACCCGCTGCGCGCGGGCGGCGCGGCGGCGCTGCGGCGGCAGCAGGCGGCGCTGCGCGACGCGGTGACGCTGGCCTGGAAGTCCATCGCGCACTCCGCGCCACGGTTTCCGCCGCCTTTGAGGGACTGCTTCGCTACTTTCCGGGAGAGGTAAGATTTTAGATTAGATAAGTTTGCGTTTAATCCGCACTGTCTCACCTGATTATATGCAATAATATCGTCCACTAGCTTCTGCCCGCGACTCCCCCCATTCACCCTCTTAGGGGTGGAATTTCGAAAAACCCTTTCTTTGGATGCCTACTCTTCACAAAGAACACGCACTCCAAATTTCATGTCTCTAGGACCAGTGGTTTAGGCTGTGCGTTGATATATCAGTCCGTCAGGACTTTGAATTTTATATGTATAGATAATGGACATGTCGCAGCCACCTGGTTTAATTAGCCGTTTAGTTAACCACGTAGCCTTTTGACTAAACGGAGGCCGTTCAACTAACGGCCTCAATGATATTCAATATTATAGTTTAGGTTGGAACTGTAACTAATCACGCGAGAGCCGAATTGGTCTCAGTAACTAAGCCAGGGCACCCCGACCAAATGGGTCAGGTTAGAACTGTGACCAACCGCGTGCGAGCCGAGAGAGCGAAGCGAGGCGAGCACTACTTCTAAAAGCCAGGCGGTTAACTAAACAGCTAATTTAACTAGTTGGCTGCGACAGATACAGCATTATCAGCCTAGAAATTTCTGAATATTGGGACACAGGCCTCATCTTTGTGAGAGGAAGTAGGCCACAAAATTCACCACACAGGCCCAGAGCATGCATACAGTTAATGTAAATGAAAATATATCAAGGCTATGGAGTCGCACTGGCTAGTGGCTACCAGACTTCTTCCAAATACTATTTCGGTCACACACTTTTGTCATACTGTAGTAAAAGAGTTCCTTACCACCGCTTTTGGAATTCCATCTTAGTATTTCTTCCCCCACTACAGAATACTTTCTTATAATATTACCTATGAGGTAAGCCAAGGAACATTCTTCAACAACGACGCGCGACGTCTGGTTTTAAATCCATGTTTATTTCCGTTGTAACAATGTTGTAAATCCATGTTTATTTCCGTTTCAGACTGACGGCGATGGGTCGAGAGGACATCTCGGACAACTTGATCAGTGCATCGATCTTCCTTCGCTTCCTTTGTCCAGCTATATTGTCTCCTAGTCTCTTTGGAATCACACATGGTAACTATGTACTTTTGTAAATTCCTCGCTTATAATTTAGAAACAATTGACAACTTCACCAGACTTCAGACTCATATTTGAGTCGTTTATTTTGTTATAAGTCTATCAGAATCTCATGGCATAAAAAAAAACTGGCCAAGTGCGAGTCGGACTCGCATACGAAGGGTTCCGTAGGTACCACAAGAAAAAAACGCCGAAAAAAACACGTTTGTTGTATGGGAGCCCCCTTAAGTATTTATTTTATTTTGTTTTAGTATTTGTTGTTACAGCGGCAACAGAAATACATAATTTGTGAAAATTTCAATTGTCTAGCTATCGCGGTTCTTGAGATACAGCCTGGTGACAGACAGACGAACGGACAGACAGCGAAGTCTTAGTAATAGGGTCCCGTTTTTACCCTTTGGGTACGGAACCCTAAAAAATGATTTTCATATGGCAATGTCAATCCATATGAAAAACACAATTTCGTTGATGCCTTGAGATTCTGGTAGACCTTTATGTTCGTGTTTTGCTTTTCTATCTTTGCGTTGCGCTTACTTGGCTGGTGAAGTGAGCTGTCAATAGTGTCAATCCCTAGTATCAGGAGGGATGACAGCCCACTTCACCTAAGTTTTCACGGTGAGATTTTTACACAATAGATCGGCCTATGACTTTAGACGAATTATTTCGCATTGCTGAATATACGGGCGCATTATTTCATTGGACACTTAATTTGTGACCTAAAGTATTTACGGTTTTTCACTGTTGTATTGTAACATAGTCAGTACAAACTCTGAATTCTCAACTCTGTTCAACACGAAAACATCAATGTTTCAGGATTCTCCCATCAATAACAGTTCTCCCGAACTCAGGTGATAACTATCAATTCCATTTCAGAGTACCCGAATGAGCGTGCTGCCCGTAACCTGACGCTGGTGGCGAAGACCCTGCAGACCCTGGCCAACTTCACGCGCTTCCAGGGCAAGGAGGCCTTCATGGAGTTCCTCAACGACTTCCTGGAGCAAGAGGCACCGAATATGAAGGCGTTCCTTAGAGCTATATCGGTGAGTACTGAGTCTTTTAAGGACGCTTGTCGGATTGCTTCTATGTGTAGAATGATAAAGGACGGTTACAGACCTAGGCGTTTTATTATCGTTTTTGCAAAGAGCGCTACATTTCGCGTTTCAAAATTCGAACGCGCCAATAGTGTTCGCATGAACCAATGGTTCAGCTACTGACAGACCCAATGGTTCAGAACCATTGGGTCTGTCAGTAGCTTGTCAGATCGCGTTTACCCTCGTACGAGACGAGCGTGTGGAAAAAGTGCGCTCATACGAGCTTACAAAAACAATAGAATACCTACGCACTGAAAAAACGCCAACGCCTAACCGCTTTGAATCTTTCGGAAATGGTTGTGAATAATTTCTAAATAATAAATCATAAATTCTTTGAACTCCGTATGAAAGTCACGTCTTGCGATAATGACTGTCTTAAACTATAATAAATAGCTAAACGTGCTTCAAAATACGGTTTAAGACATTTATTTCTCAAAAAGAATACAATTCACTTATCATGAGAAATACAAGTTAATCATGCATAATATTCGATACACAAACTTATGAAGAACGGTAGGTATTCGTAAATAAATTAGTAAGAATTAGATGCGCAGATATTTTCTTACAAATCTGTGGGTAATAAGAAAAAGTTAGTGCACCATTACATATCGTTTCTTGATAGCAAGTCAATAGCAATTACACATTGTTATTAGAAGCAAGCTGATAATATTTTTAATTTGTTAACGTTTCAAAATGATAATAATTATAGTTTAGTGCCTAAGATTTTTTATGTATTTAAGTAAGTAATAATAAAATTCAATGTAGTAGAAGCAAAATAAAAGAAATAATACTGACTTTATAAATAGATGAATGATTTAAAATCGAGAAAAATCTTTCAAGATGTGGTGCTTTAAGGTTTTTTTGTATAGAGTAAACGACTGGATCTCTTTAATGTCGTTAGGCAATTTATTATACAACTCTGCTCCTTCATATAATATGTTTTTCCTTCCGTAGTTAGTACGCGGTGGCCTTAGGCAGATGTCGTTTTTCCGTCTAGTGATACGTTTTTGTGTTTGTCCTTTTTTTGTAAACGTTATTTTAGAGTGTATATTTTTGTTTAACATTTTATTCTCTTTAGTTTTCACCAAGAATACGACGTTTATAACTGGTGAATGTCACACAAAATGAACTGCCCAATGTTTCGACGGTGTAAAAGTGAATCGTCTAAATACTGTCCCTATTATCGGCAGACGCGTCCCCAAGACCAGCAGCAGCTGGCTCAGCAACAGCAGAACCAGCAACAACAACAACAAGACGGCAGTAAGCGCAACTCGGCTGCGTCACAGGGGTCCTACACGGGGTCCGAGGGGCCCCGAGAAGCTGTGGAGCCGGACCCCGAGTGGGCCCCACACGTGGACCTGGGCAAGCAACTCGCGACGCTTCACTCCCTACTGGCTGACAGCTTGCCTAAGCTGCCCGCTAATAAGATACAGGTATGTTTGTTTAAGAGTTGTAAATACATGACTGTTAAAGTCTGGTTTAAACTTAAAATTAACTAAAAAAACTATTTTAAATCGTGATTTATAAATAAAAAAAAACTTCATTTGGAATAGCTAAAAATGTGTGTTGTAGACTTATTTACCCATTGATTTCACTTTTTCCAGGAGTTAGACCCGTTATCAGACATACTTGATGAATTGAGCAAGAGACTACTGAGCAACGACATCAGCTCTCCTGTGCCCCCCGCCGCTGATAACATCTTTAGGTAAGTAAAACATCACACATGCAAGATTGCACTTGTTTCAGTTTGCCTAATTGATAAATAATAATAAATAAAAATCTCCTAACCAAACCCTTATCTCCAGGTTCAACGACCCCACGTGCAATACTCCCACGAAGCAGCCGGCCGAGTCAGCGACCAACGGTCAGCTGAACAACAACTTCGCTCACAGCTCACCCATTATGAACAAGAACGGCGTTCAGTTCAACATCAGTCCGTCTAAGTCTAACGCCGAGGAGTCCAAGTACAAGCCTGGATATGCAACAGTCACAAAGTCACCCAGTTTCAACCTACGGTCAGCTACGCTGCCCAGAAATGGCTACGGCTCGAGCCCCGTCAGCCAGTCCGTCAACCCAGACAGATACAGCTCGCAGTACAACAACCAAGAACATTGCGTCAATCTCAAAGTCGTGCAGATCGGCTTTGGCTCTGACCAGTACCCTAAAGGCATTAACAACGGCATCAGCGAAAGCCTAGAGCGTAGGTTCCAGGAAAGGTATAAACCTAACAACAACTATAACAACCAACAAACGCACTTCCACAACTCAAACTATAGCAGCACAGAGAGGTCACCGAGCAGCGACAGTATCAACCACAACTACTGCTCCACTGACATGCAGGCCATCATGAAGGAAACCGCCACCCTGGAGGAACTGTCCGACCTCTTGAAGTACGCTGATGACTCGGAAATAGTCGAAGACAAACTCATTATGAACAAAAAGAACTTGTCACAGTCTATTTCAAGTAATAATAATAATATTGTAAATGGGAATAAAACTAATTACACAAACAACGGCTCGAACGTTTCTATCAGTGGTTTATCAAACGTAGCGAGTTCTGGCTACCAAAGTATCGCTACTTACAGCCAAAGTTCAAGTCCCATTGAGAACACGGCGCACCTTCATCAGCCTTATGAGAACGGCGGACAGCCCATGAGTCGATACTCGCAAATAAACTACCAGAAGCAAAGAGACAAACAGTATTACGACAGCAAAAACGAAAAGTTCTATCCAAAGAGTCCAGTGCAACAGAAAATTGATTATGACATACAAAAGTATGGAATCCAAAATTTCACAACTGCGGATAACACAACGTCAAATGCCAACGCAAATCCAAAGGTAGCCCCGCTAGTGTTCACGAATCCAGTGTACAATATGGATGACAACCGTCAAGCGCAGGAGAAGAAGAATAATGAAAACAGAAATTCAAAACGTTGTCCTTGTGGCTCATCCAGTTCATCGATAGATGAGGAGGGTTTGAGCACAGACAACGTCGAGACAAACTCTGAAGAGGGTTCTACTAACTTCAACGAGGATAGTAGAAACTATGACCAACAGAATCGCAACAATTCCCACCGAAAACTCACCAGAGATAACTGTAATTATGATGAAATGTATCAGAGGAGCAACCACAGTCACTCCCCGAGGATACGGGACGATGAGTCGTCGAGCAATTCGCCTAGTCTACGAAAGAGTAGTAAGACGCGAATGCCAAGAACAAACCCTATGCTCTCTTACTCCACAAATCAAAATCAACTTAACTTCAAACACTTTGGACAAAGAGGAGAATCGCTGTACGAAAGCAAGCCTCACCACATCTCAACCGACTCCGGCTACCCCATGAGCAGATCTGACTCGAACGTAGAGGAAGTGAACAAAGAAATGTACAGGTTACAGATTTCACGAAGCCAGAAAGCGCTCTACAACATGGAGAACTCCAAAAGCTCTCCCGAGAAGTATTCGATGACAGAGAATGCGATTCCGGAGACGAATTATCCATTAGATCGGACGTATTCCGGTGCGAAGATGTCGAGTAGTAGACTGAACGAAGATTTGGAGAGGCATCAGGAATACTATGGGGTTCGGGAGAGACGCGAGTCTCCTTCGAGGGTAATGTTCAGTCGCGAGTCGCAGTCGAGCGAGGCGAGCGAGCGCGCCGCGGTGCGGGAGGGCGCGGGGCGGGAGGCGGCGGGGCGGGAGGTCGTGGTGCGGGACAAGCTGCAGAGGAGGCTCTCTCTGGAATCGGCGCGGGAGCTCACCGACAGCTCCGACGAGCTCGAAGACACTCTATACAGTACAACGGGCCGACGACGCGCTTCCAAACATCAGAGGACCATTGAACAGGTAAGCAACATTATGATATGCCAATCAGTAATTATCTGCCCGGAGATTATTATAACATGACATCTTTATCATCTTTTTTTCGAGTCGATAGATTTGTATAAAATGACTTGAGCCAAGTTAGGACGGTGGCCACATTAATCGCGGCGTCAGTTACGTTTTTAGGTCCTGAAAAGTGAGAGTATGTAGACACTTTGGGCGCTTCAACAGATGGGCATGACATATATGACATATATGTCATGCCAATCCGTAGAATTTCGTTTCACATTTTTTTTTTCTCATATTATCATTTCATAGAACAATCAATACCTACTTGTACTTGTACTTGTAGAATACTTTTACATTGAAAAAAAAAAATTCATAGACCTTTGTTACAAATAAAATAAACATCTTTCAATGAAATACTTTATTTATCATACATACATATTAAATAAATACAAAATATTTAAACCAGATACTAAATTAAATGACTAACTAACTTATTATACAAATAAATACAAAAACAAAGGACACTTAGGCGTTAAAGTACTCGTCCAAATAAAATTAAATGTTTCGATATTCATAACATATAATAACCAATCAAATATTCTTTATCCTACTTACCAAGAAAAACATTTTATCCAGTGACAGTTTCTAAACGTTGTAATTTATACCTTTGACAAAATGCATACCCTCCTATAAAGTTACAACACCGCGTTCACAAAAACAATAGGGTAAATTCTAGTCAAGCAGGAAAACAATCTGTTATTCTCAATAATAGTGACTTCATATTATGCACGGCATTCTTAAAATTATAGGTACAATGAGGTTGTATATAAAGTTAACTAATTGTCTTTAATAAATAATAAGACTAAATAATTGTGTTTCTGTGAAATATGTTTCATTCGAGTAAATAGTCGTAGAAACAATAATATTCGAAATAAAAATACAATGACCAAATATTATAAGAAACATTTTCGGCGAAACGAAATCTGTCTGCGAAACAAAGGAACACCATAGAAAACTAATTCAATGTAATTTTTTTTACAGTACGAACGCGAAATCGAAAGGCTAAAATGTTCTGTGGAACTTTTACGGGGAAGGTTGGGGCCAGCCGAACCAGGCCAAGTCGATCATACTGACGCCAAAATGAAGGCTATCATTTCAAGGTAAATATTTTTCAAATTAAGACCAGTGAACTTCTACATAGAAATTCAGTTAATTGAGAAAACTACTGTTGGTGATAATGAGAACCTTGGGGAATGTCAATGATGGCTATTTTTCAGATAGTTTGCATCCTACCCTGTAAAATAACGTTTATTGCGAGGTCACAAACTTATCTCAAAATCCTAATCTCCAGGTTGATCTGCGTGGAAGAAGAGCTGAGACGCGAACAGCGCAAGATGGCCGCCGCCCTGTCGCACAAGCAGCGCGTGATCGAGGCGCAGGAGCACCGCATCGCCGCGCTGGACGAGGCCAACACGCGCCTGCTGTCCGCGCTCGTGCACCTGCAGCAGCGCGCGCCGCCCGCGCCGCACGCGCACCCCGCGCCGCACTCGCACCAGGAACTGCAGATATAACGCACTCTCATTAGCACACAGATATAGATACAGGAAGATGCAGCGAGCTCGTCAATAGATTACGTTTTCACTTATTTTCTACCGGCGATTGTATTTAGGTAGCAAAGACAAAATAGTCTCCCTTAAACTTTACCTGCCCTTCTTATTTGAACATCAATGAAGTATGATAATATATATATATATTAATAAATATATAATAATAATATATAATAATGGCAATACACTATAACATTTTTTTACTGATACAGACGCGCACATGGCTACCCGAAACTGACAAATTTTCCCAATCAACTTTGAACCTAATGCTTTAGCGATAAAGTTGAAAATCTATTAAAGAAATTTGACAGATTGTACTAGCTTGTTGTGCTGGTCTGTACATCATGATAACACGTTTCAGAAGCTATTGCTCCCTATGAATGATGGAAACGTCAACATAATTGCGTTATCCTTTATCTATAACTGTGCCAACAGCTCCATTCTTCCAGTCTCAATAGTAATGCCGATAACACTGGGCTGTCCCTACATATTTACGCTCCGGTTTTTTATGATCTCCGTTTTTATTGGATGACTAATGGCATATTAAGATGTTGATGCATTTGATTTTAATGAATGAAGATATACTTGTGTAAACCGTTAGAAAATTATTATTTGCGTGTATTGAACCTTATGTTTCTCAGTGCTATTATGTAATGTATGGATCGTTATGCAGTCAGACGACTTTAGTTTATTTGGAGCACTATGTGCAAGTAGATTTTAAAATATTCAGTACGTTTCTGTTCGGTATTTGTCTTTAAATAAATTATATTCTCATAGTTTTACGCACAAGTGGTACAATGGTCCGTTTGGTGGTGTGTTCGTGTAGTGAATGGTCTACTTTTGCTTGTCTAAGGTTTCATACAGTTAAATGCACAATTAACAAGTGTTGCACGCAGTTTATCTATATTATTATTAAATTTAATTCTTCGACGTTGTATATCTTCATTAGTTGCAATATGAATAAACTCATTGCGGAAATGAAATTTGTTATAACATATTAAGTATTGTTTTATAGCTTGTGTATCGCAATAATTGTTTTGCCATTTATCATTTTTTGTTACATTGTTTCATTAGTTTTATTAAAATATGCTTTAAATGACATTAACTTTTTATAAATATCAGTATTTCTCACAAATTCGATGAAACGTTCGTTCCATGTGTCGACATGTTTGTTTTCTGTAACAATGATACCAAAGACGATTGAATATCCCTTAGACTATAGTTGTAGTGGTCAAATCGAACCCGCTGCAATGAAGTCCTAGTGTTGTATTTTAAAATAAAAAGTTATAGATTTTATAATTATAGTTTAAGACTTGTATCATAATATTCTTAAGAAATACGATAAGTTAAATGTGGTATAAAATCAAAATTTATTTTTAATACCTTGGAGTATTAGGCTATGGGAATTATGAAACGTTAAACAATTTCATGCTTAAAATTGTAAGTCGGTATCTAAATTTTAACTAAGTTTCGAACCACAACTTATGTCGTATTGTGCAACATAGTTACAGCGAAAATGTAATTTAAGCCATAACTTCAAGTTAGTATACCTGCAAAGGTATATAAATTATCACATTAAATTATGAATTACGTATTCTTTAGTTTCATTATGATTTCCCCGCGAGAGCTCACTTTTAGACATACCTTATTTTAAAGGATCATGATTCTTATTTTGGTACCCCCTTCAATAGTCATAAGTAATAAATACAACGTCGGATATCTCTTCTTAAACTGAATAGATGTTAATATGGCGCCTAATTCGAAATCCTTGCCCTTTCAGAGTTATAATGTACCAAACATGTTAGTTTTTACAAAAATAAGGATTTACTGTCCTTTCGAGTCTTCTAACTGTAAATCTTGGGTTCCAATCGGTAAGCAGTGTCGTCAAATAGAGCTTACAGCATTTTAGCTTGGCACCGAATCGGCATCGCCATGAAACTTCATTCATAGGTACTCGAACTGCCTGGTTAGCGGTGTCTCGATGAAGTATGGCGGTGCTGATCCGATGCTGGGCTGAAATGTTTGCGATGACCTATAAGGCTTATAAATTAAGGATAACAGGATAAAATAACGGTTATGCTGTTATCCTTAATTTATTCCAATATTATGGTAAAAAAAATATATTAAATGTCGGAAAATAAAGTCAGTCGATCGTTTTCATTATGCAAACTCAAACTCAAACTCAAAGCATTTATTTCAATTAAACCTTGTACAGGCACTTTTGAATTGTCAACATTAAATAGTCTGTCAGTTATGCGACTGTTTTACCTAAACAGTCGCTTAACCCGTCGCGTGTCCAATTAGCAGACACAATAGAAATTCTATTGTTATCGGTACATACCCTGTACGCCTGACATGCGAAGGGAAAGAATCGTTCGCTCGCTGTCTGGACTGCGGTTACACTTTTTCTTGTCGACTCCGGCTGTCGCTTGGATTTTGCTACCTGGCTCGTTCGCAATCTCTTGTACTCTTGTACAAGATTTAAGGATTTAGGTTTTTTTTGAAGTTGTGATTTTAGGTTTGAGGCAAGCGATTTGGATTTTCCGAACTAAAACAGTGAACAACAAGTTATCTGTTTGGAAGCACTAAATGATGCTAGCAAGATCTTTCTGATTCGATCTTTCATAGAAGTGTAAAGGAAAATGCACTGGAAAATAGATATACATGATTACGGGATTAGTGAAGATGCTTGGCTCGTACCTGGTCGCATCCATTCACGACATGAAATGCTAATTGTTTCTTATTAGTTAATAATGATAACAAAAGTACATACATGCTTAATTGGAAGACGCACTGTGTACACAGGTATTTATACTCGAGTTATCCACTGCCAAAAACTAATATTCATCTAATACTAATATACTAATTTTCTTAATATTTTTCTTAGTATATTTTAATATAATAATTTCATCTGCATCCAGTAAAATTGGTAGATAAATCTTACATAGTTGGGAAAAGGCTTTCTGACTTTTCTAGTAGCCTAACCTCAGATGGTTCAAAAAGTCTTTGAATTCTTATCCCAAACCGCATCAATTGACAAAATGGCAACAGACTTCTCAATTTCCACCTTTATTACTCAGATCGGACAAGGAATTCTTGTACTAAATCTTAATACCTTTCTAATTATATATCATTTATTTTATTTCTATAGGGGCCAGCTTCCATACATTTCGTTAGACGCTTTTCGTGTCTGTGTGACACGAAAAGTGACTTGTTTTTCTAAACCAACGGATTTTGTCACTTATTTAGAGAAGTTAATATGGATATTGTCGATTGTCAATGTTTTGCCAAGACGCAAAAACCGTGTGAAGCAGTAGTTAAGGAATAAAAAGAGAAAATATATCAATCAATTTAATTTTTAAACAGCACATGGACAAATACATAGACAAAACAATTTTTTTATGTTTTTTGCTCTAATCCGGCTGGTAGGCAAACATATCGCTTGTTCATTAAAATTATTTTTCTTTCCACAGTCTCTCTCTTACAGTAAGGATGTATTAATTGTATATCGTCTACTCTACCAAACAAATAGGAAAAATATATCTCTCGAAATTTTTTGTCAGGGAACTCTGCCTGATACATGGTTCTCCATAGCAAGTTACTGACGTACGCGTGTGATTTGAACAAAGCCAGTTTGTATCTCTCAGTATATGGCTTAAAAGTATCGTTCAGAAACTGTTTATATGCCCAAGTGGTACGGCGTCCGTACAGCGGCTCTTTTGGCGGAGACACGTGGCCGAAACCTTTATCTGCGAGCGCGGTGAACATATTCCAATACGTTGTGCTCTTACGCAAGTATTCTTTTTTCTCCCAATACGTAAACTTCCCATAAAGTCTATGTCTCATCCATTCTTTGAGTTCTGGAACTAAATGCAAGTCAGGCAGGCGCGCTGCAACGTTGACCTTTCGCATCAACCGCAGTGCACACTTTAAGTAATCAGTTATCTTGGGACGACTTCCTAGGCAAGTTTGAGATACTTCGCTACGTAACTGTTTTGATTTACCCGCCTCATCCTGTAAGACGTTATCTCCATCCTTCTTTGAATCTCTCTCTGCTTTCCTCTTTTTCTTCTTCTTGTCTTTAACTTTACTTGCATCGTCGTCCACTCGTAACGCACTCTCTGTTTCCCAAACCTTCTTGAATGTTTTCTCTATGTACAGCCTTTGTGGATCAAGATCGTATATTGTGTCGTAGTTAAATTTAAACGGGGCGTGCCGGGTAGGTTTTGTAAAAAAGGGCAACTCTTCTTTTGAAAAGTGGCCCTCATCATTGCCAAAATCGAAGTGATGCCCACAGTCACATTTCGTATTTTTAACATAACGAAAAACAGCGTCTTGCCATTTCTTTAGACAATCACATTTATCAGGTTTCACATTTGGAGGCCGTCCACGAAAACCGCAATGTATGTTAATTGTAATTCCATTCACGAAGGCGTAACCTCCGTGAATGAGATCTCCTAGTGCGGGTAGTATAGTAACATTGCCCAAAATATAATATGTCTTACCACGAACCTGATAAACACCGTTTATAGTGTATTGAGCATTCCACAAGTCAGTCGTAGGGGGCACTAGTTTCCTTCGACGCGATTTTTTCTTTTGTGTAGCTATGGCGATGCCATATTTCTTTGTTATAGCAACGCCATTAAGATTTAATTCTGTCCTTGATCGTGATTTACCCTTAGGTCGGGCAGACTTTCTCATTGGAATTTCCGTTGGCGATACATGAGGTTTTATAGTATTGATGCCAGCTAATTTTTCACAGTATGATATCGGTAATCGCTTTTTAGGTGGTGGCGGAGGAGGAGGTGGTGGTGGTGGTTTCGGCATGACCGGCTCTTCCTCATAAGGTTCATTAAGTTCAGCCAAATTTGGCAAGGGTAGGGGCGGCTTGTGTTGGCGTCGGGGCGGCTCATACAATACTGCAACCATTTTTTGAAGATACGGAGATGGTAGATTTTTTTCTGGTTTCGGTTTCGGTTTAGATTCAGATTGTGTAGTTGATACATCTGGAGCAAATGTCTTCTCAAGCAAACATATCAAGTTATCAAGTCCTAAATAGAGAATAGCTGATAAAATAAGTCTGGCATTAAGACAATATGAAGTACGTTTTCCGTTTATAGGGTAGCCATAAGTAGCATAGTAAAGTTCAGCGAGCATTTCTTTTGGGTCATTACGACCTAAACACAAGCAAGGCATAAGTTCCGTGAATTGCGGGCAAGGGACCAAACCAAGCTTATGCATAATTGCGGCCGACCGGACAGGACGTCCTTCGAGTAAATCTTGGTATATGGACATTTCTAAAGTGTCTAATGCACACCTTTGTTGTACACTTAAAGCTTGGTACCATTTAGGCCCCACTGCAAGTATAAGGCTATTAAACATTTGTTTATTTTTGCGCCTGCGATACTCTTTAAGATCCTCTAGAAAGATTTGTCTCTCACGAGTACGGCTCGCGTACAAGACCTGCAGGTGACGTCGGACCGGCTCGTCGCGGTCGACGGTCTCCACGCCATATTTTCGCTCAACCATGTTGATCCAAAAATAATTAGACAATTAGATAATAATTAAATGATAACACACTCGTATTTTTGTGTATAACTGAATTATACTGCAATTTTGAATAAAAAAAATACATCGGTTATCTAGATATTTTGAGTGAAAACTGAACAAGCTTTCAATGTTTTTTTTTCTCCTTGATTTATCTATGCTGTCATCAACCAGTATCAGAGATCGAAATAGGTTTTTTTTAAAGTATACTTGCACAAAAGAAGTAGGTAACTCAATTCATATTTAAAATAATGTACAGGTAGGTACTAATTCCATTGAAATCAGTTTAATATTTTGTCATCATGGTAGGTAACCCTTCCAAGTTACGGATACGAATTATGTTATTGTGTATACCGCCATCTATTGTCGAGTAGTTGAAAACCGTGAATTAATTTAATCGTGAATTTCTGTTAACTTGCAAATCGTACAATGAATAATGAATAATTCCGTCCAAATCAATACGAAATGACAAATAACGGTAGCCTAGGAAGTGAAATATTTATTTATACACGTAAGTACGTCGGGAGCAGGGGGCGAGTGACGCTGCGACGGGCTTGGCCCGATCAGCTGTGTGAAACTCGGCCGGTCGAAGACCCGCACCCGGAGGTGAACGCCCCTACCCATCCATCACCTGAATAATTCCTCACCTCATTCATACGCACTGGCGAATCCATCTCAATATTTAAGCTCTATCCATTGTTCCGGAAACCATCAATCAAGTGAGACTTTACAGCGGTCGCCTCAACATGTAAAATCGATTGACCGCTCGAGACAGTGACGTAAACACCGGTAGTGAATGAAGTTCCATTTTTGGATAACGTTACTGAATTGTATTTAGCAATGGGATCGAATACGTGATGGAACTTTGTGGATATGAGATGTTCAATAATTTTCACTAAGTAAATGTGTGCGTCAGCATTCCTCTTCAAGTAGACAATTACCTAGGTATTATTATGTGATATGCAGTATTCGTACGTAATTAATTATCTATCAGTCTATTACATACTACTGAATTTAAAACTTATAATAAAGCTTTGGTGCCACAAATCCCATATTAGGTATTCACTAACAGTGAAAATGTCGAAAGGGAATATGGGTAATCACCACAAATGACCAGTGATCGTTTTGGTGATCGCATTATCATTAATTTACCGAGTACCTACTGATCTCTACTAGTACGGACATGCCTCACTTTAACATACCGGTTTTTTCATATTTCACGATATTTAGGAATACTTGAAATTATTTTAATTTTAACACTATTCAAAAGCAAGAATTAAATAATAGTTACAATACTTTTATGACAGTAATTTGATTGAATTCAGTAATGATAATATACCTGATATGATTCACACACGCTCGTGTCGACGACACAGCGAGCTTCAAAATAATTCACATTCTTTAATTTAATGTGATTCACTGATTACATTATAGTCAGTTTACATTGCCTTTAGAGTCAAGTCGACACCGTTACCATAAAAAAGCATGTTATGTTATAGAAATGTAGACAGCTAACGAATTTTTCCGAGAGTTTATAGGTGGTCATCTGCCTAGATTTTTCCTATGTTGGGGTCTGCTCCCAGTCTAACAAGATGCAGCTGAATACCACTATTTTATATGGAGCGATTGCCTATCTGACCTCCATAAAACAGTTATACATTATATATTATATGCTGTACCCTACCTTTGGTAAGACTGGTTGTCACACTTTTGAGCTTCTGACTCTGACGTCCCGTAACGACAGGCAAAGGAGAGTTTATAGGTACCAAAAAAAAATATTTTCAAAGTACAATAAAGTAGATAAGTGTTTCTTTGTACTTATCAGACCTTTCACTGCTGAACATGATCCTGAGGCCCGCTACCATCGTCGTCATGTACGAGTAGTAATATCTTCTTATTCACCAGGCTTAGAACAGAATACTCTTTATTATGTACACCATATAAATTACGGACATAAATATATAAATTTTACAAAGGGTGACACAATGGGCGGTCTTATCGCTAAGAGCAATCTTTTAAAGACAACCTTTGTATGGATTAAAAAACCGGCCAAGTGCGTGTCGGAGCACGCACAGTGTAGGGTACCGTAGTAGCCCGCTATCACAATATAGTACGATTCTGTTGTTCATTATTCTGAATATACAAAAAAAAAACATATTTTGTTTTTAAATGCAAGTCTTTACCCGTTATAAACAAGCAACTACTTCATATTAGTCACTTTAAAGGATTAATGCTAAGGATTTTGTATTTGGTACAAAATTATCCAACACTCAATTTCAACGACTATTACTGCTAAACTAATAAAGTTATCTTAACCGCTATAATTTTCCTTTAAAGTTATCATCGTGAATTTTTCCAGATTTTTCAAGCCCGCAGTTTAGCTTTTAGAGGGGGCGGGACGCTCTACTGGAACAAAAAATTGCACTTTAAAGTTTAATATTTCGTAAATGGAGCATTAAATCGAAAAATAATTTTAGCAACCCCCAAGTCATGTTAGAAGACCTATTCATCGATACCCCACACTTCGAGACGACAAAAAAAATCATTCCCACTTCACATGTAGGAGAGTTATCCTAAAAAAAAATATTTTCCAAAATTTTATTTTACCACTTTGTCGGCGTAATTGGTATACACATTCCTACAAAATTACAGATTTCTAGTACTAACGGACTCTTAGCAAAACCTTGGACAGACAGACAGACAGACGGACGGACATGACGAAACTATAAGGGTTCCTTGTAGGAACTACCGAACCCTAAAAAGGGGAAGGAGAGACAAATACAGTAGCTAGCCTGTGGTGGATGTACTTAATACAATAAATGCGTACAAAAATATTATACTTATAAATATATTATGTATATATAATAATATATTTACGTGAAACAGGAGCAAAGAAAATATAGTGATGATGTTTTAGGAGATAGGAAGTGCTTTTTTAACCGACTTCAAAAAAGGAGGAGGTTCTCCACTCGACTGTATGTTTTTTTTATGTTTGTTGCGCCTTAACTCCGGCAATTTTTTAATGGATAGGGTATGCCTCAGGGGTGGTCCCATATAAATTGTATTAACTGTGCTTGGGTAGTTTTTGAGTTAGCTTCAATAATACGTATTTTTACTTAGTTTATATTGATGATGATAATAACTTTCTGTCACTGATATTTACATAGCAAGTAGTGATTGACGAATTTGTGTGGGGTAAGTACAACAGACTCATCATCATCATTTCAGCCGAAAGACGTCCACTGCTGGACATAGGCCTCCCCCAAGCACCTCTACGTCGACCGACAACACAACAGACAACACAACAACAACAGACTAAAAAGTCAAAAATAAAAACTTATTTACAAAAAAAAAAAAACAATCGAATTCCAAAAAAGACACTACACTACTACTACTACAGTCGGTGGCAAACAACGAAAATCTGAACCCAAGGACACCGACTTCCGAAAATAAAGTTATTTTTCATTTTGTAGTGTCTTTTTTGGAAGTGGGTTGTTTTTTATTGTAAAAAAGTTTTTATTAAGCTTTCTTGCTTAGCAAAACAAAGACTGATCCCACGCCAACATTTGGCAAGTACCTAACATATTTTTAGGGTTCCGTACCGAAAGGGTAAAAACGGAACCCTATTACTAAGACTTCGCTGTCTGTCCGTCTGTCCGTCTGTCTGTCAACAGACTGTATCTCAAGAACCGCGATATCTAGATAGTTGAAATTTTCACAAATTATGTATTTCTGTTGCGCTATAACAACAAATACTAAAAACAAAATAAAATAAATATTTAAGGGGGCCTCCCATACAACAAACGCGATTTTATTGCCCTTTTTTGCTCGATATCAAAAATGGCAACAGGTAGGCACTTGAAATATTCACAAAATACTCAGTTATATTTTTACTTCAATAATAAAATTAAATTAAAATAAATATTTAAGGGGGGCTTCCATACAACAAACATGTTTTTTTCCGGCGTTTTTCCTTGTGGTACGGAACCCTTCGTGTGCGAGTCCGACTCGCACTTGGCCAGTTTTTTTAATATTATAATGCCATATTTGCACAAACCATGTAGGTATTAAAAAGTCTAGCAGAGACTAATCTACTAGACTTTTTGACACCTAGATCAACACTAGTTGATCTTACTTGTCATTTCATACCTTATCTAGCCATTAAATATAATTGTACCCACAAACCGTGTACCTAATCTAGTTTGGGACTGTCGACTTTACCCATCTTATGCCTAATTTCTTAACTTGATCCTAGTACTTAGCCAGAAACTAGGTAAGCATACCTACATTATGACTGTACAATAGTATCTACCTAAGTATATTGTGGTGCTGCTCCACAACCGACGTGCCCTGTCACCTGCACGTTACAGGAACTGAGGAACACTTGTGATGGCGCCAAACACGTATCCGAATTCGGGCCTGGTCCATTTAGATTGCCATCGACAAACTAAGAAAAAGAAGAAGTATACATTACAAACGTCAAGCAAAATACATTATTTTCAACGCTGGCAAGGTGTGATTATGTTGAAACATTTCGGGCTGACCTGACAATATTACCATCCAATTAGAAACAAGTGATGGTTACTTTTACAGGTTGTATAGTGTTTCGCTAATAGCTCTTGGTTTTTCCAAAATTTCCCTTTCTCCAAACGATCGTAGATCGAAGTATCGTTTCATCAGTATTGAATGTTTCCACGTAGCTACTGGCGGACAAGTGCCACCGGAACGCACAAAGACTTAGTGCAACTAAGTGATACTAACATAGTTATTAAGTTTTATTTACTAACAAAATTGTTATTATATTATCATGTATACTTAGGTTAAGGTATGTATCTATGGGTCTTTGTTACCTGAAAATAAATGGTTTATTATTATTATACATATAATATCTTGCATAAGCCCACACTAAGTATTACTATACATAGTGGTTAGAATCTAGCGTGGTTTGTCTTGTGTATTTGGGATTTGACAAAATATCGCATACCTACCCTTTTTGTTGTAATTGGAGATAAGCTTAATTTTTCCTGAAAAACATATCAGTCTGCTACGATTGTACAAAAAATAAAGACAGTAAAGAAATTACGGCATGCACCTTCTCTTATACCAGCGAAAATCAATGCTCAGCTGATTGTATGAAAATACTGTTGTATTTCCCCAGCGCAGAATATGTGTACATATCTGTGAGCTAGACACTAGGCAGGTAGGCTGCATCATGCCGTGTCTGGGTGCTCATGAGCGTTCACTTTCCACGTGTCAGGAAGTATCCGAAGCCGCTTTCACTCCATTCAAGATCACAGCCGCTCGTTCCGCCTCGCACTGCCAGCCCGCGGTTCTAAACAATAACTATTTATTGTCTACATCGCATTTTACCATTTTACTTTGACTGCTTTATATTGGCTGAGATCACAGATTGATCGATGTCCATTTGAGTTAGGCTAAAGGGTTTTTTACTTGAAGCTTTGATCGACAGTTAAGAAAATCATATTGTTTATTTATAAACCTTAAAGATTTATACTAATTTCAGGCGCTCTTTCTTATGCAGGTTCAATGACCGAGCTCTTATCTCACATGCATGTGTGTATCCACGTGTGGTGTGTGTGTGTGAGTGGCTGCGCCTGCGTCTGTGCCGCGTACTCGTATTGTAAGCTGCACATTATTATGCAACGCTTATGAAGCGGTTAAGCCGCATTATCGGAAAGCGCATCGAAATTTATATTTAGCGTAAAGATGGTTTATTATAGTACAAATTTGCGGGCCGCGCGTGTCAAGTTTATTTATAGGTAACACATGTAACGCCGCGACTGATGTTCTGAAATCTTAGTTTCAATGTCTTTCTTGTTCAATTCATATTCATCTGCCTAGTTTTTCTCCTTGTTTCGGTCGGCTTCCAGTCTTTCCGGATGCAGCTGATTCCATTATTTTACATCAAGCGACTGCCTATCCGACCTCCACAACCCAGTTACTGGGCAATACGATACCCCTTGTTAAGACTGGTTGTAAATTTAATAACATTTGTATTTTCTCTTGTAATCTAACTCTATGAAATACTGGATTAGCTAAAATAATCTCTAACTACAAAATCTGAAGTAAAATATTAATTTATCGTGACCCTGAATAGGTTCAGTTTAACTTGATGAAAATATAGCCCCAGTTGCTATGGCGTTAATTGTGTAACATTATGTTCAGACATTAACTTCACCAAATACGGCGAGGGTTATTAATATTGTCCAAAATATTTATGCACGTTTAAAAAAATTGTATAATATTCATTATTTGTACAGACAGTAAAACAATACGACAGTAACATAACGAAAGCCAAGTGGACGGTTTGTTTGAACCTAATGTCATTCAAAAACTACATCCCATTTTTTAGGTAAAACAGTTAGCATGCAGCAGTTCTAAAAAAAGGAACACAATAATTGTTATGTAGACAGTTGAATTATTGTGTCGTGGGACAGGTGGCATCTCTCAATCCAACTTACGAGTGTCTAACACGTAAAATGAGAAAGTAAAAGCACGACGACAAGACTGTATCCTTTGACAATAATCCCTGAAGGGAGGAGGGCGATGCCCAAATATTGGGTGAACAACCTCTTAATGCTTTGAGGAGACATTTTATTTTTACCATACAACCCGTATCTACGACTGTGGATACGATAGAATTGGACATAGATATAAAAACTGTCCATTCGAAGTTTTTAATAGAGCGAGCTATAAGGCCATTGGCATATTTTCAAAGTCACTCGTCGATATTTTACGGTGCGTTTACCTACATATGCAGTTTTCTCGGAAGTGCGTCATTGTCGAGCTGTCGAGTGACACACACGTTTATTATAGTTCGTCGGCTGACAGCGTATGAACGAAAATATCGGCGTTATCAACGTCTAATTTTAGAGGGAGCTCCGCTCGAGTCAAGGGTACGTTAACTCCTCCAAGTTCAAAGGTCACGGAGGTCAGGGCTGAACCAAATTCGCCACAAAGTTCACAAACAAATTCTATTCTCTCAACAAGCATTGAACTTTCTTTTGTCTGCCGAAATCTTATATAGGATAACCATTTCCGTTTCCTGGAGTGCTTAGGGATAAAACGATGCATTACTCTGGTACTGGGAGTAAAAAAGATGATATCGTCAAAACTACTCATAATTAAGAAAATATTGTATGTGTATTTCCTTCCCTCTTTCTGAATGACTGCATCAAATTCCTGTTGTTCTGATTACTGAGCTTAAATCAGATAAAGGTGACATTTCGACTATGGTTTTCCGGCGGTAGTATCGCGGTGGGTGTGCGTGTGTGCGTGCGTGCTGTTGGACAAGCCGCGTCTGTGTGCGTCAGGATCGCGTTACAGCTGAAACTTGGGGCGCTTGCCGAAAACTGCGGTCGTCGACCCGGTCAGGAGCCCGGCCGTAGAGCGCGCGCTACTAACGTTGATACTTGGTCTCACGCAGCTGTATATGCTGTAATTGATTCGTTGAACGAGAAATATACATGTTTGTTGGATTTGTTGCATTCCTATATTTTTATTCCTAACCATCCTGCCATTTTACTGTTACTAGACTAGTTACAGTAAACTTAAGAAAAATATAAGATATTAATATTAAAAAAATCTGAAGAATTCCCTAGAGCTTGAAAGCACTGTGTTTTTAATTGAATACATTTATATAGGTATTAGGAGACGTTCAATTGTCTACTATATTTTGTAAGCTTTCAGTTTTTGATAAATTATAAAACGACTTACATACACTAAACACTTAATTTTCCTTAACTTTCATCTCCTCAACTTGTCACCAGTGAGTATCAAACCAAGCCACACCGCCACTCAAAGTACCGTATTTCCCTTCATGTATCAAGTCGCAGTGCGCGCGCTACACTGCTCGGTGATATATTTGGTGACATTGAACCGAGTCCATTGCCAACGACCTCACTCCTCGGGGAAGCGCGGTTTGCGTAATCGCTCCTGCGTACTGTACGCAGACCCCGACATAACAAACACACACAGACAGACACGCACACCGAGACACTACTCGTCATGAACTCTGATAACATTTATATAGTAATAAAAATTAAATGTAGAAATATACTGTGGTGTATCATTCAAGTAAGTATGTGTGTAATTTAATTTCGTTAGTTTGTAGCCAAGCGGAGGGAGGAATTAATTTTAATTGAATGTTTCGTGATAAAATCTTTCAGGTTACTAATTAGGTAAAACTCTGTTTCTGATTTCACTTTTGTGTTCAATGAGGTATATTTAGTAAATAGGATAATGACCTTGCTTAGCTGGATTAGCAATCTTGACCAATATTTTCAGCACATTATTTTTGTAGGTTAGTTTCACATGTGCGCAACAAATCAACGGTCTCGCTATGAAAACGGGGAAATCTGAACGAAAACAGGGAAAACTCTAAATAACATTTGATTATCGTTCTTTTTTTGCAGATGTCTGTCTATTACCTAACGTTTTAATAACCGCCAATGAGCAGGTGCCTTCACTGAGCTTACCATAGTTACCATCTACCAGTCTACCTACACAATGAGGAAATTCTATTTTAATTTTGTATTTTGATGATATTTCTGTACGGTAATTGGATCTCTTGATGATGTTTTGCGGTGGTAGGGGTCAAAAGCGGGCCCATTCAGCAATAAAAAAAATCTCTATATGATCCTACCTTTTGAAGGGGAAACTAGAAACAATTTTTTTTTTTGTCATTTTAACGGTTAAATGTGCCTTTTATATGTCTACTTGAAATAAATTATTTGACTTTGATCTCTATATGAGAAACCCTTTGCTCTGCAGACATCGGTATTATTATTTCATACGTTAAAATTAATATCGTCTTTCAATTAATTACTCCTCTTTCAATTTATTCTCTTATTATATTTTGTTTAATGTCTAGCCATAAATAGCTCGACATTTAGATGTTTGGTGGTTTTTTTTATTAGGGACCCTTCCTCCCGTTCTTTTATTACGCCATCCCGATTTAGGGAAAGGGTCCCTAAATACCGTGTAGTGTAATAATAAGATAAGACAGATCCTCACGTTTCAGGTGGCAAGATGGAAGGTGGAGGGCCGTTGGACATGTTGTCCAAGAAATTTTGTAAGTATAAGACAATCAATCAGCTTATAATGTTCTACTTCTGGAACACAGGCCTCCTTTCGTGAGATGATGTGGGACGTAATCCACCATTCGTAAGTATAGTAAAAGGAATTGCTCAATGTGCAACGATTCTTTTCACTTAGAGTACATATACTTGTAATGATAGAATCAATCTGAAAATACTAACTTTTGTAGACTCTTGCCCATGTTTAAAAGTAAATACGTAGATACTAAAAATATTTAAATAAGAAATTTGTTATTTTATTTTCTCAGCCTTCCTAACTTTATAACATTTACTTATTACAAGAAAAATAATTATGAAGTCCTTGTGTAGGTACTCGTAAGTTCCGTCGGGTTCGCGAATTCCGAGCAAGGATCAATACTTGTAATTTGACATTCTTCAGAATCTTTAGTGACTCATTAATGTAAGAATGCTAATTGTGACTAAGCACTATCAAACAGCCTTGAGATGCAATCTGACCAGCCTTTTGATTATGATCTCAAAATATTTAAGCTCTCTCCTTATTGTGCACTTTATATTTTTTTAATTACACATACATATTTTAAAATGTTTAACTGGGGAATGAAAATGTTAAAATATGTCTAATGAAAGACAATCTTCTTTTGGAATAAGCACCACTAAATATATAAAATATTTCTAGTGACAGGATTAAAATACCTACTTACATTTTTTTTTCTCTATCAGGCTACAACGACCGCATGAACTATTAAAACATTCTTGTAAATAAATAAGTGATTGATAAATAACACAAATTTGAAATTTGAAATACCTTTGTATTAAGTACTCACAAAATTGAAATTCTAAATTTGAAATACCTTTCTGAAAGGTAATAGATAAACGCTTGTCGAGCTGTATTTGACTTTAAATCAATCAAAACATACAAAGTGTGACGCTACAAGGAAAACAAGGTATAAAAAGTAGTTCAGATTTTTGTTTGTTGGTCATTGAACTTTCTTTTAAAACAAAGTTGTTGTGCTACGATTCCACAAGGTCAATAACTGCCTACAAATATCAGATATCTGCACTTCCCTAACGACGTACCATGATAACACTAATTAAGTTAGTGTTTATACAGTAAACAATCGACTACAAACATAATTTGCTTAATCATTAAAAATTAATTCAGTGGGTCTAAGTCAGACCCACTGACTTCGAAAATATTAATTGAAGAATTTATCAATAAATTATGTCCATAGATAAACAATGTTAGGAAACGTAACCTAAACTATGTACCTACCGGTGTGTAAGTAATTTATATAAGATAATTTGTCATTTTTACCAGACCTCAGAAAAGGTGTCATGAAAAAATGCAGAAAACACATTGTCACTTAAAAGGGGTCAATCAAAAAGATATTGACAAATTATCACTTCCCAAACAATGTTCCGCATAATTTCGTTTGCAAATAAACTCTTCACAAAAAATTGTAACGCAAACCTAATGTTTGGCAAGTGAATATTTAAACAATAACTTGCTTACCAACTAGTACTTTTACCAATTTTAACGTAGTCAAATATTTCAGTTGGTATAACATTGTTTACGTAAGATAAAATAAGCCAAATATTTAGTATCGACGGGCCCCTATTTCTGTCTGACTATGATTTAAATTTTCCCTGTTTAATATGATATGAGGTAAAGGTATTTGAAATACCTTTCATTTACTCGCTCTTGCATCCAATGTGGACGGAAACCCGATTCGCGGGGCTCCTATTTTGTGTAACAAAACCGAACCTCGAGGTGCCCTTCGCGCTCGCTCTTGCATCCTACGTCGCCTATCAACCGACCGCAACCATGCAATGTAATTAAAAAAGTAATAATAAGTAATTATATAAGTAAAACCATGTAGAATAAACAATTTGGAACATTTTTAACCGACTTCAAAAAAAGGAGGAGGTTTTTATGGTGTCGGGAATATTCACTAAAATTAAGACCTCAATTAAAATAGTACCTGACCTGCACCCTAACTGTGTAAAACACTATCAATCGGAATCTGAATCATTTTGAAGCAAATTTCTAATCCATTGCTTCATTAGTTCGATTTTTTTTTCTGCTCAACAAGTAAATAACGCAATGAAAGGTTCTTAATTCGGATTTTTATATATATATATTTTTTAAATTCAATTTTGATTCTGATTTTGATTTTAATTTTGTTTTTAATATTGATTTTAAGTTTAATATTAATTTTGATTCTAACACTAACATACATAGTTTGTAAGTTCTAATACTAATAGGTGCAATATGGACGATTTCCCAATTAAATTATTGATTGATAGTACATTATCGCCCTTATTAATAAACCCGGAGTAAAATTGTGGAAAACTTTATACTCGTAAAGTTAATGTAGGTATGATGGTTAATCTAACGGAGATCCAGCAAAATACCAGGTTTTTTATTTTGGGAACGGATGGTTATGTCGAACTCATCATCTGCCTAGCCTTTTCCCAACATACGTTGGGTATGTTGGGGTCGGCTGTGTTATGTCGTTGCATGTTATGTGTTATGCTATGTTATGTCAAACTCCCACCGACTAATAAGCTAGCACAATGCTGAGCGGGCATCCATTTGGTGCAATCTTTAGACTCACACCACACGATGGTCGCTGCAAAACTGGTTGCTGCCATCTTTCAAATTTTCTTTCTTTTTACTTGAATGTTCGGTACCGTATTTAGTTGCACCAAATAAAACATTTTTGCCAGTCAGTATCTTGTTCTATTTTATTGATGGTAATATTAAACTAGCAGCGCCCCGAGGTTTCACCCGCGTAGGTTTCGATCCCGCGGGAATATCGGGATAAATATTAATATTAGTATCTGTGTTAATCCAGGAAATGGTCTATGTGCCAATTTTCATCCAAATCTGTTCAACGGTTTACGCGTGAATGAGTAACAAACATCCAAACATCTCCACAAACTTTCACATTTTTAATATCAGTAGGATTATTCTACGCAATATTTTTAATTCACGTGTGCCAAAAACCCGGGTAATGACCCTTTGACTCCGGAAATTGAGACTGCAAGGTATACCGAACTACTGCCTAACGGGACGGTTCAACAAAAGTAATGACAGTGACTACTATTTGATGCTACTTAATGCTCCAATAGATTGCACCTATACTGTAGTGATTTCTGAGTTTTGCGTGAGTAATCCGCAAAGATGAAAATAATATTAAGTAATCCTTACCTTATTATTATATAAGCCGGAAGTCGGAAATACACCTGAAGAATAAGCAAAAGTGGTAGCAGGACTCCTTCATAAATACTTCTTCAATATTTTTTTAAAGAGACCGTATTATTTTCAGTGGATGCTTTCAAAATCTAATAATAGTTTATTCTCTACTAAAAAGTTACTCTGTGCTTTACTATGTCCTCAGCCGATAAGGAAAAACAGTGTGGACCAACAAGTCTAATGTTATAGAATCAAATAAACATTGTTTTTTTAATTTCCCGGTCAAATAATTATATTTTCAATATCATTTATGTTATTTACATATTGTAGCGAAAATAAAAGGTATCACATTAAATATCATTTATGTATAATTTTGTAATATAAAATTAAATATAAAATTAATAAAAAAATAATATAGATATATAAAAAAGTGGTACGTTGCTTGACAATAGCTACTAGTTATTTAAAAAAAAGGGGAAAGAAAAAAGAATTTGAAGAGTTTAACATTTTCTGGATGTTTTTTTAGAATCAAATTTTAAAACTAATATCGCGAATCTATTAGGTACCTGATTGCAATCGGGTTTTAGGCTCGTTAGAACAGGGGGCCTAAAAAGGCCACTTTGGAGAATCATAAAAGGATAACATTATGAATTACAATACGGCGAAGACAGTCCGTGTTTTTCTTTTTTCGCTGCTTTACGTAGGTATAATCAAAGAGATTGGGATTGGATTTGGATTGGATTGATTGGTATTTTAGCACAGACAAAAAAAATATCTGAAAAATGCTTCACCAATGGGATTTGATACGATTAACTTAACAGTTAACTGTCCATTATGTTATCCTTTTATGATTCTGCCAAAGTGGCCTTTTTAGGCCCCCAGATTTTTGAATAGAATTGATTCTAAAAATCATTACCTATGTTGTTAGAGAGAGAAAAAAATTGTTGTTTCCTGGACACATGCGAAGGTGGTCACGAAGTTTAGTGGCCAATGCCGCGCGGGACTCGAAATGCAAGATTACTCTGCAGCTAGATCGGAGTATGCACAATAACTTGTGACTCGCAAAGCAGTAGACGATCCGGTATCCGGGAAAAGGGGAAAAATAGCCCTTTTTTACTGGCTCTACACCAGAAGGCCAAGTCTCGTAATTTAAAACGTTCAAAATCTAGTCGCAATCTCATCGCGGCGACAAACGAATGTCAAAAACTTGTCAAAACTTAGGGAAATTAGAGGTATTTTTGACAGATTGAGACTGAGATCAGAATGTGAACGTTCTTAAAATACTAGCAGGTTTGGAGAAAATATGCTACACCATATATTAATAAATGGTCGGCTTATGATGCGAAGCTCGACATCAAAACTTTAAAACATTGCAAGCTAGCTGGAATCAGTGCGTGGATGTATATATACAGCAATTTGGGAGTAAATTCAGGAATCTTGAAAATATATCTGGTGAAACCAGGTCAAGCAACACTGTCAGAATGAAACATTTTCTTATCCATCAAATATGACATATGTCCATGTATATGTCATGTCCAAAAAAACGAACTCCGTTTGAAAAGAACATTATAAAAACAGTACACCGATTTGTCGTGAAGGTTGGTAAGTTCAGTTAGTATAGCGTAACACGTGCCACTTAGATGCACTAAGTAGTTAAGTTTATTTAAGAATACCCACTAGAGTGGAAGGCGATTATTTCTCTCAGTTGTTCATAGCTACCCAGTTATAAGTTTAGTATATTTTAATTCGGTAGTCATGTAATTTTATTATGCTTAATTATGACGCGCATCATTGGTCTAAAGTAGTTTACAGAGTGAGCAGAAAAGTGTACGGCGATGAGATCGTACAGTCAATAGTTGGAAAAAAAAGGTTTTAACCTAAGAGGAGGTTTTACCAGCAGAGGTAACGCTGCAATACATATATACATAACATCGCACCTGTATTCCTTGAAGGTTTAGGCAGACATGCACCAAAAGTACACACACATTTTTTTTAATAATTAGGCCTTAAGAATTAAGTAATACAATGTGTCAACGTATCTCCAATTAAAAGTGACGCCTCAATCGGCGGCTATAAGAAGATTCATTTCTATGCATACAATTTATTGGAAAACTCGTTGTAATTACTTACCAACTAGTTTTGCTACACGTAGTAACTTACAGCCTACTCATAAATTGTAACGTATTTGTATTTTTAACCTTCTTCAAAAAAAAGGAGGAGATTCTCAACCTTTTTTATTGTTTATTGAAAAGACTGGGGTATAGAAACAATAATTGTTGAAGCTGTCTAAACAGGAACCCGTATTCATCAGTTTTCAAAATTTTCAGGCTGATGCGATGTGCTAGTCCCGGGGATATTATGTTTTATAAATGGGGATACCATTTATCTAAATATATAAAACTCAAAGGTGACTGACTGACATAGTGATCTATCAACGCACAGCCCAAACCACTGGAAGGATCGGGCTGAAATTTGGCCGGCAGTTAGATGTTATGACGTAGGCATCCGCTAAGAAAGGATTTTGATAAATTCTACCCCCAAGAGGATAAAATAGGGGATGAATGTTTGTATGAAACTTTGTCAATTTTAAACCGATCGGGCTGAGACTTCGCATGCATATAGCTACTAATATGACGTAGGCATCCCCTAAGAATGTATTTTGATAAATTCAATCCCCATGGGGATAAAATAAGGGATGATGGACGATGTAAATATATTAGTTTTTTTTTAATAATACTTATCGCGAGCGAAGCCGCGGGCAAAAGCTAGTAAAACATAATATCCCCGGGACTAAGGTATATTATGACTATTTCTTTTCAGGGAAATAAATCGTTTCACAATTTCACAGAATTGCGGACACGTTTAGTGCCAGTCCCAAACTATTAAATTGGAAAATAGGTCATGCCCTCTCGCAGGTTAATAGGAACATCCAAACCACCGCCTACTGTCCGCCATATTTGCTATGTCACAGCTCTCTAACCTTTATCAAACTAAGTTCTGTACACTAGGGGGTCAATGAATTAGGGACGTCGGGGGTCGTTAACCCTTACTTAAATGTACGACAGATCTAGTTTAATTTATGTAAAACTAATATTTCGCAATATTGTAAGACTTTCTATAGTAAAATACAAATGTTTTGGTTCACTAACAGTTTGCTCAAGGTCTCGCAGGGCGCGCCGTTGTGTGGCCCCCGCGACTGCCGCGAGGTGCGCACGCCTAGACCGCGGCCACTTTCACTCTCCACCGAGACCATTGGAGACCATTATAGAACCGCTTACACTTGCTGTAACAGTCGCATCACTGTTTAGATTGACGGGTGAAACCTGACACGCCGCGCTACATGCATTTCATACTTGGACCCTGTCATCCGTCGACTACTGCAAGTTTTTTATAAGTATCCAATTACGAGATCGAGGGAGGTCCGGCAGATAACTTTGTTTACATATTGTATGGCAATACACAAAACAAATGGCAAACTCAACGATTTTCTCGATAATGTAAAAGAAAACAAATGAACACTAATGTCAACGACCGAGCGCTGCACGTAAGATTCGGACAGATGAAGAGAATACTTACCATCCGCATACTTTTGTACAGTCAGATTGCAGTTTACATGCTGTGAATTTTAATCGCAATGCCAAAATGTACTGAGACGAAATGAGAGGTCGGAACTGAAGCGTGATCCAGACGATATTGCATAAACCTGTTGAGACAATGAAGCACAAAGAGTGGTGCGAACACATGTGCACTGTGCAGTATGGTCGCGTGAGGAAAGCGTCGTCGCTGGCTCGTGTGTTGCGGGTCTGATTCCCGGCGGAAGGGTCCCGGAGGAACGCTCCAGGCGGGGTGGTGCGGCAGTGTGCCGGTCAGTCACCGCTCTGCCGGCGCGCCGCGCGCTCGCTGCTGTGTCGTCTTGCGTCGTTCCACGCCGCGCCGCTATTGTTCCGAGTAGCCGACACCTCATATGTTTATCTGCTACCCTGGTACGCATGGCACGACTAGTATGAACTTGTGACGTGATCTTTCTGTTTTTCAGACTAGTGCCTCTATCTTTCAGTGGATTGTGACCGTTTATGTGTAAGATAGTGGAAAGTGACTTACTACCGAGGATTTTTATTACTGAGGATTTTTCCGGGACCGCTGCAGAGGAAACTTCTGCAGTAATAACTTCAGGTCATTTTTTTGTAAACTTTATTAAATGTTTCATTCAGTAATAAGTGTTTAATTAGTCAACAAACATTAAATAAAACTAAACGTGGATAAGAATATCTAATTTAGGTTCGTTGAAATCTTGTGCTAAAGTTATTTTAAGTTCACGAAGAGCCTGAAGTTGCTTGTATGAAACAAGCCTAAAAAATTCTAAAGTTAGTTTTCAGAAAGTTATGCAGTGTTTGCGTTGCATATTGTTTTCCTTAAGTAACTATTAAGGAGACCATTTACGTAGTTAAAATATATCGAGTAGTTATTTTTGACTGTAAAATTAAATCGAAACATTAACAGTAATTATGTGATCACGTAATTTATTGCACTTCCGCAGATACCCAATAACATTTAACAAACATGTTAATTACTCTTTGCCGCCGTACTTAGTAGTTTTAAATGTACCACTAATCATTTAAATTAATATAATACAATGTTTTGAAAAAAAAAATTCAAGAAAATTACTATTATTTTGATACTTAGTCATAAATAAGGTAAACTTTTGAAACGGCTAATTTGATCTATTAACGGAAATTTAATTCAGGATAATTATTGTATTCTTCGCCAAATCCGACGGGACTTTCGATTATTTAAGGAAGTCACATAATTTAGGCCCAATTTAAAATACCTACCATATGATCTACATAACGTAAACAATGAAACTATGTAGGTATATTCTATGGTAAAAATATATGACTCTATGTAAAAAATATGGTATGTCAAACACATTTCCTGTATGCGACTTCAAAAGAATTCATGACAGAATTACAAACAAAAATAAATGTTTATTTTAACTTATACATCTTCTAATAAACGACTTCAATTAAAACAACCAAAACTTTCCTGTCCTTTCTCAAATAGGCAAAGAACAACAGACCCTCGCAACTTTTTTCAGTTTTGCGGACTTAATATAAAAACTAACGTACCTATGAATTTTGTCCGCAGCCGTGAGAACACCATACCTTCACTCAGCACCAGTAGAGATGAGGGAGAAAGGCTGAACGAGGTATCTTGGTGGCATAGGAATAACAATGTAAGTACTAGCTGTATAAGATTTAGTGCCGAAATCCATTTACACGAGGTTCCGTCCACTC
Organism: Mesoligia furuncula; assembly: GCA_916614155.1. NCBI lineage: Eukaryota > Metazoa > Arthropoda > Insecta > Lepidoptera > Noctuidae > Mesoligia > Mesoligia furuncula. The sequence continues at coordinate 9,712,686 of OU744793.1, read as the reverse complement.
GACCCTATACTTAGAACATGATATGAAGCCTCTGCAAATTTTTCGTCGTTTATTAAAAAAAGAATAGCTTTTCTTTATTTTTTGACCGCGTAGATATTTTTCTATGAAACAGCAGATTTTTTTTATTCAAAGTCAAATAGGCACATTAAAGGCACTTTTGAACGTCAAAAATTACAACTAAATAGAATTGATTCTAGTCGCCCATTCCAAAAGGTAGTTTTCGTATGGAGAAGAATGGGAAATGGAGAAGATTGCCGACGAAACATTTATTCGGTAGAATCATGGTCACAGGTTGCGCATCGATGTCATGCCACCCTGAACATGCGCTGCGGAACCCAAAGGCCTTTCCCTATAATGGTTGATAGAAAAACCGACCTTATGAAAATCGTCCAAGGAATTTAAGGATGTTATCTGATATCAAATATTTTGAAACAAACTAGTGTAGTAAATAGTTTAGATGATGACATATGTGTCATCATCTAAACTATTTACTACACTAGTTTGTTTTGACAATGACTGTTTTTTATGCCTAGTTGCATATTTTTAATGGATACATAATGACTGAGTTGCGCACTTCAACCTCGATTTAGAGACAAGAGATCTTAGTGTTTATTCCGTGCAGGATACACACTTATGCTCGGTTCCTATAAGCAACAAAACCGGTTCATTCGTTTTGGCGAAATCGCGGGCTTACAAACATACATACATACGGGTCGAATACAGAACCTCCTTTTTTGAAGTCTGTAAAAACGAACTCTTTTGCTTAGCAAATGGTAGCATTTTTTATTATCAAACTGGGCATATAAATAGATTCGTAAGCTAATTTTACCTGTGATAGCTGCTTTCATATGGGACTCTCGTCATCTACTATGCAAAGCTATGAGGTCTTTGCTTCATTATTGGCACAGATACAAGGGTCTTAATTTTAACCAATAACCGTCCGTGAATTATAATAGGAATCGGCAGTTCGTAATAAATAGACCTAGATGTGTGGTATGATGGTGCGGAGAATTCAAAGAAAGTTGTAATCGATAGACTAGAATAGATATATTTATTTGTAAACAATGCAGGTACAAAAACCAGTTGCTACAGTTGTCAGGAATCCATGAACATTCTACAATATTTTTGACACATATTGCATTTTCACTTGACTGATGCTTTTCTGAAATCGATACTGAATGAAGATTGCATTCCTTAAGAATTGCGTCCCGGTGAAAATCTTCCGAGAAGTGAAAACCGAGACAGCTAGGGACATCAATCATATAACTGACATTATGATAGATTGATATTTAATTAAGCATCTCGAGATGCTGCTGTACGACAACCAACTTCAGGAATCACGGGTAGAAGATCAAATTAATAGCTTCCGTTTATCATTTGCCAAAATCTACTAAAAAGCCAACACGCCTAAGGGAAATGTCACAATGTATTTTTGTACTCAATCATGTGAGCTAGTGCAACACACTGTGGACGATCGACGACGTTCCACGAGACTTAGGCTATGAGCTCATCATGACGATTCGACGCGAGCTAGGATACCTATCACCACGTCACGAGTTACGCGGTGCAGCCAAACTGACGCGAATATTGTTAAGCCCACACATGTGCACGCGTCTTATCTATTATTATACTTTCCTTTATAGTGCAGTTAGTTGACAACTTTTTGGCATGGCTTCCTTCTACCATCTTTCCTATAAGGCTTAACGTCATCATTTACTCCTTTTTAGGTATTAGTGGTCAGATTGTAGTATTTGATGTGTATTTCCTTATTCACTGATATTGGGTGACAGTTGAATGTCACTGCTTTTAAATCATATTATAAGAGTTGGCGCATTCGCAGCATTTACATACAATATGTGATGTTCAAACTGAATGATGAACCATAAGTATGTTCTGCTTTTACAAGAAATAGCCATTCTTCTCCATACGAAACTACGTTTTGGGAGGGGCGACTAGAATCAGTTCTATAAATTTTGACGTTTAAAAGTGCCTTATAAGCAGTGATCGGAATAGGTAGAGCTATTTAGGTTCATTGACCGCAAACATTGATGTTAATATGGATATTCCACGGGATTCCGACTGATACTACGGGATTTCACTGTCGCTAGAGTGACGCACCTGTTTTTGTCTCTTTCTGCGCCACTAGAATTCAATTCTTTACCAACAGTAACTTCGAAACAAAACTTAACTTCGTAACTAAAAGGGAATATCCATATTATTCTAACCTATGGCAAGTACATAAAACAGCTCTACCTATTCCGATCTATGCTTATAAGTGCCTCTTTGAAACAAATGATTTGTTTTGACTTTGAATGACTTAGCTCCAAGTGAAAATGACTTGCTGAAAATTGCAATTTTCATTATCTCACATATAAAATGCGCAGAAAATCGGTAGCTGCAATATCTAAACTTAATTAAAATCATGCAAACGATGCTAAACCACTTGTATTAAGTGTTTATTGAGCTAATATTGTTCAGTTTTAAATGAGAATCCACCTGCGGTTAGTTGAAGAAGGTTGGTATTCAATTACCGTAAAGTATTCTTACAGTGATTAATAACAATTAAATGTAATACTTGCACATTCTTGTACGGTCGTTCATCCGGTGACATGAGATAACATCGTAAGAGACCTTTGTGCAAGCACGCGTTTTTGGAGACTTCGTCCGGCAGCTGACTGTACACGTCATCTTTCCTTTTAAAAATGTCGAAGAGCAAATACTAATACATTCTAAGAATGACTATTTAAATGATAAATTATTTATTTTCTGTAAGTAGGTTTTTACAAACACTTTTACACGTCATCATATTTTTTAAACTAGATGTGGTCGGCGTTTCCTATCTGACTACTCTGAGAAGAAAGGCCGAAACAAACTCAGAGGTCACAGTCTATTTTAAAGTCCAGACAAAATCTTGGTCAGATCGTGTGAAGACCATGTAGATTGATGTCTGAAATGGTCTTTTGAGGAAAGAACCACACAGATTGAGCGGACCTGTCCAATCAGTGCACGCATTTCTCAAAAATCGTGCAGCTCAACTCAGAAATTGAGGAGCTCAACGATTCGACGAACAATACCAAAGAAAGGACATTTGGGTAGGCCGCGTAAATTACTCAAACTGCCAGATCATGATTAAAACTAAGAAGGAAAACAGAAAAAAATGACCCACATAGTCCTCACATTCACAATAATTAACTGAAAAAAAAAAAACTTTTTAAAGTAAATATTCATGTCATTGTCTAAATAAAATTCATCAATGTCAATGTGTATGTAAAAAAATCCGGAATTTTGAAGAACTCTGTACATTACGCTGAACTCATATCAGTGGTGTAATTCCGTAACACACTATCAGTAGCAATGGCTTTCATTTTGACAGTTCAACAACATTCATTGCGTTATTTACGTGGTCGAGTTGATAAATTTTTGAACATATTAAAATGGATTAGCAATATCCTTCTAAATTATTCTAATTGTGCTTGATAGTATGTTACGCCATTATGGTGTAGGAATCGATTTTAGTTTTGCTCAGACCTCTTGTAAATAATTTCAGGAGAGATTCATATATCGCACGCTTGAAAGGACTGCCAATACATTCATTAAATTATATAAATAAAACAATTGTCACTCTATCAACTATAGTGCATTCATATCATAATTTTGTCAACTAAAAGTGCATTCGGTCAATCGGCGTTTTAACGACGAAGCAGTTTATCACCGTACATACCTAAAGATATAATGGCAACATGGAATGTAAAATAATTAGCGACTAAGCTAGTATAAATAGCAGGTTGTCTATCATTTGAGAAACACCGGTAACACGGCTAAATTACCTCAAATTGTCAGTCAGTCCGCGGCCTGTTTTGATATCAAATGTTCTTTTAATAAGTAAAATGAATTGAATCTGTGGTAGATTGTGACTTCTATAAAACTGATTTAAAAAAAAGTTTAAACGAAATAATCACAAAAAATGGGCCCTACAAGGATTTCCATAAGATACAGTAGATAGGGAAATATGTTACGGAAAATATCGGAAAATTCAAAGCATACAATGAATGGGGAAGTTCCATTATTCCGCCGGCAAAAAAAAGAAAGTGTTTTCTCAACCACGATGTAAAATTGTTATTTGCCTTTCAGATAGTACCTCCTCAAATAGTACTGGCAGCTTCATTATGTTTACTCACAATATAATGCATTACAAAGTGCTTTCAGCCTATTTGCATGCGACAATATTACTAAACAATATATCGCAGCAAATTGGTTTTTCTTACAACTTTTCGCCAAGTTTAAACGAGACCACTCGGTGTTGGTGCCACTACATCCATGTTCGGCTATAATACACTACGCTTAACGGTGGTAATAATGAACAAATTGGAAAAGCTTTTTAACCTATCAGCTCATTTCCCTCAAGACTTTTACTTAACGCACTCAGATAGTTATAGTTTCATTTTCATCCGCAGATGAGCGGAAAACATTCAACGATCATTATTTAAAAACGTATTAAGTTCTGTTGGACGTTCTCAATTTTAGACATTAGTTGAAACTATAAATGTGTTCTAAACAAAATTATTCTGCGAAACTATTACCGGCCAGTATATACACGCACAACGCATTCTGTGCGTGTGATGCGAGCAATAGTAGATCTATTAGTGAGAGTGGTAGGATATGGAATTGCGTGGCGTAGCTCGATGCATTGTTGCAGGAATAATGCACTGACGGCAGTAGTTTACGAGGTCTTTCACCGGCCACATTATATAGGTCAGTTAGATTAGCAACGCTCCCCGCGCTCGCAACTAGTACTCGCAGCTATCGCTATGAAATTATGTATTTTTCTATGTGATTAGAAATTTACATAACACTACCGCAAAATCAGTGCCTAAGCAGCCTAGGAGAGAGATTGAATCATTATTTAGAAGCAAAGAATGTCCTCGACCGGACTAGAAGCTGTAAACATGAGATAAGTACACAAACATTATCGAATCGTCACACCTGTGCTTGTGCGAAGGGTTAGGCAGAGGGTCCTATTGTGTTCGTGTGTACATGAGGGGTCGCATGTGGCAGGAGACCCGTCTATGACCATTAATTGAGAACATGTCCAAACTGTGTTTTTTTCTAATGTGTTTTCGATTCTACGGTGTTAACGGAGAAGATCTTAGTAGAGTAGTGCACTAATAAGGTCGCATATTTATTATTGGCTTGTAACTACCCTAATTTTGGCCTATTTCTTCGCATAAGTAAATACTAATATTGTTTTAGACTTGTTTCATTACGAACAGATCTAAAACGAGGGCGTATCACGAAAGGACAACGTACAGGTAAACCAGAGATATCCTTTAGAGTAAGCCGTTTATTTTTACTACTCCTACTCGAATACGCCCACTTTCTCGTAAACATGTACTTATCTAATTTTAATAAAATCACTATCGCTAAAGAAACCATTTGGGCAAAAAACAATAAATTCAAACATTTGTAAAGAAAACTAGGAATAAAAAATAACTTTGTAAACAATAAAACAGAGTACCTGTAACTGTAAGTAACTGAGTACAATATATAATGTTTGCTCTCGTAGATACTTATTTTGTTAAAATAGAAGTTCTTTAATGGACATGTAAAGGCTAGCCAAACATAATTTTATCAAAATCAAAAATCATTTACTCAAACTAGGCTGAAAAGTGCTCATTGAATCAGCACTTTTTGAACATCAAAATAACAACACAGTCACACATAGACCGAAATTCAACACAAAAAAATCACTCAAGAATAATATCCATCCGTGAAAACGACTTGCTCTAATTTGAGGCATCTACATAAAACGCAGCAATGTGATCACTTAACACATCATGTTCGTTTAAAATGTCAGCGGGTAATTCCATAAAAGCTGATTCCCAGAAGAAAACTAGTATTTACATATAAGAAGGCGTTGCAGAAATACTAGGTTAACGATTTGCTGCGTCGCTCTGCTCCTAAGGTCTAACTCGCCCTCGATACGAACTGCATTGTTTTTGCTCCTTATCGACTTATTATTGTGGCACATATTATACTGCCAATAATTTACTGTTTTCATGTCCCACATCTATGCAATCAATGTTACTTCACAGATATGCAAGCTTTATTACAAGCATTACTTTTCTATTAACTGGGCCAACGTAAATCTTGGTCGTTAGAGCAAGGAAGCGAGCATCGTTTGCGAAGCTACTTATGAAGCTGTAAATGAAATTTCTCGGAGTCGGGACTTAGCTAAATCGGTTCGCCACCCCGAAAATGTTAGGTTTGTCCCTTTTAATCAGAACATCCGTTCACGAAATGAAATTCTCAGCCTAGTCCTTTGCGAAAGTATTTTTTCGTTCAATTACTACACATTTTTGTTAGGACAAATTGTCTATACAATTTGTTCTATACCAATCTGTTGCTGTCTATACACCAATTGTAATTGGCTAAAGTTATCGAAGCCCGGATAACCATTAATTGGAAACTGACTGAAGCGTTTGAGAATTTCCCGAAGGTTTGTCGGAGACAGAACGGATTTATTGTGGAAATGATGGCGTTCCGCAAGCCTCCAGACTAGGCCAGCCCCACTTTCAGGAGGTCACCGTCCGATCGTGAACTCTGCATTGCGTTCGATCGCTACCGCCCTCGTGTTTTTATTATTCCAACATTTTTAGGCCCATGCAGGTTGTTTTCCGAAAACATTATTGGTTACATGCAATGGAATGTAGAATTTAAAAGTTCTGCAAATATCGTTCGTCGTAATATCAATCTTCTATCTAGAATTGCTAAGGAAAAACTTGGTTCCAAAAAAAAATCGCTAATGAGATTAGAATAAACTCTTTTGCGACAGTTATTTTTAGATGTCAGTATACCTACCTGCGTACGTGCAAAGTTCATTTTAGTAGCTCAATGTTCCCGAGCTAAGAGAAAGATTTCGTCAGCCACCCCATTGCGATTCGGCCAACCGCACGAGTCTGTGCGATGGGGTCAATGTCCGCGAGTGGTATATAGGTCAACTGAAGGCGCCTCGTCGTCTGTGTTATGTCAGCCTGGCTGTGCCACGTTATTGGTACGCGATTTTGGCATTAACTTTTAGAAAACTCTTTCAGAACCCGTTCAGAAAACAGGTACCTATTGTCAATTTTACTCCTTATTCTTTCGTGTCTTTTACGATGAACACGACATTCATACATCAATTCATAACCGGTTATTTTATCATGAATTATTTATAAAGTCGCCAGTTGTACGGAAGGGGTTAAAATAATATTATAACTGGATTATGGAACATTTCATGCAAAATATATCCTGATCGACCTGGATTAGAAAGCTAGACCGTTAACCTCCATTGTTATTTAAAAATGCAACATTTGATATTTTGCGGCCTGACAATAGCTTCGCCAACAATGGTCAGTGAACCCATAGGAAGTGGAGCTGGTTTAATTGTCAATTTTCCACATGTCTGATCACGACCTTAGGTTCGATGAGATACCTTAATTCAAATGCTTAGCAGCTGCTACGCATCATGAAGCAGCGAACACTTAACCTCATTTGTTGGTTAACTGCATTATAAGTCGGCTGAGTTGAGGAGGGCTAGTGTGGTTGAGACTAGTGGTGGAACATTGATGTGTCTTGGTTTAGTGGGATTATAGTGATGCATAGAGTGGTCGGCTGCTGCGCGCGGGCAAAAGGGAAAGTGTTCGGTTCTTCCTGCTCGCACGCGGAAGCGTTTAGTTTACTATACGTAACTGCATTTCGCGTCGCTGCACCGACTAGTGTTGCAACATCTACCGATGAGTCTAGTGTGAAAGGTATAGTCACGTCTAACTAAGACACTCATTTATCAGTCTGTGAGTCAAAAGCTATTTATGTGAATGTCTCCAGGATGTGTTGCCAATAGGTATATATATGGAATATGACAATACACATTATTTATATAGTAAGGCAATACTAGGTAAAATTAAAGTAACTATAGCACTTAAAATAATTAAAAAATATGCAAGTGCTCGATCTTTGAAATTTGAGAGCATTCTCTTCTTAAGGCAAAGATGGTTTTCACTCATATCGAATTAATATGCATTAGTTACTATATCAGTAACTTAACTCACCACAAAGTAATCCAGAACTCGTAACTTTAAAATTCATTAACGATCTACAAAAGCGATCCTCCAAAATTTCGATCACGGAATAACCAACGAGCTTACTGCAAAAGTTTCTCGAATATCCGGTATAGTCAGCTTGAAGGAAACCGTAAGCCGCTTATTAGACCCGCCGTCATCAACTACTGCACTCAACTGTTCCAAAATGCACCTCGAACTTACGTAATATTCGAATCAATAAATCAAATGAATTAGGCTAATTACAGACTCTCGGTGCTAGCTTCGTCTCGTGGCATTCGCTCATCATCAACGGTTTTACTTTCGTTGAACGGTCACGTCGCGTCATGCACTCTCACCGAGGCGGAAACAAGCCATCATCGTGTACACTCAGCAGGATATTATAATCTATTGTTTAGGAAAATTACTATTATTTAACTATCGTGAAACTTGATGAGTAAATTGCGTTGTAATTTCTCAATTTTCGTAATAAGTATAACTACGTATCTAAAGATGTTTACGCAAATAAATTGCTATCAATAAGATTTGGTCAAATGTTTAATTTTACGATAGCAGTAAACAGAAAATAATAAGCCACTCAATAAAATAGATAGCCGGCTCAATTAATTCTATTACTTTCACTTTAGAACTAAAGCTTTAACAAATGAACAGTCGTACCAAGATCACATTTTAAGATAACACAGTTTCATTAATAAACAAACTAATTATTCCGTTACACCGACAACAAACACGCATCCGAGATCGTTAATCGCCTGTATTCATTACCGTGGCACAACAAAGCGTCGGTGTGAACTGTGGCCAGCCGTGCAGCCGTGCAACTCGACTCTTCCGCATTTGCCTTGCACTTTCTCCGCCTCCGCTGCGCTTTGAATGTTCACTGCAGAATTATATTGCTGAAGGAAAATGCCGCGAGTGCGCGCGAGAAATCTAATGCCTGCATTATATTCTTGATTGCATCTTTTAATATCTTTATTTTTTATATACTTTTCGTTTTTATTGCTTTGTACGTGAGTATGAATCTTTAGAATGCAACTAAATGGTATGGTCGAAAAAATTCTCTTGCAAAGCCGCTAAAGATGCGCGGCTATTAGAGCCGTGTGTGCATCCTTAGCGGCTAGGTAGGTTTAGGTAGATACCTTTAATATTTGAATGCAATAATTAAAAAGAAAGTGTTAGTGTTACTTTGATGATTCCAGCCTATTGCTATCAATACAATAATAATAAAAATCTTAATGATTGAATATACAACGCAACACCTCGCAGCGGTCGCAATACGGAAAAAACATTTAAAAATCAATTAGGTCTTGAAAGTATTCGCTTGTTTCTTGCCGTCTCCAATAGTAAAGCCTATTATTAATTTATTACTTCCCTATATTCTCTTGCAAAGGCAGGAGTATCGCCTATAGCACTTTCACTGGGAAATTTCTAACGTTCTTTATACAAGCCGCGTACACATTTAAATAGTAAGTAAGTGAATGCGAGTGAAGTAATGAATGATATAACTAACTAGACGCACCCATTAGCGTTTAATTAAATATGTAATTATCTGTTACCATGAGGCTGACGTATTTGCACGTGTGAACTGAAGTTTCGATAGATAAATTATAGAAGAGTTCAGAAACAACATGGCATCGCGTAGAAATTAATCAAATTGGTTCGACTTACGCCCAATATTTCAATCATTAGATAACTTTTACCTGAAGAATAAATGTGACGTTTTGACAGATTGTCCATACAAAAACTGTCAAAATAACAAACTTATTCGTCGGATAAAAGTTAACTGGCGGCTGAAAAACCGGCCCTTAAATAAATAAATTAGCCTGTGTTGTACCACTGTACGGCAAAAGCCTCCCTTTCCTGTTTTCCATGACAGAAAACGATCTAAAGCCAATCTGGACGACTAAGTTTAAAAAAGAAACGAAAAACTTAGTCCAGTTTATTCATAATCACGTTTCAAATTTTCAAATTATAACTCTAAACCAACTTTGTAAGATCATTCTTCATACTTTTTCCATCTGTTACTTGTACTATAAAGTAGTACACACATGTAATGGCGACAATGTAGCGGCGCGGGCGCTCGTAAATATATTCAAGTTAAGGGCAATATATTAGGCTTCACAGATACGGATCACAGGATTTACAGATTAGACCGCCTCGATGTATTGAATGTAAGAGTTGCCGAGTGAAACTGGGTAGTTACGGACTTACTGTTAATAAGGTCTTGTCTAAACTTTATCACTGGAACCATTGCTGTTGCTGTTCTCATGATTCCATGGCAGTAGCTTTGGTGTGATAATAACAGCGGGGTAATTGCGTATGGCTTTCATTTTGACAGTTTGACAACGTTATTTACGTTGTTGAGCAGACTTTTCGAACATATGAAGCAATTGATTAGCAATATCCTTCTAAATGATTCAGATGGTGATTGAAAGTGTGTTACGTAATTAGGGTGCTGGAGTTTTACCATCACTGGGGAAGTGACATTACCCGGAATTCCGGATATTGTTGAGCCATCAAGGTCACTTTAATTTTGATTACATATCGGTTAGACTTGACTTCCACTAGCACTAAATTGAGAACGGCCTCCTGATGATATGGACTGATCTCATTTCATAGAATCGAAAAAAATCGGATATCCATTGTTTTAAGGGCTTCACACATAAAACATCATTACCAAACAACTCTTTGCACCGAATATAAACTGTTCACGTATTTGCTCCTAACTGGTCCCGCTCCGAATGCGTCCTAACACGTATGGAGCGACCTTAAGGCTCGGATCAGGCAGCAAGCTTAGTGTCATCCATACGATGCTTGGAAATGCATTACATGTCGCCAGACAGCAGGACATGCATTAGTGACAATGAACATTATAAAGAAAGTTTGCCCTTGCAATAAGTACTATATTGTTTTGGTAGAAATTTGTTGTTATCTCTGGTCAAAACGTGTTGTGAGGAAACTTTTGAGTATGAATATGTAGGTCTATAGTGTAGCAAAGACCGAAGAAACGATAGATGTACTGTGTGAAAGATGATTTGGTTAGAAAGGGGGTGACGACTGAGACGACGACTTATAGCGATTGTCGTAGCTATGGAAAACAAGAACAAGAACAGCAGCACTGACCCCAAATATTATACAAATTGGGATAAAGGCAGGTGAATTATGGTGATGGTAATAATTGAAACAGCTTCAATTCTATGTTATCGTAGACGATGCCGTTGCCGATACGGATAAATGGCTTTATTTGGAAAACACTGAAACTCTACAATTTGAATGTTATGGTTTAGTATCCAAGGAATCCATCAAAACTGACGAATTCTTGAAAAATAGTACTTAATATGATTAAGGTTTTCAATGGCGCCAACACATTCAACTTCGGAAATATTGGGTCTCGATAATATTATTATTAAGACGGATCAAAAGGTTTCTGACAATAAAGTTTGATCGTGGCAAGCGTAACTTCTACCTATTTATTCATCAGCTTTCTTACGAATCCACATAATTTCCTTTACATATTTATCCCACAATGTATTCATATTAACAGTTGACAGGCTCATACATATTTGTCGTTCGTTATAATGAATACTAATCATAGAAATCTTAAACGCCACTTCTCTGTCCGATAATCTTATGTTAATTTTATTAATTATTATCTACCAATACTGAATTGACTATTTTATTTGAATATTTAGTCACAGTTCAAGTTATCATTTTATGACTTCTACCGTTGAAGTTCACTTCCGGTCTGACAAGCCTCGATTCAACTTTCGATTATGAACCGAATCGATTTAGAAATAATGGTAAAATTCGGCTGCATCTTCATCGACAAATCTACATTTCCAATTTTCAATATCACATAGGGCTGAGCACCTCAGATATTACTTGTCGCTCTTTGACGAGTAATCCTCAAAAGTAGCATCCCGGTCTTTGAAAAGGCTCTTCGTGTGTGTAACACGCAAAGGGCCTGCAAAGAGCCTTAGAGAATTTAATATAAAATGAAAGGAGACACTGCCCGGGAACTGTACGGCTGCACTATAGAAATACAGTCACGGATTGTCCTCGGGAGATGTAAGTCTATAGTCGGAGATAGATGTGGAAACGACTAGGAATATTTTAATGAGAGTTTTATGGAATACAAACGGGAATAAATAGAGGAAGTTAAAGGGAGTTATGTGTGTTATTGATTGTTGTGTTATTATAGTGGGGAAGTTCTTCTCGTTAATTTAAGAACGTTCACAGTCTCAATCTGTCAAAAATACCTTAAATTTCCCAACATTTTGACAAGTTTTTGGCATTTGTTTGTCGTAGAGATGAGATTGCGATTCGATTTTGAACGTTTTACATTAAGGGGTTTCAGGCCTTCTGGTCTGATACAATTTAGATTACCATCGATCCCAAATCAAAAAAATAAGTGGCAAGAATGAGGACTTCCTTGGAAAATACTTAGGTATTTGTAGAGGTCGACGTGACAGTTGGCTTCAGGAACAGGGTGTGAGGGAAACATTCAGCTTCGACCGGTACCCGGAACAAGAATCAATGCCCCTGAATGGTCATAATAATAGTGGTTGCGTAGGTGCGATGACACGTCAGCGTAGACGGGTGCGAGACGACGACGTCACGGGAGCGCCGCCCGGCCGCGGGTTCATCGGCTCGCGCCAGGTGCGTTCACACGACAACCATTATTTCCCGTTTTTCGCGCTATTTATTATAATGACATTATTTTATTCTACACTGATTTGGAAATGCCCCAATACAGGGTCAAATTAAATTATCTAGCGAAACTCCATAGACGTGATGGCTATCCATAACATTAAAACAAAAAACAAATATTTTAGGTGTCCTATTTTTGAGGTCAACGACCGCTGCTTAAAAGTCAGTTTCATTTTGTACTATCATGTTTAGAAATCGTTACCCATCGCATCTTCGGAGTTTCCCTACCTAATTTAATTTGATCCTATTATGTAAGGTGACTGAATTTATTATTATCTACATATGAAAGCCTGCAGAGGGCGTGGGAGGCAATGATATTTACCGGAGTTCTGTTCAATCTATTTCTAAAACAATGATGCGTCGTCCGCGTATTTTAAATATGAGCACTGTTTAGCTTCTTCAACGACTTTAGACAACCTAGATTATTCGGTAGTTGATGACTATAATAAGGCAATTTGTAATGATTCAGAACAATTTATTTGTATATCGTTATATTAAGTGGGTAATTAGAGGCTGCCACTAGCCGCACGACAGCTGCCTGACCCAATGAATATCAAAGTAAAAGGTATTTTCAATTAATGGCAATCGTCAATATTTGCATATTTAGTTAATTATAGTACAATTACTAACTTACCCGGTGAAATTCGTACCACCTCAGAATCAATAAGAACAAATGTATGAGAAAATTAATTATCTTAATTTTTTTCGTCAAATTTTCCCATGTTTTATATTAAATATTCTGCTATTCGGGGCGGAGACGAATCCAATAAATCAAAGATTATAAAAATCGGTCCAAGTGTAACTAACTCGACTTTGTTTTATTTAAGTACCTATAAAGATTTAAAAAAAAAATCAATAATCGTAGAGTTTTGATTCGTTACACTGACTTCAGAAGTAGTATAACAAACCGTATTTTTTCTTTTGTTTTAAGTTAAATACTTAACTTAAACAACATTTTCAGTAAACTTCAGTGTGTAAACAGCCGCTACATTAATCGGTTGTTTCATAAATAAATCATTCGGTCAACACATTATAGATGCCGTATAAAAATTCGTTCACTACCGAAGTGTTTAATTGATTTGAATAATATGGAAATCGGTACGGTAGCGCGCAATATCCGCGGGAAAGAGACAGACATAGGTCTGTGAGGACCGCGCAGCTGTGCTAAGGACGGTCGTTGGCCCCGCGGACGCCCGCAAGTGAACTCCGAATATTATCGTGTCATCGTGTGCGTTTATTTATTGTACTGGTCCACTCTCAGAGATCCCGATCATTAATTCCTTCGTGGCTGCACTACTGCCGATTGACGCACTGTTACGAGATCCCAGGTAATTATTTCCAATAGATTAGTGTTGCAATATCAGCTTTCAGTTTTGTCGCTTGTATGTAACTTTAGAACGTATTTCGTAGTATGTTAAGGCGCTAATGTTATTAATAGAATTGTTTTAGTTATGTCATGTTTGTAGGTTGTTATGGTCAATTTACTACCGCGTACGTATCTATATATTTTATTAACTAGCTATGTGTCTCATCATATTTTATAGTAATCAATTATTTGTTTATTTGTTTTTGTTACTTATGACATATTTTGTCTTGGAAAAATCAGCATTACTTCCTCCTTAGCTAAAACCTCATTAAATTCATATTATTAATTTAATTATGATAATTCTAACAATTCTATGTAATAATATTCTAACTCACCAATGACTAACAATATTATTTTATTTTCAATGTCAACGTCAGCTTGTAGTAAGCTGACGTTGACATTGAAAATAACGTCATCACCGGTACATATCCTAAATTCTTTTCCTATAGTTTATCGCGATCGCGAGGTCATTGGCTCGGTGACGACTCCTGCGCCGGTATACTCACAGCTGGGTTACTCATTAATATAAATAATAATTAAAATAATAGCAACAAAGACAATGATTAATAATTTCTGGTTGTAGAATTTATCGAGCATGCCATAGACCCCAAGGTTTTGATTAACTTGCGTGTATTTAAGCAAAGACAAGTTTATTTATTTTCTAATTTGAATTACTATTCTTGGGCAGATAATAATGAAACACGATCAATTTTTGCTACTTATTCTGACTTGTTAAACATAGTGTCTTTGTTCACCTGAGCTGATTATCATCATCATATCATCGGTATTAATGAAAATTGATGAAGGTCGTACTTTCATTTTCACGTGGGTTAAAAAATAATATCCAATCTTTTCTGCTCTTTTCTAGCACGGACACTAGAATATCTGAGTTACCCTCAATATTTAAAGGCTGATCTCGACTCGAAGTATAAAATATAATACATTCATTGTTGTCATCTGATTCAATTCATACATATATACATAATCATCCTATAATGTTCCCACTGTTGGGACACGGCCCTCTCCCTCTCTGTGAGAGGGAGAGGGCCGTAATCCACCAAACAGGCCCGGTGCGGGTAGGTAGATGTCACATGTCAAGTTATAAGGTAAAGTAAAAATCACACAATTCTAAATATCACAAATATAAATATGTTGGTAAATTCTGTCAACAGTAACTTGTATAGTTTATTTATAACGATAAACATTGCGATGATCTTGAAACAAAGTCGTCAGGTTCATGGACGTGTGCGTCACTTCCCTGATGGCATTGAGGATAATTATGCATACAATACAATACATAACTCAAACACATAGCGGTATTTAAAACAAGCTGCAGTGGAATCAGGGACTATAAAAAAAAAAGGCTTGAACACTTCGAAGAACGACTCAATGCGATGGTCAATCATTGATATTTCAAGTAAGTGTGAATTATTAGATATTTGAATAGCAATCGTGCCTTGTAGAAACATAGGTATTTCATTTACATGTTAATAACTTGTTTTACCTGATACAGTAAATGTATCTACAATAATTACTTGATTTATTACATTGTGAAACTCCTATTGAAATAGTCATAATAAAAAATGTACAAGTATTCAAAACAATACGGTTCGCTGCACAGTCTTGATACAAGTGACACGTAACGTTATATATAGCCGAACACTCGTACAGTGGTAATATTTTCACATTAGCGAGTAAACATCGGTGTGATTGGACGTTTATCTGAACATGTGTAACGTTTGATATCTGGAGACGGGCCCTGCGGAGTCATTGTCACGTACACTGTGCATACAGTGACCATTGTGGACGCACTGTTTACCAACCTTATCAATAACATGCCGGACCCGGTGCTATACCTCCAGCTGTACGAGCGATGCTATCAAATAGAGTCTTCACTTCTTTTACCTAACATCGTCCGGTTACAATTCTAATTCGAAACTATGGCAGGTTTCTTGAATGGTGACGAATGTCCGTTACTGCGAAATTGTAGGGGGCCTACGGATTTTCCATTTCTTGGTTTGGTGTCCTCATAATTAGTTGTGTTTTGTTGAAAAGTTTTAGAAGGTATGGATGACGTTTTCCTTTATTATCATAACACATGTTGCTATGACAATAATACGGAATTTCGCGAGGTCGTCATAAGTCCTACCTAAAATAACTTTCCTCATTCCTACATATCGCCATTCTCATTCATACCTTTTCGCATAAAATCGTTTTCACAGCTCGGCTATAAATAGGCTTGCTCGCTATATTACGGTATGTTCTATATCTTGTAGTGTAGTAATTGTCATGCCGTCAGCGGGTTCAAGTTCGGGCGGACGACAATGAACTTGGCCGGCCATGACTCACGCATGCCAACCATCGGAGTTACGAAACCATAAACACTGAGCATCTGTGCGAATGCAACTGAATGCAATTGAGACGGCCATTGTCCACGCACGCCCTTGACGATTGAGATTGATTGGCTTTTATTACCTTCGGCCAATCAAAGAGAACGAATTACTGCCTAAAATGTTTTTGGCCAGTAATTTAGAGGGGTCATACATACTGGCCGTTGATAGCATGTGTTCCTTTTCCAGGAATATTTGAGTATGCGACTTGTTTTCGTTTTTCTTTATTCAAATATCTGCATTGTTTATGTGTCATTATAATTTTGCATTTGACTGCGTATGCATTGCATGTTGGTTGACTTGGCAATGTTACATGGCGTACTTACACCGTTTCTGCAGGACGATTATAACTAAACGACAATGATAACAGAAGTAAATATAACTATGCTAACAGTATTCTGAACAGCTAAATGTTTGATTATTCGTTATTAATCTTGTGGTCACAGCAGATGTAAACTTGCTTTAGAAATTGAAAAAGATTATCTACACTTAACTAATTAAAGTTATTAACATGTGGAGTAAAGGTAGTGTGTCAGCAAACACATTATTTATTGAAAGTCAGAAGTAGATTTTATTAGACGACATAGCTTCTGCCCGCGACTTCGTCCGCGTGACCCATCGCATTCCATCGCATAGCTTAGTTTTCGCTTAGCGTTGTTTGACTTTTATTTTTTTGCTCGGCTCTTAGAAGGCAGCGAGATGTTAAATAACGTATAACCTTCCTCGGGAATTGAGCTATCAAGTGCAAAAAAAAATTTTTATGACTGGCTACTGGCATGACTGGTAGTTCCAGAGATTATCGCGTTCAAATCAACAAACAAACAAAAAATCAAATACACTCTTCAGCTTTAAAATATTTTTTATGATTTTACATATAAAAATCATAAAAGTAAATATAGAAGTGTTTATTATTATTAGTATAGATGAAACTAAATGTGTCAAGGAAAAATTGTACGTCTTACAAGACGTACAATTTTATAGGTAGATACACCTATTTATTTATTTAAACTTTTCGCACAAAAAGGTACAAAGGCGGACTTAAATAAATATGCCTTAGGCATTCTCTACCAGTCAACCAAGTGTGGTGAAGAGATTGGATAGCAGGTGCTTTGGTTGAGAGGAATAATAATGTAACCTATAGTTGGATAGTAAAGTTATTTGAATGTCGTTTCGAATTAACACTATAATATTTAAGCGTTTTCATTTCATAAAATAATTTAGAAACCTAATAGGTACATATTTTCAACGTTGTGATCAATTTTAGTTCAAAATTACAATACAGCTAAACTACATTACAGTTCGCTACAAAGCGAAAACATAACTACCAAATATTTTACCGTTATCGTGCGATACTTCATTTGTAATGAGTTCAAAGATTCAAGGGCAGCTCCACATAGTAAACGTCAAATATATACAGATATCTATGTTATATAGTCCCTATCTATAGTAAGATTGTGTAACCTTGGCAAAGCGACATCGTTATTCAGAATAGCTAAACTTTAGGTCGATGATATTCTCGGTTTAACGGTTTCGCAGCACGAGTAGAGTTGTTTTTGAGGTGTATTTTTTTAAAATAAGTATTGCGATGTAGACAAGATAGATTTTCCTCTGTCAATGCAGAATCAAGAAACAATTTATTTCGTAAGCCAATATGTTCCATTCCAAGTCACACGTTTTCATATTTAGGTATAGGACTGAGGCAGGGAAACTTGTAAGATGATGAGCATGTTTTCATGTGGTCCAATAGTTTTAGATCAACAACGAAGTAATTGCGTACCTAACATACATAAAATGTCAATTGATCGCGATGGGTTTTATTTTGAAAGTTCACCCACGTTCATTGTATTATTTACGTACCTAGTTGAGCAGACAAATTTTTCAAACTTATGCTTATTAAGAATTATGCTTATGAAGCAATGGATTAGCAGTATCCTTCAAAACTCTCGGATAGTGATTGAAAGTGTCTTTACGAAATCAGGGTGCTGGTCAGATAGTTCAGTGACATTCACACTTACAAGCACAACAAGCACAAGTATAAGCTCACAAGCACAAGCTCACAAGCAGTACAAGCTCTGGTACAAGCTCTACTATGTAATAATTGTGAGGCCCAGTTTAATCAGCAATGAACATTTGCAGATTGATAATGATGATCTTACCGTAACTATTTTTGTATGATAAGCATTAGCAAAATGCTGAGCGCCTATTTCATTAACAGAATACGTGGAACGACCCTTCTACTTAGAACTTTCATTCATGCATGATGCATATAATATTACAGCTTTTGTTTGAGCATCCTTTAACTACTGGTGCCGCGTCAGGAATGAGCCAGCAATATATTCATATTTCTCATGTATTAACAAAACCTAGATGCAAATGACTGGTGGTTTTGAAATAATATTACATGTAAGTTTAGATAGCGGTGGACCAGCGGTAGTGACTGGACTCATCAGCCTAGCCTTTTCCCAACTATGTTGGGGTCGGCTTCCAGTCTAACCGGATGCAGCTGAATACCAGTATTTTACATGGAGCGACTGCCTATCTGACCTCCACAACCCAGTTACTGGGTAATACGATACCCCTTGGTAAGACTGGTTGTCAGACTTTCGGGCTTCTGACTACCCGTAACGACTGTCAAAGATCCACGAATGACAGCCGGGACCAACGGCTTAACGTGCTTTCCGAGGCACGGAGGGGTCTCGGTATGTAAAGATGGTCACCCATCTACAGACCAACCGCGGCAAGCGTAGCTTATCCTGATCGATCGACCTGTGCGGCTGTTATTATTTAGCCATAGACCCCTCAGTGGTAGTGACTGGACTGTTCCACTCAAATCTGTGTGGTACTTTCTTAAAAAGACCATTTCAGACATCAATCAACATGATCTGACAAAGATTATAAGAGATCTCTGAGTTTGTTTCGGCCTTTCTTCTCAGAGTAATCAGATAGGAAACCGACCTCACCTAACTTTTTTTTTTTTTATCTGACGTGTAAAAGTGTTTCCTATATCCTATTTATAGAATAAACGATTTCATTTAACAGCAAAAGGGTTGCGTGCATTATTGTACAATGACTTTACCAGTCAACATCTTCAGAATTGAAGAATCTTTAGTTTGGATTGATGGATTCTATTCTTAGTGGTATAGGAGTTCTAGTTCTAGTTGAGTTTTTATACTAAGAGCTGATTAAAGCAAAAACTAAGGTTACAAATAACATACCTACTACTTTAACTACTAAGGAGGTACATATATACCGCAATTTGGTTATCCATTATACATTCTACTTCCTGAACATTAACCTCACCTTCGCTTCATTGGGCACAAAACTCTCTGAACTGATCACAAAAAAAAATGTGCATACACATATTATACAAATATCAAATACAGTCTTAAAACAAGACCTTGGCATAATATAAGGTGTTAATGATGTCACAGGTGGTCACAGCGTGTCCAATGTCACCGCCCGGTGGTCCCAGACACTGTTATATAAACACGCGGACACAACTGATAATATTTTTGTTTTTGATCACTCCGTGTTTGACCGACTGCCTAACAGTCCACTGTACAGTTCATGTTATACAATATACATGCTAATTGTATATGGTGTGAAAGTTTCTTAGCGTGATGGATGTGTAGTTTTTTAATAGTCTAACAAATACGTGTGATTTGCATGATGTAGTAGTTATCTTTCTCTACATGTGTCTAAACTTTGAAAGTCTGATTATTAAGTATAAATAACTGAATTCGTAAATTCCTGCAGTATTTTTTTAATGAAAATAGGGTTTAATTATCTTGGATGACATGAAAGCCACATAACTAATAGGTGTAGTTTCAACTAGTTTTTTAAACTAACGAGTGGGCGACTAGTCGGTACATCTCTATTTCCTACGTGTCATGAAACTTCATCGTGTGCAGTATCTATTCTTTCCAAGAAAACACAATCTGTAGGACGCTGCACCAACGGATACCACCGCGTTGCATAAACAAGCCATTACACTGAAGCATTGTTATGCACGACTAAAAGCAATTTGATGAGCACACAAAATAGCAGAAGACTTAAAAAGAAACACTTTATATTTCGAGCGGCCATTATTCCCTCGTTTACGAAACTAAGAAGCACTGAAACCCGAAGACTCCCGAAGCGCAGCGGAGGTTCCCGAAGGAATGACAAGCGAGCGCTTTCCGTGGAACGCGGAAAACGTCGGCACATGTTGAAAATACGGGTGGGCATTGACCCCGAGCGGACTTGCCTGAACACACAGCTGTTACAGAATCTAGCGCGGTGCATCTCGTGATGCGTTTATTTATGTTCGCCGCCACCTACTACATACATCTCATAGATCTTAGATAAATGCCGCACTATGAACCAGATATTAATTTGAATTAAGATACGTTACCTTCTCATGGCTTTTTTTTATACTTAACCAAACCACGTGGAGGTTAGACGTATTTGAGCTGGTAGACAAAGCACATCGCGTTATGCTTACAGGATCATAAAATTAAAAGATATATGGTAATGTTGTGGTCCTAACAAAAAGTGATCTAATAAATCTCAGAAATTGCCGATAAATATTCATAACACATCAATAATGTTACCGGCCGGCGTGTAATTTATTACGTATAAACATAAAACGTGTTGCCTTTACGAAACTTCTGAGATCCCAAAGGAAGAGACTCGCCATTGATCGTAGGTATGCCATCGACAGACGTAAAGGAAATTCTATATTCGGCCTTGTTACTTAAAAACTTCATGTTTGAAACTGTTTAATTACATCCGTGACAATATTTGCAATTCCTTAGGTTTCTGATGAATCACCTTATGATTTCTCAAGTATAGTGTGTACATAAAAGCTTTAAGGGGCTTATATGACCTAAAGCGCGGTCATTGTCGGACTGCATAGAAAAGAAAGAGAAGTGCGATGACACAATGCTGGTAATTTATTGCAAAATATGAAGCAATTATTTAATTACAAAAAATCTATTGTTTGGACCACAAAATTAAAACAGTAGTGTTTTAGTATGTTGCTTGTAGAATAATCTGACAAAAAATCAGAATGATTGTATTAATATTAGTATGGTTTTTATTGTAAAAAGAAAGTTTTTAGAGGTATCTTCACGATTTTTTTCTATCGTATCAAATTAGTTGTGTTATGTTTTCAACATAGTATCCACCTAGCATATATCCTGAAGAGTATCATATATTTTTCTGATTTTGTTTACTGTAGTCGATCATAAAATTTTATAATTTCTAAAACTTGCGTTTTTTGCGTTACAGTCCTGTAAGCCCCTTAAGACGTCTGGTATACCTAGGCTTTCCCTATAGATCGCTGCGAACGATTTTCGGGATCATTGCTTGTCTGAATATTCACGCTTGGGCGGATATTCGTAGACAGGTACGGTGGGCTGCATCAATTGGGTACCCCAGTT
Source organism: Mesoligia furuncula (assembly GCA_916614155.1). NCBI lineage: Eukaryota > Metazoa > Arthropoda > Insecta > Lepidoptera > Noctuidae > Mesoligia > Mesoligia furuncula. Next base: position 9,690,704 of record OU744793.1, on the reverse strand, counting down.
GTATTAAAATTTTCATACAACTGGGGTACCCAATTGATGCAGCCCACTGTACATCAAGGTATGAATAACGTTAGTCTGTCCTGCAGCGTTTCGGTCTTTTTTATGTGTGTAAAAAGTAGGCAAGGATTAATTTTATTTCAGTTAGACGTTTCGACACTAGATGGCGTAACCTATACGTATACCTATACGTATACCTATAGATATAATTATTGCAGTCATTGAATTTTCCTTTTCTTTTACAATACTTTGAAAAATTGACTACGAAACTAACCTCTTCTAAAGCGACCAGTACTTAATAAAATCAGGAGCGTATGTAACAGAGATTAATGAAAGTGCAATATTGAGGCGACACTCCCTACGAGTGATGTAGCCACTAGCCACTAACCACAAGCCACCCGCGCTGGACACGAGCTTAAGATGGACATGATTGATCGAGGGAGAAGACACTTTGAGTTCACATGGCCTTTTGTGTGTTGTTGTAGTTTTGATATTAATGCGGGTTGTTTTTATCTGTTCAAAATTGTTAAGAAAATAATGGACAGATAAAAAATGTAATCAAAAGAAATACATTAGGAGTACAATAGTTTTATTTTTGCATCAGCGATGTTCGTCGTCGTCGTCGTCGTTTCAGCCGATAGACGTCCACTGCTGGACATAGGCCTCCCCCAATTTTGGGAGGGTTTTCCATAATCGCCACGCTTGGCAGGCGGGTTGGCGATCGCAGTATGGTATGATGGTGGAATACATAGAGAACGCTGCTGCCCATTCTCCGGTACGACCCTTAGTCGCCTTTTACGACACCCACGGGAAGTAAGGGGTGGTGGTATTCTTTAAGTCCGGCACCACACAGACACGATGTTCAACTCTTCTAAATACCTAGTCTCTCATAAAATAAATCCATAAGTACGTCTATTCAAGGGATTTTCAAAATTGTCGGCACATTTAACGATTTCGACTGTTTTCTTTAACAGTAATAAGTAGCGTCTTATCATTACAATCAAACTTTAACTCACTGTTTTGCCAACGACCTCTTTTCGAACAGTTTTGTATTTTTAAACTCAAACCGTTGGATATAAATGTCCTTCAATTTTTTGAAAAGTTAGAGCATAATATGACGTCTGGCATAGCCCAGAAGCTATTAATAAGTATCTAAAGCTCATCTCAGACTACGCTGTAGGTAATATAGCATATAGTTTATAGCACAACAATATCGCTCGCCATACATTTAAATAATATACAGGTCATTGGTAAAAGACGAACATAAATATAGGGAACAGCTGATTTTTTTTTTCGCTATTTCAGGTTTGGTCCCATAGTTAAAGTTGTTCATAATGATGAGTACAATGACCTCTTAAGAGGTTGCTAATGTTTTACCAATAACCCTGTATAGTATAGCAAGTGTGAACGTGTTCTAAATAAATGTATGGCGAGCGATATTATTGTGCTACAAACTATTATGCTATATATGCTATTATATTATAGCGTTGTCTGAAACGAGCTTGAGATGACAAATATTTGCTTCCCAATTACCTGCCCTGCCTTCCTGAAAAATATTTCGTCGGATTTCTAAATCTTAGAAGCAAAACTAAAATTTCAACATAAGCAGTAACATTATGATTTCACGCTAAACCCTGGCATGTCAGTTATGTCGGTATGTAAGCTCCTAATTATCTCCAGTGTCCAGTAGTAATAAATATCGGATAATACGCAAAACTGTCCACATTTCGTGCCACAAACTTCTACCAATATTTCGCTGCGTATTGAACGATATTTAAGGCTGGAATCTGACTTGTAATCAATTTTCTATTTCCTCATGCCGTAGTTTGTTGAACGAAGTTTCAATAAAGAGTAAGTGTAGCGACATATCTGCCGAAATATACGTGACTGAATTTCGCTGTGCTAATTTACAATGGAAATTATGGACGTAATTTCTGCTTGTAGGTAATTTAAAAAGCATTGTAGTGTAGTAGTAATCAACGCCGATTATCCGTTGCGCGTAATTTTCGGCACGTGTGTTGCTACGCTGATGTGGAGTTTGCATCGTGTCCTATATTTTTAAGTAGAAAAAAAACTAATTAAAAAAACTAAAAAACCCGACTGCGGTAAAAAATTTAAGTTAAAAAAAACTGAAAAGCTAAAAACAAACCCATTTTAAATTAAATAAAAGTTGGAAGCCAGCGTGGCCCATTCCATTTTTATTATATTTTCAAACTCAAATGGGTCCTGCCTACTTCCATTCCAACTTTAATTTTTTTTCCCCGCAGACGGGCTTAGTAGTTTTTTTTTAATACCTTTTTTATTTCCCGCTTTTTAGTTTACAAATGTGAAAGAATTGATTTTTTTATTTATATTTTTTATTTCGTGTTTTTTAAGATTTTTCACTTTGAATTACTTTTAATCATATAAGTTGTATATATTTTTAATCACCTTTAAGACCCTTCATTTTGATATCCCACTCGATAGTATTAGAAGAAAAAGAAATTTCGAACTCCACAATATGGCACCCCAAATCCGCCATTTTACTTTGTTTTTCATTTAATTGTAGCCAGTGACACTCGCGCTACCAAGTCAAATCTAAAGACGTATAATTTATCCAAATCTGTTCATTCGTTAAGGAGTAACGAGGGAACAAAGAAACGGACATACATACAGGTCAAACACATAACCCTCCTTTTGGGCTTCGCCGCAGTCGGGTATAAAAAACACGATTTTTTTTATCTGTTGCCTTGCCCTACAGTGGGACATCATAGGCTAAAATAAAAGAATATAGGAACGGTGTTGGGGTCGAAACGTATCCCGAGATAACTGGTCAAACCTGGAACATGCTCACCGGCCTACGATAGGTACGGCGAAATAGTACATGTAAGACGCCAGCTTTACGAGTGTTCGCAGTAAACAGTACATATATTAGGGATTATTACAGCACACACACGTTTAACCGTCTCTTTCACCGCAAGCCGACTCTCTGATCTAGTTCGCGGAAGAGAATTATGCAATGGCTTGCACACTTGCTCTGTTTAGGTGTTAATGGCGAATTTTGTACTAACAAGATAATAATACGATGTCGACCTGTCTAGCTGAGCGTTAAATTGTAAAGTGTGTGTTGTAACCATGCATCTTTGTAAGTTGGAAGTTCTAAACGTTATTTCAGGCAAAAATCTAAAGTTTTATTCCATTTAAACCACTTTTGGCTTTGCCATAACGGGAAGGAAAACGGCTTTAGATCTGTATCATTTAGCAAATAAATGTTTTTTATAACTTTAATAAGTATCATTTTATAATGTTATAAAGCATGATTACATAAGATAAGGAAAAGTATTTATTACACAAAACTCGGTCTATGTTATGTCGTTTTGTTGATCGGTTCTGTTAACTTACGCAATCAACCCGGCGCAAGAGTAGGGAAACGTTAAAAGAAATGATCCCGGAAAATCCGATAAAAATTCTAACCGTGTCCGGGAAGAGATTTATTGAACAAATTTAAAGCCAATTAAAGCTGACGCCGGCGAGCACGCGTCAAGCCTTTTGACAAAATAATATATTTAGAAAGACGCTGCGTAAAAGTTTATCTTTGAATACCGCGAAATGATTCGTAAACAACGCCAACAATGTGAATGCGGATATCTTTTTACTTTTTTCTTTTCATTATCCTCCATACATAAAGGTACCAACTGAAATATTTTTCAGAACAGGTTTCTTTTTCGATAAAATTCAATGGTAAAAAAAGTAAAAGAAATAAAGAAGCACCCCCTTCGCCCTTTATTTCTTTTACTTTTTTCTTTTCATCATCATCGCCCATACACGTCTATAGGTACCCATACAGCATATACTACCTATCTCACTGTTAAATGCTTTCAGTCTTTTTTTTTTTTTTTTTTTTTTTTTTTTTTTTTTTTTTTTAAGTGTGTTGCAAAAATTTCTGTGCATAATTATAGTAACCCTGCCTCTTAAACTAGGCTAACCTGTATTTTAAGAGACAGTGTCTGACTTATAAATTCACCATTTTATACAACAATGGACAGTGTCGATCTACCGCTTAAACTTGACAGCAGTAATAGTAATTGTGTGTGTACGAGTAAAATGTGGAGGGGATGTGTAGTGGTGTGATGTGGTATGTGCTTGTTGTGGGTATGTGTGGATGAATATAGGGGTGAGTGTGTGTGGATGTATGTGTGAATATGTTTGTAAGTGTGCGTCTTTTTTTTGTGTTTAGGCGATGTAAGTAAGTAAAGACTCCGTGTATGTGTAGTCTTTTTGTAGTAGCCACTCTGTTACTGTTTGTTTTAATGTGTGTGAATTTAAATCTATAATTTTTAGATGTTTGTGAACTTTTTTGTAAATGTGCCCACTTAGGGTATAAAACTGGCGTTTAGCGAAAGCTGTTCTGTGCTGAGTACCCGGGATAATACATGTTCGCTTGTTTGGGTCGGACTTAGGAAGACTGGTGTGTTTTCTAAGAATCGATTTAAGCACAAAGAGTTGACGAACCGAAAGGACTTTGCAATCAGAGTAGAGTTTAGTAGTTGGGTATCTATAGGCCTTTTTCGTCATGACTTTTAGAATCGCTCTCTGTGCTCTCTCAACTCTCAGAAGGATAGTCTTTGCTGCACCGCCCCAGACAGCGATACAATAGCCAATGACCGATTGACACAGAGCGTAGTACACGGTTTTCAGAGTGTCAGCATTAGCCGACTGTCTGAGAGACTTAAAAATGTGTATCAGGCGCATCGTTCTGGTAGTGAGGGCATCAATTTGTTTGTCCCATCGCAAACCGTCATCTATCTGCACTCCCAAATACTTTACACTGTCAGTTCTAGTGAGTGTTGGGCATGTACAGGGTCCTAAGGTGTTTGAGCATGTGTGAGCAGTTAAATTAAAGGTATTTGTCGGTGCGGTGTTACGACGTATTGCAAAAGGAATGTACGTGGTTTTTTGTAGGTTAAGTGTAAGAAGATTTGAGTTGAGCCATTCCATTACTACAGCCAGAACCATTTCTGCTTTTGTTTTGACTATATCCCACGTAAGTCCCTGCACGAGAATAGCAGTGTCATCTGCATACGCATATATATTACAGTCTGGGAGACTCATTCTGCACAGATCATTGACATAAATAAGGAATAATGTTGGACCCAGGATACTGCCTTGAGGAACGCCATATGACACTGATTCCTCGTCGCTAAGGTACGCTTCAATTTTGACACATTGAGTACGATTTTTGAGGTAATCTTTAAAAATGTCTAGTAATATGCCACGTACACCGAGAAGCTCCAACTTAGATGTAAGTAGGGGAATAGAAACTGTGTCAAATGCCTTGGAAAGGTCTAGGAAAATTCCTAGGCATTTTATCTTTTGGTCCAAACATTTAGCAACCGTTTGCGTGAAATCCAGTACAGCATCTTCCGTTGACAGCCCAGGTCGGAATCCATACTGATTGTCAGCAATGATCTGGTTTTTGTCAAGGAAGCTGCGTAAACACTTATTGAGAATCTTCTCAAGAATTTTCGATAGTGCTGGCAGAACAGATATTGGCCTGTAATTATTGACACAATTTCTACTCCCCCCCTTGTAAATAGGGTGCACGATTGCCTTTTTCAGGGCATCGGGAAAAACTCCAGTCTGTAGGCAACGGTTGCAGAGGTAGGTTAGTGGTTGAAGCAATACATGTCGGCAGCTTTTTAGCATAGAAGATGGTATACCATCCCAACCCACTGCACAGTCATTCCGTAATTGAAGGATAATTGATTCCACCTCAGCTTCGTCGACGTCCAGAAGGGCAGGAGAATTTAATGTAGAGTGTTGACGGGTGTTCCCGATAAAGGGGGCCTTATTACTAGCTGGGGATGACGGACCTAGGTTCTGTGTTATAATGTCAGCTGCCAGGTTGCTCCCCATTGTACTAAAAAAGTGACATACTTCGTTAACGGAGGATTTCGGATTATCTCGTATTTCCAACAGCTCTGAAGGACTGACATGCGTTTTGCATGTGTTAGTTATTTGTTTTATTGTTTTCCACAATTTTTTCGGGTTCTTACTAGCTTTTTCTAGTTCGTTCTGCTCATACGAAATTCTTAATTTTTTAAGTAAATCATTGCAAAAATTTCGGTACCGAACGTAGGTAGTTTTAAGAATCAGGTTGTCTGGTGTCTTTTTTGAATTCATGTGCATTTTGTCTCGATTTTGTATGCATTTTAGCAAACCAGGTGTAATCCACGGTTTAATAATTCTTTTTTTTCTTGGGATTTTTATTATCTGCGAATGTTTTGATATGGCTGATTTTATTATATTTATGAATTCATTCATGCATGCATTAATGTCATCTATTTGGTATATACTTGCAAAACCGACCTCTTCTAACTCCAACATAACAGCTTCGTGATTTATGCGAGTGTTGTAGTAACAGGATTTCCGTTGTGGGTGGGCTTTTGCAATATTAAGTAGGACGGCTTTATGATCTGTTATAAACGAATCCAAAACAATTGTAGTTGATGAAAGGTTAGACTTTAGCAGTATGTGGTCTAAACAATGTTCTAACCTAGTTGGAAAAAGATGGGTTGGCATGAGCCCGTGAGAAGCATTTAGAGTTAAGTAGTCAAAACTACGGACATCCCTGTTCTCTGGTTTAATATCAATATTTAAATCACCTACAATGGCGATATTAGGGCATGAAGATAGGCCGTCATAGACATTATTCAGGCTAGTTATGAAATTGTCGAAATTATCCTTTGAATTGAATGATGGAGAACGGTACACAGCAACCACGGCAAGGTTTTTGTCTATTTGACATACGAGACAATTTCCACCCTGGAATTCCGGTTCCCATACGTAGCTATGTAGACTTACTTTCGTGTAAATCATGACGCCATCGTTTTGATTTGCATTGATACCTGTCGAGTGCGACACAAAACCATCCAATGCTGGTAGGTAAGTAGCTTTACTAAGCCAACATTCGGTTAAAACGACAATGTCAAAATCAATCTTAGTTGAACTTAGTAGTACTTGGAGCTGGCTAAAGTTTTTGTTCACACTACGTATATTTATATGTAACAAGGTAATATTGCCATTAGAAATATTGAAATATTTCAAACATTCCTCTGGACTACAGACAAAAGAATTAAAATTTATTTGATCAAGCTCGTCATTTATATTATTTATGATAGCCATTTGGACTTAGCAGCACAACCAAAAAGTGGAATAAATATATGTATGTGAATAGTTGGGATATGTTTGGAGCCTAAGTGAATGGTGCATCGCTTTAAGGAGATTAGATATGTTGTTGTGAGTGTGTCATAGTGAAGAGGTATATTGTGTTTTGGGTTTCGTGTTTTTTTGTGGAGTATGTCTGAAAGAATGTGAGGTGAAAATTGGTGATCTCTTATATGTATGAAGTAAAGAAAGATAATTATTTTAAATTTATACATTACTGAAAAATACAATAAAAATAGTCAAATGTTTGTGTTTCCAAGACCTTGAAGACATTTGTCCGAATGGATTATAATTTGTTTGTCTCCTTCTTGTTTGCGCAGAAAGATATTACCGTTGGATATCCAGCAGTATTTGTAGGCTTTACTTTTAGCAAACTCCCGAGCTTGATAAAACAGCTTTTTAGTAGTAGCGGGGAGTTGTTCGGCGATGTAAAACGGCTGGGGCTTACCTGGTATACCGACGAGTGCGGTGTTTAATTTTTCTTCCTTCCCTTTTACTTTATTAAACGTTCGAGTAGCAGATATAATCGCCTGTTTTGTTTGCACCTTTGTGAACTCCGCAATAATCGGACGCGGAACGGTAGGACTGGTAGATTTACCAGGAAGCCGATAAATATCACGAATATCTGATTCCGGGATAGGCAGCCCAACCACGTTTCCAATCTTGCCCACCGTTTTTATCAGGCTGGTAAAGGTTTCGGAATTGTCCTGCGGGATATTTCGGATTTCAATCGCAGACGAGCGTGACTTATGTTGTAGGTCAAGTATCTTCTTTTCCAGATTCTCAATGTAATTTTGTTGTATCCGGCGATCTTTCCTTAATTCCTCGATCTCTTTTTTCATATCTTCGAATTGTGAATTCATAAAGGACATTGATTTCATGATCTCTTCATTGGTCACTTGAATTTGAGCATTTGACGCCTTAATTTGATTATTTTGGCTCTTAATTTCTGCGATATCTTTCGATAATGTAGCCATAAGGGTAGTCTGTTCAGCCAAGGTACACGATATATCTTGATTATTCTTGTCTGCATCTAGCAGGCTAAACTCAATCCCACCTTGTGGGGAATTCCCTTTGCGTGGCCGCTTGTTCCTGTTAACATTTACATAATCGCTAATCTTGACGGCCGAATTAATGTCAGGTTCGGATTGGGTCTGAGACAGGCCCAGAGTATTAACTTGTGATTTAGGCGTATTAGGAGGTGAATGCTGTGCTGCGGCCATAATAGGTAGCTGCAATTAAAATGTATGATACTTCAATCACTTGGCCCACAAGGCAACCGGTAAACAATCCGTCCGACAATCCACTTCAATCTTGTAGCACGCACAGGACAAAGTGTCGTAGAACTCGTAGCCGATGCAGTGTTCGTAGGCAATCTCGTAGGCTCGTAGCACCAGTAACCGTCGTAGGCGAGCGTGACGTCAGTAGCGCGTAGCGCACCGGTATTTCGGAGCCGGTCTCAACTTACTCGGTGGCGCGTTGGTTAAGCGCTAGTCTTGGTCGTCACTGCGCTGGGGCGTCGCCGGTTCAAATCCAGCCAATTCACAATCACTTTTGGGATTCTATTTCGAGCAGCAATTACAAAAAATAGTTGCGTCCCCTTCTAGGACCTCCCAGTGGGAGTAGCCGGCAGGTAAAAACACTTAAAGAGTGACAAGGAATTGGATTTAACTAACTTCAACCAATCACAGAATTTAGACGGTAAATTTCTTAAGATGATCGACACACGTCCACTCCGTACAGGGTTCACCGGTCGAAACCTTCTTCGAATCGTGGGTAAAAATAAATGTAAGGGGGATAATAGTTTCATTTACTATGT